>CM077146.1:8750000-10000000 GCA_039645545.1 Dendrolimus houi
TTTGTACCTAGTAATTGTTCTCCAAACCCTGATTAATAGTGGCTTTACAAAAATTAGGGAACCCTACTAAAACTTCAATAATGCAACCCATCAATCTAAACAAAATGCTTGGCGCTAGAATCGGGTTCTAGGGTTTTGATTAAATTTCATGTGTGTTCGAGTTGGTTCCTGGGTGGCTTAGATTCACAATTAGACCCGGTAGGTAGCGCAGGAATCGGGTTTTAGATTTTTAAAATTTTTCAGGGCAGGACAACGTCTGCCGTGACCGTTTATTCATTACACAAGCTTAACTTGCTTAGCTAGTCTTAACAGGCGTCCACCCACTACAATGCCGTGAGAGGTCGCTTCTGAAAGTCGGAGAAGTCTCACCTCCCCGTCGCCCAACAGAACAGGCCCGCCCTAGTAATATGAGTGGACCCACGGCCGCCGGGGTTGTGGATAGAAGCTAGCGCTATGTACCTTGACCCTGGTTCTAAGGCGAAAGGGGGCACCTATGGAGTTTTAGTGGGTCTACCTGGTGTCGGTCGTGCCAACGCACGTCGGCCGAGAGGTAATTCCCAGCGCGGCTGATGGTGCAACAATGCCTTTCGCCATGTAAAAAAAGAGGATATTGTTTATTTGTATATTATATTTATATACTAGGATATGACTGCGTCCATGCTTGACTTGAAATTCTCGCGGCATTTCTGGGACACAAAGAATTGCAGCATTTGAAAAAGAATGCAAGCTGTCGTTTGAGTGGAACCTGTGTAGGAATAAGACGCTCCCAGGGAAATTCCCGCGGGATTCCCGGGATAAAAAAATCGCATATTTTATTACATAACATTTGTTCTCGATCAGTGATAAAATCACATTGGAATTCGTTTTTTTTTTCAATCTGGCCATCTTAAATCATTTCCAGAAAATTATCTGCGAGATTCCCGGGTTAACAAGTAGCGCAGATTTTATGTCTAAAAATTATTTGTCGATTAACGAAAACCGCATCGAAATCGGCCGCGTAGTTTTACGTGAATCCCGAACAAACAGACAAGAAATAAAAAATTGCATCGTGTTCTACGTCGTTTAAATAGTCTATTCCTGTTGTTTTTTTTTTAAATCTTCAATGTACAGTCACGGCTTGTTTAGAATTCTATAATATTATAGATAAATAAATTCTTCTGTATGTATGTTCGCCTGTGAACTCTTAAACCGCTAGACCGATATTGATTACTTGTTATATGTGTTTCAAGTGGGTCCCGGAATAGTTTGGATTCACAACCGGATTTGTATTAGTATTGTGATATCAATTTGAATTTTTAGAAGAAAAGAACTTATTCGGCCGTGCTAGTTATAATATATATGTCGGCTCAGCGCGACACATCACACAATAATAATCTGAAATATTATAATCAAAGTTTATTACACTAGAATTATTACAATTACAATATTAAATACAACAAAATAATACACAGAAATATTAGGACAACTCCAAGAGATGCATCCACGCTTGTTAGGTGTCGAGCAGCAATTTGCCTTCAAAGAATACTGCTATTATCGGACAGTAATTATTGACCACAACATATTATGTGTTCCTTGTCCAACAGCACTTTCGCGCTCTTCAACCGACGAATGTAGAATGTCGAATGTCCCGTTTAGGCGATTTCACCTCCTTTTATATTGTCGAACCGATAACACAGCGTTTATTACCCTTTAGTAATCTGGTAAACTGAAACTTATTACAAAGGTTATTAAAAGTCCTAAAAACATTTATAAAGTGCTTAACAATATAAATCCCATCATATAAATACAACCCAGTTTTTATTAAACTAAAACACCACTTTAATAAAACCAAGTGCAGGTACTTTAAGAAAAACATAAATACCCTCAATTTAAAGTCACAGTGTATTATCTTAACACGGCAAATACATAGTTTCAATTTATTAAATACCTTCATATTACCTATCACAGCCACACCGACCTCCCATATCAGATATTACTTTACGAATTCTTTTCCAATTATATCACAATCTGTGACATATACATACATATATACAATAATACGTAAATAAAGCTGCATGGGGCTTTGTGGCGAAACTTTAGGGAGATAGCGACACCGCGTTACCGACTACGGGGGGCCAAGGCAAGCTGGAGTTAAGACTCCAGCTCCAGGGTAGAACTGATAAATGGCATAACGTCGGAAGTATCTTCGGTGAACCTGCTGCCCACCTCTTGACACCCCTTAGCTACTCACCCATGTTGCCACTCGCCAATTTGCATGATATTTCTTGGGGCCCATGCGGTGGCTAGTCACAGTCTGCCCATTTTTTCCATGTTCAGCAGATGCCATAGTCCCAGATCCTAGTTCCATTAGCAGTTCACCCCAATAGCCCGGTACCTTTTGTTCTCATTTTTCACAATAGTCCTACACTGGCCGCGACTTGTACTTGGGTTCATTATTACCAGCCAGGAGCTTCGGCCACCGTAAGCAGGCAGCGCGGGTGGGGGGCCTCTTGGGGTATGGAGGTTCTCACTCACCTGCACATGCCGTCGAGATGGGGGTGCGATTACGTGCGCGTTCACCTCTCCTCCCGTGGGGCGAGTTACAGACCGCCCCACCCATAGAGAGCATGATTATGCCGGGGGATAAAGTAGTCCCCCGGCAATGGAAGAGGCCTCGTAAGGCCCACGCCTGCCAGAGCTGCGGAGAGGCTAGGTCACATACCCGTAGCCCTGGCATAAGGCGAAGGACGGAACACCCAGGGGTTTTAGTGGGTATCCCTAACCGGGGAGTGGCAATAGCATGGCACCAGTTCTGTTCTTTGCATGCTAGTGCCGTCCCCGATCTGGCGAATCCCACACTAGGTCGTGAATTATCCCGCCAAGTTTCTGCTCTTGTCGCGGCTTAGTCCTCAAACGGATTTCCCCTGGCTAAAAAAAAAGTGTGTTCATACATGTTGTAAACAGGGATAATCGCCGGTCAGTGTCACGCCACCTTTGCATTAATTTTGTCAAGGGACTTCTACCTGTTGGCCTTCCTATGGCCCCATGCAAGCCTTTTAAAAGTCCGAGTCATTTTTATGGCCCATGGTCTTACAGAGATACAAGATAAGAATAATGTATAAGGATATAGGATAATAAAGGAGTATTGTAGCCAATAAGCCTGAATCGTGACAGTAGATCGATCTGCGCGACGAGCAATGCTCGTTGACATCAGTATCCAGCATGACGACAACCTCATGAAGAAAGAAAACGAAAAAGTAAGTAAATACTTAGATCTTACACATGAGGTTACCGCAATATGCCGTCAATGTTCAAGATGAGAGTCAATGATCGTGGTCACCCTCAAGGTTCTAATAGCGACGAGCCTCGAGAGGCTCAGAGAGGCTCTCGTTAGAAGGCTGGGTGAAGGGCCAGATAAAGAAGGCAGCACTCTTGGACACGCCACGAATTGTGAGGTGGTACCTTATCTCTGGAGCCCTAACCACCGATAGTTTGCAGGTACGTTGTCTCGAGCCCTAACCACCCCTGTAGGCCTTGATTATTATAAAGTAGGCTATATATATATATATATATATATATATATATACACATATATATACTAATAGATTTGATATAAATAAATAATCGGCAGACAAATACACATATTGTATATCCCAAAATTAAACAAGTTACGCTTGTATTATAGGTAATATAGAACGAACTACTCTGGGCCCGTTCCCAGACACCCAGACCATAGTAAATAACGTAAAAAATTCGTTTCCGAAATTTACCGTTCTAGGAATCGAGACCCGCAGCCTCTGCGTTGCAATGAGATAGGCCGGCAAAGGCTTAGCCCTCGCAACCACACACGTCATCAATATATGTATTATGTATTAAATAAATAAATAGAAAGCATATAAGACATAATTACGTCACTCGAATTTCATTATTTTTACCCCTCCCCGTCCTTGTCACAGCTGGTCACATTCGTGAGACTCCACCCTTTCTAGTGTGACATCACATATTATGCAATTTTGCATGGGGAGATTTTAATTGAGATCATATATTGTTCCAAAATTATCAAATTAAAACAGCAGTTTTGTAATTAGTTTTAAAAGCAAGTTTAGTTTGAAAACTGGCATGCAAGTACAAGTTTTAAGCAGGCTCTGAGAATGAGTTTTTGTACTTTAGAATATAAATATATATTCTAAATACAAGCTACGTTGTGAAACTAAAACTCTTATATTTTTTTGTTATCTTTATTATTAGAGTTTAATTAAATAACAGTGAAGAAGATAAATTGCAAGCTGTGTCGACCCATAATTAGATTTTACATCGCATTGTAATTCTTAGTCACAAGTCTATTAACTGATTGAGTGTAAAAAACTGTTGGTTTAAAAATAAAGTAATTTACAAATTAAGTACTATGTAACAAATTAGGTTTAGTTTTATCTAAATTATTTTTTAATCATTTAAACACTACTCATACAAATAGAGTTGGAAATATTTTGAACATTTTCGTGAATAGTTCAAATTTTGAAGCTTAAATATATTAGATTTCAAAATATGACGTCACGAAATTTAGAACTCCTCCCTCCCCTTGTCACACAATGGCATACTTCGTCAACCCCCTCCCTCCCCATTAACGTCTGATGTAATTTATGAATGCCCCATAATAATAATATCTATGACGTACAGATGGAACTAGACTTCCGGCTAGAACGTGGCCATGGGAGCCCTTGGGGATTTCGCCTCATCGGCGGGAAGGGGGTGGATTTACCCCTTACTATCATAGAGGTAATGGTTTTCTTTGTTATTGCCTGCTCCTATACTTTACATATCATTCACTTGCCTACTATCGGTGAAATTTGTATATTACTTTGTAATTTGTAACACAAAAGGTGCTACCAATGTGCTGCCGCTCTCAAAAGGGAGACTGAAACCTGGTCACTAATGCCGGAACACAACTCAAGGTTGTTATGGCGGCATACTCTAGACCAGGGGTGGTAGTCATCCAGTCGGATAAATGCCCTAACACCTGGCTGTGAGTTGTTTTATGGCCTCTTACGACAGGCAGCTCCAACGCAGGAAATTGTATTCTTTCTCCATTCCTGCATGGGTAATAATGGACCACTTTGGGAATATATGCTTTAGATCAGCTATACATGTTGAGATATGTCCGCATCTCTCTACCCCTGTCCATGGAAGAACGGAGAAAGAATACAATTTCCTGCGTTGGGGCAGCCTCTCGTAAGAGGCGACAAAACAACCCACAGCCAGGTGATAGGGTATTTGTCCGACTGGATGGCTACCACCCCTGGTCTAGAGTATGCCGCCAGAACAACCTTGAGTTATGTTCCGGCATTAGTGGCCAGGTTCCAGTATCCCTTAAGAGAACAGCAGCGCGTGTGTAGCATCTTTGTTGTTACAAATGTCCATAGGCGATGGTAACCGGTTTCCGTCAGGTGGGCCGTCTGCCTGTCCGCTGAACTCATACAATAAAATAAATCCCTATTCTAATGCTTTGTACTGTTTCTCTATAATATAATTAATTCTTTAATAATAAAGACTGGTTGTCCGTCTGTCGCAATGGCACATTTGGGTGCAGGCCAAACGATCCCAGATCGATGGCTGCCAATATCGTTGTATAATTAAATCTAATTTATTTCTAAACGTCTAGATCAATGTCACTATTGATCTTAATTAGGTTAGCCGTAATCTATGATATATACAGATAAAGAGAATTGAAGTGTCTGTTTGTAATGTCAAAATAAAAACGTGGAAAAAAACAGGGGGGATAATTTGGAGCAGGAGATTTCGAAAATGCAATTTTTAGAATTATTCCCTGTCTATCTGGATGTTCCAGCTAATCTCTGAAACGGCTGGATCGATTTTGACGGGACTTCCACTGGCAGATAGCTGATGTCATAAGGAGTAACTTAGGCTGCTTTGAAAATTAGAGTTCACGAAAAAAATCCACGCGAACGAAGTCGCGGGCAAAGTTATTTGTTTTCAAAATCCTCGGTTTTGAAACTTTCTTCATTGGTGCTCCGCTCTTATTAGTCTTAGCGTGATGATATATAGCCTATAGCCCTCCTCAATAAATGGGTTATCTAACACTGAAAGAATTTTTCAAATCAGACCAGTACTTCTTGAGATTAGCGCGTTCAAACAAACAAACAGACAAACAAACTCTTCAGCTCTTATATATTAGTATAGATATAATAAATCGGCTGTGCAAATTCATAACCTAGCAAATACATTTCAAAAAAATTAGACTATTTTTTTATTATATTTAGTTATAATACATTTATCTCTAACAGGAAGCACGTATGCAAAATTTTGTGTTTTCTACTTTGAAAATGATTTCTAATTATTATTTAAGACATATTTAATTTCACTTAGGGGTGGTTTTTGAATCACCAGATAAAAGTTATTCATTGAGTAAATTATAACGTGGAAAATGATATTATATACTACAACTATAAACTAGTACAGTGAAGGATATTTACTTATATAGTATTATATTTAGTTTAGTGGAACAACTTACAAGCCAATAGATGGCGCTGTACAATAATTGAGGTCGCAAACGATTCCCGAAACGTACAAAGAATATATACAAATTTCCAACATTAATAAATTGGCTTAAGCTTGCGAGGGCATAACAATAGCCTCGCTGGAAGATTTAACTTTGAGATGGTGGAGCATTCTATCTCACTCCTCCAACCATTAGGATCATTCCTGAATTAGATTTATGTAAAATATAATTTAGGACGCGTTCCGTTAGTAGCTCACAACGCCCAAAATGCTCCGTCAGCCGTTCCACCTGGCGACCCATGTCAACAGGGTCGAAGTGGGTGTTGATCACAGAGCATTAATTCTCTCTATCAACTGACATTGAAAAAGGCGCGATTATCAAATCAACAACTGACATTTGTGTATTTCGACGTTAATGACATCAACGCTCCATAATCCGTTCCACTAGAGTTTATGCTTGTAACGTCCGCAAGCAAGTGGAACGGGGAAAATAGCGATCGTGAGCATGATCGTTATGAGCCTCTTATGGAACGTAGCCTAGTGTTTAGTTTTCCCTTTAGAAGTGTTAGATAGATTGAATAATAAAATTTGATATAGTATAAATGTGTAACTTGCTTTATACATTTCTGTTCTTCTTCTAGATAATAAGTATCCATTTTTGGTTTAGATGTATTATTATGTATTGTTAGGTGTTGCGTCACGTTTTATCCACCAATTTATTGATATATAATTTAGCACAGTTAAAGGCTATAGTTAATATATGAACGTGGTGCTATGTAAATGCAGATAGATGATATAGAAAGAAGAATGAAAAGACGTTTATTTGGATATCACACAACGAGACACATGATGAATAGTACGGTGATATATGCAAAAAAGCCTCGCAAAGGTACCAAATAGGTGCAGTTCAGCATCTGCCAGTCAACAGGTGCCTGACGCTGGTTTTCAACTGCACCTTAGGACGGACGGATGTTGCACTGTTACATATATATATATGTGTGTGTGTAATTAATACTTAGCAAATTAGAAACAAATATGTGGGGATACCGATAAAATAAACGTTAATTATACATGATATATATAGCTGTTGAGCTGCCGATAAGACTGGGCATTTGTTAAAATCATCGAAAATGTCCAAACTCATAAACTTGTAAATATGATATTTAATATTGATTAGAATACTGGTGTGCATATCACGTAAACGATAAGGTTTCTGTACGTAGTCTAAGTTAACAACTAACAATAAAGAAATTATTATATTGCAAGCAAAGCTGGGCAAAATACATGCTTTGCTTTAATTGAAATCTAATTACAAAATACTATATCGCATGTATTTAAAATACGAAAAACAAAATATTTTTAAGTCGTGTATTTGAAATTTAAAATACAACTTACAGGATTTTAACTATATTTATTTAAAATACAAATTACAAAATACAGTTAGGTGTTAGGTTATATAAATATAACTCACAAAAATTAAGATATTTAAAAAATTCGAAAATTTTGGGCGATTTTGAACAAGCTGTAACTCAGAGAAAAATGGCCGTACAGTAAAAGAAACAAATTGCGGTTTAAAGTGTATAGTTTTCTGACCTGACTGTGAAATTTTTTGATTTTTCCTTTCATACAAATCCTATATAAACAGAGTGAGACGACAACAGTAAATCGGTTCGTTTTAAATTCAAGCACACATTTGTGCTAAATGGTAGTTGCCAAATCTAAAGCGCGACGCTGACTCTTAAAAAGCACATATTTATGCTATAGAATTAGTACAAAAATTCTGTTTGTAATCTATGAAAGTGATCTTCCATGGAAAAACAGTGTATAATCAAAAAGACGGCGTTGTTGTCTTTTTTAATTTATTTTTTAATGTCGCTTTTGCAATTTACTGACAAACATGTCACCGCGCCAACGCGAACGAAGTTTCCCTGCAATACTCATAGTATATATACGTTTTCTTATTCCTATAGGTGTTGCCGAAATCTCCGGCAGAAAAAGCAGGTCTGCAAAATGGGGATGCCATCGCGAAAATTGGGGGGAAACCCACGGACAATTTATCTCTGGAGGAGGCGTTACTTTTAGTAGACGAGGCGCAAGATTGTCTTTGTATAGGAATCCTTCGGTAAGTTTTTCAAAGTTAAATAGATAGAGAGGAGATAGAAAATATTTTATTGTTCACCACATACACATAAAGTAAATAATTTACAGTCATTGCGTGTACAGGCAGAAACAAAGGGCGGCCTTATCTTCTTCACTCTACAAAAAGGCATCAGCACTCCACCAAATACTGCCAGTATCCACCACTACAAGCAAGAGCAAGTGTACAAACTGTACATTTAATGGTCCTTCGAGCCGGATCAAGTCCCTACTAGTTGCTATTAGTTGTAACATCCGACTTCAACTACCACTAAATTGAACCCAGGGATCAGCATCCAAGCTCGACAAGTACGAGAATAAATCCCTCTAAGCAACAAGGTGTATTTTCTTCACTCTCCAAGAAGGCATCAGCACCCCACCCATTACTTACTGCCACATCCACCACTACAAGAAAGAGTCAGTGTACAAACTATACAGTGATAGTAACCGCTTTCCCTCAGGTGGGCCGTCTGACTGTCTGCTGAACTCATACCATACAAAAAAATCTTATAGGTTACACTATGAGTTGGTGTCATAATGCAGCATGTTATTTTGTTTTCATAATCTGCCGTTTCGGTTCTTGGTTAGTTAGTTCAACTAACCAAGAACCTGATTTTTGAAAACTCTAATGACACCCTTTAAGTTTGAACGGATGGAGAAGGATCGGGGAGTGAAGAAAGCACACTTGGGGCGACCAGTCGGTCGGCGATCGGTTGGTCGTCCTAAGTATCGCTGGAAGGATAGAGTGGGAGTTGACCTCACCGCACTACAAGCCCACAACTGGCAAGACACTCCGCAGGACAGAGGAAACTGGCGTGATCTCATTTCGGAGGCCGAGTCTCATTTTGGGTCACTGAGCCAACAGAGTTTAGTGAATGAGTTTGAGTTTTCATTAAATTTAGCGCAACATTTTTTTTTATTCAGCCTTAAAGGCCCACCTGAAAAATTCACCTGTATATATCGAGTGTTTCAGCAAACGGAACACCTACTTAAATGGGTGAAAGGGCATAACACTAGCGTACAGCTACAAAAAGGAAAAAATCTTAAAAATTTAGTTTTAGAGTTACGACCGTTTAAACTTTCACTTGTTATGACCATAATTTCGCATAAAACCAGGTGGAACATGTACAGTAAAAGATTTTAAATCGATCATATTTTTTTCTTTCCAAATTTATTCATCCGGTATTGAAAAAACGCATGAAAATTAACTTCAGCAGCGACGTACTTTTAACAGAATCCCCGTTAACAATGTTTACAAATCGTTGAGGTCATGAACTGTCAGCTGAACTTTATAAAAAACGCCGAGTATCGGTAAGCCGGATGCGCGGTTGCTTTGTCGGCGTGTCTGTGTTTGGCGGCATTATTAAACGGCAACGAACTTACCAAATGTTTTATGCAAAGTTCAATCATGCTTAGTGTACAATGTTAAGGAGAAGCACAACCAAAATAATTTTATTTTTCTTCCTGTATCTTTGTTATTATTAAATAATAAAATTATAATGCATCTCAATTAAGATATATTCCCGGTTTACTATAACGGTTTCAAGCAGGTGTTCCGTTTGCTGAAACAGCCTGTATATTACGTTATATACACAAACTCTGACGACCGTCAGACGGGGATATACAGACGGATATGACTGAACTATATAAGGCTATTTATGAGGCTTCCGTTCTTGCCAAAATAACAGCAGAACTCTAACAATGATTCATTTTCATATAGTTAAAATAGACGGCCCTGCTAAGGTTATATGATCATAAATAAATCAATACATCGTTTTCAATATATTTAACTCATTTGCTTTTCGTCTTTTGTATGTTAAACCGTCATTATTTGTCTATTTATATTGTATTTATGTTATAACTGTCGGTCGAAATGAAGTTTTATCTGGTCTACAAAGATCAGTGAGTGTTGATTTAATTATTTTGTATTTTATAAGTGATTTTATTATTTTAAAATAGATTTTGTGAGTGACTATCTAGTGTGACCACTTATGACCTGAATATATATCTTACCAATCGTTTTTTTCCCCCTCTACCGAACGGACACAGTTATCCGGCTTTCTATATCATTTGGAGTTTTTTATGTTTTATATTTTATTTTCTTAAAGTTGTTGTAGCGTAATGGCGGGCGCACGCATCCCTTACTCAAAGGGCGCGGGTTCGATCCTAGCCGGAACGCTTAGTTCATGCATGGTGCATGCGTTTAGGCATTTTTCTGACCTAATGTGCATATGTGCTAACAACGGTGAAGGAAAATATCGTGATGTAACCTGCTGCACGTCGAGAAAACCGATGTGTCAAACCTGCCAAGCCGCCTTGGACAAGCGTGGCGGATATGTCCCCTATAATAGGAGGCCCGAGCTCAGCTGTGGGACATTTATGGGCTGTTATTATATATAGGTATAATAACAATTATATATATTTTATTTTCTACTTATTTTTCTTTTTTAATTCTTTTATTTCTATAAACACATATCTATTACAATGGGTCTTTATTACTTAGTGTTACATCTTTCATTCCTTAAGCTTAGATGTTGTACTATACTTATTTATAATCATATATCTATTACAATGGGTCTTTATTATTAGTCCTACATCTTTCATTCCTTAAGCTTAGATGTTGTACTATACTTATTTATAATCATATATCTATTACAATGGGTCTTTATTACTAGTCTTACATCTTTCATTCCTTTAGCCTAGATGTTCTACTATACTTATTTATACTATCTATCTTTTACAATTTGTTTCCTATTCAAATTTTAACACTAATTTCACTCGCTTTCCTACTTAGCAAACATTGATTTGCCTTACTATCGGTTAAAATTTAACAAGAACTCCATATTTGACGGCCTCGGTGGTTGAGTGGGCTAAGCTTTAGCGGGCCGGCCTCACTGCAGTGCAGAGGCTCTGGGTTCGATTCCTGGCATGGTAAATTTCGTAAACGAACTTTTCGTTATTTACTATGATCTGGGTGTTTGGGATCGGTCCCAGAGTGGTCCGTTGTACCCATAATACAAGCTTAACTTGCTTAGCTTGGGGATGTATAATGTGTATGTTTGCCTGTCGATTATTTATTATTATTTATTGCATATCGAGCCCTTACCGTCATTTTACCATAAACAACATTTGTACCTAAGTTATATTTTTTTGTTGCAAAAGATAATTTAAACAGTTATTATGTTTTAAGACTTTCAGTTTTACTTAGATTAGACCCTACCGAATCAGAAACTGAAAGTGTGAAAACAATAAAATAGTTAAAATACCTTTTGCAACAAAAAATATACTTATCTCCAAATGTCGCTTACGATAAAATGGCGGTAAAGGCTCGATATGTCATGTCTAAATTCGAGCGACAGCAAGGCAAATGAATACATACTAAGTTATAGGAACCGGCCATTAGATAAATAAAATTATATACGGAATCTACGTTAAAAACAACGTCAAATTATGTGAATATTTTGTTTAACTTGTGTGCGTATAGTTATGTAGAGATGTCCCCGTGGCTGCGCCGCGTAAAAAAGCCCATATAGTAGCTATATGTTACGTGGATAAAAATTTAATTAGGTAAAATATATATATATATATATATATATATATATATATATATATATATATATATATATATATATATATATATATATATATATATATATATATATATATATATATATATATATATATATATATACACCTTCAATACTTAAGTTTCCTATTGAATTCACTGCAATTACAAAGAAACTAAGTCAATATAGTGTGGACAACCGCACAGCAAAACATAAATAACAGTCGCAGCCAACCTTATTTGAAGTACCTAATACGTAATGAATGACACGTGGCCAACCTGATTACGTACTTGTTGTTGACAGCGATGGTTGTCTACATCACAATTGCAACGCCATCTATTTTGCTAATTCGCCTATTCCAAGTAAATGACGGCTTTTTATCGGGGTAAAGCGTATCGTAAGTGTTGGTTCGGGCTATAAGCCTGCCTTGTGTCGAGTTTTATTCATATCCGTTCATTAGTTTCCCAAATAGGTGCGATCACAGCACCATCTTTTTTTACTATTTTCGTCTATCCTTCGGAAACGATGTTATTTATCGGGATAAAAAGCTAGCTCTGTTTCGATTTTCATTTAAATCCGTTTAGTAGTTTTTCCGTGATGCTCTAATAGACAGACTATAAATTGCATTTTCGGAATCTGGTCCGAATTATACTTCGTGTTTTTTTTTTCATATTTTTAAACGCAATGTACAAACTCGAACCGTTTACAGACTTATTATAGTATAGAAGATAAACGTGGTTTGCGGTCTGTGTGGTTTAATAGTAATGTATCCACTGGAATTCATTTTACTTTTTTACGTAATATTTACTGGATCTTACACTATTCATTCAGTTGCTTTATCATCGGTTAAATTTTGACATTAAGGCGAATAAACGAGTATTAAGATATAGCAACCGGCCATAAGGGGGCGTACCCATACTATGTGACCCGTTCAGGGGGGAAGAGAGAGGTCTTCACAATACCATACTTGGTCCTAGCCGTAGATAGGCTTTCGTGGAAATCTCGCGCTTTTTCGAGATATATTCAAATATGGCGCGTAGCTTTTAGTCCGTTTTAAATAGCTTAAACACAAATTAATATGAGCCAAATAATTTATTTATCTCTCTGTTTGCAAAAGAATGTTTATAACTTTTAAAAATATTATTTTAATTTACTTTAATAAAAAATAAAACTATTCACATATAAATTTTAACGTTGTAATAATTAATTAACTTAAAAATATAATTAAAAACTAAAAACAAACAAAGTCCTAATTGTACAAATAATGTAATTAAGGATAGTGTAACAAATCGCTGCCAGATAATTTTTTGATCGATTTTAATTTATAATTTTCTTAGATAAATGTTTATACACAAAATATTTGCTAATTACTACGTGAAAACTAGGTCCTGGCATACACTACAGGTGGTCATGAAGGTGTTAAAAGTAAATAAAAAAATGGGCACGTAGTATGGATACGGTCCCTAAGCGGGTATTGCGGCGTTCAGGATTCGAACTTCGAACCTACTTCGTTGTAATGAAAGTTGGATACATTAACTACTAAACTAACACGACTCTGCTGTATAGTACTTGCTGTATTTATACTTATAGTATTAATTGCTAGGCATGCTGCCAAATGATTTGTTAAGGACTGATTATAGACCGTCTAACTATAGTCTTTGGCAGTATAGTTCAAATAATATAGTCTTTAGTTTTAAAGCTTCATATAAACGTAATAGTTGTGAATAAAAAAGATTTCTTTATTTAAATGTGAATAAAATGAGTGCTGAATCAATACGTGAAGTTACTTTAATATCTATAGTCATATCAAGATATTATCAATACAACGTAAATGTGTTTTATTAATATTATTGTTATGATACGATTGTTGTTAAATTTAAAATATTTCGTATTCTATTTTCTCGCTTGAAGATAAAAGAGAGAAAGAAAACAAGTTAATTCTTAGGACGAACATACATATTGTTACGTGCGAGCGGGGGTACGCACTTTGGATTGGAAGGAAACAGCAGTTTTTAATTAAACGCTTTTATTAACTTACACAGCCTTACGTGAGTCCTCTCCGCAGGGTTGCCCTTACACGCACAACTAACGACGCACTGTCTCGACAATAAGATGTCTCACTCACAATACCGTCGCCGATATTGCGTAGACCACCTCTGGCTACTGCACTGCTCACCTCCGGATTTATCGCGTGTTTTTTTTATTTTTTATTGGAGGAGTTCAGCAGATATGCAGACGGCCCACTTGATGGAAAGCGGTTACCATCGCCTATGGACATTTGCAACACTAAAGGTGCTACAAATGCGCTGCTGCTCTCTTAAGAGAGACTGGAACCTGCTCACTAATGCCGGAAAACAACTCAAGGTTGTTATGGCGGCATACTCTAGACCAGGGGTGGTAGACATCCAGTCGGACAAATACCCTACCACCTGGCTCGTGTAGCTCGCTTCTGGATCTTCTCTCAAACTACGCTACACTCCACCTTCACTGAATTGTCCACTAAACTTTCCACTAAATTCACCACTAAACTCGTCACTGTCTTCTATTAAACTTCTTTTCCAACTTTTTTGTATCGCATTTGTCGCTTCGCTGTCTTGAACTGAACTCAACTGCCCGGTAGGCGCGCATGACGCTGTTTATATATCCGGAAGAATCTTCTAGAACCCATAATTTCAATCTTCTTTTCGTCATTATTTTATTTACTAATTATCCCTTTCTAAATATATATCTATTTGTATCTTTTCCTTCCCGAACCTTCTATTCCAAACCTTTCGTTCATCATCTATCCCTTTCTAACATCTATCTATCTCTACCTTTTCCTTCCTGAACCTTCTATTCTAGACCTTTCGTTCATCGTCTATCCCTTTCTAAAATGTATCTGTCCTTGTCTTTTTCTTCCAGAATCTTCTACCTTTTTCTAAAAGGCTTGAGACCGGCTTACGCTGCCAGAAAGTTCTACCCTCAATCGCCACAAGATGAAACAAAGAACAACACATTAACTGCGAAGCGGATATTATAAAATACTAAACATGCCGTGTCTGTACATTGAAGCTATTAAAAAAAAAAGTGTGCGTCTCGGGACGCCTGACAGAAGTGATAACTTAAACTAATCTAACTTGAAGTATTTAATATTGAAATTGTTTAACTTGAGAAAAGCTTAGGTTATTACTTAAATTTTTGTATATAGTGCGTGGGTTAGAGTGAGAAAGGAGTAGACTGCCTACCGCCGCCGTATGCGGGACAGAAAGGGAAGCCAGACAGACTGGCACCGCAACGCGTTACGTAACGAAGCGATTTACCCTCCCATAAGAAGTTATCACTTAAAAAACACGATGGAGTTGTGGAGTTGGAGAACACGATGCAATTTTGAAATGCTTAGACTTAAAATTTGCGCTACTTTCTATCCCGGGAATCCCACTGGAATTTTTCTGGGAATGTTTTAAAGTGTCCAGATTAGAAAAAAACGGAATTCCAATGTGATTTTTGTCACTGATCGATTGTAAATTTTATGTAATAAAATGTGCGATATTCTTTCATCCCGGGAATCACCAGGTTAAAAACGGGAATTTTCCCGGGAGTGATTTTTGTTTTACGAGCGCTTAAAAATTAGCTTATTCCGACACAGTTTATACTAAAACGATAGCTTACATTATTTTTTAAACGCTACGGTTCTGTCGCCCCGGGAATCGCGCGGGAATTTCAAGTTAAGCGTGGATGAAGTCGCGGCTATATCCTAGTATTATAATATATAATGAGATGAGGAACATTCGTAATATCCATGTACGTCTTTGTTGACCACGGGCCATAAAAATGGCCCGGACTTTTGAAGGGCTTGCGTGGGGGGCCATGGGCAGGCCAACACGTAGAAAGGTATAGTGTCAATGGTTTAATAGTCTGTGCGTTACATGACTCACAGACCATCACTATTACGTCACCCACAACAATAAAGTACGACAATTATGTCATTTGTTTCATGTGGGATCTTATGTCAATAAATATGTAACTTGATAGACGTGCAAACGTCAAAAGTAAAATAAACGCTTGGAAATAGTACAAACTATTTTTTTTATTCATATATATTTTTTCTTCTTTTCAGCGGTCTCTACGACCCAGTGATCGACGACCAGGACCCGGTTTTCGAAGAACCGGCCGATTTCGACCAACGATCGGAACCGACTGAGGTATCTTTTAAAATTCAAAATTTTGATGACCCATCCCAACGTTTTGGACCTCACTACGTTTACGATGAAGATGGGAATCTCATGGACCCTAATTTCGTGGGAGAGGCTGGTTTTCTTGATAACGTTGACGCACGTTATCTATATGCTAACCCTGCCAACCTTAACGGTCATAATTTTAGTAGGGGAATGTCATTAGAACCGTATTCTGATGGAATGGACTTTAGTATCAATGGTAGAGGATCCTTAGGATTTAGGGAAAGTAGATCTTTAACTGCATCACCCTTTTCTGTGTCATCCAAATCCTACCGTCCATTTTCCACAGAACCCTTAGAGGAAATACCACCTGTTGAAGACCCAATAATATTAAACCCTGATTATAAAGATGATTTTGGCTATAAATTTGATGAAAAAGGTATTGAAAGTGTTCTGGACTTACCAGAAGTTGAGCCTAATTTCAAATTACCTAAATCTGAAAAATATGATCCCAATTGGGAAGAAAACAATAGAACGCTCGAAGAAAAATTGGCTCAAAGTATTAAAATGAATAAAATCATGAATGAAAGACTTAGAAAATCAGCTGAACGTGTGCTTAAAGAAATAAATAATTACTCATCCACAGAAATTATTACAGAAGAGAAGAAAGAAATATTTGAAAGTGAAATGAAATGTGAATCGAAAAAAATAAATATCAGTTCGTGGGAGTTGAGTGATCAGTTCAAAAGAGAAGTGCTAGAAGTTAAAAAGAAATTAAAAGAAGAAGAAATTATGAAAAAAATGGAAATCGAAGAAACAATGAAACAAGATAAAACTCTTAAAAGGACTGAAATAAAACAAATTAAAGAAGAAAATGACCATAGGCTAAACATGGAACAAGAAATAGACATAAATCAAATTGAAGAAACAGCTTTGAATATCGTAGATGAAAACTTTAATACTGTTGAAGAATATATTGAAGACTTACACAAAGATTTACATACTCGTGACGTACAACCCGAGAGTACAAATATTTTAGAAAATCAAAGGGAAATAATGTCAGAGCAAAATGCAAGTGAAGACGTAACCTCTTCAAAAGAAGTTACAAAATCTTTACCGATTATAAAAGAGAAAAACGAACTAAGGAAAGAAACATCGGAAAACGTAAAAAAGACACATACAATGCATGAAGAGTTAAAAACTGATAGCGTTAAAGTAAGTTCAAAAAAAGAAGTTAAAGAAACACATGAAGAATTAAAAAATCTTACAAAAGAAATAAACCCATTTGAAGAAAGTTTAAGAGAACTACATAATGAAGAATATGAACGATCAAAAGTAATTAAACGAAAATCTTTAATTGCTGATGATATATCTGTATTAAATACTGATGATGAAACCCTCAAAAAGGAGCCTATAATATCATCTACTGTCGAACTTTCTGAAACTATAAGTGATGAAAATATTAAAAAGCAACCTATAAATGCTAACAGTAAAGAACGAAGTCAGCTGAGAGGCAGAGAAGTTAAAATAACTGAAAATAATATTAAACAACAAACATCTTCTGAAGATGTATTAAATAAAACCCAAACTACTGATGATAAAAGAACAAATACTGAACATAGAGTGTATACTATAGGATTACAAACAATACCAAACATAAGAGGTGTTGTACATTCTCAACACTATGATTTATTATTAAAAACTTTCTTTATACATCTCACCGATGTTATGGTAGCCTTGTCTAGATTTATGCTAACAAAGCCAGTATTTTCTGAAACGGCTAGAGTTGATTGTATATATGAAAGTGAAAAAAGGCAAGAAGAGGTTAAAGAGAAAGGCGTAAAACAGAGATCAGAACAAAGAAAGGGTAGTTATGTCGATAAAAAAATGCAAAGAGAAGAAAAGTATTCTTCCAAACAAAGTAAGCAAGAATTAAGTAAAGATTCACAGCAAAGAAAGGAACAAGAAAATTACATTGAAAAGAAATTGGCTGAGACAGAAATGACGGAAAGAAAAGTCGCTGATAACAAAAAGAATGCAGCTGCCAAAATGTCTCAAAAAAGTGAAGAAGTAACGCAAAAAATGAATAAAGTAATTACAGAATTTCAAAATAAAACTGAAGAAGTAAGGAGAATAAGGCGATCGAGTAGTAGGAGTTCTATAGAAGAAGAAGTTGCATTAGAAAGCGACCCCTTAGAATGGTTAGATAAAGTCAATAGCCGAAGATCTTCGCAAGAGTTTTCTGAAATCAATAAAAAACGATTTTCAGAATCGAGGTATGAATCTAAACGAGAATCAAAACAAGAGAGCAGGCAGATTAAAATGTGCAAACCCAAACCAGGTCGCCAAATATATAGAGCAATAGTAGAAGCACATGTGTATACAAATCCTGATGTAATTTTTGAAGATCATACAGCTGAAATCCTTGAATCCGCCACTTTCGAAACAGCTGAGTGCAATAATTTGGCTATTGAATCTAACCAAGTCGTCATGACTGAAAATATTGCTGTTGAAAATGCTGGTAGCCAAGAAATGCGTACGGCTAAAGAACAAAAGGGTCATACGTTCTCCAGAGTTCAGGTGAAAAATCAAGCTGCTTTTCAATCATATGAGGAAAATTTACAGGACGTAAAGAATATTGAACAAATAAATTTAAAACAAAACGCATTTCAAAGACAAGTTGAAAATGTTAAAGATATAGTCGTTCAAGAAACTAGAGACGTTATTGAACCGATTGTTAATTTTAAGTCTGAGTCTAAAGTAGTTAAGCAAGCTACAGCTACAAAACAAGAAATGTTAGTGCAAACAGCTGCCGAAAGGACAGAATTAAATGAAACATCAAATCACGAATTTATAGATGTGAAAGAATTTAAAACCGAAAAAGCAGAAATGACAAGGGATAATTTTACCGCAATAGAAATTAATGAAGTTGATGCTATTAGAAACGAAACCACTGAACTACAATTAACTAAAGATAAGATTGCAGAAGCCAAGAAATCGTTAGAAATAGTTGATACTAGAGCTTTGGAGGTAAGCGAAGTTGCAATTGAAAGTGATATGATGAGCGATTTGAAAATAAACAAAATGCATGAAGCTAGAGCAACACAAGAAATCGATGAAATAACTGCTTTACAAGTAATTGAAACTGTAACTGACAAAGATGAGTTTGGAGTGTTAAAAATAGAATCATCTAAAGAAGCAAACGCAAATAAAATTATTGAAGAAGCTGCAGCAGTGCAAATTTCTGAAGTGAATATAGACGCAGATCAAGTGGCTGAATTTAAAATAAAGAATGAAAAAGAAATTACTGCTAAACAATCATTTAAGGAAGCCAAATCTATAATCATATCAGAAACCTTAGCCGATAAGAATGAAATGTCAAGTTTAAATATAGAAAAAAAGAAAGAAGCTAACGCAGTTACTTTATTAGAAGAAGGGAATGCTGCTGTACAAATTACCGAAGTAATAATAGAAAAGGACGAAATTAAAGACATAACAATTCATCAGAAAAATAGTGAAATAGCACAACAATCTTATCAAGAAACATCGGCCTTGGAAGTTAGCGAAGTTAATACTGAATTGGCTAAAGAGGAAATCAAAGAACTTACAATACCTAAAAATAAGGAATTCGTTGCTGAGAAGGTCATACAAGAAGCTACAGCGATTCAGGTAGCTGAATATAAAAGTCAGAAAGATGAAATTGCAGAATTTGAGGCGGCTAAAAAACATGAAGTAACTGCTTTTGAATTAACTGAAGAGGCCAGATCTAAAGCTGAAGTAAATAAAGTCATCGTTGAAAAAGATTTAGAAATTGAGACAGCAGCTGTTGAAACCGCTAAAATGAAAACTGAAAAAGTCCAAGATGAATTTGCTGAGTTAAAAATAATAAAACATCAAGTAATCGACTCTGAGTACACGGATGAGCTAGATTCAGCTGTTGAAATTACTGAAGTTACAGATATAGCTGTTAGAAATGAATTTGAAGGTCATAGAAAAGTTGAAGAGTCACTATATGAAGTTTCAGATATTAATACTGAAATGCAAAGTGAATATGCTGCTCTAAACTTGGCCAAGCAACAAATATTAGGCATTTCAGAATTTACTTACGACTCTTCCATGGAAATCAGTAAAAGTTCGCATACTCAATCAATAAACCAAACAATCATCAATGTAAACAAGCAGCTAGAAATGAACGAAACACTTCAAGAAGGTCAAGAAGCTGTAATTATTACTGAAGTCGATCAAAGCCCTGAAAGGACCCCTAGTCCAGATGTTCCTACACCTTTAGTAGATGAGTACGTTTTCAAACTAGAGATTCCTTTACCTAAAGGCATAACTCCTGTTCCACCAGATCCTAGTCCGGTAGAAGATAAGGTTATTAAAATAGACGAAGATCCTCATATTGTTAAGAAAAAATTAGTACCCCATATTGACTTGTCTATAGAAAGTGCTATTTTCGATCCTCCACTACCTTCGCCGGAGGTTAAAGTTTGTAGTCCAGTGTACAGGAAACCAGGTCTAAGAGGTGGTTCTGATAGACCGGAGTATAGAAAAGTAAGTAAAATAATAACAGACGGAAGATTTGTAAAGTTCAAATTCATATTATTATACTAAAAGCCCAGGCGTTCGTCCACGCTTGACTTGAAATTCCCGTGGGATTCCCGGGACACAAAATATCGCAGCATTTAAAAAAAGAGTTAGTGAAAACTGTGTCAGAATTAGCTAATTCCCGGTATAAAAAATATCACAGACTTTCTTACATTCAATTTCCTATCGATCAGTAAAAAAATCATACTGGAATTCGATTATTTTTTAATGTGACCATTTTAAATAATTCCTAGAAAAAATTCCGGGGGATTTCACCAGAATAAAAAGTAGCCCAGAGCTAAGTCTAAGAATTATCAGTCGATCAACGAAAACTGTATTGAAATCGGCCCAGTAGTTTTTACGTGAATCCCGAACAAACAGACCAGAAATCTGAAAAAAATTGCTTCGTGTTTTCCTTCGTTTATATAGTTTATTCCAGTTGTTTTCTTTAAATAGCTTTATGTACAGACACGACATGCTTAAAATTTTATAATATTATTGGATTATAAAGATGGCAGCAAAAATGTGCAAATATTATCCTGCTGATGGTCTTCCATCAGGGTCATTATTTCTCGTTTTTACACATTTAATTACTAATAAAAAAACATACACACATCTGTATATACGTTTTTGAGCGTGAAGGCCACGCGAGTTCAATACTTTTTCCGCATCACAAAAGTGCCTATCATGCTTAAAGAAATTTCCACATGAAAAATTAGACGAAATCTCCGAAAGACTCCGAGTAAGTTTTTAAGGACTAGGTAAGAGATTTTTTTTAAAACATTAAAAAATCAGTCGTCGCACTAATTACTACTAACCAGTATTTTTAACATATGACAAAGACTTTTCACCTGAAATTATTAAATTATCTGAGTCTGTTGTAATATACTTATTTATATCAATGATTCACATTAATTTACAATGAAAAATGTATTAATATATATTTTTTCAAACAGGCAGACATACGTGAAATTGAAAGAAAGTCATCTCTTCTCAAATCTGCTATCGACGAAACAATAAAAAGCATAGAAGAGTACAAAGAAGAAGCAGGAATGGAGACGAAAAAAGAAATCATAAAAAAATCTTCTAAAACTGAGACAATAACTTTTAGTAGTAAAAGTACGGAAGAGGTTTCTAATGGGTTTCAAGAACTTGATAAGACTGATCACCCTGATGAAAAGAAATCGGAACCAATCTCAGGAGAAGTTGATTCATCTGCAGAAAAAGCAAAACAAATAGAAAGTTCTGATGTTGAAAATCTCACTAATGGATTAGATAAAAATGAACCTTTACAAGAAACAAAAGCGAATGAAGAAAATTTAATAGAAGCAAAATTTGATTTACTTAATGGTGATATTATAGAAAATTCATTGAATGAAGTAGAGAAACACGTGGATGATATAAAGAAAATAGTTCAAAATACTGACAACATAGCCAACCTTACTGAAATTAACAAAATCCAATCTGACACTAAATCTTTTGAAATTGAAAAGAATGAATCAATAGAAATAAAAGAAACGGAAACCAAAGAAACTATTGTAAACGGAAACAAAGAAATTAAAATTGAATCAGATAACACTAATACATCTGAAGACGTTGCAGAAATTGTAGACAAAAATCCAGAAGAAGTTTCTAAAGAGGAAATTAAAACTCAAGAAGTGGGAAGTGAGAATCTTAAAACCGAAGATGTAACTCAAAAATCAGAAGAAATCAGTAAAGAAATTGAACAAGTCTCTAAAGAAAATAAAGATGAAACTTCTGAAGTTGATTTAGAAGTAAAAGAGGCTTTAAAAGACGCAGAAATAAAACTTGATCCATTACTTGTTATAAAGCCTGTGGAATTTCATCCCGAGAATATCAGAAGTAGCGTTAGTCCAAGAAACGTTCCTGTGCTGGTAAGAACTTTTAGTAACTTTTTAGCCTTAAAATGAGTTGGTTCTCAATTCATCGTGTTAATATTTTCTTATTTTATAATATACTAGCAGTTTCGGTAGACGTTGATGTACCCTGAAAAATAAACATCTAGAACCCGATTCCAGCGCCAAGTATTTTCTTTAGAGTGATGGATTACGATATTGCAGTATTATTAGGGATCCCTAATTTTTATATAGTCTATATTAATCACGGATAATTCGAATGGCGAAAGAACGTTTGAAATCGGTCCAGTAGTTTTTGAGTTTATTCGTTATAAACGTACAAAAATACAAATATTTCCTCTTTATAATATTAGTTTAGTAATATGCATCTGTAACTTTTTTGATTCTGAACTGATTTCAATCTTATTTTTTGTGTTGTATTGAGTATAGATTCAAGGTGGTTCAATATAAATTTCATTACTATTGGATCTCGGGTTCCGAAGATGTACATAAAATTCCTTAAAACCAGATAAAAAAAGTGTAGTATTTGAGGCATTTTTAGATATAACTGTTTTGTTTCTCAATCGATTTTAGTATTTTTTTTGTATTATATTCAGTATATATTGAACGTGATTCTATATAATTTTCATTGCTATTGGTCCTTGGATTCCGAAGATATAACAGCAAATTCCTCAAATTCAAATAGATAATGTCAAGTGACTGAGTTATTGTTAGGTTTATGATAATCGTAAATCAAATAGGCAGGTATCTATATATTTATGATATATATACATACGTAGTGTAAACTATAATTTTTCTATTAAAAAAGAAACTGCCTTTAGAAGGAATCAAGAAACAAAAAAGAAATGTCTAAGTGTGCAGTTCACACGCAGTAGAAGTGAAACTTCAGAGAATATACTCACCGATAATTCTTCACTAACAAAAGTTAGAGAAGTTCTATTTACATTAACAAAAATTAATATGAATAGAATTGCTATAGCCTACATCTTGTTTTACTTGGCACCGACTTCAAGATCTAAAAAATATTGAATATTCTGCTTTTTAGTAAATTGTGAAGTCGATTTCTTTTAGTTAAAACTAGTTTCTTTAGTTCCACTTCTACCCAGTGCTTAAACTTTTCAAAATCCATATGTGGATACGGTGATTATACTATGCCTTAACCGATTTAATAAATTACAGGAACCACCGCCTGAAAAAGAGCCTTACAAAACTGAAACTGGTGAAATCATAGGAACAATACAGGGCATAGTGGATGGCCTTGAGGACGCCGTGGTCGACGAAGAAGTTGCTAGTAAGTAGACAATACTATACAATACGTCTGTCGCAGGACCGACGGCCGTTGGAGCAAACGAGTCCTGGAGTGGAGACCACGTTTCGGCAAACTTAGCGTAGGACGCCCTCCAGCCCGGTAGAGAGACAACCTGCGCAAGATCGCCGGCAGAGGCTGGATGAAGCATTAATCTTTGCTACTCTTTATATTGCTATATTTATATTATAAGTAGGAGTAGAATATTTTTGAATTTATTATATACCAACATATACAAATTTATCTAACTGTATATATTTGTAGTTTTATTGTTTTTTTTTGCAACAAATTTATATTTAATTTTAATCATTTAGATATTTTGTAGGACATGATTCTTTAGGCATTTTTAATTATGCAATATGTCAATCCAGTAACATATCTCTCAAAGTTCCTAAATCTTACATAACTATACTCTGTACAAATATTTCTGTGGCGACCGAGGGTAGAACTTTCCGCCAGCGTAAGACTTTTAGATAAAGGTAGAAGATTCTGGAAAGAAAAGACAAGGACAGATACATGTTGAAAAGGGATAGACGATAAACGAAAGTTCTGGAATAGAAAGTTCGGGAAGGAAAAGACAGAGATAGATAGATGTTAGAAAGGGATAGATGTATAAACGAAATTATGGGTTCCAGAAAATTCTTCCGGGTATATAAGCAGCGTAAGGCGCGCCAACCGGGCAGTTTAGAGTTGAGGACAGTTCAAGACAGTGAAGCGACAAGTGCGATACGAAAGAGTTGGAAGAAGAGTTTAATAGAAGACAGTGACGAGTTTAGTGGTGAATTTAGTGTGAAAAGTGTAGTGGATAGTTTAGTGAAGGAGGAGTTTCGCGTAGTTTAAAAGGAGGTCCAGAGGCGAGCTACGCGCGGAAAATTCTACGGTGAACACTGCAGCAGCAGAAGGTGTGTCTACGCAATTTCGGCTCGGTATTGTGAGTGAGACGTATTAACGTCGGTACAGTGCGACTTCCGTTGTGTGTGTAGGGGCAACCCTGCAGAGTGGAATCACGCACGGCTGTGTAAGTCAATAAAAGCGTTAGTTAAAAACTGATGTTTTCTTCCAATCCTAAGTGCGTACCCCCGCTCCCACGTAACATATCTTTTACTTTGACGTCCGCACGTCTATCAAGTTGCGCATTTTATGACAGTCACTATCACATGCTAAAATATAACAACTGTCCCAATATTTACACTTCATTGTTTAGGGCGACATAATAGTGACATTCTGCGAGTTATCTAATGCACAGACTATCAACTATCGTTATGATAATTAAAATACGTTTTAAAATGATTTTTTTTACTTCAATAAAATTAACAAAAATCAAAACCGATTTCAAACAAAAAGGCAAAAAATAACTCAAAAACAACTCAAAAAATAACTAAAAAATAACACTTTGAAATCGTCGCGAAATAAAATCTAAAAATTAATATATTTTGCAAATTTGTTGTCGTTTTTTATGTTTCACTTGGCACTGACTTAAAGATGTGGTAGAAAATAGTGATTTTTGCTTTTTAAATTAAATAGTAAGCAACAAACTTTTTAATTTTAGAAGAACTTGGCAAGCCTGGTCTCCCTGACGAGAAGATTGCTGAGCTGATCTCAGGTGAAGCTGAGATGTTGAGAGAAGCACACGTAATGGGGTAAGCTTGAAAAACCCAGAATCATATCATAATAAGATATGGGATTTTTTGGTGGGAATTTAAAGACTTCGGCTTAACTTATAATCGCCTCTTAAATAAGTAATTGCTTAGCAAATGAATAATGACAATCTTACTCATAAAGTCCTCTTAGAGCCTTATTAGACTATCATAGAAATATGATCATAGAAGTACGAATCATTTTTATATGAAGAACCTATGACAGTATAATAACTACATGTAAATCATATTCTCTATGATCATAGTTAAGAGATCCAATTCGACAGCAAGCGTACAAATGTAATCACATCATCCGTCTAACCTCAAAAATGGAAGAATTTCGACTGGAATATCTTGTAAGACTTTTTATTTTCCAATCTAAGTTCTTCGAGTAAGGTGTTATGGACCCCCCTCTCTGATCGCCTTGTTACCCATGATCTAATCCAAATACGTCTTTTATTGTTTTCTTGATCGTTTTTATCTTCTTTTTTAACGCAATTAATAAAATTGCATTCATAGCTATGGAAAACACGGCTAAATCATTATCAATCTTGATAGCATCTATCTCCAGACTACTGAGGAAGTCCGCGATCTTGATAGAGTATGACGTTTATATGATCGTAAGTGTAATATGTAAAAATGAAGAACAGCATCATATAAATATGATCATAGAATTTGACAGACATGAGATCATATTTATAAGATAAATATATGATAGTGTAATTGGGGTCTTAAGGATAAGAGGTGGCAAAGTAACTCTTCAAGTAGCTACCAAAAATTACCAACGTTAAAACGTAGCTTAAGATATTTAGCTGTGAAGTTTTATTTTCAAATTAATAACTGGCGAAAATTCGTTCGCGTTGCCACTATGACGTGTGATGATTTCTGTTCTATAGTAAATTGCAACGGCGGTATCAAAAAACGTAGTCGCAGTGCCATCTTTTGGCTAATTCAACATTCCCAAGCTAATGACGTCACTTATCGGGATAAGAAATATCTTATATAAGCTTATATGCCAAGTGTATATAAGCCAGAGCTCTAGTTTCATTTAAATCCGTTCAGTAGTTTTCACGCGATGCTCTAACAGGCAAAAACTGTTAGGCGTCATCCTAATTGACAAGAATCGTACGATGACACGATGGGTTCTCGTCGCACGATGAGTTCAAACACATAGATTTTTTTAGTGCCCGAATTGAAGCTCAGAAGCCATCGCGAGAGCACAGGCTGTGTGCAATAATGGTTGTACCGTTCGATCATGTAATTAAATATACCGATCTCTTTTCAGTGTCCTAAATCTCGTGCCTTGCCGTCGTGCGACGGCATCGCACGATGCTCATCTATTAGGACACCCCTGTTAAATCATCGTACGGCCATTTTCATCGCCCGACGAGAACGCATTGAGTCATAGTACGATCCCTACCAATTAGGACGACGACTTAAAGTTGTAATTTCAAAATCGTCTGGTCCGAAATAGGTTATCCCTACCCCTACATCGCCATTTTGTCATCACACCACTCGCCGGCGATCCGGAGTTCATCCACTCTTCCTCGATACCTGGGATTCTTCCAATTGGCGCACGCTTCTTCATGGCATACGTGAGCAAACTATGGAATGAACTCCCTCTCACGGATTTCCCAGGGCTCTACATTACGGGGCTCTTCAAAATGAGCTTAAACAGATATTTAAAGACTCAACGATTATGGCAACGGATCGGCTCCTTTGATGTTGCGGATGTCATCAACTGGGTGCGTTGGCAAGTTTGCCTACAAGCAAACAAAAAACCCTCTCGTATTTTGGTCTTTTTTAAAATTAATTGTAGAAGCTCATGTCCTCTACACATGTATTATAGATAAAATAACATTTCTGCATTTTCAACCATTTCTCTCACTACATCTAGTTCTAAATTACATTAAATGTCATATGCACATAATACACATAGTTACAGTCAAATCATTCGTAATATTATTATTTTTTCAACACATTTACTCCAAAAATGCGTTTATGAAGCGTGTATACATTTTTCTAAAGTTAAATATTACGCACCAAAAATGGAAAGTGCGGTAGTATTAGTACTTTCAACCTAAGTACCTATAAAAATGTATAAGATTTCCACCAAGGAGTTGCATATTAGGAAAATAAATAAACTGAATAATCGAACCTCCTTGGAAGTGCTTTTGATCAATACATTTATCTCACTTTAATACTATAGAGAAAATGAGACGAAAGATGTAGTTCTAATTTTCACCACACGCACGTGGCACCATTTTCATATTGGAAACGTCCAAGATTGCTGCGACTTTCCGACTGGTATTTATGTTTGTTTCATTACCTATTACATTGATGTGTTGAAAACGAAATGTGTTGAAAAATGTTGTAGGGCACACGCCCGGTTGTTGGTTTTTCCAAACTCGTGACTATGATAAGCCAACAACTTCGTCTCGGGCTTACATTCGTCTACTCGTTTATAAAAACCAACTTACCGCACTAGTATCACAAATAACCATAACATTACTCATTAACACTTGACCTCTTTGTCTTCCATGATTATTTTTCCGGCCACTGAAAAGTGGAAATAAAAATGAAATTAAATGCCGCGCTAAATACCGTTAAAACGTAGGTTAATTGTGTGTACTAATCGCGAAAACTTACGAAAATTTTATGTTAAGAATTTCTTTATTTTCTTACAAAAAATACACACCGACTTTACAAATGGTTGAAAATACAGCCTCTCCCGAGTCATATCCTCGCATATGCACCGGGAAGACGATTCCAGTGTGGATTTCAAGAAGATCACGCCGCTGGTGGAGTCCCTAAAGGACTCCGAGGTCCTGAAGGCTCTGAACGAGGAGCTGATGAGGACGAAAGAGGAGGAGAAGAAGAAAGAGGAAAGACGGTGGACTAAGTTCTTGCAGAAGCCAGCCCGACCAGTGCCGAAAGCAAAGGGAGGATATCCAGGATACTTGTACAGAGAAGTGGTGGATGAGGTAAGATTTTAGGAGTTATCTTCTTTTAAGTCCTATTGTCATAGCTGGAGTAAATCAGACAAACTAATGACCTTTTCTTTATTTTTATTGCGTGAGTTCAGCAGACAGGCAGACAGCGCGCCTGATGGAAAGCGGTTACCATTACCTATGGACATTGGTAACACCAAAGGTGCTACCGATATGCTACCGCTTTCTAAAGGTATACTGGAACCTGGCCTCTAATGCCGGTACACAACTCAAGGTTGTTATGGGGGCATACTCTATACCAGGGGTGGTAGCCATCCAGTCAGTCAAATATCCTACCACCTGGCTGTGGGTTGTTTTGTCGCCTCTTACAGGAGGCCGCAGGAAATTTCATTCTTCCTCCATTCCTACACGGATAAATCTACTAGTTCCATCTAGTAGATTTATCCTTGCAGGAACGGAGAAAGAATACTAATGCCTGCTTCCGGCTGGCTTGTTACAGACCACAAAACAACCCACAGCCAGGTGGTAGGGCACTTGTCTGTCTGGATGTCCAACAACCTGGTGTAGAGTATGCTGCGTTTTATTTTTTTATATTTTTATAACAATCCTGAGTTTTGTAAATGTTAATGGCTAGTATCCAGTCCATCCTACGTAGACGGCAATATATTGAATACACCTCTTGTGTTTTATATGTTCATAGGCGTCGATAATCACTTTCCATCAGGTCGCCGTCTCAACCTGTCTGGTGTACTTACTCATTAAAAAATCCATCTTTACAAAAATTCTCGTTATATAATATTAATAAGACAGGATATTTCGTAGTAAGTAGCTGTATATAGCTCGAACAAAACCACGGGGCGCAGCACAGCTAGTAGTATAAAATACCGCCAAAAATATATTTCCTCATACATTTATGCCCATTTTAGTTTGGCCTTAAAATATTGGCAGGTAGTCAATAAAAAAATTTGGTTCCGCTTGGACTGATAAAGGAAAATTCGTCAGTGTTGTTTGAGATTTCAGTGAGGTCGGTCGTGTTTTACGCCTTAACAAATATACACGTATAATTATTTAGTTTAAAAATTTAATGTTGTATGTAATTTTAATTTGTGTAGTTAATTAATAGAATTTTGTTTATTTATAATTTTTATTTTAAACATTGTTTATTTATAACGATATAATGAGATTCTTTTTCAATGTCAGGACATTCAAGAACTATGTGAAATAGAAAAGTAGCTTATTAGAGAGTTAAATTTATAATGGATATAATTTTAAAAAACATATTTTATAAAATAAAACGTTGTCTGAAAGTTTTCTAGACTTTTCTATAAAAACAAGTACGGACTGGTAGCGCCATCTGTGATTACAGGGTGTGTTACGAGTTACGTCTTTACTGGGCAATTGTCATACCTTAGTTGTCTTCTTCCATGCTACTACTATCAATTATTCTTCTTGCATCTTCTCTTTGATTAAATATCTATTTCTGCTTTTAGGAACCGTACAAAGTGAAGATCGTGAAGCAACCGAAGCCTAAGGTAGCTCCAGATTACAAGCCTGAGGTAATTACACAATCATGCTATTATCTTGGTAGAGCCTTGCTGGAATCATTATCTTGATTAATTCAGCTATTGGGTCCAGCTCGATCGGTGGGATGTAATACCACGATCTCACAGAAAATCAGCGTGAAACTGTACGTCAAAAAGCTAATAGTGTTTCATACAATGAGTAAGTAAGAGTAGGAGTTCCGATGATCCACTTCCCTCTCCTCTTATCCCATATCACTTTTCCATTGCCCTATCCTATTATCTCTAATCCAGGGGTTCCCAAAGTATGCGCCGCGGTTCCCTGGTGTGCCGTAGAGAGTAAAGAGGGGCGCCGTGAGGCGCTCCTGTTTATCATTCTCCGGAATCTAAACTTAGGCATTCGCTGTTACTAAATGTGTGGAGATCACCAAACTCACACGTCACGTTGACTAAGTGTAGTGGAACACTTACAATCCAATAGATGGCGCTGTGCAATAATTGAGGTCGCAAACGATTCCGAATATATACAAATTTCTAACAATAACAGATGGGTTTAGGCCTTCCTCGAAGAACAATAGCCTCCCTGGAAGATCTTCCTTTGAGATGGAGGAGGATTCCATCTCGCTCCTCCACCTAGCCGGGGCACTCTCTTCATAAGTTGCATTATATTTTATTTCCTATTTTTCTTAAATAATAAATATTTTCTTGTATATAAATATAAAAACTCAGCTTCATATTGTGGATGTTTCAATTTTTGTGCCAATGTACTTAGTATCAATGTATCCTATTTCAACTGACTAGGGCGCCGAGGCAAAGCACTGAACCCATAAGTGCGCCGCGAACTGAAAAAGTTTGGAAACCCCTGCTCTAATACCATACCTCCTATCCCATACACCTACCCCATCCTTTCTATCCCATTCCTTTTTATTCCATCCTCTTTTTTTGACGAGGAGAAATCCACTTATGAACATTTCGTCGTGTGGAGATCACGGTAAGGACATCTCGCAAGGCTCGTCGTCCTAACCTGGTGGAGGTAGTTTACCACTGCCGGAATATAAACTAAAATTCCCCATGTTCCGTTCTCCAATCCACATAGCAATCGCCTGCTTTGCATTAGCTCTTTCAGGCGCCGGCCAAAATATCCTCGTTCAGGATCGCCACAGGGCGCAAAGTACCCCGCCGCAACGGAATGAGGGGTGCGAAATCACTCAGCCTTCTTATCCGATGACCTTAAATGCGGGCGGACATTTCCCTGGGTTTCGCCCGCGGCCATTCGCTCATGTCGCTGGAAGTCATCCAGGCCAACACAACGCCGGAGTCTTCGTCTGCGCGGGAGAACAGCTATGGCTCGATGCCCTGACTCATCTCTTTTATCCTCTACCATTCTAAAAACTACGCAACGGTTCTCTAAGACTTTATTCCCTGTATAAAAATGATCAGGAGGGAACTTCCCGTCGCGGTTTTACCTCTGCATTACGACATGGGATCATTTAAGAAGAGCGTTTTAATTAATCGAGGCCATCAACGCGTTGGCAGCACCCCCGGTGTTGCAAACGTCCATAGGTGGCGATGACTACTTTCCACCAGGTGGGCCGTTTGCCTGTTTGCCAGCTTATGCAATAAAAAAATGGAGACTTTATTTTAAAGGTTCCCTTCTACTCGCGGAATCTTAAAAGCCATGCATTTCTTCCATCCCCATAACATGTAAAAAGAACAACCTACCATTATTCCATTTTCTTTACCAGGACTTCGACACAGGCCCACTGCCCTGGGAAGAGAGGGAGCAGATAGAAGCAGCTGCACCACCCCCTAATTTGGTACCTGAAGAACCTATCTTGGTGCCAGAAGAGGCTCCTGAGTTCTTGGAAGCTGTTGACCCATTACCTGAGAGCGAAGTTCCAGATCTTGAAGACACGGGTATCTATGTATAATATAATATTTTGTAATACATTATATCTGTGCTATTATTATAAATTTGTTTGTTTGTTTGTCATGTTAATGTATCTCTTAGTGAGTTCTATGGAGGGTAGAGGCAAGGAGAACCATCTCTGTATATGAAGAAATGTCCATCGAAATGCATTAAATTTGGGTGGCGCAATATTGGCATCAGGTTGAATTTTAAGGAAAATGCCAAAAGTTAAATTAGAGTAGTATTATAGTGTTTTAATTTTATAAAATTAAATATTACAAAATCACTAAGCGTATTATTCAAAATTCACGAAATAAAATCACTCTTCACGTTTTTACATAATAATTATTTGAGGTTATGTTTAGTAAATTACTTTATACTACATAAATAGTTGACGTTTTATAACAGTGTACTGTCACCAACTACTCTAGTCGCCAAAGATATTAATTTTTTGACTCGGCATACTTCGATTCGTCTACAACAGCTACATTCATACCATACCCTTTGTCTAAATCAGCGCCATTGTGGACGGTTTTTGAACTGTTATTTACAGCGTGCAACTGGACACTTCTTCAACTATTTTCCTGTATGAGATGATTCTCCTTACCTCTAGCCTCCATAGTGAGTTTCAATTGTGGTCCCAAAAACAAGTGACTGCAGCCCCACCTTTTTGGCTATGTTCGTTTATCACATGGATACAACGTCTACGGCTAATAAAATTATTACGGATAATAAAATTGACCCGGAATATAAGCTAGCTCTGTGTAGTTTCATTTAAATCGGTTCAATAGTTTTCACATGATGTTCAAAGACAGAAAGAAAGAAGATTCTAAAAGTTATATTTTCGGAAACTGCTGGTCCGAATTATCCCCCCTGATTTTTTCTCTATTTTGAACACAAACTTAGCTAACGACAAGAATTTCACTTCATACTTTTATGAAAACTCTTTTACAGTGCAAGCTGTCAAACTTTGGAATGCGCTGCCTCTTCCTGTCAGAGAGGCCAAAATATCGCCTACATTTAAGAACGCACTCAGAAAACACTTCCTTAAATGATTATGCCTAATTCTTATACTATTTAATATATATGTATATCTATGTTACAGCCAAAGTAATAAATCCGGATATTATATATAATATCTAGCCATTATTTATAATGTCTACTCAATTTAGATAAAGTGATAATTGACACAGAATGAATCACATTAACTAGCAATTGCTAGTTAATGTGATTAATTCTCGATGGTGATTAAGTCTTCGAAGATATTATATAATTTTTTATATAATATCTTCGAAGACTTCGATATCGTCTAAGTGAGCATAGTACATTATGGGACTACCTTCGTTTTTCACCGGAATTATTGGTTTTTCTGATGCTCCAATTTTGACAACATCGTATCTTTCTAGGCGCTGGTAATCTTCAGGTGTTTTCTTAGTAATCTTGTTCTTTGATTCTTTTACTTTTAAAATTAAACATGTATATTGATCATTTGTAAACAACTGATTATTTTTTCCTTTACTTGCAATAAGTACAGTGATAGTTTCATAGAAATGTTTCATCTGTTCATCTGCCATCATCAGACGCTGATACGAATGTAAAAACTCGCGGAAATTGCGACACACAACGACAACGAACAATATTGCGTCAGCCATGAGATCGCGGTGATCACGACACGCGGCAGCGGGATGAAGAGCGGGAGGGGTGGCAAGTCAGTTAGACCGTATTTATTACTTTGGCTAACTTTGACCCGCTATTATGAATAATATCCGGATAAAGTCATTAATTTATTACATTGTCTAGTCAATTTTGCTATTATATATAATGACCAGTCATTATGTGTAATAGCTATTTAATCACTATGACTGTAACTATCTATATATATCTATATAATTCTTCTGTACGTGTGTTGACAGTGAACTCCTCCTAAACGGCTGGACCGATTTTGATGATATTTGTTTTGTGTGTTTGAAGGGGTCCCCGGGTGGTTTAGATTCACAATTGGAACCGGTAAGTGGCGCTGAGATCGGGTTCTAGAATCCTCCTAATCACCTGGAGCGATTTTGTTTTTGTGTGTTTGAGTGGGTTCCCGGGTGGTTTAGATTCACAATTAGAACCGGTAGATGGCGCTGAGATCGGGTTCTAGAATTCTCCTAATCACCTAGACCGATTTTGGTGATTTTGTTTTTATGTCATGAAACAGTCTTTTAGGAATTCAGAAAATATGGCGGTACGAAGTTCGCCGGGTCAGCTAATATATCTATATATTTCTATGTATTTAATTTATAAAATATCTAGTTTAAGTATGTTTGTTTACGATATACCTAATAATCTGCACCACCTACATCGCCAGATTAGGTTAAACTACTCCTTAAGTTAGGTTGCCTGGAAGAGATTACTCGTGCTTAAGCGATAAGGCCATCTATTGTTTCTACCATGACAATATTATAATTGCGTATTTTTGGAATTGTATATTTGATGAGCTATAAAGCGTTGTCTATCTATCTATAATGTCCCTGGAACTAATTGCAATATTCAAGGCTTTGTCCTTTGTGAGTAACAAAAATTTTAAAAAGGCAGTTATATTTTGTGATGGTAAAAGTGCCTTACAGCACTTGGCTCGACGTGCCTCTGGCCGCAGAGGTGTACCGATAGATAGTCTATGATATTTTGGAAAAGATCCATGTAAGTTATACGCAGGAAAGAATGGTAACATTGCAATGGGTTCCAGCTCATATAGGTTTAAAGGGCAATGAAGAAGCGGACTCTGTGGCCAAATTAGGAATAGCGCGTAGTGTACTAATCGATCAGTTACCTGACCACACTGAAATACTTGGTATATTTAAATCTTTATGTCATAACAAATGGGAGGACTATTTTTGTCAACAATCTAAGGAGAAAGGCATCTGGTATGTTGGTTCATAAATTCTTTTTTAAACAGATCTCATATTTAATTACTGTTAAGACTACGTTCTGGTCACTATATATCAGCAAAGTTTGCATACCTCATGAGAAAAGTAGATTCACCAAACTGCACTACTTGTGGTGATTTGGAAGATATCCAACATTTGCTGATGAATTGTGTCAGAAACAAGAAGGAAAGACAGGCACTGATGAGAGACTTCGGTCTAAACCCGATGGATATTGGTGCCATTCAAACAATTCTGTCTGAGCCCACATCAGAAATATCTCAACGGCTGGGTGGTTTAATTGGAGTCCTTCAACAGTGACTGCTTTTATTTTTAAAAATCTATCTATAATTTGCTTGGAGCGTGAGATGCGCGAGACCTTCAACGCAAAATCGTTTTGTACGTCTGCAACGGTCAATGTAGTTGCTTAACACATAAAAGATGTCTTCTAGTTGTTCGATGTGTTGTTCTCCTTCAAGGTCGGCAGCACGTTGGCAGCACCTCTCGTATTGCTAATGTCCAAAGGCGACGGTAACCACTTTCCATCACAGTTGGGCCGTCAGCGTGTCTGCTATGCTTCAGAAAAAAAATGTAAAGAAACCAGTGGAGAAGTATTCATTTGACAATAAAATTTCAGGTATTCCATTACCACCGCCACTTCCTAAAATAGAAGTTCCATTACTTCCAGAAGAAGAAGTCAAAGTAGAAGAAACACAACCAGAAGTCACACCTGAAAACGTAATAAAAGAATCATCAGAAGAAACAATGGATAATAATTTAGTTGAAAATTTGGTCAGAAGCGTTCATAATATGGTTGGTAAGTACTTAGTAATTATTCTCAATAACCGCTTTCCATCAGGTAGCCTGTCTGCCTGTCTGCTGTACTCCAGCTAATTCTTTTTTATAACATATTTAACTGTACAATAACTTTAACTGGGGTAAAAACTTTGGAATTTTAACAATTTCAGACCCTAACGCTTCATTGGAACAGCAGCTGGCTCAAATGCGAGCCCAGCTGAAGGCCTTGGCTGAGCTGCCGTGTGTCATCCAGCAGACCTTGGAGCTGGTCACCAGGCAGCTATTCCAGCTTAGTCATCAGGTAACATGAAACCTTACCATGCATAAAAGTACTGAAAGGGCTGAACGACAAAATCTAGAAATTTTTTAAACAACATAATAGCTACGGTCTTCGTGGTTGAGCGGGCTAAGTCTTAGCCGGTCAAATTCGCTGACATAGTAAATTTCGTAAACGAAGTTTCTGTTTGCTATGGTCTGGGTGTCTGGAATCGGCCCCAGAGTGGTCCGTTGTATATTACCCATAACACAAGAGTAACTTGCTTAGGTTGGGAACATACAATGTGTGTTTGTCTGCCGATGCCGATATCCATGGTGTTGCAAACGCCAGTTGGCGACGGTAACCGCTTTCCATCAGGTGGTCCGTTAGCTTGTTTACTTACTTCAAGCGTAGAAAAAAAAAGAGAAAGAAATATTTTTTGAAGAAATAACGACTTACTTACATTGTTTACATGTATCTTAAAAAAAAGCGTATTTTGAGTAATTTGTACGCCGCATATCCAGCAAACAAGGCATACACTCAGCTTATTGCTGATATAATACAAAACGGACAAAATTCATTTCTAGTGCGAGCAAGTAATTATTTAAGTTAGTGTTTGTTTGTGACGTCAGAATAACAGCTTCTTACTAAATGCATATGAAAATATATACACGGTTCATATATCAACAAATCAATTTATTTTTTATTATCTGTCTGGGATTTTCACCGGCTGATGTTATAAGTAGTAACTTGGGCTACATTTTTTGAGGATTCCAAGAAAAAAATCCACACTGACGAAGTAGCGGGCACAGCTAGTATTTTATAAACGTAAAATTTATTAAAATGTTGACAGTAGTAGTATTTCTTGTACTCGTGCAAGCAAAAGTCGACTTTAAGGTGATGAACATTTCAATTCCGTGAGTGTATGGTGCTGCAAATGCCTGTAGGCGATGGTAAACATTTTCCAACCTTCAATGAGCTACTTATTTGCTTCACAATAAAAAACTATGTGTTATTTTATGTATTACAGCAGAACTACCAACTGAATGCGCAGACGCAAGCTCAAAGCGAACATGTTGAACAAAACTATGAAGGTAAGTTTCTGTAGTGGAGTCAAGTTACTAAGATGAATTTAAACATGAAAGTTGGGGTTACACCGACTATTTTTGCTACTGATCTGTAATGTATATAAATTGTGGGTAGTTGTATATTTTATCCGTGCAAGAACGGAAAAAGTATACAATTTCCTACGGCCGAGCGGCCTGTCGCAAGAGTTGACAAAACAACCCACAGCCAGATGGTAGGATATTCGCCCGACTGGATGGCTACCACTCCTGGTCTAGATTATACCGCCATAACAATGTTGAGTTGTGTTCCGGCATTAGTGACCAGGTTCCAATCTCCCTTAAGAGAGCAGCAGTGCATTTGTAGCACCTTTGGTGTTGCCAATGTCCATAGGCGATGGTAACTGTTTTCCATCAAGTGAGCCGTCTGCCTGTCTGCTGAACTCCTGCAACAAAAAAAATGTACATTGTGGGTAGTTGTATAGTTTTACTGTTTAGAACAGTTCAGACATGAACTGTTCTATTTTAATTGTCCTACTAATTGCGTGGTACGTTGTCCCGGTCCTACGTAGTAGTATTATTATAGCTATTAAAAAAAACAATTGGAATAGACAATGGCTACGTTCCATTAGAGACTCACAACTTGCTTGCCGGCGTTAGTCGTAAACCCAAGTGGAACGGTTATTCGACCCACTTCTTGACATAGGTCGTTGTGAGCGTTGTGTGATCGAAAGTTATGACGTCATTAGTGACGTTTTCGCCACGAGTACAGCGACCGGAACGGCTAACGGAGCATTTTGGGCGTTGTGAGCTACAGATGGAACGCTCTGTATATAAATGACGAAGAACGCGAGGGTTTTTCTTAGATTTCTTGTATGTTTGATTCTTTGTTCTGGATTCACGTAAAAACTACTATGCCTATTTTAATGCGGTTTTCACTGATCGACAGCAAATTCTTATAGACTTAAAATCTGCGCTACTTTTTATCCTGTGAATCCCGCGGAAAATATTCTAGCAATGAGTTAAATTAAAAAAAATCGTATTCCAATGTGATTTTGTCACTGACCGATACCAAATTTTATGTAATAAAATGTGTGATATTTCTTATTGCGGGGAACTTTCCCGGGAGCGGTTTGTAGTTGTTCGGGTGCGTAAAAGTTTTTCTTTCTTTCTTTTTCTAAAAATTAGACTATTCCGACACAGTTTTCACTAAAACGATAGCTTACATTCTTTTTTAAATACTGCGGTATATTGTGTCCCGGGAATTGCAATCCAAGCGTGGACGAAGTCGCGTTGATATCCTAGTTTTTCATATAAAGACCTCGGTATGGAAATTTTACGAGGAGTGAAATAATACAAGCGTTAACTCAAGTGTTAATTTTTATAATATTTCGAACTTTCAGACGATGAAATAAGATCTAAAATAAAGAGTAAAGTTCAGTCGCGCGTCGGAGTTGACACATGTTTTTCTTCTAATTTGTACTTAATTCCTATTTCTTCAAACAAAGTATTTACTTTCTTCTTCTTTCTTATTATTATTATTACTTAACCCGCGACTTCGTCCACGCTTGACTTGAAATTCTCGCGGGCTTCCTGGGAGACAAAGTAACGCAGCACCTAAGAAAGAATGTAAGCTATAATCTTAGTGAAAACTGTGTCGAAATAAGATAATTTTTATGCACTCGAACAACAACAGACCGTTCCCGGGAAAATTATCGAGGGATTTCCGGGTAAAAAATACATCACATTTTAATACATACAATTTTCTATCGGTAAAAAAGTCACACTAGAATTCATTTTTTTTTAAATCATTCCCAGAGAAATTGCCGCGGGATTCCCGGGATAAAATTAGCACAGATTTCAAGTCTAAAAATTTCCTGTGCGAAAACCGCATCGAAATCAGCCCAGTAGTTTTTACGTGAATCCCGAACAAACAGACAAACCCACAATCAGAGAACAGACAAGAAATCTAAAAAATGCATCGTGTTCTCCATTGTTTTTATATAGTCTATTCCAGTTGTTTTTTTTTATAGTTTCAATGTACAGACACGGCATGTTTAGAATGTTATAAATAGATATTGACACAAAAATTCTTGTAAACATTTAAAATTGATTGGAAGATGGGACGCCCCCTAGTATGGGACGCAACTTGGGTCGATACTTTGGCGGCGTCCCATTTTCCAGCCACAGCCGTGACAGCCGGGGCTGCTGTTGCACACCAGGAGGCCCTGAAATGCCGCAAATATGTGTCCATTGGTAATGAGTACGTGTTTGTGGCTTTCGGGGTCGAGACCCTGGGACCCTAGGGCCGAGGGGGCCTGGAGCTCATCACCTCCATCGAGACCTCTCAACGCGTCTAATTGAGGTCGTGACCAAAAGGCTGGCTTGCACCGAAGGCAACGAATTAGCGTTGCCATCCAACGCGGAAATGCGGCCAGCATTTTGGGCACGCTCCCTGCCTACAGCGATTTGGAGTCAATTTTTTATTTATAGATTTGTTATTTTGTAAGTATAGCTTTGTTTAGTACAGTTTAGTGAACTTATTTTCAAGGATTTTCTTTCCATTTAAATTATAACAAAGATATTATAAATTAAATTCATTTATTTTTCTGAACACATTTAATACATTTTAGACATTTTTCTTTCAGTCACACAAAGCAACGAAGAAGTAAATCAATCTTCGGAAGTTAAACAAGATTTTGGTATCAACGGAGAAGCGACAAGCGAAGAACTTCGCAGCTATCCGACTGTTGAAGAGATGGTTGAACCACCAGCAGTTAAACCCGAATTAAGCCCAGAAGAGATCGATATGATGAAGAGAGAAGAAGAAGAGATGATAGAGGAACAAAGAAGGACTGAGAAACAAAAGAAGGTGGGTTAAATTTTTTATCTTTATTTTAGAATGCGCTTATACTAAAACCGGTTGCCTGTGTCTTGTTTATTACCATCATCATTCGAGCGGTAAATCCTGGCTGTTTTCGGAGTGTTTGCTCCGAAGCTTAGGGTCCGCCTTTCTACCTGTTCTTCTCCACTTCGCGCGGTCTTCGCTATCCCTAGTTATGGGACCATTGGTACGCATGTCATCCTTCACGACGTCGAACCAGCAGTTCTTGGGTCTACTCTTTCTACCATGACCTTACGTTTAGAAGAAAAATGATGCTGGTATAGAATATACCACTATAACAACCCTGAGCTGCATTCCTGAGAGCGGCGGCATATTGGTAGCACCTCTAGTGGTATAAATGTCTATAGGCGATGGTAATCGCTTTCCATCAGGTGAGCTGTCTGCCTGTCTGCTGAACTCGTGCAATAAAAAATATAAGTTTAGTTTCCTTCATTGTATTAGATTATAATTAAAAGGAATATATATATACGGAATTTAGGAATTTCTCCAAGCGAAACTCGAACAAGAATCCCGTCAGCTGAAGCAGCGCCCAACACCACGAGTTGGGAAACCCAAGCCGGTCTTCGGACCTCTCAACCCTGATAGACCAGTTGTCCTCCCAGGAGGTAGAAGATGGAGGGGTCCCCAGGACGCATATAACGAGGAGCTCATCAAGGAAACCCTGACGGCTCAAGCTGAGTTGATACAAGGGAAAGCTTTGGGGTACTTTTGTTTTTTATCGTTCTAGAAGTTTTTTTTGTTATTTTATTGTTTTTTTTTGTACTTAATATGCCATAGATACATATAATATTTTTATTTAAATAATTTAGATACACTTATCTTGGTGTGTTTTGGCAAATAAGTGATTGCGGAGTTCAAATAAGAATAAAAATCAATTGCTTTTTTTTCAATGCATGTATGCGATACATTCAGCTTCTCTGCAATATCACACGTTGCAATTGCCGGACACTATCGTCTCAATAGTAGATTTGCCTAATTTCAGTATTCTGTTAATTCCAATAGCGTAACACGGGCACGCCATAGAATCTATGCAAATATTTATAAGTGAAAACTCGTGAAAGAAATGTTAAAAATGTTGGCAACTATCAACATTGATTTTGTTTGGCTACGGGCATTTCTTCTAATGGTAACACTAATTTTGTTCTACTATTATTCTGACGCGACGATATCGAAAAGATATTGTAGATTTAATAGAATACGAATTTTCGACACTATCGCAATGGAATCTTACTTCGGATATCTTCGCAACGCTAAGATATTGACATAGTAGAATTGAACCCAGATCGTTGAGCATTTTTCAATGAAAAATTACTAGAACGAAATCTGGCAAACCAATTTTGACACTGCCTTTGATCAAGAATTCATTCTTATATCTTCTTCTTCTTCAGTCAATCCCTGTCCACTGCTGGACGTAGGCGCTCCCAAATCTGCGCCACATATCCCAGTCTCCCGCCTTCCTCATCCAACGCCTACCGGCGACCTTACACAGGGCATGGTCATTTACTCGTGAGGTCCCCAGGCGCCCTCTCTCGGCTCCTCCCCAGCGTGGGGGATCTCTACTCGGGCATGGCATCCTTAGGAGTATGGTCCTGTACGGTGCACCCGCATGGTCCGTTGCACTTCACCGCCACAATAGGACTTTGTTGTGCCGTGCACAACGGGTACTGGCGGTGAGGACCATCCGAGGATAGTACAAGTCTCACGCTCTTCCTGCCATAAGCGCGGGGCACATGGGAGGGTGGTTTTGACTCTGGTGCCCATTCGTGGTGTCACCTCTCGTCGCTTTGGTCTAATCCCTATTAAAGGACCCGACAGTATGCGAAATGCATTTCCCCGCCTCAAAAAAAAGGCATGTTCATTTAACATCAGATGAGATAGCTGTCAAACGCGAACCTATACCACGATTTAAAAAAAAAGGTGGTCGGTCCATGGGGCCAGAGGGCGTCCTACACTACGCGTACTGCAGTTACCAACTCGCATGCCAAGTGTGGTGACATTATACAATATGACATTTCCCCCACAACGAAGCGCATCCATTCTCACATACGGGACATAGTGTGTGCTCGCATTTTTGGATATAATACAATAAAGTATGTCTGTAGTGCACGTCTTATTCTACCATTTTTAAATTGGGATACAAACAAAACTAAAGAACTATAATCTATATATTATACTAAACGAAAATTAGAAGTCCAAACTACAAGTAAAATATATAAATTTTGTACTTTGAATATGTTACCGAAACAAGTCTAAGAGACGCTGACAGTTCGACCTTCACGGTTAAGTACATCAAGAAATTTCACACTCTTTATTAATTATTTATTGAACTTCATTGTTTATTTATTTCTGTTTTTTTTTTCTAAATTGTTATGTACTCGATGTCTATATATTGTTACGAGCTACAGGACTCGAATTAAAAATGCCGTTGGAACTACTATAGAATTTATTAGAACTGTACAAACACTTATAAAACAAATACAAATAAAACTGGATGCAACCAGTTCACACTTCACAATTCAATGTAATTCGACACGCGCAAAGTCCGTCATCTATATCACTAATCGAGAGTACTAGAAAACGTCTTACTCGTTTCGTAGTCGTCGTTTGACTCCCCCACCCCTCCATTCGGGCATTGTCTTATACGAACTATACAATACAAAAAATCAGACGCGCGCACTGAGTTTCCGAGAAATAGTAATTTGCACACCTGCGAACGGCCAACAAGGTCGAAAACAATAACAATTAGGATTATTAGTTCGACGCTAATGATGGTCATAAAACAAGTAGAAAAGCAATAGCATGTTTTTGTTAATTACCAATTCAAAACACAAAAGAATTCCTAAATCCGCAAAGACAATAATTGGGCTTACGACAGGCAGCTGTCCGTTTATCTTTGACGGCATGTAACAATATAATGCATGCTGTGTTCGCATCAAGAAGGTCATTCAGCAACCATATTTTGTGTGTTTTAGTTTTGTTTAAAAGTACGTAAGTTGACTTGACCAGTTTGCGAACCAAACTAAAAAAGACGGAATTATAAACACACCTATGATAGCTTGCCAATCGAAAAGTGTTCATGGCTATTTTTGAAGTCTTTAAGGTATTGTTTTTTAGAAAAATGAGAAGAAATAAATAAATAATGAAGTTCAATAGATAATTAACACAGAGTGTGAAACTTCTTGATGTGCTTAACCGATGCATTGAAAATATCGAGCTCGTGGCAGGTATTATTGTAGGCAGTACACAGACGGTAGTGTAGTGTGTTGGCAGTACACAGTGCGACATGCTGCTAGAGCGAATGTATTGCGATTATGCAAACGGCATCCAGCTCGTGCTAAATCAATATAATTTGATAAAAAACATGTCTCATGTGGTTATAAAATGGGTGAAGGTTGGATCTTCAGCGTCTCCTCTACTATAAGATAGTTCAATCCATCTATCAACTCCGCAATCAGTTAGTTTCCAACCTAATATTGTTGTTATTTTTTAATCAGATTTGAATGATTTTACCTTACGAGTCTAAGGTAAGGTGGAAAATTCTTAGATGGTCTAAGCCATCCTTTCCCAAAGTGGGCGATAACGCCCCCTTGTGGGCGCTGCAGGCCTAAAGGGGAGCGGTAAGAGATTTGAGACCTCATCGCCGTTGTGTACAATACAATACTTTTTATTGTACACCAACATTACATAGAAAAAATACACAAAAAACTTACTCACTAAAAGGTAGTACAATGGGCGGCCTTATTGCTAAAAGCAATCTCTTACAGGCAACCTTTGGATGGACAAGATCTAATTGCATAGATAGCGTTGGCGTGCAGTTGAAATAGATTTTAATATAATAATAAAATAATTATAATACACCTCGTGTACTACCTACTGCGCTTAGGTCTCAAGTTAACTCTTCCGGGCTATAGTAAAAGTCTCGTTTGGAATGAATATTTAATCTCCGCTAATATAGCTCACAATAATCGATTGATTTAATTTTACGTTATAGTGGTTTTTAAGTAGGTGAAAAAATGGGGGCGCTAAAAAATAATTTATTCTCAAAGTGGGCAGTATACAAAATAAGTTTGGGAACCATCGGTCTAAGCCTATGGCTTGAGTGCATAGGCGGCCGGCTGGCGCGGCGGTTCCAGCGAGCATGTTTGCGTTGAGCGACGAGTCATAGGAATATAGGAAATAGGAACGCTGCACGCCCCGCTCCGCTGCACGCTCGGGAGTGCACTGTGACCGTAGATACACCAATTCAAATGTATCTAAAGGAGTTTTTGGCGGGAACTGAAAGGAGATGTTGTGTTGTGTAGTTTTATTTTCTAAAAATGTATAAAATTACTCTAAAATGAACAATAGTTGTAGGATATTGATAGTTTTTGAGTAGTAATTATGTGTTTTGTGAGAAATGTGAAGTGTATAGTCAAATTTGGCCTTTTAAGTTGTCACAAGAACTCCGTTGAATGGCACCAGCTGATAACCTACAGTTCAGCTGTGCTACACATAGGCTTAAGGAAATGAACAAAATACACTATAATCTAAGATCTGGCTTAAAGGCCTAGCTGCCAAGCCATAAATAAAATAAATGTATCAAAACGCTAACGAGTGTCTCTAGTGCCAGCCGAGATGTGCGTCGGGCGGAGCGTCGCGTACAGTCTTAAACTAGTTTGTGAACGATGAACGCCGAGCGTGAATTCGGGCCTCTCGGTTGGACGCTCTATTGCCCGCCGACCGCCCCGCCGGATGCTTGTCACTCAGGCCGTACACTAAGGCTTTTACATGTTTCTCTCTTTAATATGCTTTTAGATCGATTTCTTAAAATATGTTCTGCTATTTCTGAAATTTTTAATTTTTAGGTTTAAATACGAAAGTGATAAACTGCCATACGATGAGAGGTTCGTCATTATTTCATAAACATTATGGTTATATGAATGCATGGTATCGTAATTATAAATAAGGATATGCCTCTAATATCATAGGCAAGGAATACCAGGAATACAAAGATCCGAAATCCTACGTTATTATATTGTTACTAGCTTTGCCTGCGAGTTCGTTCGCGTGGAATTCTTTTTCGCGGAACCTTAAGAGACGTAAAACAGTTACTCCTTATAACATCAGCTACCTGCAGGTGAAAGTCCTGTCAAGATCGGTCCAACCGTTTCAAAGATTAGCCGGTTTGTAAGATATAAAAAATTTTAAATTTTCGGAATCTCCTGTTCCGAATTATCCCCCTGGATTTTTTTCATATTTTTATTTTGACATTACAAACTGACACTTCAAATTTATTTATCTGTATAGATAGATTTCATTTTACTTGGTTTTGGTTATTTTTACTCTATGGGCGCCTAATATAGTTCCCAAATACTTGACGTGATAGAGCCAAGCTGTAATCACCATCTATAACACAGCAAAAACTTTGTACCCCTTTTTACGAATATTCCGCCGGCGAAGGAGTATGAAATTTCGTACACTTACAGTTTATAATAAATTTATTAATTATTATTCAACTATTTTTTTTTTAAATTACACATAAAAAATAAATTAAATCAATAAAAAAAACATTACACACACTACCATATATTTGACTCACACACACGTATATATACTCTTTTGTTTATTGTTCAAGTCAAATTAACAGTGTAGCCTTGGCGAAATCTGTGATTATAGAAGATGGTCGAATTTCGACCACAGGCGACCACTAGTACAACTAGATTCGCTATAGCCTACCTTGAAGAATCTAGCGACCAAAAAGTCGAAAGCGCCATGAATGTATTCCGCACTACTGCTAAATTAATATACTAAAACACGGTAACATAAGAAATCACTAGTATATATCTCCCGTTGCTTTATAGCTCGTGCACTATGCTCGCTCGGCTCCTGCATGATTTAAAATTTGATCATCTTTACAAAACAATATTCTATGAATAGAGGCATATCTTTTATAATTTTAAAGCAATGCTGTATTTAAATACTGTACAAATGTATAAAGGAATTCACATTTGTTTTTATAATGTATATAATTTCACATTTTAAATACTTTGATTCTTTATCTATGAAGCATTTATTTCAGCATAATTTCTTCATCAATATTTTCAAAACAAAACTCGAATTACATAATTTTTAAGTGTAATACTGATAATATTTTTTGGTGCGGCGGTTAATGGACTGTATTAGGGCGGCAAACGTCTTTGGAAATGGAATCTGGATTACCCGGAACGACAGCTGCTGTAGGCTTCCTGGCCGGCCGGCTGTGGTCTGATCTCCCTTAGTTTACCTATAATAGCGGCACTATCACATCACACGCGTGCGTTTCGAGCGAGATCGATTTTTCCTTCTTAGATGCCAGCGAGCGCGGCAAGCGTCATGTGCGCGCGTGGTGAGGAAGGATTGGGGGAGAATGACATTTACCGCCAGATGGCGTTACCAATTTTCTTAAGTTTTCGCGACTAGTATACATAATAAAACTACATTTTAACAGTTTCAAGCGCGATAATTTATTTTATTTTCATTATTCCGACGTTTCGGCCACTTTTCATATACGCATCCCCTAGGACTGCGTGGATATATCTAAGAGAGGTATATGCGGCTACGATGAGTTATTAGGTATTTGAATACAGGTAGCATTTGTGCTACTGAATGCTGGTGTTATTTGCCCACGAAGATTCCCTTCATATTGTATCGCAAACTATCCCGTCTCCCGGCATGAAAAGTATTCATGGCCATTTTCGGTATTAAAACTACATTTAAACAAAGTTACAGCAAAACCGATCCAGTATTCCTAGTTGTTTCCCGTGAAAGCTTAACAGATAACATATCGAGTTACTTTCTCATTTTTTTTGTAGGTGTTGAATTTTTATATTTATAAATTTGAGAAATAATTGGTCTCATACAAACTTTCATCCTCTATTTGAAACAGTTCTAGTTTTATTTATCTATCCCCCTTCTATGTAAACTACATAAATTACAAAAATAACCAAAATCACCAAAACGACTAAAACGACCAAAATTACCAAAATGATAAATAACAAATTAAAACAAAATATTTCCTACTTTCACGGATAACCTTTACATAAATCTATCCCATTATCCGGGATAGAAAGTATTCCTTGTCCACCCTCATTATTAAAATTACATATATACCGAATTTCAGCCAAATCGGCCCAATAGCATTCCTGTAAAAGCATAACAAACAGAGAGAGACAAATATATTTTTATCACGGAAACTATCCCATTTTTCAGGATAAAATGTGTGTCCCATATTCATCCTCGGCATCGAAAATAAAAATATATATATATACATATATATACACTGAGTTTCAGCCAAATCGGTTCAGTAGTTTTTTCGTGAAAGCGTAACAGACAACACAGACAGTTATTTTCGCATTTGTAATATTAATAGGGATTTGAATCTATTTAGTCCTAGCCTCGTAGCACATGTAGCACATTGTGCTACGAAGCTACTATAACTTATTGGGTATCTGAATCTATTCAGTTGTACCGTCGTAACACACGTACCACATTGTGCTACTAAGTTGGAATTTTTGGTGCGAACTTGAAATATGATACGTTGCTTTGTAGTTTTCTATATTTATATATCTAATTTCATTTCATACTTTTATAAACAAATTAAGTAACATCAGTACCTAGTACCTATATTAAGGTTGAGCTACTATAGGTTATTGGGTATTTAAATCTATTTAGTCGTAGCCACGTAGCACATTGCGCTACTAAGCTATGACAATGAGTTATTGGGTATTTGATTCAATTTTGTCGTAGCTACGTAGCACACGTAACACATTGTACTACTAAGCTACTATGAGTTATTGGGTATTTGAAACAATTTTGTCGTAGCTACGTAGCACACGTAACACATTGTGCTACTAAGATACTATGAGTTATTGGGTATTTGAATCTATTCTGCGTAGCTTCGTAGCACAAAGTGCTACGTCTGCTACGAAGCTACGATGATTTATTATGAGAACTTATCATAGTAAATTCACAGTAGTAGTACGGGTTCACAAAATTTATTTTTAAATTGATATAACTTTTTAATTATAGAGAAAAAAATAAAATAAAAATAGTTTGCTTATAAAACTTATATGATCTTTCTATTTATTATAAAAAAGTTGATTCAAATTCCTAATTGTTATCGGTCGTTTCTAAAATTATTCTCATATTTTCAAATAGTATTAATTATTTACTATGTTTTATACTGTTATGTATTTTTATTCGTTATATTTTGTATTTTTTATATAATATGTAAATTGGTATTCTGTTGTTATTGTTGTAAAACAATTTTGTGATGTTTATGTAAGATTTTGTTGTTCAGTTTTTATGTTCGTTGTTTTGTGTGCGTGTGTGTTTATGTGGTTTTTTGTTTGTTTGTTTGCATGTCTGCGGTGGCAGATCGCGATCTGGAATGAAATCTGGCCGTGGGGAGATTCGAAATCATTCTGTAGGAAATATCGGTATGTTCACATTATTTAATAAGTAACAATTAAAATGGTTTAAAACCAATATAATATTAACCATATTTTGTATAGTAATATATTGTATATAATATTTGGTCTAAACTGGGACCTAAGAAATTGTTATTTCCGCTGTCTGTGTATGTTATAGTGCTATAAAGATGTATGTCGCGTTTCTATATCATAGCGTCCGTTCATTTGCCGTACTATCGGTTACATAGAATACAATTTCCCGCTTCGGGTCTTTGCAGTGTGTCGTAAGAGGCGACAAAACAATCCACAGCCAGGTAGTATGGCATTTGCTCGTGTGGATGGCTACCACCCCTAATCCAAAGTATGCCGCCATAATTCATGGCATTAGTGGCCAGGTTGCAGTTTCCCTTTAGAGAGCAACAGCACATTGGTAGCACTTTTGGTGTTACAAATGTCCATAGGCGAGAGTCACCGCTTTCCTTCAAGTGGGCCGTCTGCCCGTCTGCTGAACTCACGCAATAAAAAAATGACATAAGTACCATACAAGTAATTTCAAATTTCAACCGATGGGGTAGGGCAAGTGAATGGATAGTATATTTCCCGGCATGAACCTTGAGCGATCAGTTGAATAGTAGAAATTGCCTTACGCATTACAGCGTAGCCAATATGATCCGGTTTATCCACATATCGATAGTATTATGTTCTTGTCTGTTTACTCGCAAGGAACACTATCTCATACGACGAACATGAGGCGTAATTTTAGTGTGCGCAAGTCAAGGTGACTGCTCAAGTTTCGTGCCGGGAACTATAAGATATAGGAACCGGCCAGTAGTGAAATCGTAAAGTACCTGTGACGGAATTTGTAGATGGCCCCTAACTAAGGGCAGTGAAAAAAAATTCAACTCTTAGCCTTAGCGGCGACATTTATAATTTACTTTTTCAAATTCAATAGCTTTTATTCAAACCAAGTTTAGCCATTATATATAAGTTAAAAATTAAGTATACTTGCTTTCGACGGCCTCTGTGGTTGAGCGGGCTAAGCCGTTGCCGGCCTATCTCACTGCAACGCAGAGGCTCCGGGTTCGATTCTTGGTATAGTCAATTTCGGAAACGTATTTTCTCCGTTATTTACTATGGTCTGGATGTTTGGGATCGGCCCCAGAATGGTATGTTGTATATTACCCATAACACAAGCGTAACTTGCTTAATTTGGAGATATACAGTATGTGTGTTTGTCTGCCGATTATTATTATTATTATTGTACGTGAATGTACAACATTTAATAGACACATAACATCTTATGTTTCCTATTGTTAGTCAGATTTTGAAAAAAAAACGACACGATTCCTTTATGACTATTTTGATAAAGTCGTATAGGTGAAGAGATAGCTTAGCTCCTAAAATCATGAAAATTATTTCTTTCCCCAATGTTTTGCAAATAGAAAGAAAATATTTATTTCTAAAAATGCGACACTTAACAATAATTTAATATAATAACAATAGCAATCAAAATCTGTGCCGCAATTTTCGAAATGAGGTTGGCACTCAATTTTCGCTGTGCCGAAACATAGTCCGACACAGTACTGATTTCAGTACCCACCTCCTTAATCACAAAAGTCATGCGACCCACGGTAAAATCAAATTAAATTATAGTCAACGTATACGTTAAAGGAATAATAACAAAGAAGAAATAATAATAATAGCAGAAATAAGTGATAGCATAATTTTAAAAAATACTAAACATAAGAACCTAAAAAATAAATAAACTTAAATAGAGCACTTATTATATATACACATGTTACATGCGAAACATGTGGTGAAGCTGTATGAAATCAAATAAAAGTAAACAGCAATTAGTGGGGGAGCCCAAGAGGCTAATTGTGGAGTTACTCGAGCGTCACGGGGACCTTTTGGATTGTGAAGATTAGATGCTGCAAAGAAAAAAGGTTATATGATGTATGCCCTTTCACTGGTGAGGGAAGCGTGTACAGGTTTTCAAAAAAAAGAGTCGCACAGAAATACTCAAGCGCGTCAGATATACAAAAGGGATGTTAAGTAAACCCTAAAGGAACTCCTATTCAAAAGACTGACGATTTGTACGCGACCAAAAGTCATGGCCGATTTTTGAAAATGCAAAAAAGTAACATTGAAATACTCGAGCGCGTCAGATTAATATACAGACGGTTCAGCTTGATGTCCTTGTCGTGCTGGCCCATAATCTTACAATTATGTGGAGGAATTTCCTTAATCTGACGGTCTGAATAAAATTGAAGAATAAAAAATACCCCCACCCTGTATGAAGGGTTAATATATGGTGGAGGTTCATAATAGGGTGCAAGGTTTCTCCCCTTATGTTATTCTGCCACGCTCGAGTAAATCTCAAAATCCCCGCTTGGCCTCCCCTACTAAATATACGAGTATTATATCAAATTCCCACCAAAAATACCAGGTTGTTTGGGTAAATGTCCTGAGCGGTTTATTGTCCGGAACTACAGACATTTGTATTAAACTACTGTATCTTCTTAAGAATTTCCTCAACTAAGTAGCCCCGGATTATTGAACTTTTTTCGAGGGGGTCACGAACTGAAAAATGCCGCCTCCACTCGCCTATATTTTTACCTCGATCATCATCATCATTCGGGCCGTCAGACGCCCACTGATGGACACGCGTGCGTCTATGGTTTTCGACCTATGCCTACGCGCCCCGCGGAAAGTAATTTATACGCTTAAAGTACTGGACATCGCAGTGGCCAAAGTTGCGTTAATGAGTTGTGTATTTGACTGCGAAATTTGAATTTGCCACCTTCTGAAGCAGGGGGCGGATCCCCGTCGCAAAGATAAATTAATGATCGGGCACGAGTTTTAAAAGAACTTTATCACAGCCAATGATGCGCTCGGGAGATACACCTACGAGTGTTAATTATTGCTAAAATATCTTTCCAGAGAGTCAAATTGCCACTTAGTAGACTTTCACAATCTACGTGACAGCTATGTGTCTGTGTTTGACCAACTAATCGAAGTGAGTGCTTTGTTTTTTGTGCTAATTCATCATTAACAACAAACATACACAATTTAATAATAAGTACATTTATTTAATAGAGTGCCCCTCACGGGGAAAGTCACGCGGCAATAATGGAATTCGTGTAGCGACTACCGACGACCTGTGCAAGGTCGCCGGTAGGTGCTGGATGAAGGAGTCAAAGGACAGAGATGAGTGGCGCCGACTTGGGGAGGTCTACGTCCAGCAGTGGACTGCGGCGAATGGCTGACGACGACGATTGTCCACGTTGGACTGGCAACTAAGATGACATTTATTTTCCTAAATTATTATTTGTATTACAAATTTTTTATTTATTTATTTATATTCACTTTCAGTAAGTATTCGTTGACTTGCCCTGCGATCGGTTTAAATTTAATGTTACTTGTATGAAGCTTATGTCAAATTTTAACCGATAGTAAGGCAAATATAGGATCGGTAAGATATAGGAACCGGCCATTGGCCAAAATATTTGTACATATTGTAATTATTGTGAGAAGCATTGAACTGTATTTTTATGTATCTGTGTATATTAATGTACAGTATAAACTAAGAAATAACAATGCTACAAATGAGAATCTTCAATGAAAATTAGAACGGCGTGGTGGCGCCATCTATACCGTAAGAGTGTATTACGGCTACGTTCCAGAAGAGGCTCACAACGACCGCAATGCGGACGTTACAATCATAAACTCTAGTGGAAAGGATTATGGGGCGTTGATGTCATTAGCGACGAAATACAGAAATGTCATTGGTTGATGTGAAAATCGCGCCTTTTTCAATGTCAATCGATAGAGAGAATTAATGCTCTGTGGTCAACGGCCACTTCGACCCACCTCTTGACATGGGTCGTTGAGCGCTGTGTAATCGAAAATGGTAACTTCATTAGTGACGTTTTCGCCACTACCATAACGACCGTGGTTGCCATGTGGAATGGTTGACAGAGCATGTTGAACGTGTGAGCTACTAACGGAACGCACCCTATATGTTCTATACTTAAAAGATTATTTTTTACAATATGTCTTTGCAATTATTGGTTCTAACCAAATGAATGTTTATTCTCTATTTCTTGGTGTTTAATAATATATCGCCTTAGGGTCAACTTCATGAAGTACGAGAAGCCCCCAGTGTCCTTGGAACACCTGAAGAATTCGGAGGTATACAAGCTGATCCATGATATGGATGAGACTCCTCTCAGGCGAGTTGAGTTGTTGACACCGGTAATTGCTGAAGCTGATTATAGGGAGGTATGTCTCTCTCTCTTTCTCCTCTCTTTTTGTTCACCTTCTACCAATTATTTGGGTGAGCAGATTTTTTTATTGCATAAGTTCAGCAGACAGGCAGAAGGCTCACCAGATGGAAAGCGGTTACCATCGCCTATGAACATTTGCAACACTAAAGGTGCTACAACTGCACTGTTACTCTCTTAAGGGAGACTGGAACCTGGTCATTAATGCCGGAACACAACTCAAGGTTATTATTATGACGGCATACGTTTGATCAGGGGTTGTAGCCATCCACATGGGCAAATGCCCTACCACCTGGCAAATAATAAAAGAGGCAAACGGCCCACCTGATGGAAAGTGGTTACCGTCGCCTACAGTCGTTTGCAACACCAGGTGTGTCGGCAACGCGTTGCCGACCTCTAAAAAAATTCGTAATCCCCTTAAAAAACCCCATGACTTAGCGCAAAGGGAAAACCAAAAACACGGCGGGAAGTTCCCTCCAGATCTTTGTTTTACGCGGAATAAATGTTTTAGACCACCGTTGCGTAGTTGAGTGTGGGAGCTCAAGGAAATGGGGGTGAACGTCCCGTCGTTGGCGAGCGGTGCGATTGTAGAAGTGAGGAGTTGGCACCAGATCACCAGATCAAACAATTCCTCGGAACACTCCCCGTTGTACAGGCGGTAGAATACGCAGAGGGATGCAAAGTCTCTTCGAAGGCTAAGCGATTCTATGCCGCCTGCTAGTATGGGATCGTCGACGATACGAACGGCGCCACGCTGAATGGAGTCGAGGGGGTCAGTCTGGTAAGCGGGTGCTTCGGCCCATAGATGTGAGCAGTACTCCATATGCGCTCTGTTTTTCGCTTTGTACAGCGGAAGTCGTTGTCGCGAGGTGAAGTACTGCTTAGGCTGGTTTAGCACGCCAAGCTTTTTGGAGGCAAGTTTAGCCTTGCCTGCCGAGATATTCCTTCTACGCTACGATGTGGGGTTATTTAAAAAGAGTGTTATAACATCTCTCAGAGGCCGGCAACGTGTTGGCAACGCCCCAGATGTACGTCCACAGGCAACGATAACCATCTTCCATCAAGTAGTCTATCTGCCTATTTTGCCTGCTTAGTCAATAAAAAAAAATGTTTTGATTCTTTGTTTTTTTTTTCAGAGATGCAGATCAAGGACTCCCAATATCATCAAACCTCATAACAACCCACAGCAGCTTATGCCTTAAAATATAAATAAAACAATACAATTATAAGTACAGTCGGACTGCGGTAATTCGTTCCTCTTTTCTTCCAGCTCTCCCTGTAATGAGATAAGCCAGTTTTGTAAATACACATTACTGGAGGGCTTCGGTCGTTAGCTTGGCTGCGGTGCTTCAGCAATAACATGTATACAAATAATCAAACAAGATTAATTCTATTTTATCTCATAATTTTCAAATTTTTCGACGTATTAGAGCTATCGATGTGGTAACACGCAAACACAGGTTATTGGCGTTAAACGGTTAGCCTAGAGCTAATCGTGTTTGGTATGTAATGGAACACTTACTAGTCAATAGATGGCGCTGTGCAATAATTGACTTCGCAAACGATTCCCGAAACGTTCAAACAATATATACAAATTACCAACAAAAATAGATTAGCCTAGGCCTACGAGGGACAAAAATAGCATCGCTGGAAGATCTTCCTTTGCGAATAGAGACGGAGGAGCATTCCATCTCGCTCCTCAACCCTATACGAGCATCATACCGTTAGGGTATGATGAGAAGGTTCCGATGGCCCACTTCTCCCTACCTATTCAATTATCCTTTTTCTTCTTCTCCCCTTCTACACCATTCCTCCAGTCTGATCCCTCTACCGCATTCCTTTTATCACACTCTCTCTTAAAGGCTGGCAACACATTAGCTTCGCCCTTAGTGTTACAAACGTCTACAGGTGACGATAAATACTTCCTTCTATTTGCCTGCTTCGCCATTAAAAAAAAAGCTCGACACTTGGCCGTTTCCTATATCATACTATTATATATACATAGTATACAATAGAAAATGTTGTTGCCGCCGGTGATATCTTACAGACCACTTTTAACATTATTAAAACTAGCTTAAATATAAATTTACACTTTTCATAGACTATAAAATCAAATGATTGATTTCATATCCTTACTGTTATACTTACAGATAAATTAGTCGGGAGACGTTTTTGAGTTTGTAATAGTATTTGTATATTTACGGGACTTCTAAACTTGAAATGTAAATTTCTTGAAATTTACTATTAAAAATTATGTTTTATAATAATATTTATTATTTTAATATCGTTGAATATTATTAGTTTCATATTAGCTACCTGCACATAAAAATATATGAAAAGTATTAGTTTATTTATATTTATCTCGAAGCTAGTTTATCTGTTCACACCTAGATATTTTATATGAGTACATAGTAAAATATAGGAACCGTCCAGTATCGTGCGAAATAATTACGTTGCGAATTAACGTGGATCGACTGTATCTATTCTAATATTTATTTCAAACTGTTAAAATTATTGATAGTAATTGAATTTTTTAAAGACAGTTGTTTATAATAAGTTATACTATTTTATGTATATTTTAATATTCATTTGATATTTATTTATTTTATTGCTTATTGTTCCTTTGTTCACATTGATGTTAAATAAACATTTATTTTGTCGTTGATTTTCTTTTTAACCTATCTATAGTACAGCCCTAAAGCAGTTGCTTTTGGAGAATTGCGTAATGAAATTGACACGTGTCTAGATATACTGGTACGTGTATGATATCAGACAAATCAAGTAAATTGAAACAAAACTGAAGAAATAACTATATTCAATTAGACCTTGAAAAATTTAAGCATATTTAGTTTATAGCTTCATAGCTCACTATGATTGATTCATCCATGTTGAAGGACAGAAATGAACTGCTTAAAATGGAGCAAACTTATACGAATCTGCGAAAGCGACTGCTTTAGGCACCCAAATTTCCTATATCCGCAAATGAAGTGAAACTCTTTCGAGCCTTTATACGATCACTGTTCTTAGGGTTCTGTTTGTAAGAATGTTCGGTAAGTATGAAACTTTCATGAAAGTCCGTCTGTCTGATTTTGTATGTTACACTTATTACACAGCGGTGTAGTTAAGCCGTGAACGACTCAAGTCCGTATGTCTGTTTTGTATGTTACACTTCTTATACAGCGGTGTAGTTAAACCGTGAAAGACAAGTCCGTCTATTTGTTTTGTATGTTACAATTGTTACACAGCTGTGTAGTTAAACCGTGAAAGACTCAAGTCCGTCTATTTGTTTTGTATGTTACACTTATTACACAGCGGTGTAGTTAAACTGTCAAAGACTCAAGTCCGTCTATCTGTTTTGTATGTTACACTTATTACACAGCTGTGTAGTTGTGGCGGATTGGTGCAATGAAGAAGATAGGCTTTGTTTAAAGACGAATTATTTAATTTCAAGTTTTTTCAATATAATACAGAAAATAATTTCGATCGGCTAACATAAGAATGACAATGTCAATAATATGTAAAAATGTATAGAAAAATAAACGTATAAAAAGGTTGTCCTACAGGGCTCCCCCCCAGAGACCATCCTAGGATGGGCGATAATAGTTAGGGAACAAAATTCTCCTTCCCGATCGCGTTCTTGTCCCAGGTTCATCCTTTTGCTGTGACGGCGTGACGTCAGAGGTGCGGTATCCGTCAGCAACCATATAAGCTGGCTTCAGCCTTTCTATAGTCACTGTTTGCTCTTTACCTTTCATATTCAGCTTGTAAATCTTGTCGGTCCTATCTAGAACTTTGTAAGGACCTGAATAGGCTGGCTGAAGAGCTCCACGCACGGTGTCATCTCTGACGTAGACATGCGATGCAGTAGGCAAGTCTCTGAAGATGAAAATGTTCCTGTTACAATGCCTTGAAGTTGGTGTAGGACGAATGTTATTTAAAATGGCGCGCAGGCGCACTGTGAAATTAGTCACATCAAAGGTGGAATGAAGAGTGTTGTCTGGTTGTAGGAACTCACCAGGCAAGCGAAGTGTCTCGCCATAAACAAGTTCGGCAGGTGACGCTTGAATATCGTCTTTGAAGGCCGTCCTCATGCCCAATAAGACGAGTGGTAAGCTCTCAGTCCATCTTTGGTTATCATGACATACAATTGCCGTTTTTAACTGGCGGTGCATTCTTTCAACTAAACCATTACTGGCTGGATGATATGCCGTAGTCCTGCAACGTTGAAAGCCTGCAAGTTCTGACAACCGCTTCATAAGCGCAGACTCGAACTGTTTACCACGATCCGTCACAATCTGCTGTGGGCATCCATAACGAGCGATCCAGTGAGTGACGAACGCTTTTGCTACAGTTTCGGCGCTAATATCTTGTAAAGCTATTGCCTCAGGCCAGCGCGTGAATCTATCGACGGCGGTGAGGCAGTAGCGGAAACCGTCTGATATTGGCAAAGGCCCGATTAAGTCAATATGAACGACCTGAAATCTTCCGCGAGGTAGTTTAAAATTGCCCAGCGGTGGTGAAACGTGTCTTGAGACTTTGGTCCGTTGACATGACTGACAGGCTCTGGCCCACTCACGACAGTCTTTGTTCATTCCTGGCCAAACATAACGCTGTGCCACTAATTTCAAGGTGGTGTTAGCGCCTGGATGGCTGAGGAATGTAAGCTGTTAAAAACTTGTCTCCTTAAATCAGCTGAAACATACGGGCGAGGTGACTGCATCTTCTGATCGCAGTATAACTCCGTCCGTGTGCCTGGTATATTAACCTTGACGAGATCTAGGGCTGTATTGCCTTCTAAAATTGTCTGAAGCTCAGTGTCGGTTTGCTGAGATTCCGCCAAGATGTTAAGATCGACAGGCTGAGCTATCTCCTCGATCCTGAGAGAAGATCAGCGACGATATTGTTTTTTCCCGATATATGCTGGATATCCGTCGTGAATTGCGAAATAAAATCCAGATGTCGGAATTGGCGTGGAGAGCATTTGTCTTTGCGTTGTTGAAATGCAAAGCAGAGAGGTTTATGATCAGTAAACACAGTGAAATGACGAGCTTCGACGAAATGTCGAAAGTGACGAATGGCTTCATAAATGGCTAGCAGTTCTCGATCGTAAGGTGAGTAATTCTTCTGCGTCAAGCTGAGCTTACGACTGAAGAAAGCTAATGGCTGTGTTTCGCCATTACGATGCTGCTCTAATACGCCACCGATGGCAACGTCCGATGCATCTGTCACTAAGGCTAGTTTTGCGTCGATATCCGGGTGTGCTAAAAGTGTTGCGTTGCATAGGCTTTGTTTGCACGCTTCAAATGCCTCTAGTGTCTCTCCGGACAAAGTCACGGGATGTGAGCCTTTCACAGAGCCGGTAAGCAGATCGTGAAGTGGAGCTTGTAATTTAGCGGCATCTTTGAGAAACCGACGATAAAAGTTGAGCATTCCTAAGAAACATCTCAACTCCTTAACAGTCTTTGGAGGAGGAAAATTCTTAATGGCTTCGATGCTTTCGCCAGTGGGTTTGATGCCAGCTACTGAAACATTACAGCCAAGAAAAGTGACTTCTGAGGCTCCAAAAACGCATTTGCTAGAGTTAATGACCATGCCATATTCTTGCAATCTAGCGAAAATTTCACGTAGATGTTGAAAGTGAGTGGTGGAATCTGGTGAAAATATTAAAAAATCATCAAGATAACAGTAGCAAAAATCGAAATCTCTGGTCATTTCATCCACAAATCTCTGAAATGTCTGACCTGCGTTACGTAAGCCAAATGACATATACGGAAATTCATACATCCCAAAAGGTGTGGTAATCGCCGTTTTGGAATATCTTCAGGGTTTACTGGAATCTGGTTGTATGCCTTAACGAGATCAATTTTAGAAAAGATGGTACAACCAGATATACAATGCGTAAAATCTTGAATATGCCTGACCGGATAGCGGTCGGGTATTGTGCGAGCGTTCAACATACGATAGTCTCCGCATGGACGCCAACCATGATCTTTTTTAGGAGCGAGATGCAATGGTGACGACCACGGGCTCTCCGATGGCCTGGCAGTTCCGTTTTTGATCATCTCACTAAACTCCTGTTTGGCAATCTTCAGCATTTCCGCCGATAGTCGTCTTGGCGTGCAGTGAACAGGTGGTCCAGGTGTAGTCCTGATGAAATGGACTGTGCTATGGTTAATAACCCGTTCGGTACCCGCTGGTCGAGTTATCTCTGGAAATTCTCGAAGGAGGTTAATATACTCAGATTTGCCAAAGACAGTTTTAACTGATGAAATTGAATCTGATGTAGGAGCTGGAGATGCAGAGGATGTGAGCGTCGTCATATTGTCAATAAGGCGGCGGTTCCGACAGTCGACAATCAAGCCATAATGCGAAAGAAAGTCGGCGCCAATTATTGCTTACTAACGTCCGCAACGATAAAACGCCATGAAAATGCGCGACGGAGGCCTAAGTCAAGTTGTAATTGAGCGAAGCCGTATGTATGAATAGGTGTTCCATTCGCAGCAAAAGATTATAGCTCGTTCTTGGTCGTCTGGGTTTGGCAGCGGAAAGTGGAAAGACACAGAGGTCGCTACCTGTATCGACCAGGAACTGCGTCTTTGACTTACGATCCGTTACAAAAAGGCGACCTGAGGAACTTGGGCAGTCATTTGTCGCCATCAATGAGCGCCCCTCTCGTTTCCCTGCTGATAGTCGCAAGGTTTCAAACATATCCTGGCTTTATCGCCGTATCTATGGTGATAAAAGCAATTGGGAAACTTACGGTAACTTGAGAGAGACCTGGTACGACTTTTACTGCGACGATTGCTTGTGCTACGAGAGCGTTGACTATCCCTGGTGTTCCTCTTAGAGAGTTCTTGAACTTCTAGTTTGAGCTCTGCTATTTCTCTAGTAAGCTTGTCGAAATATAATCTAGGTGCGTCAGTTGATGCAACTTGTGGTGATAACGACACTAAGTCATGGACTTTATCGGCGAGATCCGCGAGCGCTTCCAATGTAGACTGAGGTTGCGATGCGATAACTGCTTGCAAGCTGGTCGGCAGTCGGCTGGTCCATACGGTTCGAATAAAATCATCCGAAACATCCTTGCCCGCTAGATGGCGTAAGTGTCTCAAAAACTGTGAAGGCCTTTTGTCACCAAGTTCTTCATGCATGAGAAGTTGTGTTAGTTCTTTTCTCGCGAAGCTGAAAGGCGTTTGATGAGTTCATTTTCAAAAACTCGTATTTGCCAGTCGGTGGAGGGTTAATTATAATGTCTTTGACTTCTGCAGCAAAACGATGTTCAAGTTGCGCCGTGACGTGAAAGTATTTGGTATTATCGTCTTTAATACCAGAAAGAGCAAAGCTGCCTTCTATTTGCGCAAACCATACCGCTGGTTCTGCAGCCCAAAAAGGTGGTAGTCGCACTCCGACTCGGCATAAATCGGGAGGTGTGTAATTACCTTTATTTTCGTGCTCCATTATCGATAAGGTCACCAATATGTGGCGGATTGGTGCAATGAAGAAGATAGGCTTTGTTTAAAGACGAATTATTTAATTTCAAGTTTTTTCAATATAATACAGAAAATAATTTCGATCGGCTAACATAAGAATGACAATGTCAATAATATGTAAAAATGTATAGAAAAATAAACGTATAAAAAGGTTGTCCTACATAGTTAAACCGTGAACGACTCAAGTCCGTCTATCTGTTTTATATGTTACACCTATTACACAGCGGTGTAGTTAAACCGTGAACGACTCTAGTCCGTCTGTCTGTTTTGTATGTTACACTTATTATACAGCGGTGTAGTTTAGCCGTGAACTACTCAAGTCCGTCTGTCAAATATGCACGTTAGGCGGTGCATGCTTTCCGGCCAAGATTCGAACCTGCGCCCTGCGCCGGCCTATTAAAAAGGCAGTACTTTGGGAAAAAGTCATTTTTCTTTCGGAGCGGATATGTTATCTTGATAAAAGTACTTGCCTAAAACACAATGTACTCCACTTTTATCAAGATAACATATCCGATTAAATGACTCATACATTATAAACAGCACATATCAAAATTGGTTTTGTAGTTCCCCGATTACGCAGTGATATAGTGAGGTTTGCCTGTGATACACGCAATGGAACACCCAGCGTTTTCTGATGCCGGTGGTCAAGTAGGCATGGAGATTTGGACTATAGATGTAAGTTTAAGCATTTTTAGGTACCTGATTCATAATTCATTGTCTTTAATTAACCATAGCACTTCGTGTTCAACTCTTTGTGAATATATAGGGCGTGTTCCTTTAGTATCTCACAACGCCCAAAATGCTCCGTCTGCCGTTCCACTAGGCGACCGCGGTCGTTATGGTTCTGGCGAAAACGTCACTAATAAACTCATGATTATCTCTCACGCAGCGCTCACTACGACCCATGTTAAGAGGTGGGTCGAATAACCGTTCCACTTGAGTTTAAGATTGTGACGCAGGCAAGCAAGGCAAGTGGAACGGGATAAATCGCGGTCGTGAACATGGTCGTTGTGAGTCTCTAGTGGAACGTAGCCATAATATAACTCTTTATATAATATAAGCATTGCGATACAACGTCAGTGGCGTAAATAGCCTTTTATGCACCCTATGCGAGCTTCTATAACTGCGCCTTTGTTTTTTTAAGATATTATAGGTACCGTAGCTAGAGCAATGCTATGCATAGGCCTACTTTATTTCATTCAGGGTGCTAAAATAACGCACAAGGATCTTGGTGTTGATGGACCAAATATCTAATATTTTGGAAAAAAATATTTTTTTTTTACAAGCTTTTATTTAACTTGCAATTGATATACTTATGTATGTATGTAAGTTCGGGTGGAATCTTGCAAGTTAAATTTGACCAACTTCCCGGTTTCCGATTGACCTGAAATTTTGGACGCATATGTATATCGCGTGACAATGCAATAATATGGTACCACGGAGCTGATCTGATGATGGAGTCGGAAGGTGGCCATAGTGACTCGTGTACTAAACAAAATAGACCCGTCGTGTTTGGGCTCGTTTTACTTGTCTTGGCTAGTTCTCTGCTGCTACATGATATCCAGGATCTGAAAAGCTTGTATTTAAAAACCTTTCTTAAAGAACTAGAACACGCATACGCTCGTGCGCTGCCAAAAAAATGAGCACGATGTTTTGTCTAATTTAACAGACTTTTTGATGATACTGGCATGTAGGTACGTATGTGTTGGAATCGAGCATTAGGGGCGCAGCGAGAACTCATCAGGAGCAAACCGAAAAAATAATAGCCCTGCCTCGTCTGGCCATTCTTGCGCCCCCCAAAGTCTACGCCCTGTGCCTGGGCACCGGTGGCACCGCCCTTTTTACGGCACTGTACAGCGTGGCAATGCAAACTTCTGGGCGCGCTTGCGGCAAATCTAGTTTCAGCGCGTTCCTTTAGTAGCTCACAACGCCCATAATGCTCCGTCAGCCGTTCCCACCTGGCGACCGCGGTCGTTATAGTCGTGGCAAAAATGTCACTAATGACGTCATAATTTTTGATCACGCAACGCTCACATCTACCCATGTTAAGAGGTGGGTCGAATAACCGTTCCACTAGAGTATATGATTGTAAAGCCCGCAAGCAAGCGGAACGGGAAAAACCACGGTTGTGAACGTGGTCGTTATAAGTCTCTAGTGGAACGCAGCCCATAAAAACCTGCAGAGTTTGTACAATTAGCAAGAATGCTTTTTATAAAGAACGTTTGTCTTTTTTTTTCAGAAATTTGAACCGGTGTCAATAGAATCAAAATATTATGGGAAATTCTATAACGGAGACTCTTATATTGTTCTAAAGGTAAATTTCAGATTAATTAGGATCGTCCAGAAAAAAAACCAGGACTAATATATAACATCGTATTTTTATTAATTGCATGAGTTCAGCAGTTACCATCGCCTATGGAGATTTGTAACACCAAGAAGAACACCAGGGAGACTGGAACCTGGTCACTAATGCCGGAACACAAGTCAAGGTTGTTATGACGGCATACTCTAGACCAGGGCTGGTAGCCATCCAGGCGTGTAAATAAATACCCTACCTAGCTGTGGTTCGTTTTGTCGCCTCTTACCACAGGCCGCCCCAACACAGAAAATTGGTATTATTTCTCCATTCCTGCACAGATAAGCACGTTGTAATATAATCTTTATTATACTCTCCAATGATTATGCCTCCTATGCAGTCCTCTCTATTCCATTCTAAAGGCTGATAATGCGTTTAACACGCCCTTGGTGTTGCAAACGTCTTTAGGGGACCGTAACCACTTTCCATGAGCTGGGCCATCTGCTTGTTTACCATCTTTGCAATAAAAAATACGAAATGTGTGCTGGGACACATAGTAGAAGGGAAACTTCAACGGACAAGTGGAAAATCGAATCGCAACAAAATTTTAACTTGGAGTTTTACGGGCAGGTTTTCAAATTGGACAAATACATTTCCGATGGCGGAATATTTGCGACGATGTTAGGGCCTCAAGCAATGATGTCCTTCTACCAACTACACGACTTTTTCAGACTACTGGCGATGATACTTCTACGCTATCCTACGACGCGCATTTTTGGCTTGGAAGCAAGACAACCCAGGACAAGATGGGTTCGGCAGCAATCCTGACTATCACATTAGACGATATGCTTGGAGGGAAAGCTGTGCATCATCGTGAAGTTCAAGGCCACGAGTCCAGCCAGTTTTTGGGGTATTTTAAACCAGGTAAAGCAGACTCCCGCGTCCCAAACCCAAAGGGTGCAGGTTCCATCCTGGTCGGAACGCATGCACCACTTAGGTACTTTTCTGACCTAATGTGGATATTGTTACAATTACCACGTGATAACAACGGTGAAGGAAGACATCGTGATGCAACCTGCACATCGAGATAACCGATGTGTCAAACCTGCCAAGTCACCTTGGACAAGTGTGGCGGGTATACTGTCCGTTCACCTTATAAGAGGAGGCCCGAGCGCAGCAGTGGAACATTTATGGGCTGTTATTATTGTTACGAGTTGCAGGACTCGAATTAAAATGCCATTGGAATTATCATAGAATTTATTAGAACTATATAAACGCGTATAACACAGGTACAAATATAACTGAACACAACCAGTCCAAACGTAATGCACGATTCAATAACACGCACAAAGTCCGTCACTAAATAGATTACCGAATGCACACAAGTCTTGCTTCGCTTATGGTTATCGCTCGATTTCCCCTTCCTCAATCGGGCCATTGCTGTTTGTATATTGCACATATGCAAATATGTCTATCCGGCAAGTGTCAACGCAATTTCCCAGAAATCGTAATCCGCACACCTGCCTAATTATGCCTGCGAACGGCCATAAACGAGTACAATAGGCTACTTTCCACAATAACCAATAAATAAGTAAACAAAAGAAGACAATCATAAAAGAATTACAATTAGTTCAAATGCCGACAGGCAATAAAGTATGTTTCTATAGATATGCAGGTGGATTTTGTTGTTGTCGGAACTTAAGTTGTAACATTATTATTATTATAAGGCAGAGTATTGTCTTAAGTTTTCGCCACTATTACACGTAACAAAAATAAGTTGTAACCGTTTTAATTTTGATTAAAATCAAATGAAACACCGCCCTTAAAACCGTTAAAACGTAGTTTTATTACAGGTAAGGCAGATGAAAGTCGTTGTAGCTCAGTGGTTAGCACACTCGCGTTCCAAACTCAAAGGGTGCAAGTTCGAATCATGGCCGGAAAGCATTCACCACTTATACTGTTTCCAAGCGTTTATTTTATTTTTGATGTTTGCACGTCTATCAAGTTACACATTTCTCGACAGTAAACCCCACATGAAACAAATGACATAATTGTCATACTTTAATGTTGTTGGTGACGTAATAGTGATGTTATGTGAGTTATGTAACGCACAGATTATTTAAGCATCGATACATAAGTCGCAAGTTATCGATTTGAAAGTAAATAATGATTGAATGAATGAATGAAAACACTTTATTGTTCGCCAAAATTAAAACTACGTTCTTAAAAAGTAGATACAATAAATCTTGAACAAATGGCGGCCTTATCGCTTAAAGCGATCTCTTCCAGGCAACCTTCTATTTTAAAGAAAAATAATATCGCAATTATTATAAGTGGCGTTTTATTGACTTATATCTATATATATAATTCTTCTGTACGTGTGTTGACAGTGAACTCCTCCTAAACGGCTGGACCTATTTGAATGAATTTTTTGTGTGTGTTCAAGTGGATTCGAGGATGGTTTAGATTCACAATTGGACCCGGTAGGTGGCGCTGCAATCGGGTACTAAATTTTATTTCTTCAGGGCAGGACAACGTCTGCTAGTATAACTAGTTTAATATATTATATATAAAGTCTATTAATTGAAATGTGGGTATATTTATTACACGATATAGCATTTTAGCAACAATATATATTAGATAAGTTAAATTGATTAAAACTTATTTATAAATGAAGTCGTTTTTATAACAAACCGAGTCGGAATCGTATTAGGACGTTACTAACAGCGCGTTCCACTAATAGCTCACAACGCCCAAAATGCTCCGTTAGCTGTTCCACAAGAATGAATGAATGAATCATTTATTGCTAAAATGTATGTACACAAGATGTTACAATATGCGTTGTTTCAATACATTTTGCCTTATTAGGCGTGCAATGTCCGAATATGTGTCAGAATTATAAAACTAAATCACATTATAAAAAAATATATTCTAAAACATTGCAATAAAATTATATGTCTAGTTACAAAATATTATTAGTATAATAAACATTTACCAATAAAATTTTCTTGAGAGACTTTTTAAAGAAATTTAAAGGCTGCACTCGTAATATTTCTAGCAGTTTATTAAATATGATAGACGCCATACAATAGATATTGTTGCGCATCATGGCCGTTTTGAGCAAATATAGACTCTATGCTGATCTCGTCTGTTCCAAACAACTACATCGGAGAGCTGGGGAAATAAGTTCGGGTTACTCTTGACGAATACCGTAATTTCAAAGATATATAAAGACGGTAACGGTAAGATATTATATTTTTTAAAGAAATGTTTACACGAGCCATTTGGTTTAAGATTAAACATAGTCCTTACGCATCGTTTTTGCTGTTTGAATACTTTGCCCGTGTCTGTAGATTTGCCCCAAAATATAATTCCGTATCTTATATTTGATACAATAGGACCGTGACCGTACAAGGCGACCGCGGTCGTTGTGATCGTGGCGAAAACGTCACTAATGACGTCATCATTTTCGATCTCACAACGACCCGTGTCAAGATGTGGGTCGAATAACCGTTCCACTTGGGTTCATGATTGTAACGCCGGCAGGCAAGTGGAACGCCAAAAATGGCAGTCGTGAACGTGGTAGTTTTGAGCTACTAGTGGAACGCGCTGTATTTGATCTGTCATCTAGCTGTCACAAATAAAATAAATGCTTAGAAAGCGTATAGGCAGTTTACTAACTTAAAGTCTAGTTTACAGGCCAAATTGTTAATTGTTATTCTATTTATATCACCTAGCTTTTCTATATACACTCGACATTGGCAAAATCAATGCACAAAAGGCATTGCAGCCATTATAAAAAAAAAAAAAAAACTTATGATCGGTTGATTTATCTTACTATTCATTAACTTACTTTACCATATGTTGAATTTTGACATTACTTAAGCTTATGTTATGTTCTAGTCTAGAGGCTGTCAATGAAAACAGTATTGAAAAGATGCCTCTTAAAATACTCGCCTCATATGCGTAAACTAAAAATTGTTTATTCTCTGTGTTACCAGCTATAAGATACTTGGAAGGCGGGAACGAGTCAGGATTTACTGAAGTAGTCACCAACGCTGGAGCTGAGAAACGACTCCTCAAGCTGTCTGGCTGTGATAACATGAGAATTGAGGAGGTAAGTCTTCAGTCTTTACGGACCTTCTATACTTCTTTATTAATTCCTAAATACTAGGTATCTTATACTAATATATAAAGCTGAAGAGTTTGTTTGTTTGCTTGAACGCACTAATCTCCGGAACTACTGATCTGATTCTTTCAGTGGTAGATAACCCATTTATCGAGGAAGGCTATAATATATCATCACGCTAAGACCAATAGGAGCGGAGCACCAATGTAGAATGTTTCAAAATTGGGGGGTTTTTTAACTTTTTTTTTTTTTTTTTTTTTAATTATTCCACACGGACAAATTCGCGGGCAGAAGCTATAATAATATAAAAAGTCGTGGTAGCGTAATGACTACCACACGCGTCCCTAACTCAAAGGGCGCGGGTTCGATCCTGGTGGAACGCATGAACCACTTAGGCAGTTTTCTGACCTAATATGCATATTGGTACAATTACCACGTGCTAACAATGGTGAAGGAAAACATCGTGATGCAACCTGCACCTCGAGATAACCTATGTGTTAAGCCTGCCAAGCCGCCTTGGACAAGCGTAGTGGGTCTACTGTCCGTTCTCCCTATAATGGGAGGCCCAATCCCAGCTGTGGGACATTTATGAGCCATATTATTATACTAAGTATAATTTAGTTCTTGCAATCCACGAAGGAGAATGGTCTTTGCTTGTGGATGAACTTGTATATCTATCTATTCTTTACATATGTTATATTCAAAGGTCAATATGCAGTTTCTTCCTGCAATGACTGGTTTATCATAGGTTTGACCAAGGTCTTTCGACAAAACCCGAAATAAATTCCAATTTCGGCCTTTGTCGCGGTTTTTGACAATCGAATTAGCGATGAAAATATAATACATTTCGTACTATATAATTTTTCTATAATATATAGCACAATTGGCTAAAATATAGTACGATACTAGAGCGGTTGGCAACCCTATAATAATATATGAAATGGTATAAATCTCCTTTGCCATCCTTAAAGTCTGCCTTTACGTTCACCTGATGTAAATTTATTGTATTTCCGCATAGAACAGCAATATTATGCAGATTTACATGGATTTCGATCGAGCATATTCTAGGCTATTAGAAAACAAGAAAAAACCTAACTGTTCGTGAGAAACTATAAAGTAATTCAATTCATAACAATGAGCCACGTGTTACGTTTTCCGTCGGCCCGAACGTATGATGTTAAGAAATATGTTTTTTTTTTTTTAAAAGTGATTTTCATTCATTTCATTTCTTTGTAGGCAACGTTAGTTAGATCGTGGAGGGTAAAATAAAATTATTTCAACTTTTGAATAGCTTATTTTATATTGTAGTGTGTAATTAGTGTTGAAGACTCGAGCGTAGGCGTATTAGTTGTCATATTCTTCATTTGTAAAGTAATTTACACGATAACCGTTAGATGGGGGTCGGTAAAATAAAACACCATATATTGTATGAAATGTCTATATTGTTACGAGCTACAGGACTCAAATTAAAAATGCCGTTGGAACTATTATAGAATTTATTAGAACAGTACAAACACATATAAAACAAATACAATTAAAACTGGATGCAACCAGTTCATATTGCACTATTCAATGCAATTCGACACGCGTAAAGTCCGTCGTCTATATCGCTAATCGAGAGTACTACAAACGTCTTACTCGTCTCGTAGTCGTCGCTTGACTGCCCGCCCCTCCATTCGGGCATTGTCTTTTATCAACTACACAGTACAAAGAAATTGGTCGCGCGCACTTAGTTTCCGAGAAATAGTAATTTGCACACCTGCGAACGGCTAACAAAGTCGAAAACAACAAGGATTAGTTCGACGCTAATGATGGTTATAAAACAAGTAGAAATACAATAGTATGTTTTCTTAAATTCAAAACACAAAAGAATTCCTAAATCCGGCAGACAATAAAGTGCGCTTACAACAACACAGCTGTGCGCTTATCTTTGACGGCATGTAACAATATTATAAATCAATGTCTAAAATATTCCTCATATACTATTAATTAGAGTTATACACTTAGATATATGTCACTTGTTTTCCGGTACATTAAAACACCCTTGGTGCGTGCCATGGGAGCGAATGCGCCTTCCTGTAAATACTTTAAGTTTTGTTCATAGCATTTGATGGCAGTTCATAACACATGGCTTAATATACTGAGGCTCAAACGCAGCAGAGCGCGTCGTCCTCCAGACTATGTTGAGGAGAATGGACTCGTGGGGGAGTTCAGAGAGGCCAGAAAGGCCCTTTCGATCGCAATTCTGCGAGCGAAAGCCCGGGCTCGGGAGGAGCTCCTCGAGACACTGGACCGGGACCCTTGGGGGCGTCCGTACCGTGCGGCCCGCAACACGTTGCGGCCCTGCACCTCCACGGCTACGGAAACGCTCGAACCCGAGGTCCTCCGGTCGGTTATCGATGGGCTCTTCCCGGATCCGGGGATCTTCACTCCCCGATATGGGTCCAATCATTCCCGACACCTCGGAGGTGGAGCCTCACTCCATCACCGAGGAAGAGTTAGACGTCGCCCTGGACCGGCTCCGGGGCAGGAAGACGGCTCCGGGACCCGACGGGGTTCCGGGTCGGCTCCTCTTCCTGGCCGCCAAACACCTACGCGGCCAGCTGCGGGAACTGTTCGATGCCTGTATTCGCGCAGGTCAGTTCCCGTCGCAATGGAAGGAGGGCCGATTATGCCTGATTCCCAAGGAGGCCGTCCTCCCAACGATCCGTCCGCCTACAGGCCCATAGTGTTGCTTAACGAGGTCGCCAAGGTTTTCGAGAAGATCTTAGCGGAACGCCTCGTTAAGCATCTCGATACTGTGGAGCCGGGGCTAGCACAGACGCAGTTCGGGTTTCGGCGGAGGCGCTCCACGTTGGACGCCTTCGAGACACTGCGATCTGTAACGGACGACGCAGTCCAAGCAAAGGATACTGTCCTGGCGGTTTCGCTAGACATAGCGAACGCCTTTAACAGCCTCCCTCACGAGACGATTAGGGAGGGGCTTCGTGCACACGGAGTCCCCGTACCTCACGAGGCTGTTGGGCGCGTACCTCCAGGATAGATACATCCTTTGGGAGGGCGGCGAGTCCGAGAATCGCGCGATAGGTCGGCGACGCGTCGCGTGCGGCGTACCACAGGGATCGGTCCTCGGGCCGGTTCTTTGGAACGTCGGTTATGACTGGATCCTTCGGGTTCCGGTCCTGCCCGGAATAGGGCTAATCTGCTTTGCGGATGACACCCTACTCACGGCACGCGCTGCGTCATTCGCGGAATCCGTGGACCTCGCCAACGCCGGGCTGGCGATCGTGGTCCGAAGAATAGGTAGGCTGGGCTTGAAGGTCTCCCCCGCGAAAACGGAGGCCATCATGTTCCATAGGCGGTTTCGCAATCCCCCGCGGACTTGTCCGTTACAGTCAAGGGTGGACATTCGTGTAGGCCCCAGATGAAATATCTGGGGCTAATTCTTGATGGGAAATGGCTGTTCAAAGCGCACTTTGAGCAGCTAGTTCTAAGCTCGTGAGTCCGCAGGCGCCCTCTCTCGGCTTCTTCCCAACGTGGGGGGACCGGGGGGGACGACTAGGAAACTCTACATGGGCATCCTTAGGAGTATGGCCCTGTACGGTGCACCCGTATGGTCCACTGCACTTCACCGCCACAATAGGACTTTGTTGTGCCGCGCACAACGGGTCCTGGCGGTGAGACCATCCGAGGATACCGTACAGTGTCGTGGACGGCGTCGACACTCTTGGCAGGCGATCCGCCCTGGCCGCTCCAGGCGGACGTGATAGCCAAAGTTCGGCGCTCCCGACAGGATGCCCTCGCCCGTGGCCTGGTCTATGGCCAGGCCGAACTCCAGGTGATCAGGACGCGGGAAACCGCGGCCATGATCCAATCTTGGTCAGTAGAGTTGGAAAACCCTGTTGCTGGCATTGACACGGTGGAGGCGGTTCGACCGCAGCTGTTGCGATGGCTCTCGCGGAAACGCGGGACCTGACCTTCAGAATGACACAGATACTTACCGGGCACGGTTGCTTCGATAAGTATCTGTGTCAGATTGCGGGCTGCTTGCCTTCACCCCAATGCCGCCAGTGTGGCGCGCTGGACACGGCGTTACACACGCTAGTCGAGTGCGCAGCATGGGCACCTCAGAGGTTTGAACTCGAGACACTTGTAGGACCGATCGAATCGCTGGGCGATCTGGTGCAAGCCATGCTGCACAGCGACGATTGGTGGGTGGGTGCGGCCAATTTCTGCGAGACGGTAGTGTCTCATAAGGAGGCCGCGGAACGAGATAGGGAGAGAGATGGTAGTGCGCATGCGTCTCGCGGGCGCCGACGTCAGTTGGGAGCCCGGAGGCGCAGGTATGCGCATGACCTCCCTCCCTGAAATACCGCTGCAGGGGCCCTCTAGCATCTAGGGAGCAGAGGAGTCTTCACCCCTGTTGACGAAGTGAGTTTGCCTCTCCCGGGGCATTCTCAAGCACTTGTGCGCTAGGATCGGTGTGGGCGTAACTACGTTCTGTATCTCACGCCTTTCCTGCCATAAGCGCGGGGCACATGGGAGGAGGGTGGTTTTAGTGGGGTATTGATTAGTCGAGTCTCCACACAAGCCGGTTGATTATTGTTTGGATTGCCTCAGTGGAAAGCCTCCATGATCAACAACGGTCTAATCCTAGCAAAGGACCCGGTATGTGCGAAATGCATTTCCCCGCCATAAAAAAAAAAAAAAAAAAAAAAAAAAAAAAAAAAAAAAAAAAATGGCTTATGGCTTAATACTGAAATTCCTTCGCCACTAATTTTCCGAAGAGCTCATTTCTTTTGTCCTTTCATTTCCTTCAACGTCAGGGGGAGCCAGACAGCCTTTACATTTTGTCGTCTGTAACAAGGATAATGGAGAATCCAATAGTGATTCATGGTTATTTGTTTTTGATTAGTACCAGAAAAAATATTTTTCTTGCACTTTTTTATTTCACCTAATTATGTATAATTCAATAAAAGAATAATAATTAAAAACTAAATGTCATTTATGTATAAAAATCATATACACCCAAAACACCCGGTTTAAGCCCGCCTGGGTTTAAATGGGTGGATTGCCCATCTAATTTACTTCCAGGCAACCTACCTGACTCACTCAAAGGTAATTCTTAACTTATCTAATTATTAGATTATATAGTTAATATATTATAATCAGTGCGGCTTTTAATAAAGTTATCAAGATAAAATACATAGCTAATTTCTAGGTAATTTACATTATCTGATAATTAAAAGATAACGCGCGTTTTGATACCCATGTCCAATGAAGATGAGTCATACATCGTTGGATACCTTTTTTCAAGTGAACAAAAATATACTATGACGACTAACCCGTGTATGTTGTCAGTTTGGAAATATACTTTTCAGATAATACAGAATAGTAGCTCAAAATAGAATTAAGAAGAATCCTATCTCCGGTTCAGTTTGATAGATTTTGATGATAAAAAACTAGTCATCCATGAAAATCACACCGAAATCAGCTCAGTAGTTTTAAAGTTAGGTTTGATCTATCTAATTAACAAACAAAACACAAATACATCAATTGATATTGATGCATCATATCCAAGCAAGATTTTTATTACTTTTAAGGCCGAGTGTAAATAAGTAGACGACTAGTAATGCAACCCTTCCTCGCTCCCTGACGCAACGCGGCGGCTAGCGCAGGGGGGGCATGCTGAGGCCCTTTATTAATAAATAATAATATTTATCATTAATAAATAACAATACTAGAAGTGATAAATGGCATAACGTCGGAAGTAGCTTCGGTGAACCTGCAGCCCACCTCTCCACACCCCTTAGCCACTCACACCCATGTTGCCCCTCGCCAATCTTGTACGGTATTTTTAGGGGCCCATTCGGTGAGTGGCTAGTCACCCTTCTCCCTTTTTTTTCATGTTCCTTGAAGATTGCGACGGGTAGAAGCCATAGTCCCCGATCTGTAACTCCATTTGCAGCTCTCAATAGCCCGGTACCTTTGAAAAATAGCCCGGACTTTTGCAGGGCTTGCGTGGGGCCATGGGAAGGCCAAAACGTAAAGGCCCTTTCGACAAATATAATGTAAATGTGGCGTGACACTGACCGGCTATTATCCCCGTCTACAGCATATAATAGAAAATAAGAATATACAATATAATTATAATTTGACTACCTCTGTGGTTTTTTTTTTGGTTTTTTTGTTTTATATTTTATTTTTCTACTGACTTTATCTTGTTATTATTTTTATTCTTTTATTTTTTATGCTTTTTATTATCTTTTTTTTTTTTATTTTTTTTTATTGTGAACGAATGTAACATAATTTATATTAAAATAAAAACTAAAATATCCTATAAATAAACCTAACTTAAAAATATATATATATATATATATATACAATAGTAAAAAACCTATGTTAAAACTTACTTTTACTCTTCATTTTTATAAAAAAACTTACTTCTATTACATCGGGTCCTTATGCTCTAATATACATTCTTCTTTCTTAAACCCAAATATGCTACATTTTTGCTTTATGTTTTTTCTGTTTATTACATTTTGTTTTCTACATTCCGACCTCTGTGGTTGAGTGGGTTAGAAGCCTTTGCCGATCTACCTCACTGCAACGCAGAGGCTCCGGTTTCGATTTCTGGTATGGTAAATTTCGGAAACGAATTTTCTCTGTTACTATGGTCTAGGCGTCTTAAGTCAGCCCCGAAGTGGTCCGTTGTATATCAACGTAACTTGCTTAGCTTGGTAATATACAATGTCTGTGTTTGTCTGCCGATTATTATTATAATAGACAGATGCGCTAATCTATATATTATTAATACGTGAAGCAAAAGCTCTGTACCCCTTTTTACCAAAATTGCGCGGACGGAGGAGTATGAAATTTCGTACACTTATAGTTTATACAGAGAAGAGGGACGAATGGTATTTTTTTTTAATAATGCATAAAAAATACATTAAATCAATAAAAAAAACATTACACACACTACCATGTATTTGATACACACACGCATATAATATACTCTTTTGTTTATTGTTCAAGTCAAATTAACAGTGTAGCCTTGGCGAAATCTGTGATTATAAAAGTAGAATTTCTTGACATTAATTATTATGGTCGAATTTCGACCACGGACGACCACTAGTAGGGTTAAATAAGTTGTACTAAATGTAACAGGTTATTTCTCAGTAAATGAATTGTAAATTCTTCGAAATAAATATCACAAACCTAACCTTTTTGCCGGGAAGAAAAATGAACTGTCTTATATTAATGTACTCTGTGTCTCTTAAAATGTCAAAATCTGACAGCAATGTTCTTCCTCGTGATTAGTGATGTCACGCGCAACTAGTGTTGTGGAAATAGTGCCACCACATTTTTTTAATATTTACTTGCAGACAAACTGCAAGCGGTTCCACTTGATGGCAAGTGACTACCGTCGCCCATGGACATCTGCAACACTAGGGGAGCCGATGCGTTGCCTACCTCGTGGACACTTTAAATATCTGTTTACGCCCTTTTTGAAGTGCCCCACATTGTCGCGCTCTGGGGAAACCGCAGGAGGGAGTTTGTTCCATAGCTTGCTCACGTGGAGCATAAAGGAGCGAGCACCACGTACAGTGGATAACTTCCAGGTGTCAAGGAAGTGTGGATGAACTCCCAGTCGCCGGCGATCAGTGCGGTGGTAAAATGATGACAAGGGCACCAAATTGAACAGGTCATCAGAATACTCCGTATTGTACAGACGGTAGAACACCCACGTCTCTTCTGAGGCTTAAAGGTTCTAAACCGTCTGTAAGGTCCCGCACCGCGCTGCAAGGAGTCAAGTGGGAGCAGCTGGTACTGGGGTGCCCCAACCCAGAGACTGGAGCAGTACTCCACATGGAGACGGACTTGGGCTTTATATTATATAGGTAGAAGCCTATGTACCAGTGTGAAATGTTGATGCCCAGGATCCGGATTAAATTGGCGATCTTGAGGGAGTACCCTGGCTGGAACTGTGGCGCTAACAAAAGTGGGGCTTTCTTAGCGGTGAACGTGCAGACTTGTGTCTTTCTGGGGTTGAAAAGGACGAGATTTCATCTACCCCATTCTGAGATCTGCTCCAGGGAGGTCTCGGTTTCAGATACAAACCGAATTCTGCTTTCCTTGACTCATACACGAGGGAAATTTCCGCGGCCAGTGTATAAAGCATCGCCTGTGCTGTCATCTGCATAACAATGAAGGTTACCGGTCTGCAACATGTCATTGATATGCAGAATAAACAGTGTGGGCGATAACACTGAGCCTTGGGGTACGCTTGTATTTATAGACTTCCTCTCCGAGCATACACCATCAATTGAGATGACCTTGATGCTCCGCTCATATACAAGTAAAAAGCTGGCCACCCATGCACACAATCCCTCGGGGAGTCCGTACCTAGGAAGCTTCGAAAAAAGTGTCCTTTGCCAGACCCTATAGAAAGCCTTTATAACATCTAAGCCTCCTACCAATGCTTATTATCCCTTACTTACTTACCCTTACTCTCGATGGCAGCTGCCCATTAGTGAATCAGAAAAACTAGAAGATCGCCAGCACTCGTTCCATAACGCAATCCGTATTTAGAAGCTGGTTCTCCTCTAGATACCCAAAAAGACGGGGTGTTTATGACGCGCTGCATCACCTTGGAAAGTAAGGAGGGCATACATAATAACTATAAATTAAAGATTGATTCCTGCGAAGATTATTGCGCTGATTCCTCTCCTTTAACAATAACTAAAATTGCTTTGGAGGCGGTGGTAGACTCATACAAGATTCCATTTGAAAATAAATTAAGTCATTTTTGTTTTCATTCAACAGGTGTAATTAATAATAATAATATGTGTATCCATGACTCTAGGTTGCAGCCGACTCGTCATCATTGACCAGAGACCACTGCTTCATCCTTGAATTCGAGCACGACATCTTCGTCCTAATGCCGGAAGGAGCGAAAGCAACGCAGCGCAGGAAGATCATCAGCGTTGCAAACAATTTGAGGGACGATGAACATAACGGCAGAGCTACTATTGAAATAATCGGTAATACATTTTGCGACGGCTTATTATTACGGTTAAATTATTCAAGTGGACCTTCAAACTTCCTGATGGAATGACTCCAGTTCCCTGACGACCTGCGTGGACACGTTAGCCGCATCCCATTTACCAAACACACCTAGATCAGCCGGTTCGGCGGCGGAAATAGCTGAATTACTCAAGTGGCGCAATTATGCAGCCCTCAGTAAAAGTTATATCTTTGTGAGGTTTGCTGTTGAAACACTTGGACCGTGGAGTCCTGAGGCCATGAGCCTGTACAAAAATTGTCAAAACGACTCATTGATTCTTAAGGTAATCAGAGGGCTGGTGCTTACCTCGGACAACGGGTCAGTATAGCGATTGAGTGAGGAAAGGTGGCCAGCCTTCTGGGCACCTTACCCATAGAAGACGGTGACCTAGGCTCAGTATTCTACTTATAGTCTTGAGGGAATACGTGTACATATAACTAAGTTAAGTTTTCTTTTGTGGGCCAAATTTTAAACTACAAGAGATAGCAAAAAATACTCAAAGAAGTCTACAGGCTGGTTTTGACGAGAATTAAAGTGGTACCATTAGAGTTTTGAAAAATCAATTACCCTTGTCAAGAAACGAATCGGAAATACACAATACGGGCGTAGCTTGTAAGGATAGGATCAATCAAAAGTAAAACATAAAAAACAATGTCAGATTTTCAAAATATAGTAATTTTTGTGTTTTACTTTGCACCGATTTCAAAATGTTGTACAAAATATTTGTCTATCTGTTTCTTATTTGTTAGGAAATGTTTATCTATTTTGCCCATAGTATATAATTAAGTCATATCTTCTCCTTTTCAGATGAATTCTCTTCTGATGAGGATTATGCTATGTTCTTTGAAGCTCTTGGCTCAGGATCCAAGGAAGAACTACAGAGTGAAGAGGCTACTGATGTAAGCATCTTATTTTCCATATTAGGATCTCTGATATGATAATTCTACATACATATAGATATTGATGTCCATAGAATACACAGATAAACCTCTCTAGCATTTTCAAAACATCCATTACCTGGGTATCTCGGTATTATATTGATGGGAAATGTTCTAAATTTCAATAAAGAGAACGATAGAATAATTTTATCCTTATTAATATTATAAATGCGAAAGTAACTATGTCTTTCTGTTCTGTTTTCACAGAAAAACTACGGGACCGATTTGGCTTAAACACAGTATTTATATATTTTTGATGCCAATGATGAACATAGGATACTCTTTATCCCGAAAAATGGGACAGTTTCCGGGATAAAAATATATTTGTCTCTCTGTTTGTTATCCTTTTATGGAAAGACTGTTGGACCAATTTAGCTGAAACTCGGTAGATATGTAATTTTAATACCGAGGGTGGGCAAAAGATACTTTTCATTCCGCATAATGGGATAGATTTATGTAAAGGTTATCCCGAAACTAGGATAGGTTTTGTGGTTTTGTCCTCTCGGTCCATTTCGTCCATGTTGTCTATTTTGTCAAGTTTTGACATTTATGTAGGAAGTGAATCTTCCGGGTGCAAATATATCAAAATTTAATGCCATATAATCTGTACCGCCTGCTATTTAAACAAGAGATACGCACTAGAGGTTGACCCGTGGGACTGCCGCGGGGTAAACTCTAGCAGTTAAATAATATTAAAATTGATATTAACACTTAATAAGTAGAAGATAAGATAATTTAAATGAAAAGTGATACGAGTACAATCCTAGATCATCCTACTTTTCGGTTAGCTGCGATCCTTCGCTTGGGGGCTCCATGTTGAGTACCCCATCTTTGCCAGTGTGGGAGTATAGTGGACCCGCATGGACACCACGGATTGTCATGTTTACATGTGTTGGTCGAAGATCTCGCCATGCCAACCTCAATGACATTATCCGCCGGGCTCTTGTCAGCGTCGGCGTACCGGTCGTATTAGAACCGAATGGCTTGGTATACGACGATGGCAAGAGGCCAAATGGTATGTCACTTATTCCTTGGAAGATGTGACGGCCACTTGTTTGGGACGCGACAAGTGTAGACACTCTGGCTGAGGCTGGCAACGCTGCTACAAAAGCTGAAGCTCTCAAATAGGCGCAAATGTGGAACCTTAGGAAGAGGTTACATATTTGTGCCGTTTGGAGTGGAAACATTAGGTCCGTGGGGTCCATCGGCAAAGATTTCTTCAAAGAAACTTAAAGAAAGAAAGAAAAGAAAGAAAGAAAGAAAGAAAAACTTTATTCGAAGAAATAGCGACGTAATTACATTCGATATACATTATTGTACACAGAGCATATTTTGAGAATTTTACTTACAAGAAACTTCGATGCCATCCGTGATCAGAAGGCTGACTCATATTTCGTCCAACAAATAAGCATCGCCATACAGCGCGGCAACGCAGCCAGCCTTCTGGGCACGCTCCCATCTGGTAGCGATTTGTTACACAGTCTATAATCGCTTGTACTATTTAAAATAGAGTTGCGTCGGACGCGTACGAACCGGTACATTTGTCCCGTACAAAATCCAATTGTACTGATACGGTACAAAATCTAAAAAAGTAATGCTTCAAATATTTTGTCGCGCTACTACTCAATGTACTACTCGCACCTCGAATGTAAGGGGAATGACGGAACGAGGCATAGGCTACAATAGTACAATAACGCCTCTGTAATCGATACGTGCCAAGCATGACCTGCAACAGAGGTTGAAATTATTGTTAATATAAATTAGTAGCGTAAATATATATTATATATTTATCTATAGGTACTTACATGTAATAAACGTAGCACCGCGCCTGGAGTTTATAACGCAGCACACCCCCACCCCGTTCAGTTGACCGGTAGCATCTGCTCGCGACGCGACGTACGTTATATCCGCAAACGCAGTGCTATTTTAAACTACAAAAATCGTTTTATTTCGCGAACTTCTGAGTCACCACTCACGTGAGATCCAGCATCCTTTACAGCCTCTACGGACATTCACATGGCAAAGAGGGACAACATGACTCTGTAATACATAAGTACAATTTGTGAGAAACGGTACAAACGAGGGAATGACGACCATCGCTGCAAATGTACTATCACATTACAAATGTACTGCTACGCTACAAATGAACTGGCACGGTATAAATGTACTGCTACGCTACAAATGTCGTGGCACGTTACAAATGTACTGCTACGCTACAAATATAGTGTCACGGTATAAATGTACTGCTACGCTACAAATGTACTAGCACGGTATAAATGTACTGCTACGCTACAAATGTCATGGCACGGTACAAATGTACTGCTACGCTACAAATATAGTGTCACGGTATAAATGTACTGCTACGCTACAAATATACTGCTACGCTACAAATGTCATGGCACGGTACAAATGTACTGCTACGCTACAAATATAGTGTCACGGTATAAATGTACTGTTACGCTACAAATGTACTGGCATGGTACAAATGTACTGCCACGGTACGAATACTACAATATGCCTCGCCTCATTTGAAGTGGTACATTGTACTGGTTCAGTACAAAATGTCATGTTACTCTTATAAACTCATTTTAAAATCATGTGCTGCCCAACACTAATTTAAGACTTTGTTCATTTTTAGTTTTTAATTGTATTTTTTAAGTTAGTACACTTGAAAGTAATAAATGGTTCACATGATAACTTTACGTAGCAATGTGAGACATTTACTAAACATGACCATCACTTGTGGTTTACGTTTTGATCTCAAGACCTTGTCAGCGCGTTGTCATTATTCAAAGATATTGTTCAGCGCCATCTTAAGTACACTAAATGGAAGCTGCTTATAACTTTTGACGCCTTTCCTCTCTTGATGGGCGCTAGTTTCTATACATTTTTTTATTTTCAATTATGTAGGGGAGGGCCACTGGGATGCTCATGTCTGCTTCTTTTCTTACAGACGTATGCCAGGGCTGACGTGTCAACGGTCTACTTGTATAGGGTCTTGATTGGAGACGAGCTAGATCTGATTGCTTTGAGCAAGCCTTTCAAACAAGGGCAGCTAAGTTCTAGTGTAAGTAACAATCGGGAATATCCTATTAACATAATAAACAAGAACGTTTGTATGGACATCTGTTGCACTATCATTCAAGAACCACTGTGCCGATTTTGAAGAAATTTGGTTTATATACATATAGTTCGAATACTGAGAATAGACATAGGATAGATTTTAATCTGAAAAATTGGATAGTTTCCGGGATAAAATGAAGTAAATTTTACAAGGCTGAATAGCACCTAGATGAATATTTCAGGCAATGTAACCTGTGTGAATGTAAGCTCTCTAAATAAACTAGAGGAAATCCCTAGTTACCTTATTAATACATAATATTTTCTACTGCTGGCTTACAGCAGACGGGCTAACGGTATAACGGCCCACCTGATGGACAGTGGTTACCATTGCCTATGGACATTTGTAACACCGAAGGTGCAAACTTGTTACCGGCCTCGAGCGACTGAAACCAGGCCACTAATGCCTGAACATACTCTAGACCAGGTGTAATAGCCATCCAGACGGACAAATACCCTATTACCTGGCTGTGGGTTGTTTTGTCGCATCTTATGACAAGCCGGCACCAGGAATTTGTATTATTTTTTCGCTCTTGTACGAACGTGTAGAACATAATATACGCTAATCTATATATATAAAAATCAATTGCTGTTCGTTAGTCTCGCTGAAACTCGAAAACCGCTGGACTGATTTGGCTAATTTTGGTTTTGAATTATTTGTGGCAGTCCAGAGAAGGTTTAAAAGGTGAGTAAATATGAAAAAAATGCTTGGAATATAGTAAAAACAACAATTTCGATTTCCCTTAGAAACTATTCCTACCTGTCAAACATTTGATGTTCGTCTCGTCGTTTAGAAATCAATTAAATTTAAAATTCGTTCAGAAATCAAATTAAATTTAAAAGTGAAGTTTTTTTAATTTTGAATGTCAAATGTTTGATGGTCGTCCCGTCGTTCAGAAATCAAATTAAATTTAAAAGAATACTTTTGAGGCAGTACGAAGTTTTCCGGGTCAGCTAGTATAATTTATATATACATTATTTCGGATTATTTAAAATACATCGATATGTTTCAATAGAAACACCGTCGCATTGCGACTTTTAATTTTATGATGAAGACAAGTCATTAAAATGCCAACTTTTCCAGGAAATCTACGTTTTGGACACACCCTGTTCCGGGGTGTACATTTGGCTTGGCTCTGGAGTAGAGCCTGAAGTGAAGAAGACTTACAACGAGATCGCGAACCAGTATTTGGAGCTTAAAGGCTATCCGAATTGGGTGAGAAGTTTTAATTTGATCCTGGAAGAAGGAACGTCGCTTCTAGCTGTACCAGCTAGAGCCATACAGGAACCGTTATCTTGAATACAACTCTTAAGCTGGTTCGATCGGACAGCACAGTTCTATAAATGCATTATTAGACCTTTCCTTATTTTTGTTTGCTTTTGGGCAAACTGGCAAATAGACCACCTGGTGATGGTGGCTATCGTTGCCCATGGACATCTGCAACACTTAGGGAGCCGATGAGTTGCCTGCCTCGTTGAGACTTTAGGTATCTTTAGGTACTTTAGGCTTTTTGAAGAGCCCCGTGTTGTAGAGCTCTGGGAAAACCGCGGGAGTTCATTCTATAACTTGGACACATATGGCATGAAGGAGCGTCCGTCACCTGCCATGGAGGACTTCCAAGTGTCTAGAAAGTGTGGATGAACTCCCAATCGCCGGCGAATGGTGCCATGATATCAAATAGCTCATCAGAGCACTCCCCGTTGTACAGACTGTAGAACAAGCTTAGAGCGCCGACGTCTCCTCTATGGCTGAGAGACTCTAAGCCGTCTGTAATTTCAGGATCGTCGACAATCCGGAGCGCTCGGCGCTGCAAGGAGTCAAGTGGCAGCAGCTGGTACTGGGTATACCTTTTGTATAGCAGTGGAGCATGGCCTGTTATCGTGCTTCGTCTGCCATACCCAAATTTCACTGCCATACTTAGTATTGGAACCTGCAACACTTGATGGACAGCCAGGCTTGCCTTGACAGACCCTTTCCGACTGTTCAAGCTTTAGAATATGTGTCTATTAATAATATAATTATATGAATACTTAAAAAAACGTAAATATTCCAGGTAAACGTTACCAGGGTATCAGAAGGTGCTGAGAGTTCCACCTTCAAGCAGTACTTCCACAACTGGGATACAGTCGCCACTGAAGTCAGCGTCAGAGCGCTTGTTTCAGAAATCGGTCAGTGTTTTTAAGAATATATAAATCGGCAAGTGCTTGTCGGACCATCTATATTTAACAGTGGCGGGGGGTGGAAATTCGGCAAGGGTAAGCCGGTTGAAAACCATACCGTACAATGCAAGCGCCGACTACACACTACACCGCTGTTGAAAAAAAGTCTAACTCACTATGTATTTTCTTATTACAATTTGTATTTTTAATTTTGCAATTTTACTGCATATTTTGAAACAAAAGCCGGTGTCCGGTCGGGTTATGAGTTGATATTTCATCCAAGTGTGGAAAGCCGCCAAGCATAAGAGATAGTCGATAGAGTAATACAGTAATATTAATAATAATATATACATGAATAAAAAACGTATACGCCAGTAATGTTCATGGCGCTTTCGATCTTTTAGTCGCTGGTCGCTACTTTCTTAAAGGTAGGCTATAGGGAATCGAGTTGTATGAAGTCCAAGCCACTGATATTTAAAGGTTCTCCAAAGACGATGAACGTCCTTTTTAAGGCTGGAATACAGCAGACAGGCTAAGTGATCTGATAGAAAGTGTTTACCATTATCTACGGACATTTGCAACACCAAATGCGTTACTAACGTGCCGCTGGCTTCGGAGGGTTGACTGGAACCTTGTCACTGCTGGCGAAACATAACTTAAGACTGTTATGGTGTAGGGAGAGAGATGGTAGTGCGCATGCGTCTCGCGGGCGCCGACGTCAGTCGGGAGCCCGGAGGCGCAGGTATGCGCATGACCTCCCTCCCTGAAATACCGCTGCAGGGCCCTCTAGCATCTAGGGAGCAGAGGAGTCTTCACCCCTGTTGACGAAGTGAGTTTGCCTCTCCCGGGGCATTCTCAAGCACTTGTGCGCTAGGATCGGTGTGGGCGTAACTACGTTCTGTATCTCACGCCTTTCCTACCATAAGCGCGGGGCACATGGGAGGAGGGTGGTTTTAGTGGGGTATTGATTAGTCGAGTCTCCACACAAGCCGGTTGATTATTGTTTGGATTGCCTCAGTGGAAAGCCTCCATGATCAACAACGGTCTAATCCCTAGCAAAGGACCCGGTATGTGCGAAATGCATTTCCCCCGCCTTAAAAAAAGACTGTTATGGCGGGAAGCTCTAAATCAGGAATCCAATTCTGATATTACAATACAATACTCTTTATTGTACACTAACATGACAGAGAAGAAATACACAATAAGCTTAAATACTATAAGGTATATATATATATATATTGTTCCATCTTAAGCTACTTTATTTATTAGCATACGTTTCTAGTTATTGTGGATAACAGCCTATTGTCCTACTGTACTCGTTTACGGCCGCTCAAGAGCATCATTAGTCACGTGTTGCGGATTATAAGTAAAAGCTAATTCTAGGAAATTATGTCGATATTGCCGGGCGGGCAGTTGAGCTACAACTACGATCTAGGCGTGACGTGTGTACATTCGGGAATCTAGCATTGACGGACTTTGCGCGTTTTATTGAGTTACGACCTGCATTACATTTGGATTTGTTGCGTTCGGTTATATTTGTACCTGTGTTATACGTGTTTGTATAGTTCTAATAAACTCTATAATAATTCTAACGGCATTTTAATTCGAGTCCCGTAAACTCGTAACAATATAATACAATGGGCGGCCTTATTGCTTAAAGCAATCTCTTCCAGGCAACCTTTGAATGGACAAGATCTAATTGCAAAGATAGCGCTGGCGTGCAGTTGAATTAGATGGTTTAGGCAGTTTTAACTGTCGTTTATTTAATTGGACTTGGAATTGAGGGGATTCGAAAGCAACTTTTTGTATCCTGTTTACCATTATCCATGGTAGAGGGCCATTTTTACGATGGTATCGGTGGAATCACCTCTAATGTACGAAGTGGTACGACCCTGCTTCCCTGGTCTTAGTACCATATCGGCGCACTAGGATGTCAGAAAAGTTTAACTACGTTATACAGCCTTGGCATTCTAGATATATGCTCTCATAGGGAGCCAGGTAGGTTTAGTGGGTAGTTTATTAGGCCTCCTCCTTTAATGGAGAAGATCCCGTTTGGTGTAAATCCTACACGCACACGAAGCGCGCGGCACTAGGCGGCGCTTTTGGTCTTCCTCTATATCCAAGACCCGTGTACGTGTCACAAGAAAAGACATTCCCCAGAGTTAACAAAAAAAATATGCATATAATGACACTAATATGTCATGTTAAAAAAATACCACAGCATCATTACGAAGCAGTGTGTGCACTGTTAAGATGACTAACGCTCAACCGGGTAACTTCCATTCAAGATGCCGGGGGACAAAGATAGTTCCCCGGCAGTAGATGTGGCCGATGACCCACCGCCTGCCAGGGCCAGGGGAGGGGCTATGCCAAAAACCCGTGGCCCTGGCACTAAAGGCGAACGACGGAATACCGAGGTTCCCCTCGTTAATAAAAAAGAGTTTAACTCCCATTCGGGGAGGGGTTTGAATCCCCAAACCCCCCTTTAACTCTCTCTCTTTTCTTTCACCATATCCCAATTATTTGGGGTCGGCACAATATGTCTTTTCCTTCCACACTCTTCTACTCTGACATACATCTTCTGTCACACCACATATCATCCTTCACACAATACATCCATCTTTTTTTGGTATACCTTTACATTTGTATCCATCTACTTGATGTTTAAAATTCTTTTTGTCACGTGACTTTGATCCCTCCTCATTATATGCCCATACCAACTTAATCTTCTTCCTCTCAATTTTTCATTCACGGGTGCAACTTTCAAAGATCCCTTTATGTACTCATTTCTCTCCTTATTCATTCTTGTGACACCACACATCCATCTCAACATTCTCATCTCAGCTGAGTGGAGACGTCTGTGGAGAAACTGCAAACAATACTTTGTTCTTCATTCACCGTGTAACTCCAATATTTCAGATGCTGGTTACTTCTCCGGGGACGCTGACGAGTCGGCTGCGGCGGCCAAGCTGATAGGGAAGAGCGCTTCGGCTAGAGGTTTTATGCCTGATCATGGAGAAGGCAGCTTGGTGGTGTACAGGTGGGTACTATTTCTGGTGTGAGGTGGAAATGCTTGTAGCAGCGAGAGGTGGAGGTTCAATAATACTTCAGGTGACAGAGAGTAGTATTCACTGTAGAGTGGTGATGTGAACTGAAGTGAACTGATTTTTTTTACGAGGGTATTCGTCTCTGCCTAATGGTGGCAGAGTCGGTAAGGAGTCACGAGCTTTCGCTCTTTACCCCGGACTTGATTCGCGGGGGGCAACTACCCCCCCGGTGACGGGGTACAGGAGTACCGCCTGACACATACAGTGTATGTCGGCGGCTCACCTGGGCCAGTCAGCGGCATTCGGTGGCCATCACGGGCTTCGCGTTGGCTCCGTCTGTGGCATGGTTGGCCAGTCTGCGGCATCCGATGGTCATCTCGGGCTTTAGGTGGCCATCTGTGGCGTGGAGACGACTTTCGCGACGTCTCAAACATCGCCCTGATCCCGGCAGATGAGGTCACGAGGGTTGGATCGATAGCCAGCGTGGGACCACTTCGTTGTCTGGACTTGTTTATTTTGGAAACGGTAACTTTATGTACAATTATTAATAAGTCGTATAGCTAGTACAATATATAGCACAATGTGTGAGCGGGACAGATGATGTGCGAGCGAGATAGAGCAACTATTAACTGGGGCGCCTCGACATTGCGCTACAGCGTTAGCCAGTTCTCCATTGCTCGCTGCGATGAATTTTGGTAATTGTCGTTTTTTGGACCAAATGACTGTACTGTATATAAAAATAATATTGTCACGTACGTCGGTCTGTGTATGGATGTTACAGTCATTATTATGTTTGAACCAGGATTGCAGACTCGACAGAAGATATAACTGAAAACTTTTCATCGGGAGTTGCTAGTTTTTTCAGCGGCGATGTCTACGTCGTCCGTTATCAATGGACCAACGATAATGGAGAAGATTCTTATGTTATCTACTACTGGGCCGTATGTATTTATTATTGTTGTGCGTGTGATTATTCAAACTAAGTTTCAGTGGAGAACATTTTTTGAAGGTCATACATTTATATACATAAAACAAAGTCGTGTTAGTTACACCATTTATAACTCAAGAACGGCTGGACCAATTTTTATGAATTTGTCGGTATTGTCTTTGTCGGGAACAGGATAATAAGTATTAAAATATCATATATATATATATATATATATATATATATATATATATATTTATATATATATATATATATATATGTATATATATTTATATATATATATATATATATATATATATATATATATATATATATTTATATATAAATATTTAAATTCATTTTCATTTGTCTGATTTAAGTGAATTATTTTTGTATGATGGCGCTGCAATCGGTTTCCAGGATTTAGGTGAAATTATTTTTGTGTGTGTTCATTCAAGATCCCGGGATGGTTTAGATTCACGATTAGTCCCGGTTGATGGCGCTGCCATCGGTATCTATATTTTATTTTTTAAGGGCAAGACAACGTTTGCCGGGAACAGCTAGTATAAATTAAAATTTAAATCTATATACTTCCTATTTTTAACCAACTTGAAAGATAGTCTTGTAATTTTCTTAATGTATATTCAGCCAAAAACTATTTGTTTCTGAGTCAATTTTGATGATCCATTTTGCGTTGGATTCAGTACAGCTTCAAAATAATTTCATTTTATTTAAAAGTAAAAACAAAAATTACTTTGCAAAAAAGAAACCAATTTCAAGAGTAACTAAACAGCATAAAATTAATATTGTCTACAACAAGAACGCGTTTCCAAGTAAAACATAAAATAATAATAATAAAGTATGCATCGAGATATGGTGTGAGTAGACAAGGGATTCACCCCGCTCTCTCTTGCAAAAGAGAACTGGCTCAGACCTACGGTATTGAGTACCTCCGAGCGGATGGACGTATGGAAGAGCAAGGAGCTGCACGGCAGGTTTTACCAGGCGTTATATGGGCCCGACATAGACTTGCCGGCGTCGGTGAACTGGCTACGTTTCGGTGATCTCTTTGGGGAAACCGCAGGGTTTGTCTGTGCAATTATGGACGAGGTTATCAAGATGAACAACTACAGGAGGTACACCCTGAAGGACGGCACGCTCGACGTATGCCCGGCGTGTCATCGCCCGGGTGAATCCATCAGGCATGTTACTTCCCGTTGTTCTCGTCTTGCCAACTCCGAGTACTTCACAGGCACAACCTAGTAGCCAGGATCATCCACCAGCAACTTGCTCTTCGATACGGTCTGATAGCGACTGAGGTATATTATTATAAATATACCCCTGAGCCAGTTCTTGAAAATGGTCATAGCACGCTCTACTGGGATCGATCTATTATCACAGACAGGACTATTGTTGCCAATAAGCCTGACATTGTGATAATAGATCGATCTGCGAGACGAACGATGCTTGTTGATGTAAGTATTCCACATGACTGTAATCTCGTAAAAGCTGAAAGTGACAAATTAACGAAATACCTTGACCTCGCGCACGAGATTACGGACATATGGCATATGGAGTCAACGATCGTCGTACTGATAGTGGTGTCTGTTAACGGTTTAGTAGCGAAGAGCCTCGACCGACACCTAGAGAGGCTCTCGCTCGGTAAATTGGTGAAGGGCCAGATACAGAAGGCGGTTCTCCTGAGCATGGCACGCATTGTGAGGAAGTTCCTCTCTCTGGAGCCTTAACCACCGGTAGCTTGGACCCTAGGCCCCGCTGTCGACGGACGTCATCTTTTTATACTTTTTTAATATGTGTTTATTCTTTTATATATAAATATATGTATTAAAAAAAAACAAAAAAGAATATAAATAAATATATATGTGAAATAATAATAAATCTTTATTGCCAATAAATCTAATACAATAACTCATGGAAGTCCCTGACTCCCGAGCTAGGCATAAGCCTGTGTTTCGGGAATCAGTGCCCTCTCACAGTAGTGTATAATTTTAAACACACAACAAATATAAATCGGAGTGTTTTTATGTGTAGTGCCCGCGCGCACTTTTTGTGCGTGTGTGGCGTGTGTGTGTGTGTGTGTGTGTGTGTGTGTGAGTGCGTGTGTGTGTGTTGTGCATGTGTGTATATGAGTGTGTGTTGTGTATGTGTGTGTAATTATGTATGTAATGTACAGTTTCTATTAAAATTAATCTATTAAATCAGTGCTTCGGTGGTCGCATAGTCAAGGGTAAGTAGCCAATTTTTAAATTTAATTCTAACTTCCCGACTTGTGAGTTCATGTACATTGATTTGTTTATTACCTTGTCACATAGTGTCACAGACATATAGCATTGCTGCCGTCTTGCCAGGCCAGTACGGTACATTGGAGTTGGCAATATGTTGATTACAGCACGTTTCTTATCGCTAGTATTGTCACGTTTTGGTGTAATTTTATGTTGCTTTAGGGTTATATTGTATATATATAACTGCCTAACGGTTGTATATAATATAAAACATAAAATCAACAACCATCGTCGTCGTCAGCCATTCGCAGTCCACTGCTGGACGTAGAACTCCCCAAAAAAATGAAGATCTAGAAATTGATTGCAGCACCATCAACCGGGAGCAATTGTTAATCTAAATTCTAAGCCAATAACAAATTTGAAAAATGCACCAATTTGAAACCGGTTTCTGTTCTGCTAGAAAACTTTTATAAGCACACCCCATCGCAACGTATTATCGTTGTTCAAGGAAAAGAAGAAAGAAAATCGCCAACAACAGATCTAGCTTAAAATCTTTTAATCCATAAATTACGTCACACGTTAGGGGGGAGCGGGTGACGAAGTGTGACATTGCGTGACAATGGGGTGGGGGGGGATAAAAAAATCCTGACGTCACGTTTCAAAATCTTATACTATTAACAACTTAACTGTCCCAATACAATAAAATTTTCAACTACGCACGTCCAGCATGTTTCCTATTCCGTTAGCTTGAAGAATATTCACATTGCCTTAAAAAACAATAATTCATAAAAATAGTAATTGTTTTTTATTTGTTTTACTTATTTGATTTTTCGACTCGTATGTGACTCACAGACGTGGATTAAAATATTTTCTCTCCCAAGTTCAATGAGTCACAGATGCACACATCTACCATAGAGTACTATAGACAATAAATTGAATGACAAATGAGTTTGATTTATGATGAGACGTCACTATAATTCCGCGTAATAGTTCCATTACTATTTGAGGTTATTTTATTTGATATTTGCTGAGGATATTTGCTAAAATGTCTAGACGATATTACACCACACAAAAAATAACGCGTTTTTTAGAGAATTCTGATGAAGAGCCTGCTATACCAAACTAAAAAGTCTAGGGCGATTAGCTCGTAAAGCCAAACTATATATGTGCAAAGATGACATACTATATATGTGCGAAGCATGTAAAAAAGCATTTTGTTTAGATTGCTACAACGAAAAACGCGTTTGATTATTTAGCTTTTGTAATATTTTCTCTAAAAAACGGTTTTTCTCTTTTATTTTAATTTTATTTCATTCAAATACAAAGCCCGGTCCTATAGGAATACTCATGATTATTATTCTCCTTTATTATAAAAAAAAAACTTTTCGAAATTTTCTTTCACTTTCTTAAAGTCAAGGTTTTTTGTTATAAGTTCACGCAGTTTCTATTGGTACAATATGCCACGTTCACGACAAAAATACAGCCCCAAATTACATCAACATATGAGTCACATGCGACTCCTGAACTCTATTCTAATTTATAAAGTTCATCAGGAGTCATATGTGCCTCATTGGACAGTTAAGTTAATACTGATTTAACCTTCCTAGCTCGTATTGTTAACTCACACAAATTCGATTGTCCTGAATTACTTAACAAAATAGATAGAATAGACACTCTTTTCGACATAGTCCCTATTTTGATTTAAAATCGGTTGTCACGAAGTATCGCCAAAATAGTTTTCTGTATCGATCGTGTACTACCTATAATAAATTAATCCGCAGATATGATTTTGAATTTTAGTGTGTAATGAGCAGGTTTTCTTTTCTCTGTTTTTTACTGATTAGAAATCTTAATTTATTTCTATCTGTGGTGACTTGTTAATAGCACACTATCACTAATGTGTTATTATTATAATGTGAATAGCTGCTAGACAACCAAAAATTGTAAAATGAATAAATAAATATGCTATAAGACACGAAATTTGAACTATTAAAAAAATCTTCAAAATATTTCCAACTCTATCTGTATAGTGTTTAAATTATTAAAAAATAATTTAAAAGGAAATAAAACTATTTATGGAACTGCTGTTTTAATTTAATAATTTCTTGAAGTAAAATTGCAAATATGTGACGTCATACTAGGGACGGAGGAGTCTCGCGAATGTGGCCAACTGGACGGGGGGTGGGGTCAAAAATCATTAAATTTGTGTCACGGAATTTTGTGCACGGCCCCTTACTTCATAGTAAGCTTTTTAAATAAATTGTATGTTACACAATTACTTTTCGAAGAATGAATGGATTTGGCAAGTCTATATCACCTATTAGCCAAAAAATCGACAGTTGGTTTTTCAGCCAGCTAATGAACAACCATTAGCCGGATGGCTAAGTTCTAGCAATATTGAATAGTTATTGTGAACTTGTAACACACATTTCTGGTTCCGTTTTTATCAAAATTGCTACGGAACTCCAAGAGAACTGTAATATTGTAACTATTCAGGGTTCCGAAGCTGCAGAGAGTGACAAGCAAGCTGCAATCGACTTGGTTTCTCAACTCCAAGAGGAACTGGAAGGTGCCGCGACAGCTGTGTACATACCTCAAGGAAAGGAGACCAAGCATTTCTTGAACATATTCAAAGGTAATATATGTCTGAAACCTGTTGGGATTTTAGATTAACAAGTAGAAAGATATGTTGATATAGTTTAACTAATTAACTGGGCGTTGTATGTTTTAGTTTAAATTATAACCTAAAGAATTATGGCGACATTAGTGCCAACATCATAAGCAAACACGCAAGCGCGAAGCCAGTATTAATAATCTATGTATTCAAAAATAGCGCGCCGTTATGTGACATCGCGTGCGCGTTGTTCCCGCCGCATTCTGTTGGCGCGAAAACACCTAGCCGTTTAAGCCAATGATCAAAAACCGAACGACAGATCGGGACAGTTCGGAACAGTTCGTTTCACGCATCCAACGCGGATACACGAGATTCGTTATATATAAGTTTTATCTATGGTGGTTGCACTAAAACTGGGTACTCGGCATTTTTGGCGGGAACTGAAAGGAGATGTTATGCTGTGCAGTTTTATTTTCTAAAAATGTGTAAAATTACTCTAAAATGAACAATAGTTGTAGGATATTGATAGTTTTTGAGTAGTAATTATGTGTTTTGTGAGAAATGTGAACTGTATAGTCGAATGTGGCCTTTCGAGTTGTCACAAGAACTCCGTTGAATCGCACATGGGCTTAAGAAAATGAAGAAACTACATTATTATCTTAGATCTGGCTTAAAGGCCTAGCTGCCAAGCCATAAACCTAAATAAATAATAATAACTGTGTTCTCGCGTGTGCTCCTTGCCTTAAACTACAAAAAAATCCTTCTAATTGACTATTGTAAATAATGTATCTTATAGGATACACTTCGGCCAATGTGCCGCGGAATTGCGTGAATTAATTCCTCTCTCACCATTTTACCACCGGACAAGCAGACGCATGTGCTCACGCCACCGATATATGGTGGAAATATTATACCGTCGTCGTGTAATCAGTGATTAAAAGTTTATGTGAAAGATGTACTATTTTATTCCCTGTCCACGCTAAAGAGGAACATACACCACTCAACCGTGACACATACAAACATTCCCCAAGAATCTTAAAAATAAAACTTGTTTTAATAATAGTCATCAACTTTTACGATATGTAAAATTATATAACACAATTACAGGTTTCATGTATATTTTTCCATTTTACGTGAGCAAAACCGATGGAAAAGCCTGTAGTCAACTTCATATTCATATTAAATTATCTAGGGCTACGTTCCATTAGAGACTCACAACGACCATGTTCACGACCGCGATTTTTGCCGTTCAACTTGCTTGCCGGTGTCACAATCGTAAACTCAAGTAGAACGGTTATTCGACCCATCTTTTGACATGGGTCGTTGTGAGCGCTACGTGAGCGAAAATGGTGACGTCATTAATGACGTTTTCGCTATGACCATAACGACCGCCGTCGCCTAATGAAACGGCAGACGGAACATTTTGGGCGTTGTGAGGTACTAAAGGAACGCACCCTAGGTTTAAGTTATGGTGAACAATAAAGAGTTTTCATTCATTCATTTAATGATAATTTTTCAGGGAACGTTGCCATATACTTTGGCGGTAGTTCGAGTGATTACCAACCGCAGAATGCCAATGGGTCATATGATGATGACGGCATTCGGCTTTTCAGGGTAAGAGTTTTTCACTGACGGTCTCTGTGTTTCAGTGTAGCCCACTAAGAATGCCCATCTTAGTATAGTGACTTGCCCAGGTTGAAAAATTAGTGCCCAGTAAAGTTATTTATTATTTTAAATAGGTAATTAAATATAATTGTTACAAAAATAAGAGTAGACTCGAAATAACTTACGAATCTTAAAATATAAGAGCTTTTGTGATTGTATTACATGAACAGTGACATTTAGTTTTCAAATTTTGTAACTGTGATGTTTGGAGTCTACTAGTAAACAAGATGGAGGACATCGTAAGAAGTAAAGGTACTTTTTATTTTGTTTGTTTTTTAAACAACATAATTAGTTTGTTCTCTTTGGGGCAATTTTAGGCCTAATCCTTTGATTTTACTGAAATAAAAACAAGTCGTAATTTAAAGTAGCTTCAAAACTAGGTAAGGAGGAATAAATACAAGTTGATTTTGCCATCAGGTGGAAGGAACCGAGCTCGGTGTGGACATGAGGGTCCAGCAGGTGCCGGAAACCGCCAACTCCTTGGAGGATGACGACGTTTACTTATTGGAGACGAAAGATGGCGTCGTTGTGTGGAATGGGAAGGTATAAAACTAATTAAGACACGCACACACAAAGACATACATACAGAGATACACAAACACAGAGGCTACGTTCCAGAAGGGATTCACAACGACCCACGTTCACAACCGCGTATTTTCCCGTTCCACTTGCTTGCGGGCGTTACAATCATAAACTCTAGTGGAACGGATTATGGGGCGTTGATGTCATAACGGACAAAATACACAAATCCCACTTCAACACACCTCTTGACGTGGGTTGTGAGCGCTGTGTGATCGAAAATAATGACGTCATTAGTGACGTTTTCGCCGCGACCATAACGACCGCGGTCGCCTGCGGAATGGCAGACGGAGCATTTTGAGCATTGTGGGATACTATAGGAACGCGTCCAGAGACGAATCGTTTTTTTTTCATAACTTGAGTACAGCAACTAGGCAAACAGCCCACCTGATGTAAAACGGTAATCGTCGCCTATGGTCGTTTGCAACACTAGAGATGTCAGCAACGCGCTGTCGGCCTCGAAGAGATATTATGACACCCTTTTTAGAAATAACCCCCATCGTAGTGCTGTGGGAAACCTCATCTGGGAGCTCAATCTAAATCCCGACTGTACGTAAGAGAAATGTTCTTGAGAACCATTACGTACAAGACCGAAGCAGCTTAAGAATGTGAGGATGAACACCCAGCTGATGGCAACTGAGACGGTAGGGGAAAACACGAAGGCACCACTCTACACAGTTCCTCAGAACACTTCCCATTGTACAGTCGGTAAAATATGTATCTTTCTCCAATCAATTTTGATTGAAATTGTAAACTATCTATAATTAATAAACTGTAAAATTCTAAACATGCTGTGTCTGTATATCAGTGGCGTAGCGTAGTGGGGGCGGCACTTTTTTGGGGGCGGCAAAATTTCACAATAAATAATATAAATATTTGAATCATTTCATATTTTTATCGTAACTACAAATTCGGACTCATTGAAATGAGCACGAAAATTTTCATTACTTACTCGCTCTGCTCAACACGGGCAGATTTTTCATCACCAGTCCGCTCCTATTGGTCCTAGCGTGATGTTATATAACCTATAACATTCCTCAATATGTGGGCTTTCCAACACAAAAGAATTTTCGAAATTGGTTCAGTAGATCCAGAGATTACCCCCTACAACGTCACAAACACACAAACTTTATCTCTTTATAATATTAGTATAGATGTAGTATGCATTAAATTTAAATACCTAAATAGAAGGGAGGCAAAATTGTTTTACGCCCCGGGCGGCCGTCACCCACGCTACGCCGCTGCAGTACATTGAAGCTATTTAAAAAAACAGCTGGAATAGACTATATATAAACGATGGAGAACAAGATGTATTTTTTTTAGATTTCTTGTCTGTTTGTTCGGGATTCACTTCAAAACTACTAGGCCGATTTCGATGCAATTTTCACTAATCGACAGAAAATTCTTAGAGTTAAAATCTGCGCTACTCTTCATCCTGGGAATCCCGCGGGATCTTTTCTAGGAAATATTTAAAATGGCCATATTAAAAAAAATCGAATTCCTTAGTAATTTTTTCACTGACCGATAGCAAATTTTATGTAATAAAATGTCGAATAAAATTAGCTTATTCCAACAAAGTTTTCACTAACACGATAGCTTACATTCTTTTTTAAATGCTGCGGTACTTTGAGTCCCGGGAATCTCGCGGATATTTCTAGTCAAGCATGGAGGAAGTTGCGGGCATATCCTAGTTGTATATAATAATAATTGTACACTTATACATTGTACTTTAATGTATGTGAAATAAAGTTATTCATTCATATATATATACATATATATAATAACAGCTCATAAACGTCCCACTGCTGGGCTCAGGCCTCCCACTATAGGGGAACGTACAATATACCCACCACATTTGTCCAAGGTGGGTTGGCAGGTTTGACTCATCGGTAATCATGGGTTAGTGCGTGGTAATTGTAACAATATGTACATTAGGTCAGAAAACTGCCTAAGTGGTGCATTCGTTCCGGCCAGGATTGGAACCCGCGCCTTTTGAGTTTGAGACGCGTGCACTAACTATTAAGCTACCACGACAATTAATATTATGTGGTTCAACCAAATTATAATAATTTGGTTAAAAAAGAAGACGCTCAAATTCAAAGATATTGAATGATTCAATTTAATGTTAAAGAAAGAAAGAAAGAAAAATATTTATTTCTAATAACACACAATACAAACTAGTACTAACATAACAAAGTATAGATAATATTATACAGAAATTATATGCCGCAATTTAGAAATGAGGTTGGCACTCAGCATTTTGCTGTGCCGAAATATAGTCCGACACAACGCTGATTTTCAGTGCCCACCTCCTAAATCATATATGGCAGGCATAGTATCAAAGATCAAAATATAAATCACAAGAAACAGAATAATGTAGGTTGTAATAATAAAAAATAAGTATAATGAAAAAATACCTATCCCATGAAAAGAAAAGAAAAGAAATATACAATCACACTAAATAATTACAATTTATTTAAACCTAATACTGTTCTAAGTTCACATGAATCACTTTGGTTGCTTCGCTCATATTCAAAGACAGCAGTGAATCATGTTATAACACTTTAATCTTTTTATTTTCTGGTGGGCCCAGGTAAAAAACTTACAGATATATATAATATACTATTTTACATACTGCTGTAAGAGCTTAACCTTACCACCATATTGAATTTTTGCATAATTTTACATACCATAGTATAAAAATTAGAGTACTCTTTTTCCATGGGCAGAGTAGAAAAAGGAAAAAGCACCTTTTACTATTGTACTTTGAGAAAATGATAGCGTTGTCTTACCATGAATTTGAACCTTCAGGAATCAAACGCCAAAGAGCAAGAAGCTGCGCAGGAGTTTGTAAAACTTATCGCTGGTGACAAGGAGATAACTACTATGGAGCAAGGGGAGGAGACTGACGCCTTTTGGGAGGCCTTGGGTAAGTCTTATTTCCTTCCGATCTAAAATAGAAAGCATAATTTGTTGGACCATCGTACTGTGATAGACGGTTTAGAACCCTAGTCCCCGAGAGAGATGATTTTTTTCATTGTCTAGAGCAAATATTTATAAAACACCAAAAATATTTTATATCCGCGTTTGTATGTATCACACCCTTGGTCTAGGGTGAGTATGCCGCTATAACAACCTTAAGTTACGTTTCGGCATTAGTGGCCGAAGACCGCTTTCCATCAGGTGGGCCGTCTGCCTGTATGCTAAACTCATACAATAAAAAAATCACTTTCATTCAATCCAAGCAAATCTATAAAATCGAACCTTTCATATATAACGACTAACTACACTTCATATTTTCAGGAGGTCAGATAGATGAAAAGGAAGACCCGTCAGGCTGGCGTCTCGCTGTCAACCGCAGAGTGATAACGCCTACGACATTAACAGATGTCACTGTCACCGTGACAGGTCGGGTTAAGTTTGAGGATATGGACCAGGAGTTCAGTCAGCAGGTAAGTTAGGTGGAGATTTTGTTAATTGGAGCTTCACATAAGTCCGTGACGATAGTTACGGAGATACGATAAAATAAAACGTTGAGATGATTATAACTGTTCTTCCTTTATTAAGCTCATTAATAAGACTTTTTGACGGTGGATACAAAAATAGCGCGTCTCTATATTAAACGCGTGTAGAAAATGTAGTACTGGAACACATAAACAAAATTGCCGTGTAAAACAAATTGACGTTCCTGTTAGAGTATACTTCCTAGTACGCGTTCCGTTTGTAGCTCACAACGCCCAAAATGCTCCGTTAGCCGTTCCACATAGCGACCGCAGTGGTTACGGTCTTGGCGAAAACGTCACTAATGACATCATAATTTTCGATCACGCAGCGCTCACAACGACCCATGTCAAAAGGTGGGTCGAATAATTTGTTCCACTTGAGTTTACAATTGTAACGCCCGCAAGCAAATGGAACGAGAAAAATCGCAGTCGAGAGCGTGATCGTTGTGAGGCTCATGTGGAACATAGCCTTCATCGACGTGTGTCGTAATTTGTGGATGGGCCCTTATTATTATACAACTTATGTATTAAGATCTAAAACAATATCCATCGATGTAAGATACGGCGCAGCGTTTTGAATCAGCTTAGATTTTTTAGTGTATAGTGTAAACTCCAGTCGCTCGTCGACACTGACACACATGTTTTTAAAATTTTTAACTTATGAGGTTGAAAATACAAAAGATTTTTTTCAATTTGACTTATATGTTGACTAAAAATAATGAATATAAACTACATACTTATACAAATTAAAATTAAACTTAAAAAATTATAATTATATAATATAAGCCCAAGAGGCTAAATGTGAAGTTACTCGACCATCGTCGGGACCTTTTGGATTGTGAAGATTAGATGCTAAAAAGAAAAAAAGGTTATATGATATATGCCTTTACACTGGTGGGGGGAGCGTGGCCAGGTTTTCAAAAATGTAAAAAAAAGAGTAGACTTTTTTACTACTCTGATCGGCTGCCCTAAACGCAGGACCCTATATGAAGGGTTCATATATGGTGGAGGTACATAATAGGGTGCAAGGTATCTCCCCTTATGTCATTCTGCCACGCTCGAGTAAATCCCAAAATCCCCTTTTGGCCTCCCCTACTGTAATATAATTCTCCATCCACGCAGTTGGATTATGGAATGCCCTGCCACATATGATCCGAGATAGTTCATCGGAGAGCAGTTTCAAAAAAGTCAAAGAGCACTATCTATCTTAAATTATCCTTTTATGTTTATATTTTACATTATAATCTATGTATGTATCTTAAGTGTATATAATTTATTTTTGTTAATCTGTTTATATTATATATTACATAGTTAAATCATATCTTACATTTGTAGAGAGGTATTTTGGTGTGCATAAATTAAAAAAGAGAATATAAATGAAACCATATACTTTCGTCATACTTAAGTACATAGGAAACGCGGCAGCGCGCACAAGCATAGCTCACGAACATTCTTAATCGACTAAACGACGGGGCGGCCGGCGATTCCTGCGGGGACGCGGGATAGAGGAGGGGGTGGGTGACCGTACCACCCGTGCCAGGCGCCGGGGCACCGTGAGGCTCCGACGGGACAACGTTGCGCGCTATACATTACATATTAGTGTACACAACCCTGCCTTTTGCTTCTCCCCTTCTCACTAGACTCATAGGTTTCCTGGAAGAAAACTCTTTTAGGGTTAAGCTCGCCTTTGTACATAGCTAGTATATAACTTTTTGTATACAATAAAGAATCATAAAAATTAGATATAATATATGAGTCCCAAAACGCTGTCAAGGCTGGCCGTGTTTTGGGAACGTATTAAATTCTCATTAACGTATTTAATTCATAATTCAAAAAGGTTTTTTATACTTATATATTGACAACAAGCCCTTTGAGACTACTTTTATAGTGTATTCAGGCAATTTTGATTGTATAGGCTGCAATAAAAATTATGTGTTCCCATATTCCAGGACTTGTCTGACGACGGAACATACATTCTGGATACTGGTGAAGAGTTGTACTTGTGGCATGGAAAGAACAGTCCAGAGCGTGCCAGGGCTGCTACTCATGACATTATCAAGGTATGTAGATGAAATATTCGATTAAGAGTTTGTTTTCAATACAAGATTACATATTGTTACATGCCGACAAAAAGTAAATACACACCTGCCTGCCATAAACCCGGTTTATTAACTTTCCCGCATTTGGACTTCTTTTGTTTACCTACTTTGTGTTTAGAATTAGTAATTTAAAAAAACATTCTATTGTTATTGTACTTGTTTTATGGCCGTCATTAGGCAGGTGTGTCGAACTAATTCTTGTTATTGTTTTGCGTCGAGGCATATTGTATTTGTACAAAATAAATGGGATGCCCGAAGGGAGGGGTGAGGCAGTCTAGCGAGAACCACGATCAAAGCAAGACGTGTACATTCGATAAGCGATATAGTGACGGGCTTTGCGCATGTTATTGAATAGTGCAGTTTGTACTGGTTGTTTCGTGCTTGTACAGTTCTAATAAATTCTATAGTAATTCCAACGGCATTTTAATTCGAGTCATGTAGCTCGTAACAATATATTCAACTTCCTCTAAAAAATTCTATAGTGGTTTAACAATCTCTAAGGTCGATGTCCGCCCAAAGTCACTAGAACGGAGAAATCCGGGGTTTGATTCCTGGCCTGATAATTTTTGTAAACGAAACTTACTGTATGAAGTTATGGACGGGAACTGAAATGAACTCTAAAATGAAGAACAGTTGTAGGATATTGATAGTTTTTGAGTAGTATTTGTATTTTTGTGACAAATATGAACTGTAAAATCAAGTGTGGCCTTTCGAGTTGTCACAAGAACTCAGTTGAATATTTCAGTTGAAGACCTACAATTTAGCTGAACATTTTTTCTTTTTTTATTGCACGAGTTCAACAGACAAGCCGATGGAAAGCACTTACCACCGCCAATGGACATTCGTAACATCAAAGGTGCTACCAATGTGCTGCCGCTCTCTAACGGAAGACTGGAACCTGGCCATTAATGCCGGAACACGACTCAAGGTTGTTGTCGCTGCATACTCTAGACCAGGGTAGCCATCCAGACGGGCAAATACCGTACCACCTGGCTGTGGATTATTTTGACGCCTCTTACGACAGGTCGCCCCAACGCAGGAAATTGTATTCTTTTTACGTTCCTGCACGGATTCGCACGGAGCTATAGAAGACATATATCAGAAGATTAGGCCGTATGGAGCAAGTCTCTTGCCTGTCCTTGTCCCAAATTATACTGGAGTCCGCACCACGAAAGAAGTCCCACGGAAAATAAAAAAAAACTAAGAGTAGTGGCTCCGTTATTTAATAGAATTTTATTCGTAAAGGAACCAGAGAAAAAATTTACAGTTTTAATTATGGAATATTTTGTATTCATTATTCATGTAGGTACATCAGTTTACGGATCAGTAAATAATTACTCTGGCAGGATTAAGTACGGCGATTGCAGCGCCGCATCTGTGGGACTTCTTTGGTGGCGCGGACTCCACTACTCCGATTTTTAATTAGTTGGGACTAAAATGACAACTGCGATCGACCATTTTTTTTTATGTTGCAAGCTTGGATCAACTCATGAGTTGAATCCTATAGAAATTCTGTAGGATTCAACTCATGGTGGTAAATTGTTGATTCAACTCACACAACTGACTTGTGAATAAAAAAAAAGGCCGATCGCAGCTGTCATTTTAGTCCAGGTAATTAAAAATCAGAGTATACTGCGGCTACGTTCCACTAGTGGCTCACAGTAACCACGTTCGCGACCGCCATATTTCCCGTTCCACTTGCTTGCGGGCGCTACAATAATTAACTCTGGTGGAACGGTTATTCGACCCACCTCTTGGACATGGTCGTTGTGAGCGTTGCGTGATAAAAAATTATGAGGTCATTATAGTGACATTTTCGCCACGACCGTAACGACGGCGGTAGCTAGGTGGAACGGCTGACGGAGCATTTTAGGCGTTGTGAGGTACTGAAGGAACGCACTCTACATGTGTTTTTTTTTCCAGGAGTACATAATAGACGACGGTCTTGAAAGAACTGTTGACTCTGCAATTGTGATCATCATCAGGCAAGGCTCCGAACCCTCGGTCTTCACTAAACTCTTCCCAGAGTGGGACAACGATATGTGGGAGGTAAGTATTTATTTATTTACTAGTATATGCCAGCGACACTTCGAACGCGTTCGTATGACGTCACCGTATCTGTTAGCGAATTACAACGACCGCGATTGCAGCGCCACTTTACCTGTATTCGTCTATACCACAGAAACGTCATTTATCGGGATAAAAAATAACCTAAGCTCTGAATTGGGATATAAGCTAGCTCTTTATCGAGTTTCATTTAAATGCGTTCAACAGTTTTCACGCAATGCTCTAACAGACAGACAAAAATTCTTAGTTGCATTTTTGGAACCTGGTGCAAATGAAAAACAAGATTTACTGCCGCGAACAGAGCTTGAAATACCGGTACAAATATGGTATCGTTATTTATGGTAATTTCAGATAACGGTAAAAACTAAATATCATTATAAAACTTACCGTTATTTCTAGCCATTTCGCCGGTAAAAATTTTATCGTTAATACTATTTTTATCGGTAATTTTACCGTTATAATTGTGTTTTGTTATCATCGTCGCTCTCTTTCACTCACAAAGATTGTCAAACAGCGCTCGCTGTGCTAAGAGCGCGCACGCGATATAATAATTTTTTTATTTTAATTTATTCATGACCATAGAATCTATGTCTTTCAGTCGGAAACATGTTTAAAATGAACTTATGCTATGTGTAGCACAGCTGAACTGTAGGTTATCAGCTGGTGCCATTCAACGGAGTACTTGTGACAACTCAAAAGGCCACATTTGACTATACAGTTCACATTTCTCACAAAACACATAATTTCTACTCAAAAACTATCAATATCCTACAACTATTGTTCAATTTAGAGTAATTCTACACATTTTTAGAAAATAAAACTGCACAGCACGACATCTCCTTTCAGTTCCCACCAAAAACTCCGCGCGCGTAATATTTAGAGCAGTGTTGCCAGATGGGGGGGATTTCCTGCAAATTAAATAGTTTATATTTAATTTGCTGAATAATTTAAGCACATTTTTTGTTACAGAATTTGGCCTCATATGAAGACATAAAAAACGAGACAAAAGCAGCAAACTCAAAATGAAACAAAAATATGTCATAAATAGATTTATTTTTAAATGAATTAAATTCATATCAAATGCACACATAAGTATACAAAAAATAATATTAATTAAATCTAATTTTTATTTCTATTTATAACAAACTGTCTTAACAATATAAGTGATTGTTTACTTTTATATATACTTTTTCTGTTTATTTTTCCCCACAGGCGATCTTTATGGTTATAGTTTGGCTAATAAAAGTAGACTGAAAATGCGCGAAAAAAAAATCAGTATGGTAACTCCAAATAATCATCGAGTATTAATACAATATATACAATCTTGTTTTTATATGAATTCAGTTTCTTTCTTCTGTTGTCTGGAATTTGGAAATCATGCAAAGCACAATTTCGACATTTCACTTTTTATGGTGTCATTAACTTTTCATGTGTTATGCTCGTGAATGCTAAAACACAATTACACCATAGTAACAAAAATTATAGTAATAACAAAAAAAAATGGTAAAATAAAATTGACATTTTAAAAAATTGCGAATAATTCAAGTGTTTACTTTCATTAGCCAAACTTAACTATCAGTAACAGATTAGTTGTTGTTTAATTCAACACCATAGCAGGCAAAGGAATTAAGCTATATAGCCTATTAAAGTAGTAGTATTAAAATTGTAAGATCTTTGATAGACTCTAACAATGTTCTTTCTGTCACCTAAAAACAATCTATATTCTACAACTATTGTTCATTTTCAACCAATATTGCATATCTTTTTAAAATAAACTCCTCAGCAAAGCATCATGAGCAAGTCTGCCAATTCTATAATCTATTTTTCTTTCATTTTCTAGGGGTTGGTTTACAATAAAGAGTTATAATACCTTGGAAACATTTTTTCCTTTATAGTAACATACATACACTTATAAGCGGCTAATGCCAGAGTGAGACATAAAGAGGTGTGACAGAGGATGTATGTCAGAATAGAGAAGTGTGGAAAGAAATGACATTGTGCCAACCCCATGTAACTAGGAGAAGGTGAAAGGAAAGAGAGAATGCCAGAGTGAGACATGTAGTAGCTAGTGTAACTGGACTATTCTGGAAATAGTTGCTGCGTGTATAACTCAAGTTAATTGATGTAAAGTGTGTAATTAAATCTCATAGACTACTGGTTAAAATATCAAAATCTACTACATGACAGCTATACATTGATTAATAATCTGTACTAGATTATTATTTTCCAGTGCAGCGGCAACCCTTTCCTTGTCAGCCAGTTGTTTGTTCACCGCATGCTCTGATACATGAGTTCCTTCAGAAACTTCTACTGTCACTTTAAAACGGCTAGGCAGAGCACGAATCAGTTGAACTCTTATTGAGAGACCTAAAAGTATTAACAATATGTAAATAGCATATCATAATTTTTTTATAATCAGCAGTCAAGTATTCATATTGTGTAACCCCAAGTTAAGCAAGTTACAATTGTGTTATGGGTAATATATGATGGACCACTCTGGAGCCAATCTCCACACCCAGACCATAATAAACAAAACATTCATTTATGAAATTTGCCCTGCCAGGAATTGAACTGAGGACTTTTGCATTCCAGTGAGCTAGGACAACAAAGACTTAGCCTTTTTTATTGCCCACCTGATGGAAAGGGGTTACCATTTCCTATGGACATTTGTAACAACAAAGGTGTTACTAATGTTCTGCCAGTCTCTAAAGGGAGACTGGAACATGGCCACTAATACCAGAACAGAACTCAAGGTTGTTATGGCGACATATTCTAGACCAGGGGTGGTAGCCATCCAAGTGGGCAAATACCCAACTACCTAGCTATGGATTGTTTTGTTGCCACTTATGACAGGCCGCCCAGCACCAGGAAATTGTATTCTTTCTCTGTTTCTGCACTGATGACTTGTCCTCATTATGGGTTCCTATATATTACCTTCCTTCTTCCACCTTCCTATATATTATGTTAATATATTAAACTTTAACATAAGCTCCATACAAGTAATGTCAAATTTTAACCAGCAGTATGGCAACTGAATGAATAGTAACATAAAGAAACTGGCTATTAATCACAGAAGCCACAATTAGTGTATGTGTAATATATTTTATGTAATTACTACCTGACCTGGCAAACTTAGTACCGCCTCAGAATCAATTGTTTTCATATTTACGCACCTTTTAAACCTTCCCTGGACTTACACAAATAATTCAAAACCAAAATTAGCCAATTCAGTCCAGCGGTTCTCGAGTTTTAGCGAGACTAACAAACAGCAATTGATTTTTATATATAAGACTATGTGGATATGTTTTTGTAATGACTTAATTATATTGTTATTTAAAAATAAAACTACATTGATTTATACTCTTCTTTGTAACTTAAGATTTGTACAGGATTTATATCTGTCTATATTTTTATCAGATACAGAAATATCTTATGGCATGTCTACATCACTTCTAAATATTGTTGTTGGTTTATCATCGCTGCCATAACCAATTAAGAATATAGTCTACTTGTTAATAATAAAAATAATATTTTCGAAACCTTTATACCTGCTATTGTAAGCTAGATAAGTGTGATTTCTGCATTTATGCTAAATTTCATATCTCTAGCCTAGTAGATTCAGATATGATCAGTTGTGACACAAACACTGGACCAATAAGGTTCTTTTTGACCTTTACATATCATATTTGTAAGTGTTGGAATCAACCTCTTTAGACAGTTTAGTTTTTATTATTTATCGTACTTATTTTGTTTTTTCTTCTCTCAATATTTATCCTTGCATTATAATGTATCGTTGTAAAGTAACATAATAAGATAATAAAGAAAATTGTCGTGTTATTTCATGTCCAAGTTATAGTATATACAGTTTACGTGCTCTCCACAGTAAGTACAACATGATATGACTTACCGATCAAAGTGGCCATGCTACAATGTGGAATAGTCGGCGTAAAATAAACAGTAACTCTATTCTCCTTATTATCAACCACAATGTTACTTTCTTCGACAACCCTAAGTTCTTCAAGCGTTAGAGGATGCTCAGGATCATTTATATTCCGTATTAGGTCAAATATTTCTCTTGCATCGAACTCATCGGTAAGTTCTTCGTCGTGCTCCGCTGAAGTAATTTTACGCTCTGAACCCTTCTCATAGATGTGTGGGTTTACGTTATCCGCAGTTTTCGTCATGATTTAACTTCTTATGTGGCAAACTCTAATTAATGTACGCAATATTTTGGAAACTGATGAAAACAATGTAAAATATGTTGAAGCAAAACAGCTGACTGTTGATGTTATTAAATTCACCACAATATTAGGCAAACGAACTAAGTTCATGAAGCTTTGTCAGATCTGAATTATAAAGTCAATCAGACTTGTTACAATAGCACTGTACTGGCTTCAAATCAATTTACATGATGCCAATTGCAGTATGAAATCAACACTGCATACTGGCTTCCTTCGAATTTGAAATCCGCAGCTGGCTCAATATACTGTATATATCAGCTTTAATGTCGTTATTATTTATAATAGCAACTCCCACTGCGATTGTCATATTCAAATAATCCAGTTTGACAGTTAATTACCGATCAATACATAATACGGGAGTCGCAAAAATTAATTTTTCAATCATAATTCTGTGTTAGGGGGCGTCGAAGCTTACAGATACGATCGAAGAAAGAATATACTGTGAGTAATACTTAACTTCCTAATAATATAGCGTTGTTAATATGAACAAAAAAGACAAAATCTAATAGAAAGTCTAAGCAGGACATCTCTTACATGTATTTCCTTTTTATGATAGTTATGTTCTTTACTAGCAGTCATTGATGTTATCTATTATAAGAATTGTTCTTGTCGTTCCTTTGGAGTATACTTTATTTCTTAAATATAGCAAGTACTTAAAATTTTCGTCTAAAAGCATCCCACTTTCAACTATTGATAAATGTTTTTTATAGTGGTTTTTTACATTTGACCACCAAGCTTAGTTCCTGGCATGGTAAATCTCTTAATCGAAGATTCCATCGCTTATTAGGGTCTGGATATCCCGGACTCGACCCCAGACTTCTCTGTTGCAAATAACTTTATATATATTTAATTTAGCTTTGGAATATGATATTAGTTTTAGTGTGCCAATTTTTAAAAATTCAAAAAAGAATAATATAATTACAGTGTAATCCAAGATGGCGGCAGACCCTTGGTTAGTTCAGCCGCATGAACATGCAAAGTTTGCAGAACACTTCCGCAACCTTGGCCCTGTCAATGGAAACATCACTGGAGAGCAGGCCAAAAGGTTTATGTTGCAGGTACAAATACCTTCACATTCTTTTAACTCCTAACACAAATAAACACCAATATTGCTATCTTGTAATAACCAGTCTGAATTATAACATTTTAATCGTATATGCTATACCTATTTCATACAAATCCTATAAACAGAGTGAGACAACAACATTCATTTTAAATACATGTCATAACATAGCGAGAGTGTGACTGCAACAGCAACTCACGTGGTAAACGTTAATTTGCTTAGACATTTTGGTAAGATTTTCCATAGAACATTTATAATTCGTCTTGAGTTTATTCTGTCATCTATATCAGCCTTCTAGTACAATACAGTCACTGAACTACTTCACCTTCATAGTACTATTTGGGGCCCAATTCTGTTATTTCACCACCTTAGTGTTGCTAAGATATTCAAAGCACAATTCCATTATAATAGTGTCAAAAATTAGTATTATACTAAATCCACAATATCTTCTTGATATTGTAGCGGCAAAATAATAGTAGAAATTATTTTATATTACCAATAGCAGAAATGACATTAACCGCAACAAATATTGAAAAACCATAAAGATTTTTTTTAATGGCTTGTGCTTATTTTGTTTTATTAATGGGTGTGTTCTCCACTGAGAACACTACTCTTTGTTTTATGTAGAACTAAGTCCTGTCTTGTAGCTTCTGAACATCATGCCTCTTAAGCCGAGATGGATATGTACGGTGCATCAACTTGGCTGCCAATTTATTGACGTGCAGAGCCAATCAACATGGGTAGCTTTTTGAGAGTTCATGAATTTCTTCCTTTGCTGTTTTCACTTTGAGATGTTACAAGAAAAAGTTAAACATTTATTTATATATTTTTCACTTAAATATATAAAGATAGTGTAGCAGTATATAGCTATAGTAACAGAATACAGAAATCAGGCAAACCTATGATTGAGACAATAGTGTCCGCGATTTTGATGAGATAGTAACAGCAGAATTGGCCACCTGGTCAATACATCTTTTCAATGTTTTCTTTAGCAATCAAATCAGGTTTCTAATAGTGCATCATTCATGAACTACACAAGACTATCAAACAGTTAACTGGTACACTAGACTCTGAACAAGAGAACTAATTAACTGTTTAATGTTTGCTAATGTGAAACATTTCTTTTAGGAAAGTATAGGCAACCCGTTTCTAATATAAATACAGAAGACTTTTTATCTGGGCATGAACAGAGAAAGAATTCAATTTCCTTTGATCGGGAGGCCTGCCATAAGAGGCGCACAGAACAACCCACAACTAGGTGTTGGGGTATTTTCATATCTGGATGCCTACCAGCCCTGGTCTAGCATATGTATGACATTAGTGGCCAGGTTCTGGTTTCACTTTAGAGAGTGACAGTAAATTGGTAGCATCTTTGATGTTACAAATGTACATAGGCGATGATAACCACTTTCCATGGATTGGGCCATCTACTTGTCTGCTGAACTTGTGCAATACACAAAAGACCATCATTCATTCTTCCTCAACACTGAACAGCTCTTTACTCTGTGCTGTGCTTGTTCCTTCCCTCTATATGTGTGCAAGCAGTAGAATAGATACCCTCCCACTATTTACAAAAAATGGTACAAGACCGAGCTGTTCAAAAGTACTTTTTTTATCACAGAGTTCAGTAGGCAGCCTGACAGCCCACCCGATGGAGACTGGTTACCATCGCCTTTTAACACCAAAGGTGCTACAAATGCAATACTGCTCTCTGAAGGTAGACTGGAACTTGGCTACTGATGCTGGAACACAACTCAAGGTTGTTATGACGACATACTCTGGACCAGGGGTGGTAGCCATCCAGTCGGGCATATACCTGGCTGTGATTTGTTTTGTTGCCTCTTAGGACAGGCCACCCGGCCACAGGAAATTGTATTCTTTCTCCATTCCTGCACAGCTGGAAAAAATAAAGATCTAAGGCTCTATCAATAGTCTATGAAGGGTGGTAATTAATCGTTTTGTTGGAATCTCCACCAAAAAGTTATTATTGTGTTGTAATAAGACTTAAGACTGGCCATAATATGCTTTTTTTAAATTAAGAACTTTATCTTGTTTTTTTAATGTCAATTTGTTTTCTTTATTTATCAAGTACGGTTTGCAATTAAGTCTAGCCAATTTCAAGTAACAATAAAAATTCTAATTTTTTGAAAGCATATATGCATTACATTGAGGTTCTCTGAAATATTATGCATTGTGTAATAACAATCTAAATTGATAATGGCCTTGATATGGATGTCATAAACCATCCAGGGACACCCACTCAAACACACAAAAAATTTCATCAAAATCTGTCCATGACTAAGAGTTCAGTGCCATACATACTAATATTAGAATTTTATATATAAAGATTGCATTTTACATTTAACTGTGATCCTTTTCAAGAATGTGTTGAGTTTTTTGATCAAGAATTAACTGAATTTACACTATGTATCTCTGCACATCTCTCTTAACTCCACTTAAAATTATATCAAATAAAATTTTCTTACAATTTAATAATATCAAAACATTCAAAGAAGACTCTTATGAAAATTAGATAGATAGATAGATAACACTCTATTATACATCAATACAAAAATGAACTTAAATACTAAAATTATATCTAGTTATGTCCAAAAGGGCGGTCTTATCACTAAAAAGCGATCTCTTCCAGACAACCCCAGGAATGAATTGAGATGATAATGGCGATGGTGGTATACATAACATACAGTACATACTACTTACATTTTAATAATAAATACATAAATGATATTGTTACAAGTTACAGGACACGAATTAAAATGCCGTTTGGAATTGCTATAGAATTTATTAGAACTATACAAACACATAACACAGGTACAAATATAACTGGACACAACCAATACAAACGTAATACATGATTCAATAACACGCGCAAAGTCCGTCACTATATAGCTTATCGAATGTACACACGTCTTGTCTTGCTTGTGACCATCGCTAGACTGCCTCACCCCTCCGTTCGTGCATTTTTTTATACTAAACTGTACAATGTGTTTCGACACAATACTCGACCGCGTAAACAATGATTTCCAAGAATCACACCTGTTTTTTAATTACAAATTTTAAACACAAAGTAAACAAAAGAAGTCCAAATGGCGAAAATTTAATAAACTGCAGATATGAATTGTTCTTTGTCGGTCGTAACAATATATACTTAATATATATACCATAGAAATACATATCTACAAAATATATAAATGTATATAGATGAGTTTAAATATCATATATTATAATTATATAATTATATCTCGTTTGCAGTCCCAATTGCCACCAGCTATATTAGGCCAGATATGGACCCTAGCAGACACAAACGCCGACGGAAAGCTGGATCTCAAGGAGTTCTCTATAGCCTGCAAGGTAAACTTATTCAAATTAGGATATGCCCGCGACTTCGTCCATGCTCGACTTGAAATTCTCGTGGGAATCCTGGGATACAAAGTAACGCAGCATTTAAGAAAAAAAACACAACTACAAACCGCTCCCGATAAAATGCCCGGGGTTCCCGGGATAAGAATATCACTCATTTTATTACATAAAATCTGCTATCGATCTTTGATAAAACCACATTGGAGTGCAAGTTTTTTTTAATCTGGACATTTTAAATCTTTCCCAGAAAAATTCCCGCAGGATTCTCAGGATAAAGAGTAGCGCAGATTTTAAGTCTGAATTTGCTGTCTATAATAAACCGAATCCGCATCGAAATTGACCCAGTAGTTTTACGTGAGTCCCGAACAAACAGACCAGAAATCTAAAAAAATTCAATACTGTTCTCCTTGCTTATATAGTATATTGCAGTTGGTTTTTTAATAGCTTCAATGTATAGACGCACCATTTTTATAATTTTATTTTTATAGATTTATATGTGTTGCAATATATTCGTACATACAAGTACTCAGAATTGCTATGGTTATTGGCTTAAATGAAAATATAATAAATATCCATAGTCTCTGCCTGCCCCTATGGTAAACAAACAACATAATATGTATCTATGTATAATATCATATATAAATGAAGGAGATGGACATGCTTCCATATAATGTTGGGCCCAGATTGCAAAAAGATGTGAGTGATTTTGTTTTTTTTTTATTATGTTATTCTTTCTAGCCGCCGTTATGGACAACGTCAGGCACGGTGGCAAAACAAGATGCGCCCCAAGCCTTTGTGTAAAACTTTCTTTCAATGTGAAATTAGACTTAAGATTAAAAATTATATTGACATATAATCACATTATTCTTTGAACCCCTTCCTTCCTGAAAATACTTATTACTCCTGTGCCCTTAGAATACTTTTTGCCACGTGGAAGGGCATTTGTCCATCGGGATGGCTACTAGCCCGTTTCTAGAGAATGCCGCCATAACAACCTTGAGTTGTGTTCATTACTGGCCAGGCTCCAGATGGGGATCTATGAGTCCGGCAGCACATTGGTAGCACCTTTACTGTTGCAAATGTTTATACGCGACAGTAACCACTTTCCACCACAGTTGGGCTGTCAGTCTGCTGTGCTCCAACAATAAAAAAAATAACAAGAACTCTCATATATAGAAGTATGAAAAAAAGAATGCTTTGCTATCTTTGAAATAAAATATTGTATATCCCTCTCTATTCCACACACCAAATTGTGTCATAAGTGAAAATGAAACAACATTATCTATGTTGTTGCTACTTCTGCACGGTTTCTATGTGAATTTTTGTTCTGAATATGTACTTATTGTTCCTGACATCATTTAAAATTGCAACATTTGTACCTGAATTTCCATTCACTGCTAGACGGCGCCAGGGTACACGTGGGCTAGGGCTTTCTCTGATGTTGGCAATCTCCTCCCTTATTGTGGGAACTGCGGAGTAGTTGTGGGCTCCAGCATTGGTTGTAAACCAGGATGCCTTTTATTATTATCATCTATTCTATTCTCGTTGGTAAAGGCTATAACTATAAAAGAGACATTTTTGTGGACGGTATTCTTGTTCTGGTAACCTGAGGACAAGACGACACAAACGGTTATATTAGACTAACTAATTATAAATATATATCGTAACGAGCTACAGGACTCGAATTAAAAATGCCGTTGAAACTACTATAGAATTTATTAGAACTGTACAAACACGTATAAAACAAATACAAACAAAACTGGATGCAACCAGTTCACACTGCACGATTCAATATAATTCGACACGCGCAAAGTCCGTTGTCTATATCGCTAATCGAGAGTACTAGAAAACGTCTTACTCGTTTCGTAGTCGTCGCTTGACTCCCCACCCCTCCATTCGGGCATTGTCTTGTATAACTATACAGTGCAAAAAAAATCGTCCGTGCGCACTGAGTTTCCGAGAAATAGTAATTTGCACACCTGGCTATCTATTCCTGTGAACGGCCAACAAAGTCGAAAACAATAACAATAGGCTATTGTCTAATTGCAAATTTAAATACGAAGTAATAAAAAAACTCACAATGCGGGAGGGCAATAAACAAGATGCGCAGCATTTCTTTGTCGGCATATGACAATAAGAATGCAGGTGGCCCAACTTGTAACAATATTATTAACCCTTAAAAGGGGCCAAACATAATATTATGTTTGTCCGTAATCTGCCAGCTGCCATTAAAATTGCCGCGCCAAAACCAAGAGAATTATATCGTCTCTTTTACTCTAATACAAATTCTGTGTAGTTAGAGGGAGAAAGCATCAGTTCAATGTTCGTTTCAATTATCTGTATTTGACCACAAATTTGTGGTGCTTCCCAATTAGCCGTGTGTGACAGTTTGGCAACAAATTTGAGGTGGTTCTGTCTTAAAAGGTTAATATTAATGGGACGAGGAAGGTCATATAAGGGCATAGATAAAATTGGAGAGTAAAAGAACATCTGTTCTAGTGTTCCTTCGTCAAGGCCACATTCACACGTAGAAAAATTATTATTTTATAGATGGCACTGTGAATCATAAAACTAAGTTGTTTTTCAGATAATTAATTTGAAACTTCATGGGATTGAAGTGCCAACCGCCTTGCCACAGTCGCTTCTTACTTCCCTAAGTCCAACAGGTATGTGAACACCATCTCATGAATTAATCCCTGTTGTTTATGCACATTAATTTTTTGCTTTTAAAATGTTTTTTATATATCATAAAATTCAATGTCACATATGATGCATTGGGGATGAGAGTCACTTTGGTTATGTTTGTCTGTGGGTTCAAATGCTACTAATACCATGGAAGGAGATTACTAGGAATCTCTATTAGTAGTTTTTTATTTTATTTAACAAAGCAACAAAATGATTTATAACTTATTGAATTATACATAGTATAGAAAACCTCTGGGGTTTACATTAATTGATGTTATGTTGTTATGGAGTTATCTAAGTCTGTAGCATTTAACAATTTTTACATAACATTGGGTTTAAAGTATTAATTTTAATATTTTCTTAAGTGTTCGCGACTAGTATACATAATAAAACTACGTTTAAACGGTTTTAAGCGCGGTGATTTATTTGATGTTTATCATTCCGACGTTTCGGCCACTTTCCAGTAGCCGTGATCACGGAAGACAAAGATGTCAAGTGTCAATGAGTATTGTTAAAGTTTTTTTTTTAGTCTACCGCCACCTTGTTCATTTTAATTATTTAGTTTTAATTTTGTTTATGGTTAAATAGAGTAGATAATATATCAAGAGTTTTTTTTTATTGCATGAGTTCAGCAGACAGGCAGATGGCCCACCTGATGGAAAGCGGTTACCATCGCCTATGGACTGCTATGGAGTAAATGCGCTGCTTACGAGAGCGTAAGGGAGACTGGAACCTCGTCACTAACGCCAGAACACAACTCAAGGTTGTTATGGCAGCTATAAGTAATTAAAAAACACAAAATTTGCAAAATATAATAGTTCTTATGTTTTATTTACTTCGCACCGACTTTAAGATGTAGAAAATATTGATTTTTTGCTTCCTATTGAGTCGGTTTCTTATTTTAGTAGATTTTTTTATCGAATGCGTGATTTTAAATCCCAGTACTCTTCTTCCATGTTAATAAATTTAAACTATGTGAATTGTAATTTGTTCTGGTCTGGATGTTAGACATAATATTGTGTATGTTTTTGTTGTAACATCTAGGGACATTATTGTAGTGCAACGTTTATAGTAATTTTTGTTGGCTTTTGCAATCCCACTGCTGGGCAAAATCCTTTCCTTTACTCCCTCCCTAAAAGAGTAGTTTAGATTCCCAAGTAACTATGATTTTCTTTTTTCTTTTTAAAAAGCTATGCATGCAGTAAATTAAAAATTTACTTTGGTGTTTACAAAAAATATTAAATGATCTTTATAGAAACCAAAATTCTTGCCCACAGCGAACCAAAAACCTCAGATCCCTCCTCAACCTGTTAAGCCACCAATCCCACCTATGCCAACTCTGCCCCCCCAACCAGTTGCATCAGGTTTACAAACTCAACCTGCGAATAACCAAAATCAAAATCTTTTGGGAGATTTTGGATCAACAGTCCCCACGGCTCCGTCAATGTCGACGAGTAAACCTGTGCCAGACTTAATATCAGGCGTTAAACCATCTCAGATCGATCAGTTCATTCAACCGTTAGTTCCCATGAATCAGTCTCAGACTCAACCCGTTGCGGGCTTAGCTCAACTATCGCGACCGGGATGGAACCAGAACCTAGTTAATATAAGCCCGAATTTAAGCGACACCGACATAACTTCAATGAAAACTCAACCTGTCGTGCAGAATTTAATTGGTAACGTTCAAAGTCCACCTAAACCAGCTCAACCTATTTTGGGAGCGAACCAATCTATTTTGGGCTCGGGTCAACCCGTAATGGGATTTACACAAATTAGTCAACCTCTTGGAGCGGTTTCGACTCAACCAATTTCGGGAACAACTCAACCTGTTTTAGGATCGACTCAACCAGTTTTGGGTACAGCTCAACCAGTTTTAGGATCGACTCAACCCATACCCGGATCGCAACCTTTGGTAGCGTGGAACTCACCGCTGGTAGGATCCAATCAGAACATAGTAGGATCTGGGATCACCTCACCACCGCTTGTCCCACAATCCGTGGTTCAATCCCAAATCCCAAGTGGTGTAACGGTCGCTTCGCTGATCAGCAGTCCACCGAAACCAATGAATACGATGGCAGGTTCGATTCCCGGACAGCCTGTGACGAGCACACCTATTACGGCTATCAAAAGTGACCTATCATCCAAGCCTGGTAAGTATATGCAAATTTTAAAAAATTCACCTATTATACAAGAGTTTAAAATTGTCAGTGCAACGTTTGCAGGGTTAGTGTATGTATATGTGTATGTCTGTATGTATGGTTTTTTTATTGTGAATGTCATTAGGGTTCATTACATTATATCAGGTGACATTAGAATACAATTATACTTTACTAGAGTTTTACCCTCAACTTATAGTGCAGTGGTTCTTAACCGGTGGTCCGCGGACCACTGGTGGTCCCTGGAGGCATTCCAAGTGGTCCGCGAAGCCATCGTAATAAAGTAGTGACGTGACGTGTTGTGTCGAGTCATCACAACGCAAACCGCGCAAAGAGAATGCAATCACAAAAATCTCATTAAATTTAAAATCCGTAACTTAGATTTAGATTTCTAAAATAATAAATAAATGCATGCTAGTTTCAAAATTATACGTGCTTTATTAGATAGAGACAAATACATAGAATCTATACATATACATAACCGACTGGGTGGTCCCTGGGAAGACAGAAATTTGGTAAAATGGCCCCTCATGACTTAAAGGCTAAGAACCACTGCTCTAGTGCATGCCTCTTGTTTAAAGAGGTTGCATTGTGTTAATTTTTATGTTACTGCTATTTGCCCCGGAAGATTCACTTCATCGCATCGCAAACTATCCCATTTCCCGGATGAAAAGTATTTATGCCCATTTTATGTATTAAAACTGGACATGTACACCAAAATGGCCAAAAAGTCCAAATAGACGAAATCGACCAAAAAACAATTATTTACAATTATGTATATATCCTTAAATTTAACAAATACTAAATGACACACAATTTAAATTTAGATATATCTCTATATATTCTATACATTCTTTAATGTAAATTTATACAGTAAAACTGTTCAAGCTCTTAGCAAAAAACAGGCCCACAAAAACACAAAAGAGGTGGTCTATACTTTTTACCAGGCCCATGATCTATTCTTATGTATATCAGTTTGCTCCATACACACTCTAAACTTTGAGCTTTAGTGAGGGTGTATGATTTAGACTGACCAAAGTGGACGTAGTCGCAGGCCAATCCTAGTTAATGATATGTGTTTATTAGGCTCTGCGGTGGGCTCAGTGGTGACTAGTCCCACTGAAGTTCCTATGGGAGTGATGAGCCCACCCCCAGCGCTGGAGTGGGCTATCCCACAACCGCAGAAGCTCAAGTGAGTATTATTCAATCAAACACATAGTATTATTAAGCCTTATCTAGCTTCTATTATATATGGTACGGTGGCTAGTGGACTGTAATGGGCGGCAAACGTCTTTGGGTTTTTTTATTGCATGCACTTGATGGAAAGCGGTTACCATCGCCTATGGACATTTGCAACACCAAAGGTGCTACAAATGCGCTGCTGCTCTCTTAAGGGAGACTGGAACCTGGCAACTAATGCAGGAACACAACTCAAGGTTGTTATGGCGTCGTACTCTAGACCAGGGGTATTAGCCATCCAGTCGGGCAAATACCCTACCACCTGGCTGTGGGTTGTTTTGTCGCCTCTTATGACAGGCCGCCCCAAAGCAGGAAATTGTATTCTTTCTCCGTTTCTACACGGATGAAACGGAAATGGGACCTAGGTCACCTGGACGGACAGCTGCTGGGAGGCTTCCTAGCTGGCTGTGGTCTGATCTAAATAACTTTATCCTTCTGAAAATTACAATTCATATTTTATTTTCAATAGACAAGAAACTGGTAAGCAGTAAGCAGTAGTTTTGTCGTATTCTTATTTAATTAAAACCACGTACGTCTCACGTGGAATATATATTGTACTCTCTTTTTATCTCATGTGGACTGTAATCACACAAGATTGCTATTTCACCATAGATAACATATCAAATAGAGAACTTTTTTTTTAAGTCAGTTAAAAGTTACCATGTGATACACAGACAGACGGACAGACAAGACTAGAACGTTTTTGATAAATATCTATTGGTACCCTAAAAATCGATAGTAATATATAAAGAGTTTGTTTGTTTGTTATCTTGAAGCTCAGGAACTACTGGTCTGATTTGAAAAATTCTTTCAGTGATAGATAGCCCATTTATCGAGGAAGGCTATGGGCTATATGTCGCTAAGACCAATAAGTCGGGGGGGGGTTGACTTACTTTTTTAAACTATTCTATTACACAGACGAAATCGCGGGCAGGAGCTAGTAATATAATAATAATGTTTTTGCCACGTGTTCAGGTACACCCAGCTCTTCAACGCGACGGACAAAGCTAAGACTGGTTCTGTTATGGGAGCTCAGGCGAGGTCCATCATGCTGCAGTCTCGTCTCCCGCAGCAGACCCTGGCCCAGATATGGGCCATGGCCGATCTCGACTCTGATGGAAAGCTGGGTAAGTGTCGGTTAGAAGGGGAGGTTTTTTTTATCCCCTGTTCTCCTACGTCATAGGCCAAGGCGGAGTGTCTCTTTTTCTTGTGAAAGAAGTGGGGAGTCTGTTATCTTCTTTTCGATTCTTTTTGTTTTTATTTCTTTCTTTCCTTTTCAAAATCTCAATTTCTATTATAATATTTCTTAAATACTAGTTTACAGTGTATATATATTTCTATTTAGTTTAACGTTTTATATGCATATACTAGTTGCGCCCCGCGGTTTCACCCGCGATGGTGATGGAAAATTGTGATAATGATGTTCATTCACACTATAATATCTTTTTAAATTATAGCCTGTGTTATTCTGATGTGTAAGCTATTAGTAAAGTTTCATCAAAATCCATTCAGTAGTTTTTGCGTGAAAGGGTAATAAACATACATCCATACATTGTTACTAACTTATAACTATCTATCTATATATACTACGCAGTTCTACTTTTTATCTGTTTATAATTAATTCTACATATTTATACTGTTTTCTGTTAGCTGTGTTTTATAGGGTTACATTTGATGGCCTCTGTGGTTGAGCGGGCTAAGCCTTTGCCGGCCTACCTCACTACAACGCAGAGGCTCCGGGTTCGATTCCTGGTATAGTAAATTTCGGAAACGTATTTTCTCCGTTATTTACTATGGTCTGGGTGTCTGGGATCGGTCCCAGAGTAGTCCCTTGTATACTACCCATAACACAAGCGATAGTTGCTTAATTTGGGGATATACAATGTGTTTGTCTGCCGATTAAAAAAAAATGTTATCTTTTTTATTTAACGCTAATTAGAAGGGGAGGTTGGGGAATGGTAAGTACAAGAAGATGATTATAAAATGAGTTTGTGCGTGCGGAATCCGCAGTTAAAGAAACCCCGGATATTCCGTACACACGAAGCCGCTGAAAATAATAGTATAATTTTGTTGCCTTCTGTTGTTGTGTAAATGTTTGTCGAATAACAATAAATAAATAGACTATTATATAGTCACACCTAAAACCTCGTCGACTAAGACCGTCCTCACCTTGGCTTCAGAAGTAGATATCACAAATACAGGAAACTGAAACCCCCTTAAGCAATCATTCAAACAATAACAATCACCTTTCAGGCCGCCATTTAGTTTGTTTCAACAACTCACTGCGCTTGCCTAAAAATCTTATTATTTCTTACATGTCTGTCTTTTTAACACCTCAAACGAATCCGACGACAAATTTGCGACGCCTTCCAAGTTGTAGGGCAAAATTGGGAGATATATATAAGTATACATACTATTAATGTGAACGCTAACTTTAACCCGCGACTTTGTTTACATAGAAGGTGCCCCACCGCCCTTCCCCCTCATGACTGCCCGCCGGCCTTGCACATCATAAATGCGCGCGCAGTACTTAATCATTATTTTGCTGCGATATTATTTTTAAACTGCGATATCTCCTAAGATATTCAGTGAAATCGAATGATGTAAATGGCAATTTTGTTTTTAATACATACTTGTGATGAATAACGTATTTATTTGCATAAGGATTAATATCATGTTTATAAAAACATCTTCGCAGATAATGCATTATTTTAAAACAAAGGTTAGCATAAAAAAGGTTATAGTGAGCCAACCTTGAAAGATAGACATATGCTGTCGCGGACTTTTTTCTAGAACTTTTAAAGGGCTACAATTCTGTCACGCATGATTTTTGTGAAACTTAAACCGTTTACGCAGCGGAAGCTCTCAAAAGGAAAAAACCTCAGATTTTGAAACATTCTTCGTTGGTGCTCCGCTTCTATTGGTTTTAGCGTGATGACATATAGACATATAGCCTTCCTCGATCAATGGACTATCTAACAATGAAATAATTTTTCAAATCAGATCCTGTAGTAGGTGGTTCCTGAGATTAGCGCGTTCAGGCAAACAAACAAACTCTTCAGCTTTATATATTAGTATAGATTTTGTGTGATTGGTGTGTGACTCACTTGTTTTTCTTCGGCGATCTTTGGGCCGGCACGTCTGGCAACTTGTTTCTTGATACACTTTTACACTGCGGTGTTGCTAATGCAGAATAATCCACCTTATATGTTAAATATGAGTTCTGTTGGTATTCGAAGGGGAAACTTGCGGGAACAGAGGGGTGGCGCGAAGCGAAATTTCAGCGCGGGGCAAAAAAATACACAAATGTCACTGTCAATGTCACAAATGTTTTTCTCTTTTATTTACGTGGTAACAAGGCTTTGGCCTTTATACTTACATGTTCAGATTTTGAGCCGTATCAGTGCAAATGTATTTTGTTCGGGACAAATGTACTGGCTCTCACGTGTACTATTCATAAGTAGTAAGTACCCACTAACTTCAAATATTATTTTTTGTCTAGGCTGTGAAGAGTTCGTTCTGGCGATGTATTTGTGCGAGAGAGCCACCCAGGGGGAGCCTGTCCCCGCGAAACTACCACCGGAACTGATCCCTCCTACTTTCAGGTATGATTATTTACCAGCATACATTCACGCACTCAACTTGATAAATCAGTCACTCGGGCCAACAAATAACTCACTCGACTTGCGAAACGAGTCACTCAATTTTCAAAATTAGCCACTCAATTTCCTAATTCACTCAAGCAGGCTAAGAAATAACTCATTCAACTTGCCTAACGAGTCATTCAATTTTCAAAATTAGTCACTTAATTTGCTAAACCACTTACTCAGGCCAACAAATAACTCACTCAACTTGCTAAATGACTCAACCAAATTGCCAAATTACTCGCTTAACTTACCAATTTACTAACTTAGTGAAATATTAAAATTGTAAGTTAGTTTGTGTTTTAAGTTCATATTTAAATAACACAGCGAAGTTAAATATGATTCCACAGATACTGAGTAAATAAAACTACCAAACTTTTCAGAGTAGATGAAACAAAAAAGTAAATTATTATGATACTGTTACCTGAATGATGAGCTACAGGACTCGAATTAAAAATGCCGTTGGAACTACTATACAATTTATTAGAACTATACAAACACGTATAAAACAAATACAAATAAAACTGGATGCAACCAGTTCACACTGCACGATTCAATACAATTCGAACGCGCAAAGTCCGTCGTTTATATCGCTAATCGAGAGTACTAGAAAACGTCTTACTCGCTTCGTGGTCGTCGCTTGACTGCCCGCCCCTCCATTCGGGCATCGTCTTATACTAACTACACAGTACAAAGGAATTGGAGGCGCACACTGAGTTTCTAAAAATATAAATTTGCACACCTGCGAACGTCCACAAAGTCGAGAACAATAACAATAAGGATTAGTTCGACGCTAATGATGGTTATAAAACAAGTAAAAAGACTATAGCATGTTTTTCTTAACTACAAATTCAAAAGACAAAAGAGTTCCTTAATCCGGGAGGACAATAAGCTGCGCTTACAATAGGCTGTGCGGCTTATCTTTGACGGCATGTAACAATACTATAGTTAATCGAATTTACTCTTTTAGACGTGAATCGGTGTCATCGACGAACAGTGCGAAGTCATACGAGGAGAGAAGAAGGGAGAACATGGCAAGAGGACAAGCGGAGTTGGAGAGGAGAAGGAACCAACTCGCCGATCAGCATATGAAGGAGAAGGTAAGAAAATAATTTTGATTTTTCATTTTTTTTCATTAGTTAAAATCTGTAGGTGTGGAGGTATCCAAATCAAAACCGACACAAAAAAATGTTTCAAACACAAAATTTTGAAAATAAAATGAAATTTCGATCATCTCGAAGAATTAAATTTTTTTTAAATTAAATTAGGTAGTCGACCTGATTTTGTATGAGCGTAGCAAGACATGACGTCATAACTTTAACGAGTCAACTAGTATATTTATTATAGTTTAGACAGTCAATAACATTATTTCTATGATATTTTGAAATTAAGATAAGGTATTTTAGCAACCATTCTTTTATATGAACATTTTTTTTAATGATTTTAGAATGTGTCGTCTATCCAATTGGTTTACAAACTATTGAACTCAATTCGTTGTGTAGTTTTTGAGATACGACGCATATTTTCAAATAAAAGCTTTTATATGGTTCTGTTGTTAAATAAATAAATAAAAAATACAAACAACCGTTGACATTTTGGAACTCTTCATAATGCATAGACAAAACGTCGACACACACTTGACCGATTCTTTTAATAATAGTATCAAGTTATTCTGGCTTTTATATGTGTATGAATTTATTTTCACGCGTTCTTAATAGGAAGCTGAGGTAAGTTACAGCAAAAAATATTTTATTGCGAAACTGGCAAACAGACAGCCCGGCCCACCTGATGGAAAGTGGTTGCCAGCCTTTAGGATGGGATAGACGAGATAGGGTGGGGGAGTAAGATACGGAACAGGGGATAGAGGGAGTGGAAAGTGGGCCAACGGAACTCTCACTAATCATACGATACACAATTGGTTGAAAGCCCGTTTCATTCTGATATGCTGTATACGCGTGGTTTTACTCCGATTGGGCCGGCTATAACGTAACGTGTACGAAATCATAGGTATGCCAGTGCCACATATATGTGTGAAGTCATAGGGCTACACATGTGTACAAAGTCATAGGCATGCCACACACGTGTGTGAACTCAGGGCTACACATTAATACGAAGTCATAGGCATGCCACACACGTGTGTGAAGTCATAGAGCTACACATGTGTACGAAGTCATAGGCATGCCACACACGTGTGTGAAGTCATAGGGCTACACATATGTACAAAGTCGTAGACAAGCCACACATGTGTGTGAAATCATAGGGCTACACATGTGTACGAAGTCATAGGCATGCCATGCCACACACGTGTTTGAAGTCATAAGGCTACACATGTGTACAATATCATAGGCATGCCACAGATGTGTGTGAAGTCATAGGGCTACACATGTGTACGAAGTCATAGGTTAGCCACACACGTGTGTGAACTCAGGGCTACACATTAGTACGAAGTCATAGGCATGCCACACACGTGTGTGAAGTCATAGGGCTACACATGTGTACAATGTCATAGGCATGCCATACATGTGTGTGAAGTCATAGGGCTACACATGTGTACGAAGTCACAGGCATGCCACACACGTGTGTGAATTCATAGGGCTACACATGTGTACGAAGTCATAGGCATGCCACACACGTGTGTGAAGTCATAGGCTACACATATGTACAAAGTCATAGACAAGCCACACATGTGTGTGAAGTCATAGGGCTACACATGTGTACGAAGTCATAGGCATGCCATGGCACACACGTGTGTGAAGTCATAGGGCTACACATGTGTACAATGTCATAGGCATGCCACACATGCGTGTGAAGTCATAGGGCTACACATGTGTACGAAGTCTTAGGCATGCTAGACACGTGTGTGAAGTTATAGGGCTACACATGTATAAGAAGTCATAGGCATGCCACACATGAGTGTGAAGTCACCGGGCTACACATATGTAAAAAGTCATAGAGCTGCTACACATGTGTGTTAAGTGACAGGGCTAAACGTGTGTAAGAAGTCATAGGACTGACACAGATGTGTGAGAAGTCACACATGTGTAAGTAGCTATAGGGCTGTCACACGTAACACATTACTAAAGAATATAATCGGTCAAGTCAAAAACACTGATCTGTGTGTTCTTCGCGTTCGTTATTTGTGTAATATTTATGTTTAGGCGGAAAGAGAGAGGAAGGAAAGAGAAGAAGCTGAGAAAAGGGAGAAGTTGCGTCTGGAAGCGCAAAAGAGGGAACAAGAGGAACTATTACGAAAGCAGAAAGAAGAACAGGTAAGTTGTAACTATAATTTATATGCTTCTGTAGTCGTTTTGGAAAAAAATATCTAATCCTGATTTGTTATCTGTCTGTGTGTTTGCATTGCTTTATATTGAATTAGTTTATAATTTAGAAAAGAAAAAAATACATTTATTTGGTTTTAAACACATATTGAGACACATTGAAAAATAACAATATGTCAATTATATTATGTATTTAAAATTATGTCTGTTTTTATATAATAACTAGCCGTTGCTCCCGGCTTCGCTTGCGTAGATTAAAAATATTCATACATTGAGCAAACTTTCTATGTGTTTTTAACCCCCTTAGGGGTTGAGCTAATGTTGATAAATGTCTGTCCGTCAGTCAGTGAGGCCAAGTAACTTATATATAAGTATATGCTGGGCGCAGGGTTTCCATTCTTTTTAGGAGGCGGGCAGGTTTCATCAAGGTGTTTTTCTTCACCCTCAGCTCTTTGTAATCATCACAATGTGCATCCTGGGCCAGAAAACTGCCTCAGAAGTGCATGAATTCCTGGCCAGGATTTGAACCCGCGCCCTTTGTGTTTGAAACTCGAGTGCGTTAACCACTATGCTACCACGGCTTTATATAGGTTTTTTTTATAAATCATTAGATCTTTGGAGGTCCTCAGGTGGAAATGAAATACTGTTGTGTGTTTGAATTGCAGTTCAGGAATGCATATTTATTTGGTAAAAATACCGATTATTATTTTATATTAGATCACACATTTAGCTGCTAAACAAAATATAATATTTTATTAAATATTATTATTATAATAAGCGCATTCGAACGATTACACGTGTCGCGGTGAGGTGAGGCGAGGTATGCGCGGAGGGGAACACGAGGGCCTCGACTTGGAGCAGCGCGTTTGCCGCTCATTTGCGAACGGCCGCCGTGGTGATCGGACGTCTGCGGCTACATATCTATACAGGGTGAATTTTTCAAGTGGCCTTCAGGGCCAAATCCTAAATTATCTCGAGGCCGATTTTAACGACAACTAAAATGGTATCATTAGATTTTTGAAAAATCAATTACCCAGTCCAGGAGTCGAATCGGCTGGTTCTGTAAAAATAAACACAGCCTGTATTATTATACCAAATCATAGTGTAGCTTGTGGGGATTAATTTCTGTGAAGGAATGTCGAATGGCAAACCAAGGGAAGGGATTGTTTTTGAAGAAAATGTCTTATTTTCCATACAATGATTAAACCCGACCTCATTTTATTCAATATGGAAATGATGAAAATTATTCAATTTTTTAATAGGCAACTATAATTTAATATTCGTACAAAACATCAGTCAATGAGTAAGAATTGATTGCGTTCAAATGAGGTATGGTCAAATGACCAGCGCAATTTGATGTTTTAATGAATGTATGGAAAATAGAACATGTTGCTCAAAAACAACCCTTTCCCGTGGTTTGCCCTTTGTCATTACATTACAGAAATCGATCCTTACAAGCTACACTATGATCTGGTATAATAAATAATACAGGGTGTGTTTATTTATTCAAAATCAGCCGATTCGATTACTGACAAGGGTATTTGACTTTTTGAAAATGTAATGATACTATTCTAGTTTTAGTCAAAATTGGCCTCGAGGCTCCTTTGTTTTTCGCTATTTAGCATAGTTTAGGATTTAGCCCTGAATGCCCATTTGAAAAGTTCAGCCTGTATATCTTGTTAAAATGCACAGCATACGAACAAACTCCGCCCGACTCTAGTTTCTCTGTTTCTGTAGGAGAAGCGTGAAGCCGCTAGAAAAGAGATGGAGCGACAGTGCCAACTCGAGTGGGAGAAGAAGAGGTACAAAATAAATTCAAACAAAGCTATACTTAATTTCTAGCTTAACTTTATTTATGTATTTAGTATTGTTACAACTCAGGTCCCAACAAATACAAAATCCACCTGCATATCTGAAACAAAGCACATTTATTACCCGTCGGCATTTGAACTAATAACATTTAAATTCTTTTATAGTCGTCTTCTTTTGTTTACACATTGGCATACGGTCTATTGTTGTATTGTAATAATTAGCCAGGTGTTACAGATTTAAAGTACAAACTGATTGTAGGGAATTTGGTCTACGCTGCCGGGCGGACATATTGCATTTGTGCAGTATAAAGCAATGGCCCGATTGAGCTAGGAGTTAGTCGAACGAGAACCACGACCGAATCGAGACGTGTGTACTACAATCGGGCATCTAATAATGACGGACTTTGCGCGTTTTATTGAGTTACGACCTGCATTACATTTGGATTTGTTGTGTTGAGTTATATTTGTACCTGTGTTATACCTGTTTGTATAGTTCTAATAAACTCTATAGTTATTCTAACGGCATTTTAATTCGAGTCTCGCGACTCGTAACAGTGTTATTAGTAATAATATCTTTACATTTTTTTTATCTACATCATTACACACATTCAAAAACCAGAAATTCAAAGTTTTCAAAAGAGTAGATTGTATTATGCATTTTACTTTATATATTATTTCTAGGATATGCCCGCGACTTAGTCCACGCTTGACGTCAAATTCCCGCGGGATTCCCGGGACACGAAAGTACCACAGCGTTTAGAAAATAATGTAAGCTATTGTTTTAGTGAAAACTGTGCCGGAATAAACCAATTTTTATGTAACCGAACAACTACAAACTGCTCCCGGGAATAAGCCCACGGGATTTTGGGGATAAAAAAATCACACAATTTATTACATAAAATTTGCAATCGATTAGTGAAAAACTCATTCGAATTGGATTTTTTTTAATCTGGCCATTTTAAATAATTTGCAGAAAAATTCCCGCGGGATTCCCAAGATAAAAGTAGCGCAGATGTCAAGTCTAAGGATTTGCTGTTGATCAGCGAAAATCCATCGAAATCGGCCCAGTAGTTTTTACGTGAAATCTGGACAAACAGACAAGAAATCTAAAAAAATTGCATCGTTTTCTCCATCGTTTATATAGTCTATTTAAGTTGTTTTTTTTTTTAAATAGCTTCAATGTACGGACACGGCATTTTTATAATATAGATTATTTATATAGTTATATTTTTATGGTTCCATACGTCATTCGCCATTACTATTGCTCGTCAATATATTGGACGCAACACGCGCTTTACTGTTTTTTTTTATATAGTCATCTCCTCCCACAGGACTCGGGAACTAGAAGCGATGAGAACCGAGGAGCAGTCCAAGGTTCTAAGCCTAAAGGCAAAGTCGCAAGCGTTGTCTGGCGACTTAAACGCGATGACTTTACGTTCAGCCAATCTGGCGAAAGATATTCGCGAGACGCGAACACAAGTCGCCGCTGCTAAGTGTACCATTGACTCTATGAGGTGAGTTTGTATCAAAAAATCAAACAGTTTATTTGTTTAAAAAAAACATTGTACGCGATATAGGATGTCATGGTGTATATACGAAGTTTCACGTGTTTTTGGCTTTTTCGGCGTACAAATTCATTATCACTGTAAAACAACTTAAATATCTATAAGTATGGGGAATTGGAAAGTAAAACAACCGAGGAGCAGTCTGTGGTTCTAAGCTTGAAGACAAAGTCGCAAGCGTTGTGTGGCGACTTAAACGCGATTATATTATGTTCAGCCAATCTGGCGAAGGATATTCGCGAAACACAAACATATGACATTACAGTGTAAACTCTATGTAACGTCACTCGATTTAACGACAAACTCCCTTAAGCGTCGAAATCACTTAGCTCGGTTGGTTTCGCTTGTCTTCTATACAATGAAACTCTCTCTCTCTCAATAACGACAACAATTAAGTAAAAAAAGTACTCTACTTTTATGTTGCCAAAATTAGTAAAAGCTGCGCAGCTGTGTACGTCCTTTTGTAGCTTTATTATCCTAGCCTGTAATAAACTTGACTGTCGGCATCATGTATACCGAAATTTCTAAGAAATTCCGAAATATCGTAATTTCTAAGTACTTCCTTTATCAGCAAGGTGCCTCAATATCGCAAGATATTAATAAAATAGTAAAAAATACAACAAAATTACTGATGCAGCAAAAGACGTCAGACAAAAATAACAGATTTCTCTCCATTTAACGAAGACTCTCTATAACGACAAAAATACACAGTCCCTTCAGTGTCGTTATATAGAGTTTACACTGTACTGAGAGCAGCGAGAACCGAGAAGCGGACCGAGGTTTTGGAACTTAGGCATGAAAGCAAACTCGCAAGCGTTGTCTGGCGACTTAAACGTCATGACTGTAAGCACTGTATAAAAATAACAAAATCAGCCAAATAATCTGAAATGTTTTTATATTGTTTCCCAAAGCGGTCCATCAGGCTCATATGCAAACCTGGGACTAAATCAGCACCATATACTAGAATGATGATAACTTCGCTTCTTATATTCTCTCTCTCTCTCTCTCTCTCTCTCTCTCTCTCTCTCTCTCTCTCTCTCTCTCTCTCTCTCTCTCTCTCTCTCTCTCTCTCTCTCTGATACTATTTTTTGATATAACATTAATATTGTGTACATTCATTTACAAATTGTCACTATATAATCATAGCTATAAACCCATGAGGTCTCTGTGCCACAGTGGAATATGTTTTTATGTATATTTTTTATTTTTTTATATAAGCACCTAGCTGTACCAGGCAGATGTTGTCCTGCGTTCAAAAATAAAAATCTAAAAACCGATTGCAGCGCCATCTACCGGGACCAAATGTTAATCTAAACTTTTCTCGAATCCACTTGAACAAAAATAAAATTTCATTAAAATCGGTCCCGCCGTTTAGGACTTTAGTTAAAAAAAATGCCGAATTGGTCGAGCCGTCTTCGAGTTTTGCGCTTAGCAACATTCAATTTTATTTATATTATATATATATATGGACCGTTTATTTTGAAAGTGGTGTAAGTCTATTTTTGAGAAAAATGAGCTATCACGTAATTCATGCTTAATTTAATGTATTTTTTATATATAACTAGTCCGTGTTTAATTTCTCAAAAAAATCCCATGTAAATGAAATTGCATAATCATGAAAGTGGTGTAAGTCCAATTGACAGAGGTAGGTGGTATAGCAGATGGATGCCGATCAGTGTTTTGTTATTTTTCATTTATTTTATACTAGCTGTGTCCCGCGGTTTCACCCGCGGACGATTTGCATTGTTTCCCCTCCGTGTTTCCACTACTCGTAACTTAAAAGATAGATTTTAAAAATTTGAGAAATGTATTAGAAAATGTACAGCGCATAACCTGTGAGAAGAAAATAAATACGACAAGGCTGTATGACTCCGTATCATTGCCCGTATTTTGGCGAATTAAAAAAAAACAAAAACAACAGTAGCGCCATCTTTTTGCAGAAAAATCCGCAGTCTTATTACGATTTTTCTAAGTTTATATTATTTAGGAGTTGAATTTTAAATAAAATGTGGCCTATGTACTATTCCAATTCATACTCTAGCTATGTATTAAATTTGAACCAATCTATTACGTACTTTTGGCGATACCTTTACCCAAAAAAAAACTTACAAACTTTCAGACTTATAATATTTATAGAATTACGTGTCAAGTGGTGCTAATTTAGGTTAGTTATTCTATTTTTTTGTTAAAATGGCTAACTTCGTATTAACATCAGATAGTGATATAGGTAAGAACAAATGGTAAACCACTATTATCTTAAAACAACTGCAAACATTTATTTTATTTAATTATAAATAAATTCACACAGACATAAAGCCCATGAATATAAACAGAAGAATAATCTTAGATTCAGAGGATGAAAATAATTCCGCGAAACACTACCACATGCAGAGAATAAGTAAATTCTTGTAATCAGTATCTTGTAATGACAATGTAATTGCCGTCTAAAATAAAATTTTATGTGTTATGCGTATTTTGTAAACAAAATTATATTAAAATGAAGTATATTTTAAGCGATATTTGATTTTTCAAAATTGAAATTAACCGATTTTTACAATTGTCTAATTTTGAAAGTGGTGTAAGTCCATTTACAGCACATAAATATGTGTTATCGTAGTCTAATTAGCCAAAAACAAATTTATATAAACAAATTAAATGTTGATAAAACAATGCCACAAATTAAACAATGCCAGACCTCATATGATTTGCCTGTATTTTTAAATCAACAAATATAGTAAACCTTTAATTTTCTCGAAACAAAAGAAAATGGACTTACACCACTTTCAAAATAAACGGTCCATATATATACAATATAAATAAAAATGGCCCTTTTTTGGGGGCACGCTAATTCTCGAAATTTGCAAGTCTATAATATTTTTTATGTTTGTTGTCTATGATTTTGTATTTGGATAATTTTGACTAATTAAAATAATTTTTTTTTTGGTAAAGGTTACCAAAATAGATATTTTTTTTTTCAGTTTTTAGGGCAATTTTCGTTTTTTTTTCGAAATTTTCTTTAAGGGCACTGCGTGCCCCTACAAAAAAGCCCTAAATATTTTTCTTTTTTCGAAAACAAATTTTAAAAAAGACTATATTTTCATAAGTTATACATGACTCCGTGGTATGCAGGTCAGACCGTGACGCCAGCATGGCGGAGATGCAGCAGCTGAAGGCACGTGTCAAGGAGCTGAACGCCAAGCAGATTGCACTCAACAAGGAGAAAGCGGAGCTGGACTCCAAGGTTAGTGGGTTTCGAATCAATCACCAGATTTTGAAAAAAAAAAGAACATGCTGTATACACCCATAGTACTTATAGTTTGTATCAGATCAATTTCTGCAAGGGGATGTGTACCATCAGATTAAGAGAAAGAGTTTCGGATTTAGTCGAAGAGGCTCACTTGAAAGATTCAACCTGTATAATAACACCTTTTTGCCAAATTTTGTAATCGAATGCAAAAAATTGCAAATTTTATTGTTAATGCCATATAGGTAACTTAAAATTACAGTCTGTCATAAAAAAGTCCGATTTCAAGAACAACTAACGAGTAAAAAGAGATATTTCTACTACTTACGTCTTGAAGTTGGTGCCGAGAAGAAAAAAGATTGCAATGTATAATAATTTTGATCTTTTACTTGGCACCGAGTTCAAGATGTTGTAGAAACTATTCATTTTTTGCTTCTTAGTTACTCTTGAAGTCGGTTTCTTTTTTTTATGATAACTTTTTTTTTTATTTATTATTAAAAGGTATCCAACAATATATCCATAAATTTAAGGCATAAAGATAACATAACAATAAATCTAAACCAAAACTGGATACTTCTAATCTAGAAAAGGAACAGAACCAAATATTAAGTTATGCTACACTACTATTAATTATTCAATCTATCTAATACTGTGAAACCTCTGACGGGAAATCTAAGCACAACTAAATGACTAAGTTTAAATACAAACATTACATTCCTTTGGGATCTTATTAATAAGTTTACTAACTACTTACGACTTAAATATTTGTTTCGAAGTATTCAAATATTAAATATTTTATTTATTTAAAGGAACAACAAACAGCTACATTATAACATACGAAATTAAAAGTTACAATAAGCTCGGGTAATAGTATTGAAGCCAACGACGTTGTCCACGTGGAAATATTTACAAGATTATTAATAAATAAAAATATTAACGAAAAGTAAAAATAATGATATTGTTACGAGCTACAGGACTCGAATTAAAAAAGCCGTTGGAACTACTATAGAATTTATTAGAAATGTACAAACACGTATAAAACAAATACAAATAAAACTGGATGCAACCAGTTCACACTGCACGATTCAATGCAATTCGACACGCGCAAAGTCCGTCGTCTATATCGCTAATCGAGAGTACTACAAACGTCTTACTCGTCTCGTAGTCGTCGCTTGACTGCCCACCCCTCCATTCGGGCATTGTCTTATACTAACTACACAGTACAAAAAAATTATCCGCGTGCACTGAGCTTCCGAGAAATAGTAATTTTCACACCTGCGAACGGCCACAAAGTCGAAAACAATAACAATAGGTATTAGTTCGACGCTAATGATGGTCATAAAACAAGTAGGAGAACAATAGCATGTTTTTCTTAATTACAAATTCTAAACACAAAAGAATTCCTAAATCCGGGAAGACAATAAACTGCGCTTACGACAGGCAGCTGAGCTTTTATCTTGGACGGCATGTAACAGTATAAAAATAATTCATAGAACTTGAGTGTACTATCAAAGTCAGTTAATACAAGCAAAATTGACCTTTTAAATCTGTCACGTTTGTATAATAATGATAACAGCCCATCAACGTCCCACTGCTGGGGAACAGACAGTACACCCACCATACTTGTCCAAAACGGCATGGCATTTTAGATTTATAGGTTTGCGTTTGACCACCGTCTCACCTGACGTTGAGGGATGACGCAGCCTACGATGGAGCACGCTTACCTAGAAGATACTTATTCACTCGTGACTGAAGATGTGCAGATTTCATCACGATGCTTTCCCTCACCGTTGTTAGCACGTGGTAATTGTAACAATATGTACATTAGGTCAGAAAATTGCCTAAGTGGTGCATGCGCTTCGGTCAGGATCGAACCTGCGCCCTTTGAGCGTGGGACCCATGCGACAGCCATTACGCTGCCACGATCTTTTTGATAGTAAATGTTTTGATAGTACACTGGCCGGGGCTTGTCTCTGGGTGCATTATTCTCCCTCTTCTTCTTTTCTTTTTTTCTTCTGGGTGCCTCTACGTCTTGGGCTTCCCATGGCCCCACGCAAGCCCTCCAAAAGTCCGGCCCATTTCTATGGCCCATGGTTTTAAAGCAGATAGACAAATATGGATTATTGTATTATAGCACCGTTCAGCCCAAATTAGTTAAGGAGCCCTGAATAACGAAGAAATGTCGTTAATTGTCAGGCTAAGGCATCAGAGGGCGCCGGAGAGGATGGCAAACTGAACATGATGGAAATCACCCTAAAGCAACTCAGAGACAAGGTAAGTTATTTGCATTGATTCACCGGTAGACAAGTCTATACCGGCTTTGGGGTATAATATTGGGCATAAATATTACCCCTTAAAATCTGAATCATATCCTACCATACTTGTAATATTGTATATATATACACACTAGGATATGCCCGCGACTTCGTTCACGCTTCACTTGAAACTCCTGTGACACAAAGAACCGCACCATTTAAATAAATAAACCGGCAGACAAACACACGTACTGTATATCCCCAAATTAAGCCAGTTACGCTTGTGTTATGGGTAATATACAACGGACCATTCTGAGGCCGATCCCAGACACCCAGACCATAGTAAATAACGTAGAAAATACGTTTCCAAAATTTACTATACCAGGAATCGAACCTGGAGCCTCTGGTTGCGGTGAGGTAGGCCGGCAAAGGCTTAGCCCGCTCAACCACAGAGGCCGTCAAAGATTTAAGAATGTAAGCTATCGTTTTAGTGATAACTTTCTCGAAATAAGCAAATTCTTATTCACACTACTACAAACTGCTCCTGGGAAAATTCCCGCGGGATTCCTGGAATAAAAAAATACATTTTTATTACATCAAAATTGTTATTGATTACTGAAGAAATCACATGGAAATACGATTTTTTTTTAAATCTGGCCATTTTAAATCATTCGCAGAAATATTCCCGCTGAATTCCCAGGATACAAAGTGGAGCAGATTTTAAGTCGTAAGAATTTGCTGTCGATCAACGAAAACCGCATCGAAATCGGCCCAGTAGTTTTTACGTGAATCCCGAACAAACAGACAAACCGACAAACAGAGATCTAAAAAAAATGCATCGTGTTTTCCATCGTCTATATAGTCTATTTCAGTTTTGTTTTTTAATAGCTTCAATGTACAGATACGGCATGTTTAGAAGCGGAGTCGCGAATAACAGCTAGAACGATTGTTTTAAATTAGGTGGAAGCAGCCAAAGCTATAGTGGAAAGCAAGAAGTCAGACCTTGACAACAACAAGACTCAACTGTCAGAGCTTACTGCATCTGTGACGGAACTGGGCGACAAGTGCAACCAGGTGTGGCAGTTGTACGAGGAGCGCAGAAGGGAGTACATGGAGCGAAGGTCGACCGCGCCCGCTGAGAGCGCGTGGCCCGCTTCCGGTGAGAAAATACGTCATAGTCTTTGACATCTGACTAGTGAGTGAGTTACCAGGTTGTTGATTGAGGCATAGTCCATGAACGAGTTGGCAAGAGTGAGTGAGTAGAGAAATATTGAGTGAGGGAGAATTGGTAAGAAACTCGAGAGTAAGTGAGTATCAATCAGAGTTATTGAGAGAATGATAGTGGATGAAAAACTTGGCGACAGTGAGTAATTAAGAGAAATATTGAGTGAGGGAGAATTGGTAAGAAACTCAAGAGTAAGTGAGTATTACGAGCTATTGAGGGAATGATAGTGTATGTAAGACTTGGCGAGAGTGAGTGATTAAGAAAATTATCGAGTGTAGGAGAATTCATTTATGAAGGTTCAGATGAGAATTTATAAAAAAAGTTGCGAGAATTTTCGATTAATAACATTACGTAAAAATTTAGTAGAACAGTTAATTTTAGAGACTAGGATAATCTATTGAACAAACCAACCTAAAATGCACTAAAAAGAGTCTGGAATTTTGGTTTATGAATGAACCTTGTTTGTTTGTCTAGCTAGCGTATACTTTTGTTATTAGATGCAGATTGGGGCACTTCGAACGACGCTTGGGGCAACGACGATGTTGCTGCAACAGCTACTGAAACAGTCGACGATGCATGGTGTGACGCACCAGCGACCACTGGTAATACTGGATATTACCAATAACCAACCATAATGCCAACTCCGTCCTCGACTCATGCTGTTTTATCGGCGTTTTTACGCGTTATACCTAATTTCACACATTTTTAATACCAACCACAAAGTCGATTCCGTACTCGACTTGTGCTGTTTTATCGTCGTTTTTGCGCGTTATACCTAATTTCACACATTTTTAATACCAACCACAAAGTCGATTCCGTACTCGACTTGTGCTGTTTTATCGTCGTTTTTGCGCGTTATACCTAATTTCACACATTTTTTAATACCAACCACAAAGTCGATTCCGTTCTCGACTTGTGCTGTTTTATCGTCGTTTTTGCGCGTTATACCTAATTTCACACATTTTTAATACCAACCACAAAGTCGATTCCGTACTCGACTCATGCTGTTTTATCGTCGTTTTTGCGCGTTATACCTAATTTCACACATTTTTTAATACCAACCACAAAGTCGATTCCGTTCTCGACTTGTGCTGTTTTATCGTCGTTTTTGCGCGTTATACCTAATTTCACACATTTTTAATACCAACCACAAAGTCGATTCCGTACTCGACTTGTGCTGTTTTATCGTCGTTTTTGCGCGTTATACCTAATTTCACACATTTTTAATACCAACCACAAAGTCGATTCCGTTCTCGACTTGTGCTGTTTTATCGTCGTTTTTGCGCGTTATACCTAATTTCACACATTTTTAATACCAACCACAAAGTCGATTCCGTTCTCGACTTGTGCTGTTTTATCGACTTTTTTGCGCGTTATACCTAATTTCACACATTTTTTAATACCAACCACAAAGTCGATTCCGTTCTCGACTTGTGCTGTTTTATCGACGTTTTTGCGCGTTATACCTAATTTCACACTTTTTTAATACCAACCACAAAGTCGATTCCGTTCTCGACTTGTGCTGTTTTATCGTCGTTTTTGCGCGTTATACCTAATTTCACACATTTTTTAATACCAACCACAAAGTCGATTCCGTTCTCGACTTGTGCTGTTTTATCGTCGTTTTTGCGCGTTATACCTAATTTCACACATTTTTAATACCAACCACAAAGTTGATTCCGTTCTCGACTTGTGCTGTTTTATCGATTATTTTGCGCGTTATACCTAATTTCACTCATTTTTTAATATCAACCACAAAGTCGATTCCGTTCTCGACTTGTGCTGTTTTATCGTCGTTTTTGCGCGTTATACCTAATTTCACACATTTTTTAATACCAACCACAAAGTCGATTCCGTTCTCGACTTGTGCTGTTTTATCGTCGTTTTTGCGCGTTATACCTAATTTCACACATTTTTTAATACCAACCACAAAGTCGATTCCGTTCTCGACTTGTGCTGTTTTATCGTCGTTTTTGCGCGTTATACCTAATTTCACACATTTTTAATACCAACCACAAAGTCGATTCCGTTCTCGACTTGTGCTGTTTTATCGTCGTTTTTGCGCGTTATACCTAATTTCACACATTTTTAATACCAACCACAAAGTTGATTCCGTTCTCGACTTGTGCTGTTTTATCGTCGTTTTTGCGCGTTATACCTAATTTCACACATTTTTAATACCAACCACAAAGTCGATTCCGTTCTCGACTTGTGCTGTTTTATCGTCGTTTTTGCGCGTTATACCTAATTTCACTCATTTTTTAATACCAACCACAAAGTCGATTCCGTTCTCGACTTGTACTGTTTTATCGTCGTTTTTGCGCGTTATACCTAATTTCACACATTTTTTAATACCAACCACGAAGTGAATGCCGTCCTCGACTCGTACTGTTTTATCGACAATTTTGCGCGTTATACCTGATCGCACACATTTTTTTTAATACCAACCACATAACCAATTCCGTCCTCGACTCGTGTTGTTTTATCGATTATTTTGCGCGTTATACCTAATTTCACTCATTTTTTAATACCAACCACAAAGTCGATTCCGTTCTCGACTTGTGCTGTTTTATCGTCGTTTTTGCGCGTTATACCTAATTTCACACATTTTTAATACCAACCACAAAGTCGATTCCGTACTCGACTTGTGCTGTTTTATCGTCGTTTTTGCGCGTTATACCTAATTTCACACATTTTTTAATACCAACCACAAAGTCGATTCCGTTCTCGACTTGTGCTGTTTTATCGTCGTTTTTGCGCGTTATACCTAATTTCACACATTTTTAATACCAACCACAAAGTCGATTCCGTTCTCGACTTGTGCTGTTTTATCGTCGTTTTTGCGCGTTATACCTAATTTCACACATTTTTAATACCAACCACAAAGTCGATTCCGTTCTCGACTTGTGCTGTTTTATCGTCGTTTTTGCGCGTTATACCTAATTTCACACATTTTTAATACCAACCACAAAGTTGATTCCGTTCTCGACTTGTGCTGTTTTATCGTCGTTTTTGCGCGTTATACCTAATTTCACACATTTTTTAATACCAACCACAAAGTCGATTCCGTTCTCGACTTGTGCTGTTTTATCGTCGTTTTTGCGCGTTATACCTAATTTCACTCATTTTTTAATACCAACCACAAAGTCGATTCCGTTCTCGACTTGTACTGTTTTATCGTCGTTTTTGCGCGTTATACCTAATTTCACACATTTTTAATACCAACCACAAAGTCGATTCCGTTCTCGACTTGTGCTGTTTTATCGACGTTTTTGCGCGTTATACCTAATTTCACACATTTTTAATACCAACCACGAAGTGAATGCCGTCCTCGACTCGTATTGTTTTATCGACAATTTTGCGCGTTATACCTGATTGCACACATTTTTTTTAATACCAGCCACAAAACCAATTCCGTCCTCGACTCGTGTTGTTTTATCGATTATTTTGCGCGTTATACGTAATTTCACGTGGTTTTTTTTAATATCAGCCACGGAGCCGGTTCCACCCACGACACGCGTGTGGCGCTGCGTGTACGAGTTCACCGCGAGGAGCGCGGACGAGCTGAGTCTGCAGCCGGGGGACGTGGTGAGCGATGCGCCCGCGCCGCGCGGCAACGCCGAGCCCGGCTGGCGGTGGGGTACGGCCAGGGGTGAGTCTCCTCCTCCTCCTACCGTTATCCCACTAATGGGTCCCAAATCTGCTACTACAATCGTGTCAAAATGTTTTTTTTTTAAGTAAAACTTCTTTAGAATCGTTGTTATTTGAAAATCGATGAAACGAAAAAAACGACACTAAAAAGTGATAAAAACACAAATCTAAAGGACTAAGCCCGCGAGAGAATGAGATAGAATACATTATATTTATTAATTTAACCACTATGCTGATACAGATAGAATTGGAAAATATTTGATTGTTTTCTTTAATGCTTGTTATTCTGTGTTTTAATGTTTAAATAATTTTTCAGGCCAATCGGGCTGGTTCCCGGAGTCGTACGTTGAGGACATAAACGCGGCATCGGCCTACGCGACCGAAGTTATCGAGACTATCGAAACGAAAACACAGTTGGAAGGTATGCCCTACAATCGATCGAGGCTTATAACCGGTTTCAATCGTTCATAACCGGTTTAAAATTAACCCGTTTCTATCGCTTATAACCGGTTTAAAATTAACCCCTTTCAATCACTATTAACCGGTTTAAAATGTACCCTTTTCGGGCGTTTATAACCGGTTTAGAATTAACCCCTTTCAAACGCTTATAACTAGTTTAAAATTAACCCCTTTCAATCTCTTATATCTTATCTTTGTCTGTATTTATTAAATTTAATTTGAATCCAGGTATAGCGGAAGTGCCCGAGGCGGAGATCACCAACGATTTGGGCGGTGCCATGCCACCTGTTGGTAAGTTTTTTCTTTGTCATTATAGTTGGCCGGTTCTTATATCTTACCGACCGTACATTTGTTTTACTATCCGTTAAAATATGACTTAAGCTCCATACAAGTGTAGCAGCGGGAGGTAGGTTAAATAATACTTCTGATGGCAGAGAGTAGTATTCACTGTCGAGTGCTTATGAGGACTGAATTGAACTCATTTATTTTGGAAACAGTAACCTTATGTACAAATATTGACAAGTCGTACAACTAGTACAATGTGTGATCGAGATGGATGTTGTGCGAGTGAGATAGAGCAACTATTAATATGGGAGCTCCCGCGTTGCGCTAGCCAATTCTCCGTTGCCCGCTGCGATGACTGGATGTATGCAGCTCCCATGCAAGTAATGTCAAAATTCAATCGATGGTAGGGCAAGTGAATTAATAGTATGATATAGGATCAGTCAAATATAGATACTGCAGGTCTTTGAGAGACGCCATACGAAGACGTTGAGATATTAATTTAGTACTTTGATTGGACAGAGGGCGGTGACTTCTATATAGCGGCGTATCCTTACTCCTCTGGCGAGCCAGGGGACCTCACCTTCGAGGCTGGGGAGAGGATCGAGGTCACCAGAAGAGATGGAGACTGGTGGACGGGGAGAATCGGGATCAGGTGAGAAAGATCCATCCCAACATCCTTGAACCACATCACTCATGTTTTTGAAGTGAAACTTCTATATAGGGGGGGGGGGGGGTAGGATATTTCTGTCACTAAAAAGGGTTTCGGCCGCATGGGGGGGCGGCATAATTTTAGAGTAGACTATGGATGCGTTTTTTTGGTTCCGAATCGAATTCAGTTTTTTTGTTGTATAAAATAAAATGTTTAAATAAAAAAATGCATTCATTACAATGTACCTAACCTAACCAAATTGTAATTTGCAATAAACCAGCGTAAAATCGAAATGAGTGCTGAGACAGAGTAGATTTTTTCCTAACGTATTAGTTCAGCAGACAAGCCGACTACCCACTTGATGGAAAGCGGTTAACATCGCCAATGGACATTCGTAACATCAAAGGTGTGCTACCAATGTGCTGCTGCCATATAAAGAAAGACTGGAGCCCGGCCACTAATGCCGGAACACGACTCAAGTTTGTTATGGCGGCATACTCTAGTCTCTAGATCAGAGGTGGTAGCCATCCAGACGGGCAAATACCCTACCACATGGCTGTGAGTTGTTTTATCGCCTCTTACGATAGACTTTGTAAAGTTATATTTTTTCTCTGTGTAAAATATGTGCGTGATATAGTGCCATCTAGTGTAAAATGCACTTAATGAAATTAAAATTTTTAATAACCCACTAGATGGCGCTATCGGTAATGCCGAGGGAAACTACTATTGAAATGTCGATAAAACAGATCAGAATATATGTATGTTATTTCAGAACTGGTATATTCCCATCGAATTATGTGACGAAAGATACTACGGGGGATATCGTGGACTCGAATACGCCGTCGTCTATCCCGGCCACTATCCCAGAGGCCCCGGAGCCCCCGCCGGAGCCCGAGGTCCAGGAAATGCCCGCCGTGCCGCCGCAGCAAGCACCCACTTCGCCTCCCATACAGGTTGGTGCCGCCATGTAAACCTTCTTTCGACCTATTCAAACTGTCTTCTAATATATTGTAATATCTGACCATGCGTCCCTTCCGCATGCGTGTCAGTCATTCGTTGTCATTTTCATAAATTCAATAATACTCTCCGCACATTGTAAATAAATATCAAAGAAATATATACACACTAGCTGTGCCCACGACGTCGTTCGCGTGGAATTTGTTTTCAAACCCCCCATTTTGAAACATTCTTCATTGGTGCTCCGCTCCTATTGGTGTTAGCGTGATGATATATAGCCTATAGCCTTCCTAGATAAATGGGCTATCTATACGGAAATAATTTTTCAAATCAGACCAGTAGTTTTTGAGCGCGTTCAAACAAACAAACAAACTCTTCAGCTTTGTATATTAGTATAAGATAAAATTAAATTGTTGTAAATCATATTATAAACTGAAGTGAAGTGAAGTGGACCGAGGAGCTACATTTCATACCCATTAAACAGGTACATGTGTGCTCATTCTCAAATTCCCATCAAAATTGTCCCATTCTCCTTCTTTCTCATTTTGATACAGTTGGATTTTGACGGCCTCTGTGGTTGAGCGGGCTAAGCCTTTGCCGGCCTACCTCACTCTAACGCAGAGGCTACGGGTTCGATTCCTGGTACACTAAATTTCGGAAACGTATTTTCTCCTTTACTTTTCTACTTACGTTTAGTACGGTCTGGGTGTCTGTAATCGGCCCCAGAGTAGTACATTGTATACTACCCATAACACAAGCGTAACTTGCTTGATTTGGGAATATACAATATGTGTGTTTGTCTGCCGATTACTATTAGTTCGCTTATCGCTAAACCCAGTTTATAAGTGTTTAGAAATGAAACAAACATATGGCACGCTTAATCCAATATGGTCACTACAAAATTTTGCCAAAACGACTTTTTAGTGCCATCTATCGTAAAACATGGAAATAGGTGTAATATCGCGGTTCAAAACTAACAGAAATATCCACTAGGAAGGCACTGTAATAATGTACTGATATACATGCTTGAAAATCCTCTTCATTTCTCATATTCTGAAAGTATACTTGCAGTTGCCTGATCACAGGATTGAAAACAATACATTTCATCCCTGAGAAACGACTTTCCCTGCTGTCCAAAATTTAAAAAGTATTATAATAAAAAATATCAATAATTTGTATTTATAAATTAGTTTTCACTTAATTATTATTTAATTTACACAAATGTGAGCTAAATATTTACTATTTATGATTTTACTACTTGAAAAATGCCTCGGAAAAATAAATTGACTTGGCCTTTCATGTGCGATGTATTGAATGAAGTCATCAGATTTAGATCCGGTTTTGATGCCTGATTTCATTAGAGAAGTAGTTTTACTTTCCTCATATTCGAAATGAAAAGCAGATTGTTAAGCTCGGGTGAAAGGCCTATTTAGGCACTCGAACGAATGGCGTCGTCGCCACGCTCGTGCGTCAAACCATCTCGTGTCTAAATAGGACACTTTCACCTCTCGTGTAATATATCTACTATTTTTGGCTCTCCTGTAAAGTCCACATTTTTGGATAGTCTCGATATATTACTAAGCGTGCGATGTTAATCCGTGCAGGAACGGAGAAAGAATACAATTTCCTGCGCTGGGGCGGCCTGTCGTAAAAGGCGACAAAACAACCCACAGCCAGGTGGTAGCGTATCTGCCTGTGTGGATGGCTACCACCCCTGGTCTAGAGTATGCCGCCATAACAACCTTGAGTTTTGTTCCGGCATTAGTGACCACGTTCCAGGCTCCCTTACGAGAGCAGCAGCACATTTGTAGCTCACCTTTGATGTTGCAAATGTCCATAGGCGATGGTAACCGCTTTCCATCAAGTGGGTCGTCTGCCTGACTACTAAACTCGTGCATTAAAAACAAAAAAAATCATTTGTGTGTCTGAACCCAAATTAATTATATATTTTGGTGTGCAATAAAGTGTTATCAATCTATATAGAAAAAGTTCACCGTGTATGGTTTGCATGTGTAAGTGCAAAGTCACTTACATCTTTTAATAAACTCCTCAGAGATCACTACCTAAATTTGTAAACAGTAATTGATGTATGTGTATGTAACTCTGCATATATTTGTAATTTTTATTTACTACTGATGCCCGCGATTTCGTCCGCGTGGTGCGGTTTTTTAACTATCCTACGGGAACTCTTTAATTTATCGGGATCAAAAGTATCCTGTACATTGACCAGGGATAAAGCTACCACCATGCAAAATGTCATTTAAATCGGTCCAGTCGTTTTTGGAGATTAGCCGGTACAAACAGACAGACAAACAGCGAAACGAAAAATTTGAAAAAAATCTAAATTAGTTCTATTTCACTTCTTACATCGTTCTGACTCGGTTTTTAGTATTTTTTTTCATTGTACAGAAATTTTACCTCCACAATCTTATTATATATATATATATATATATATACACATATCGTTACGAATCTGAAATTATCTCCAGAAGGTTGTTTGGAATTTATTTATTTATTTAATTTGTTTGGGAAACATACAATAATTAATATTCGTAAATATAAAACACAAAATTAATATATACCAATTAAGTTTCCACTAAAAAATAATTTATATAAAAAAATAAAAGATGACTCAAATAGTTAGTTAAAAAAAAAAACAATGGATTAAATCGTTCATGTGTGCAATTAAGAATATTCTATTCTATTGTATGTTTTGTGTTGTGTCCAGGAGCAGAAGTCGTCGACGCCCATCTCGTCGGAGGTGGCGGGCATCACCGAGGCGCTGGCGCAGGGCGCCGGGGGGGCGCGGCCCCCCTCCGCCGCGCGCCGCGACTCCGGCCGCGACTCGGCCTCCGGACGCCGGAAGCCGGAGATCGCGCAGGCCATCGCCTCCTACACGCCGACCAGGTATAGCATATAATATATAACCAGCGGTCATGCCCTGGAAAAATGAAAATCTAGAACACGATTCCAACGCCACCTATCACACATTTATATATACATATATATGTAAGTATAAAACTATAAAGTAGTAACATGTATGTTTATAAAATATAATTCCTAAAGGGTAATGCATTTCGAACATACCGGGTCCTTTGCTAGGGATTAGACCGTTGTCGATCATGGAGGTTTTCCGCTGAGGGCAATCCAAACAATAATCGACCGGCTTGTGTGGAGACTCGAACCCATGGACGTACATGGGCTAATACCCCACTAAAACCACCCTCTTCCCATGTGCCCCATAGTTACCCCAGCGCACAAGCGCTTGAGAGTGCCCCGGGAGAGACAAACTCACTTCAGTTCCTGTTCAAGTACAGTAACTAAAATTGCTTTGGAAGCGGTGGTATACTTGTGACTTTCAATGAGTAATCTGTAATATTCCACTTTGAAATAAAGACACTCATCGCCATTCTGCAGGGGTGGTAACCATCCGGACGGACAAATACCCTACCGTCTGGCAGCCTTGGCGCTGCAATAATTTTAGAATTTATTAGTAGTAACATGCGCCCATTAAACTGTATTTGTTAATATTCAGCGCTGAGCAACTGTCCCTCCAGAAGGGCCAATTGCTGGTGGTAAGGAAGAAATCCGACAGCGGCTGGTGGGAAGGCGAGCTCCAGGCCAAGGGGAGGAACAAACAAGTCGGTTGGTTCCCGGCCAGTTACGTCAAGGTAAGGGGGGAATTTGGTACTCTTTGGGTATTTGTACTCATTTCATTTAAGATAGAATCAAAGTAATTTGTTTTGTGTATACAGGTTTCAATATGATGTCCATAATAACAATTTAAGTGTCTTTGTGTCCTGCCACATATGTTAGCTTACAAGATAATTGAATTTGAAGCTGCTAATGTCTCAATGCCATGTACAATTTACAATAAGTCATAAATTATGTCGCAAGTTCGGGGGGGGGGGGTCGACCAAATGTGACAACGGATGGGAGGGGTTCTAAATTTCGTGACATCATATCTCAGAATATTAGATTTTGATTTTATAATTCTAAATAATATATTAAAATCTAATTATAAGCTTCAAAGCACGAAATTTGGACTATTATTAAACTCTATCTGTATGGTACCATAATCTTTAAATATTATCAAAAAATAATTTAAATGGAAATAAAACTAATTACTGAAGTACTGTTTTAATTTCTTTCGGTTCTCTATCCGTGCAGAAACGTAAAAAGACGAATTCCTGCGTTAAGGTGGGCTATCGTAAGAGGCGACAAAACAACCCACAGCCAGGTGGTAGGGTACTTGTCCGTCTGGATGGCTACCACCCCTGGTCTAAAGTATGTCGCGATAACAACCTCGAGTTGTGTTACGTCATTAGTAGCCAGGTTCTAGTCTCCCCTTAGACAGTTGCAAATGCCCATCGGCGATGGTAACCGCTATCCATCAGGTGAGTCGTCTGTCTTCTGAACTCATATAATAAAAAAGTATGGCCCCTAATTAAGATTACTCATATCACAAAATCGGACTACTGTATCAGTATTTGGGTCTGTAAGATACTCAAATAAAAAAATCAAATCCGGCGCGAAGGACCACAAAAATGTAGACGAAGGGTGAATATATCTAAATGGATGTTGTAATGTTACTGAAGTCGTAGTAGCGTAATGGCTGGCACTGCGTCCCAAACTCAAAGGGTGCGTGTTGGAATCCTGGCCGTAACGCTCATATTGTTAGAATTGGCATGTGCTAACAACTGTGAGGGGAAACATCGCGATGAAGCATGCATATTGAGATAACCGATGTGTCGAACCTGCCAAGCCGCCTTGGACAAGCGTGGCGGGTATACTGTACGTTCCTCTATAGTGGGAGGCCCGAGCCCAGCAGTGGGACATTTATGGTCTGTTAAAAAAAGTTACTGCTACATCTGGGATAATTTTGACAGTTTCACGCAGATGTTGCGGTGGGGTTAATGAGTTATTTGAGATACAATATTATTAATGACATTAAATATAGACATAACGTGTGTGTGTGCATATATATATATATATATATATATATATATATGTATATGCATATATATATATATATATATATATATATATATATTGTTACGAGTGCGGGACGAATTAAAATGCCGTTGGAACTATTATAGAATTTATTAGAACTATAGAAACACGTATAATACAGGTACAAATATAACCGAACACAACAAGACCAAACGTAATGCAGAAGGTCGTAATTCAACAAAACGCGCAAAGTTCGTCACTATTAGATTCCCGAATGTACACACGTCACGCCCGTATCGTAGTTGTAGCTCAACTGGTCCCTCTCAATCAGGCCATCGTTTTATACTGCACAAATGCAATATGTCCGCCCGACAGCGTGGACCGAATTTCCTGGAATCACACCTGGCTAATTATGCTTGCAAGCGGCCATAAACAAGTACAATAGGCTGTTCTTCACAATAACCAATAAATAAGTGAACAAAAGAAGACAATCATAAAAGGATTAAAATTAATTCTAATGCCGACAGGTAATAAAATTTGCTTTTACAGACTGTACCTGGAATTTGCCTTTGTCGAAGCCCAAGTCGTAACAAATATATATATATTATATAATATATATATATATATATATATATAATTCTTCTGTACGTGTGTTGACAGTGAACTCCTCCTAAACCGGCTGGACCGATTTTGATATTTGTTTTGTGTGTTTGAATGGGTCCCCGGATGGTTTGAATCCACAAGTGGAACCGGTAGGTGGCGTTGAGATCGGGTTCTCGAATCCTCCTAATCACCTGGAGCGACTTTGGTGATTTTGTTTTTGTGTCATGAAACAAAGTCTTAGGAATTCAGAAAATATGGCGGTACGAAGTTCGCCGGGTCAGCTAGTATATATATATATATATATACACACACACATACACACCAAGGAATGTACTCATACTACGTGACCTGTTTCGGGGGAGATGTGGTCTTAAAAATAGCGCTCTGATTCACAGGGGCGGGGCGGAGGTGGGGGGCTTAGCTTTTCGTCACGTAGTCAATATCGTATCCTGTAGAGAATCTCGCGCTTTTTCGAGCTACATTCAAATCAGCGTTTAGCGGATTATGTTTAACTGATCAGCAGATAATGTGCTTGTTAATATTTTTTTCACTTGTAATTATACGTATGCCTGTACTCTTGATTTCACGCGGTAATTGCTATAATAATGTTACGAATTTGTATTTATTTTATTTGTGTTTGTAGGATTTGTAGTCGCGCAAAGTTCGTCGTTATAAAGATACTCGCTCCGAAAGTGCACGGGTAATGCCTCGTTCGCAAGTCAGAACACGACTAGCGCATTTCCCGACTGACCGACCCTCATCCATTTGTAAATCAGACAATGGCCTCCTAGCCAACATGCCGCCCACTGGTTTTTGAGATCGTTAAAGGGTCAGCTCCCAAGAATGCGCATGAAATACCAACAGAGGAAAGGTGTTATGACTGTTGTAACGAAGTAACTTAGGCAACTTTTTTTGTTTAGGGTCCGCGAAAGAAATTCCACGCGGGCGAACTCGCGGGCACAGCTAGTTCATTACACGTTTCATGTGTTTACAGATACTGCAGTCGTCTGGCAAAACATCCGGTAGAACGACACCAGTTCTATCCAAGATGGACACGCTTCCGGCGGAGACTGTCATAGACAAGGTAAATTAATAACATGGAAGAAGAATATAAACCCTTACTAAACTTGTCTGTGAAATGAAAAAAAATTAAACTACACCGCCATACTAAAGTTCCATATAAATTAGGGCTGCCAGTTCTAAAAAACAGTTCTCTATTCATTGACGGCGTTGATTTTGACGTTATAAAAAGACGTAATTTGGCCACAGACGATAACTATAACATTATCCTCGAAGCAGTCCGAGCATTATAAGATACTAGAGTTTTCCTAAATTATAAAAATGACGAAAATGGCAAATAAGAAAAGAAACCTATTTTACTTTCTGGGATAAGCTTTACATAAATCTATCCCATTATCCGGGATGAAAAGTATCCCATGTTCACCCTCGATATTAAAATCACATATATATCGATCTTCTTCATATTCTTTCTGACCACGGCTACTGAAAAGCGGCCGAAACGTCGGAATAACATAATGAAAATAAATTAACGCGCTTAGAACCGTTAAAAAGTAGTTCTATTGCCTGTGAACATGTTAACAACATGTATTTCAGGTGATCGCCCTGTATCCGTACAGTGCACAGAATGCCGACGAGTTGAGTTTCGAGAAGGACGATATCATTGCTGTGACGGACAGAAGCCAGGACCCGGCGTGGTGGCAAGGTATCCTTCGCTTCCATGTGTATTTCAATTTCCCAATAGAAGTGCACACAGCACTAGGAATTACCCCCAAAAATATTCATTAAGTTGTAGTCATTAATATGTACTTTGGGCCAGAACCATCCATACACCCTCTAAATGTTGCGGGTGTTTGGACCAAACCTGACCCAAGATTCGCTCTTTTGGTCCATAAACCCTCTAAATGTTGCGGGTGTTTGGACCAAACCTGACCCAAGATTCGCTCTTTTGGTCCATAAACCCTCTAAATGTTGCGGGTGTTTGGACCAAACCTGACCCAAGATTCGCTCTTTTGGTCCATAAACCTTCTAAATGTTGCGGGTGTTTGGACCAAACCGACCCTAGGTTCGCTCTTTTGGTCCATAAACCTTCTAAATGTTGCGGGTGTTTGAACCAAGCTGACCCTAGGTTCGCTCTTTTGTTCCATAAACCCTCTAAATGTAGTGAGTGTTTGGACCAAACTGACCCAAAATTCGCTTTTTTAGTCCTCCATAAACCCTCTAAATGTTGCGGGTGTTTGGACCAAACTGACCCAAGAGTCGCTCTTTTGATCCATAAACCCTCTAGATGTTGCGGGTGTTTGGACCAAACTGACCCTAGGTTCGCTCTTTTGGTCCATAAACCCTCTAGATGTTGCGGGTGTTTGGACCAAACTGACCCTAGGTTCGCTCTTTTAGTCCATAAACCCTCTAGATGTTGAGGGTGTGAACGGGCTTCAGGGATTTAAAGTGTCCTTTTTCCTCCCTCGGAATTAATATTACATATGTACCGAATTTCAGCAAAATCGGTCTGGTAATTTTTTTTTGTGAAAGCGTAACAAACAGACAGACTTACTTTCGCATTTATAAATATTAATAGGGATATATTAATTTAAATATGTATTTTTTTTTCAACTTACAGGTGAACTTCGAGGTATGACAGGATTGTTCCCTAGTAATTATGTAACCAAATTAGTTAACTAAACGCACAAAACCGTATTTTCAGTCATATTATTAATAATTCCATTGTTGAAAATTCCAAAAACTACAATTTAAACAATGAAATTAACTAAAAAAATTATAAATTAATCCTATAAAGAAAATTTAACTTCTTTATATTGTATTCTACTTATAATCACTTATGACTTTAAGTGGATTACTGAATTGAAGTCAATGTAAGGTGCCCCCTGGATTGTCACACAGGGGCCAATTCTGCTATTTCCATATCTTATGAACGTATGTATGCAAAGTAGGATTCCATTGCGTTAGTGTCGAAAATTCGTATTCTACTAAAAACACAATATCTCCTCGATATCGTCGCGGCCGCGGCGCAATAATAGAAAAATTGGTATTGCCATTAGCAGAAGTGGCGTTAGCCGAAATGCATGTTGAAAAGCTACCAACATTTTAAACATTATTTCGCGAGTTTTCGATTAATTAATAATTATGGAGCGTGACACGATCTCGCTATTGTAATTACTCAAAGACCATGGTTACGAATTCAGCCTATAAAGTTTAAAAGGTCTCCCAAGAAAGTTTTATTGAACAAAATTTATTTATACTGTTAAATGAATTTTAAAATGGCAAAGATATGACTAACAATATTTCATAACTAGACATATAATTTTATTGCAATGTTTTACAATATTTTTTTTATAATGTAATTTAGTTTTATAATTAGAAACAACGCATATTGTAACATTTTGTGTACATACATTTTAGCAATAAATTATTCATTCATTCATTCACCGATATCAGGCAAAAATGCGAGGCGATTTTGACGAGATATTGTAGTGGAACACTTAAAAGCCAATAGATGGCGCTGTGCAATAATAATAATAATAATAGCAGAATTGGGCCACTGGTCCTTTGCTCGAGGTAGGCACCAATCCTTTGATCACTTGAAGAGTCGTTTTAATAATACTTTGTAGAGGCTCATTGCCTCAGGACCCCGAGGTCCAAGTGTCTCAATAGCAAGCAGCACAAATAACTCTCACTAAGAGAGATAGTAAGTTGTTAAATAAATAAAAAATACTACATTGCTTAATAAACTATCAAAATATAAGTGTAACAGTATTATAAAAACAAATATTTAAATAATAATTGAGATGTTCAAAAAAAAACAAGAAAGTTACGTTTTCGGAAAGAAGTTCTTTATCGCATGTTACACAGATGCGACGGATAGAAGTGTAAAACAGCAACGAAGAATGCTGACCGCGTGTAGTGTATACCTCTACGCCATCTGGATTATTTTTTATTTTTTTAATTGCCGAGGCACAGCCAATGTGCTGCCGGCCTTAAAGGAGAAACTGGATATCATTTCCGGGTTTTTACAATATATATATATATATAAATTTCCCTGTGTCATTGTTTGACCGCGATGAACTCCGAAACTACTCGACCGATTTTGATGTCTTTTTCATTCTATAGGTTGCATTATAATCTAAAATCAAAAATTTTTAGACCGAGAGAGTAAGTGTGAGTTCTGCTGTCATCTAAGTTATGTAAGTCCCAACCTTACTTTAATTAATACTATGTGAAAAATATATATACATTACGTATATAAATAAAAATGAATCGTAGAAATCACACATTTCTACGATACGCGTATAACTTGAGAACAAATTTATCGATTTTGATTTTTTGTGTGTATTTGAGTGGGTCCTCTGATGGTTTAGATTAACAATTGGAACCAGTAGGAGGCAACGCCTGCCGGGGACCGATAGTATTTGACTATATTTTGATATACAATTTGTTTAGGTAGAATATATATATATATAGGGAACAGAACTTTGTTTCAACCGTTGTCTTTGGGGGTCACCTTCCCAAAGACGCCGCATAAGTTTTGTTTATTGAGCGTTTGTAATTGGTTAGTGTATGTAGGTAAAGTATGGCGGCATCTATTTGATGCTTATATCACTTAGTTGACAGCAGAACTCATACTTACCGACCTCTCTCTCTGATTATAAATTAAAATGAAACATAACCTATGTCCCAAGTTGGAGCAAATACAGCAAAATAAAAAATCATCAAAATCTGTTATAGTTTAAGTTTATATCAAACACTGTGATAGGAGAAATGAACTTTGATTCCAACGAAAGGAACTTTGTTCCAGCCAGGTGACCCAAAGAACCGCATTAGTTTTATTTGTTGGGCGTTAGTAATTGGTTAGTATATGTACGTAGCTTTCTATGGCTCATTTGGAGATGCCATAACTTATGGCGCGATAAATATTATTAGTAGATCATGTACCTTGTAGTTATTATCGTTCAAAATCATGTATTAAATATTGTACTATTGAGTAGAAATAAATGTTGAAGATTTAATAAGCTTGTTTTATTTCATCCCTTTATCCATAACAGAATGAAAGAAAAATCTTTCTTTGAATAAATAGGGACCTAAATAATTACATTGCTTAGATGTGATTAAAAAAATAACACATTTTGAAAATTTCTATATATGTATATATATATATATATATGTGTGACGCGAGACGAATAACACTATAATAGTCTGAAATATTATAATCAAAGTTTATTACACTACAATAATTACAATTACAATATTAAATACAGCAAAATAATACACAGAAATATTAGGACAACTCCAAGAGTTGCGTCCACGCTTGTTAGGTGTCGAGCAGCAATTTGCCCTCAAAGAATACTGCTATTATCGGACAGTAATTATTGACCACAACATATGTGCTACTTGTCCAACATAGCTTTCGCGCTCATCAACCGACGAATGTTGAATGTCCCGTTTAGGCAATTTCACCTCCTTTTATACTGTCGAACCAACAACACTAAAATCAAGTGCAGGTACTTTGAGAAAAACATAAGTACCCTCAATTTAAAGTCGTTCTACGAAATTTTATACAATTATATCGTAATCTGCGACATATATATATATATATATATATATATATATATATATATATATTTAAAGTTCTAGCTCCTATTGAGGCTACGTGCCAGAAGGGACTCACAACGACCCCGATTTTTCCCGTTCCACTTGCTTGGGGACAATACAATCATAAACTCTAGTGGAACGGATTATGGGGCGTTGATGACAAACGACGAAATACACAAATGTCATTCATTGGTCGATTTGAAAATCGCGCCTTTTTCAATGTCAAGAGATAGGGAGGTGGTAGAGTATTTGCCTGTCTGGATGGCTACCACTCCTGGTCTAGAGTATGCCACTATAACAACCTTGAGTTATGATCCGGCATGGTGTTGCAAATGTCCATAGGCAATGGTAACCGCTTTCCATCAAGTGGGTCGTCTGCTGAACTCACGCAATGAAAAAAAGAATCTTCTGTGGTCAACGCCCACTTCGACCCACCTCTTGGCATGGGGCGTCGTGAGCGCTGTGTCATCGAAAATGATGACGTCATTAGTGACGTTTGCGCCACGAGCATAACGACCGCGGTCGCCTTGCGGAACGGCAGACCGAGCATTTTGTGGGCGTTCTGAGATACTAAAGGAACGCGTCCTGAATGACATCAAAATTACCTAATTGAAAGACCTTTTGCTGATATTAGACAGATCAAACGAATTGAATCAATTTGGTTGAACGGTGTTGATTAGAGTTATAGGCAGTTTTACGCAGATATGGGTTAAATGCGTTATTTGAGTTGCGACATTGTTAATGACGTTAAATTTTGACAGATGACGTATTATCTCTCTCTTTTCTTTCACCATATCCCAATTATTTGGGGTCGGCACAATATGTCTTTTCCTTCCACACTCCTCTACTCTGATATACATCTTCTGTCACACCACATATCATCATATCATCCTTCACACAATCCATCCATCTTTTTTTGGTCTACCTTTACATTTGTACCCATCTATCTTGAAGTTTAACATTCTTTTTGTCACGTGACTTTCATCCCTCCTCATCATATGCCCATACCAACTTAATCTTCTTCCTCTCAACTTTCCACTCACGGGTGCAACTTTCAAAGATCCCCTTATGTACTCATTTCTCACCTTATCCATTCTTGTGACACCACACATCCATCTCAACATTCTCATCTCAGCTGAGTGGACACGTTTGTGGTTTATCGCTTTAGTGGCCCAACATTCCGACCCATATAACATGACTGGTCGTATGTCAGATTTATATATTTGTCCTTTTAATTTCAGTGGCATTACTTCGTCGCACTTCACACCGGTTACCTGTCTCCACTTTAGCCATCCTACACTTATTCTTCTCCTTATGATGAGATGACGTATTATCTATACTAATATTATAAAGGCTACGTTCCATTAGACTCACAACGACCGCGATTTTTCCCGTTCCACTTGCTTGGAACCCAAATGGAACGGTTATTCGACCCACCTCTTGACATGGGTCGTTGTGCGTGTTATGTGAACGAAAATTATGACGTCATTAGTGACGTTTTCACAACGACCGCGGTCGCCAGGTGGATCGGCTAACGGGGCATTTAGAGGAAAGATTTGTATGTTTGTAATGAATAAACTCAAAAACTACTGAATCGATTTCAAAAAATCGAATGGTTTGATTCTGTATTTTCAGGAACAGGACGACTGCCGGGACCCCTAGTATACACTAATGTGACCATCTGTCAACGGCGATATTTTTAACGCTTTCAATACGACGCATTCAAACGCCAAATGTGCATAGGCGACGGTAACCACTTTCCATCACAGTTGGGCCGTCAGCCTGTCTGCTGTACTCCAGCAACAGAAAAAAGAAACAAAATAAATAAAACGATAAAAAAATTGGTGATTTTTTCAACTGTCAAATTTTACTTTAAAACTCCAGCGTAATTTTCACAATTCGACATATACGTAAAATTTTATTGTATATTTTTTTGGATTCTAAATCATATATAACTACATAGGAATATATAAAAGCTTTGAATGTATATTATTCAGATTCAATATGTATCATTTATGTTAGTTGCAGGATGCTTTTATGCTTAAATAGTTTCGAGCGTTTTCCTCAAATCTTGGAAATGGTTTTAAATTAGCCGCTTTTTAAACTTTATAATTGGTTTTATTCAACTATTGCGTTCAGAGTGTAAACGGTTTATTCCGCGAGAATTACTTTCTCTAACTGTTTCTAATATAACTCTCTAACATCACTAAAGATAGAGCTCTTCAAAAGGGGGATCCGTTCAAGCTGGCGCAGAGTCAAAGCGTTAATGTAAAAGTTGACATAGCAATATAATATCTTCACAACGTAATGTACATATTTAATGCATTACGTGCCCATTTGTACAGTCGCGGAATGAAAATGTTCGCCACCTTAAAGTCGATTTTTGCTTGCATGAATACAAGAAAATATATACTGCTAACATTTTAATAAATGTTACGTTTATAAAATATAATAATAATTAACAATCACAGCCCTTAAAATGTCTCATTGCTGAGCTCGGGCCTCCCATTATATGGGAACCGACAGTATGCCCGCTACGCTTGTCGAATGCGGCTTGACAGGTTTGACACATCGGTTATCTCGATGTGCAGGTTGCATCACGATGTTTTCCTTCGCCGTTGTTAGCACGTGGTAATTGTAATTGAAAACTGCCTAAGTGGTGCATACGTTCCGGCCAGGATCGAACCCGCGTCCTTTGAGACTGGGACGCGTGCGCTAGCCATTATGCTACCACGACTTTATACTTTATAAAATATAGAAACGTGAAAAAAGAAAATTGCAATATTGACATGATACGAAACACGCTGAGATTAACAATAAGAAACAAAGAGGATATAATCACTACGCTTAACATAAATATTAAAACCAATAAATAGGTATTACATCTCTAAACAGTCTTCTTAGACAAGATAGAAAATCAAACATCTTTGATATAAGTAAGTTTAAACTTTACTATCAAATAGTTAAACAATTTTTTTGTGGAAGTCTGTTGTGTGACTTGACTGAAAATTGACGAACATTTTCATTCCACGACTGTACAATTCCCAGATGAGGCAAGCAACTTTTAAAAATAAAACAATATTTCAATTGAATAAAATATCCTATATAAAATAAATTACTGCTGCACGTGACATAGCTTTTAGACACCTATATATGTATAAACCTTCAGTGAAAAATGATCTAACTGATAGAGATAACCGCTTAAAACTCCGTTGGCTGGTTCAGGAGTTGGGGGACAGACAAACAGGCGCGGAGATCGTTTTGTAGCATATAAAAAAGTATATTTTGTATTGGTCTATAATAAAAATATATTTATCGTTATAATTTTTTTAGGTAATCCCAGACGACAATGTAGGGAAAACTGTACCATTGTTGGCACCGCCCTCAAAGATTGGCACCCTACTAATTTATTCAAAACATTAAGGAAATGGCATATTTTTTAATTTTGTACAGTAATATTAATCGAGGGTTGAAAGGCTATTTGTTTTAAGCGACATTTTGTGCGAGACTTAACATGATCATAACCACATCCATGCAGGAACGGAGAAAGAATACAATTTCCTGCGGTCAGGCGGCCTGTCGTAAGAGGCGACTAAACAACCCACAGCCAGGTGGTAGGGTTGCTCGACTGGATGGCGACCACCCCTGGTCTAGAGTATGCCGCCATAACAACCTTGTGTTGTGTTCCGGCATCAGTGACCAGGTTCCAGTCTCCTTTAAGAGAGTAGCAGCGCATTTGTAGCGCCTTCGGTGTTGCAAATGTCCATAGGCGACGGTAACCACTTTCCATGGGGTTCACGAAAAATGATGGGTTTTTTTATCCTGTCTCAACTTAATGAAATATAAAAAACAGAATGTCTGTGGGCAGCTCGTCGCCCATATAATAAATATTTGTTTGCACGCTGATGGTGATGGGCCTAGGATACCCAGGTCGATGTAGCAGTGGAAGTTAAAACACTGTCAGTTGGTGAAAACTTGTAATAAAATCACTTTTTATACGAAGGCGTTTGCCCTCGGCTACAACCCAATCGGAAGGAGAACAAAAATGCAACTACAATGTTGCAAGTTTAAAAATAAAAATTATTCTATGTTAGTGTTGCCAACAATGTCTAATTCCAATCTATGGATGTTCTGTTTTTTAAGTACGGTACATAGTTCGCTAGTGAAATGTTTTTTGGGTCATTTGAAACTTCAAACTTATCTCCCGACAATTTTTAAAATTAAAACAAATAGCCTTTCACCCATCGTAATATCATAATATAATATTAATATAGGGCAAAGATATAGCTACTGCAACACACTTTTTACTTGAATGAACTTGTCTCAACACGTTTTTTGGGACTTTGTTTATAGTAAACGACGGAATTACAATGTGCTATGTCGGTTACGATAACAAGTAGGGTTATTACACTTCCAATAAATAATTATTGCGTCGATTTCTCTAAAATATAAAAAACGGTTGTGCTAAAGTTATTTAGGCGGGAAATCTCAATGTGCCCTTATCGTAGATAGTATAAAATGTCGTTTGCAATTAAAAAAAGCTATTTAGGTAAAAATGTCGCTTACGATAAAATGGCGGCAAAGGCTCAACATGCCTACAAAACAATAATTCTATTCCTTAACGCGTTTAATGAACTAACACGACGTCAATAATTGAGGGGAATTTTTATCCCCTAATAAACCATATTGTTACAACTTAGGCTTAGACAAATTCCACGTAGTCTGTAAAAGCACATTTTATTACCTGTCGGCATTTAAACTAATTGTAATCCTTTTATGATCGTCTTCTTTTTGTTTACTTATTTATTGGCATACGTTTCTAGTATTGTGGAGAACAGCCTATTGTTCTATTGTACTCGTTTACAGCAGCTTGTAGGCATCATTAGCCAGGTGTTACGGATTAAGTACAAGCTGATTCTAGGAAATTATGTCGACGATATGATACGGGCACATTTGCATTTGTGCAGTATAAAACGATGGCCTGATTGAGAGAGGGGGCAGTTGAGTGAGAACCACGAACGTGGCGTGAAATTCGGGAATCTAATAGTGACGGATTTTGCGCGTTTTATTGAATTACGACCTTCTGCATTGTTTGGATTTGTTGTGTTCGGTTATATTTGTACCTGTGTTATACGTGTTTGTATAGTTCTAATAAACTCTATAATAATTCCAATGGCATTTTAATTCGAGTCCCGCTAACTCGTAACAATATGATGGCCAAAAATTAGATGACATCGCATTATTATGAACGTTTTTAGGTCAAAATGTTGCCATAAATCTAATAAACAAGAGTATCTGAATAATATATTTTCAAAACACAAAATAATACAGAATATACTAACCAGCAAAAAAAGCGAGCAATCTGCTTATATTTTATTACGATTGTTGTAGGTATGGTGACATATTGCACTGTGATTTTTTAGTATGTCTTGTCGTTATTACATTTTTTCCCCCTTTTATTGTGCACAGTTTTTTACATCTCCATTAACTCTTACAAAAGTAATTGTTACTTAGTTACGTATTTAAAAAAAACTGAGTTAAACCAATATGAAGTGAAAAGGTTTTTAGCTAGAGGAGTTTAGTGCCGCTTCTTCTATCAACAATTTATAGCCTGTGTTATTCTATATTGCATCAAAATGTGACCAGTAGTTTTTGTATGAAGAGTAGTAAACTTTTAAGCCTCAAATCTCGAATCAAAAGATCCCGGCTTTGATTCCTGATATGGTAAATTTCACAAATGAACTTTCCGCTACTACTAGGGTTTTCGTTGGGGGTTAAAACCCTAGTGAATAACTACATTTCTAAAGCAAGCATTCACATCGGTTACATTGCCTTATATTTTTATCTAGGCGCTGTTCGCCTCCGAAAATGTTACTTAATTTTATCCTGGAAACTATCCCATTTGCAGGGATGAAAGTATCCTATGCCCATTATCGGTATTGAGACTACATATATACCAATTTGCAGCTAAAACGACCCAATGGTTTTTTTGTGACAGTGTAACAAACAGAGACACTTTCGCCTTTGTAATGTTAGTATGTATTGTCTGGGTGTTTGCGTTTAGCTCCAGAGTTGTCTATTGTATATTATCCTATACATAATAAACAATACAAGCATAACTTTCCTGGTTTGGGATCTAAAATGTGTGTTTGTTTAGCAATTATTTATTTATTTATTATTATTTAATTATCTTTACCAATTTTAATGGTCATAATATAAGAATTATATACGTATAAGAATTACTCGCTTTTTTTAAAGATGTATTAATAATAATAATGTATAATATATACAGGCTGAATTTTTCAAGTGGGTCCCTACGACCAAATCCGAAACTAAAGAAAAAGCGATAAATACACAAAGGAGTCTTTGGGGCGATTTTGACGAAAATTAGTTTTAAAGCGATATTGTTAGACTCTTGAAAAACCAACTACCCTGGTCAGGAAACGAATCGACCGATTTTGAAATTAAATAATTTTTGTAAAGGAATATAAAACAGAAAGCGAAAGGGTTGCTTTTAACAAAAAGTTCTCTTATTTTCCTTATATTAATTAAACATCAAATTGCAGTGGTCATTAATTTGATCCAATATGCAAATAGTGAAATCATTCTATTATAACTAGGCACCTAGAGGATGGTAGTAACCAGGAACACCATAGTAAATTCACCCTCACATTCTGATTTCTTAAAAACCTAAATGATACCACTTTACATTTCATCAAAATCAGCCCCGTGACTCCTTTGTGTATTTTTCTCTATATGTTAGTTTCGGATTGGACCATAGGGGCCCAGTTGAAAAATTCACCTGTATACACTTATTTATTGATGTTGCGAGTTTGACTGTGTGCTGTGCTCTCGATGGTCACGCCAATGTCTCTCCACGAATTTCCTTATATAGTTGTATGGTTTTGACTCTTTGTCGCCTAATACGTTTTCCACCTGAAACAGAACGGTTCATAGTTTGAATTCAAATGTTTCTCTTCAAGCTAAGCGTCATTGGAGAACATTTTTCGATGTACACATATATATATATATATATATATATATATATATATATATATATATATATATATATATATCTAAGTCAAAATGAAAGTCCACCACAGTACACTATGATAATTAGCTGAGTTTTTCTCGGGATTTTACAGTCCATAATTTACTCCATGTTATGATCGAAGTCGGATCAAGACTGCATCTTGTTATTTTATACTGATCACATGATTTTTTGCATAGAGTTAGGAAGAAGTAAGTTGATTACAATTTATTGAAACTTATAGTCGTCATTATATATACAGGTAACTATGAAACCAGTATAGGGTAGCATGCTTATTTAAATATTTATTTGGTTTTAAAAATATTATTATTTGGTTTTAATATTTCAATTTTATTTTATAATTATGTATTTTTTTAAATTTATTATGCAATATGCTTACAATCATATATACATTAGAAACATTTGAACTGTGGCACAGAAACCTCATGGGCTTATTCGTCCCGCAGGGAGTCGTGTACATAACATTGTTATATCAAAAATAGGAGCAGACGCGAGTAATTGTTATCATCATTCTAGTGTTTAGTTCTCATTTTAGTCCCAGGTGTGAGAATGATGTATATATAACCTTAAATATAACATAATACTAAATAATACACAGTTTAAAGGGGAAAGCCCATATGAGGCCCTCAATGAACAATTGACTAGAGAAAAAATACTATATACATAATTTTTGTTATTAAAAAATATGTATTTACCTACATTGAAATCGACGCTACTACAACAGATCACAATTCGATAAAAAAAACAGAAAGTTGTTGCAAAAAATTGCCCTCATATTGGTATTATGATTTTAAAATAAAAATCTTAAAATTAAAATATACAAATAATTAAAAAACTAAAATTAAATTATTCTATAAATATAACTATACATACAAAATAACAATATATAAGTAAAAAATAGACTGCAGGTGGCTGTCGGCGGGTAGCGTGCCCAAAATGCTGGCCGCATTCCCACGTTGGATGGCAACGCTTATGCGTTGTCCTTATGATTAATCGATCGACCGAAATGGATCTATACATCAAATATGCATTAATATCAAGGGGATACTTACGGGACTTTTATGTGGTTTCTATTACAAAACAACTAAAACGAAACATAAAACTAACGTGTACTTTTAAAAAAAGGAATATAATAATAATATTTTAATTAGGTAAAAGAATAATAGACTTTTATTTCTCCTTGATAGTGGCAACACTGAATTGAATCTGACATGTCATTCTGTCATCCTGAGAGGCTAACTGACAATTCGCTTGTTGGTTACGCGCGATTTGAATGTGTATTGATCTTTCTTCGACTTCTACTGCAACCTTATTATACCCCAATAAGAATAAAAAGTGTCTCCCTAATATGTTGTTACGAGCTACAGGACTCGAATTAAAAATGCCGTTGGAACTACTATAGAATTTATTAGAACTGTACAAACACGTATAAAACAAATACAAATAAACCTGGATGCAACCAGTTCACACTGCACGATTCAATACAATTCGAACGCGCAAAGTCCGTCGTTTATATCGCTAATCGAGAGTACTAGAAAACGTCTTACTCGCTTCGTAGTCGTCGCTTGACTGCCCCCGCCCCTCCATTCGGACATCGTCTTATACTAACTACACAGTACAAAGGAATTGGAGGCGCACACTGAGTTTCTAAAAATATAAATTTGCACACCTGCGAACGTCCACAAAGTCGAAAACAATAACAATAGGGATTAGTTCGACGCCAATAATGGTTACAAAACAAGTAGAAAAACAATAGCATGTTACAAATTCAAAACACAAAGGATTCCTTATCTTTGACGGCATGTAACAATATTTTATGTCACGAAGACACTTTTTATCATAATTTAATTATCAAACAATGAAAAAAGGGATATTTTTAAAATTATTATTGTCTCACAGTTGTAGCAAAACATTTTGATATAGAAAAATAACCTAAAAACTTTTGTGTTTTTTAAATATATCTACAATAGTGGCGTCAATATGAACATAATTTTTAGATATCTAATACCATAAAGATTTAAAAAAAAATTTATTGTAATTTTTTTATGTCCATCTGGGGCCTAATACACTATGGAGGGCTTTCCCTTTTAGATATGTTTCTAATGATAGTAATATGGTACAAATATTATAAATATATTTAAACACTTAAAATAATTTAGTTTTCAGAGCTTTCAGATCTTTTTAGAATTTTATTATATATTATTGGGGCCATGCTTACTACACTCTTGTACAGTAAAGTTGTTTTCGCAGCCTGCATACAAAGTATTTTTTGTATGTTACAACTGTTTAAGAAGAAAAAGCAAGAAACTCCCTAGCAACACGTCTAGCTAAAAATTATTATCTATAGTATTATAAAATTCTAAATATGCAGTGTCTGTACATTGGAGCTATTAAAAAAAATTCAACTGGAATAGACTATATAAACGATGGAGAACACGATGCAATTTTTATACATTTCTTGTCTGTTTGTTCGGGATTCACGTAAAAACTACTGGGCCGATTTCGATGCGGTTTTCGCTGATCGTCAGCAAATTTACTTAAAATTAAGGCAATAATTCTTTAGTAGCGGCTGCTGCACTAGACTCTGGATTTGTAATGCGGCAAGCAACACCATTTTATTATAATTACTTAAATAGAGTGGAAGACATCACTAATTGTTTTAAAACTCTATGAATCTGTGCATAAGTGTGATGCACACACTTATGTATGTGCATAGAAAGATAGATAGATAAGACTTTATTGCTCACCAAAATAAACAAATACAAAAACATAATGCATAATTACAATACTTCTTGGCAAAACAACAGGCGGCCTTATCGCTAAAAGCGATCTCTTCCAGGCAACTTAGCTTAAAAGAAATTCTTAACAAATCTGGCAATGTAAGTGGAGCAGAAAAAAGATAGGACTGTACAATTTAAATATATATATACTTACACTATATATACTTAGAAAGAAAGAAAAAATATTTTGAGAATGTGTACGCCACATTTTTAGCAAACAAGGTTTGCACTCAGATTCTGTGCGACATAATATCCGACACAACGCTGATTTCCAGTGCAAACTTCCTTTTGGCGTAATACTAAAACGCCCGAATATTTTAAAGAGTTTAATTTGTAAATTATAATATATACCTAAGAATAAACAGTATAAATATTTTGTATATTTATGCTGTTTATTCTTAACTATAAAGTTAAGATTTAAATAAAAAATATAACTCATGCTTGTATATGTTGTAATTATATTGCATCAAACATGGTTCACGTGTGTATGCGTGTATACATGTGCGCGTGCGAGCGTGTATATACATGTGCGTGTGTGTGCGTGTGTGTGCGTGTGTGTGCGTGTGCGTGCGCGTGCGTGCGTACTTGTGTGTGTGTTTGTGTGTGTGTTTGTGTGTGTGTTTGTGTGTGTGTGTGTGTGTGTGTGTGTGTGTGTGTGTGTGTGGGTGTGTGTGCGTGTGTGTGTGCGTGTGTGAGTGCGTGCGTGCGTGCGTGTGTGTGAGCTCGTGCGTACGTGTGTGTGTGTGTGTGTGTGTGTGTGTAGGTATACTTTAATGTTTTTAGTCATTTCATTACGTGGTGTTCAAAAAACCTAGAAAATAAAATTCAATCTCACCTTGTAAGGTGGCGTTATTACAATTTCGTTATAGACCCTAATGTTGTTGCCGGCCCATGTGACGTCGTCGATGAGGCGCGCTATCGCCAGGAACAGCCGCTGGCCCTCGGGGTCCAAGCACGCAGATAAAGCTGATACCTGCAATGGAAAACTGAAATTTCAGAAAAAGCATATGCATTATGCTGGTTTCCCATATCTTCCTTAGACGATAAATTTCAATAGAGTTGAGATGTAAACTTCGCAAACAGACTCCATTATTTACTAAGGTATCTAATAACACAAAGGCAACTTGTTTACTTTGTGGATATACAATGTTACGGCCTCTGTGGTTGAGCGAGTTATGTGGGATGGCCATTAGAGGAAGTTTTAAAAACTAAACTTATTAGTTAAACTTTAATTAAATCAATTATAATAAAAGTATGTTTTAACTGTTTAAGCGCGGTAATTTATTTCATTTTTATTATTCCGACGTTTCAGCCACTTTTCAATAGAGATGGTTGGCAAGTACCACCTGTTTGGGATCCAATCATTAACACTATTAAGACCCAAACCGAGCAAAAACCAACTACCAGACCTCAGGACACTGAGCTCTTTCTGCGTGCAACGGAACAAAAACAAACTTAATTGATATTTTGCTTCATTGTTCCTTCCACCCGTTTTAATCCATAATATAAAAATGAATCGCAAAATGTGTTGGTAAGCGCATAACTTGAGAACGACTTAACCGATTTTTGAAATTTGTTTTTGTGTTTATGGGTCCCCGGATGGTTTAGTAGAACCGGTAGGTGGCGCTGGATGGTTTAGATTCTAACGTGGACCGATTGATTTTGTTTTTCTGTAACCGGATGGTGATTCGCTGAAGATCGCTGAGATTCTAGAATCCTCCTAATCACGTGGAACGATTTTGGCGATTTTGTTTTTGTGTGTTTGAGTCGGTTCCCGGATGGTTTAGAATTCACAATTGGAAGCGGTAGTTGGCGCTGAGATTGGGTTCTAGAATCCTCCTAATCACGTGGATCAATTTTGGCTATTTTGTTTTTGTGTGTTTAAGTGGGTTCCCGGATGGTTTAGATCTCCAATTGGGACCGGTAGGTGGCGCTGAGATCGGGTTCTAGAATCCTCCTAATCACCTGGAGCGATTTTGTTTTTGTGTGTTTCAGTGAGTCCCCGGATGGTATAGATTCACAATTGGAAGCTGTAGGTGGCACTAGAATCAGGTCCTAGATTTTTATATTTTCAGGGCAGGACAACATCTGCCGGGACCGCTAGCTAGCTACAAGGCATCACAGTAGAATATAAGAATAATTTTAAGAATAGTATTTATTTACAATAATTGAGTAAATAAGTGTGCGAAATTATTCATAAAATTCATTTATAATTTATTGACAAATAAATGTATTCCAATATTTGTCAATAAACAAATTAATATGATGAATATATACAGTCATATTATTTTATTTTAACTTTATTTCAATATATGGTCCTTGTGATATACCCTTTGTGATAAACTTTTAGATGAATCCTAGTTTATTGTATAAAAATGCATTATAAGCAATAAAATAATTTTCTGTATTTTTCAATTTCATTTTGTTTCCTCTGGACTTTTATACTATTTATCATAAAACATATTAAAATAAATCTGAATAAAATATTAAAATATTTTTCAGTCAAATTATTAACTTCTTATGCTTCATAAATCTTATGACTAAATGTTGTTTATGTATGTAATTATAAAAAATATTTTGGTAACTTCAGAGTACTGACAAATTCTCTTCAGAGACCAAATTTCCCCTCTCCTTATCTTATCTTTCCAATGCAATCCCTTTTATCTTAGTCCTCCTATCTGATCCCTCTATCCCTCCCTAAAGGTTTTTTTTTTTGATGCGCAGGGGGAATATATTTGGTACCATACTGAGTCCCTTTCGGCTGTGGGGAGTGAGACCGCACCCTACCTAAAGGCTGACAATGTGTTGGCTTCACTCCTGGTGTCTATAGGTGACAATAACCACTTTCCATAGGGTAGGTCATCTGCCTGTTTACCAGCTTCACAGTAAAAAACTAAATAATCTTGTGTTTACTTTTTTGTGATTTCATAAATAGCTGTAACTCTTAACTACCAGCTAAATTTAAAATAGAACAGAATATACTTTGTTGTAAAATAACAATTATGGAACAATACATAAAACAGCTTAGTATTAAGTACAAATGGAGGACTTATCGCTGGCAGCAATCTTTTCCAGACAGCCTTGGGATGGAGAGAAAATGGTACAAAAGCTAGAGTAGGGTTTTGTTACACAATATTCTAAAAAGATTGTTAAAAATACATATTAATAATATTAATATGTATTTTTAAATATTTTTTATTGTAACCTACTAATTAATATTATAAACTCAAAAGTTTGTAAGAATGTATGGATGTATGTATGTTTGTTACTCTTTCACACCAAAACTACTGAATGAATTTTGATGAAACTTTACAATAATATAGCTTACACATCAGAATAAAACATAGGCTATAATTTATAAAGATATAGTGTGAGTTATCCAAAACAATGATTTTCCATCACCATGTGGGTAAGACCGCAGGGCGTTGCTAGTACATACATAAATATAAACATATATTTATATACACATCTATTAAAAACATAAAGATAAATACATATAGATAAATACATACATTATACTTTATGATAGTAATCCTTAACAAGCCTATTAAAGGAGGATACTGATTGGGCTTGTCTAACTTCTAGTGGAATTTAATATTACATAATAATATGAGCTTATGAACATCCCACTAAGGGGCTTGGGTGTTTCAATTTTAGTGAAATGCTGGGTAAACCTGTGGCGTTATGTCCACAAGAATTTGCCAGGTTTTGCACATCAGTAACTTCAATGTGTTCTTTATGTTTTCGTTCATTGTCAGCATATAGTAATTCTAACAATATGCACATTATGTCAGGATATACTATAATACCAAGTCTTTCTTGCCTTCTACATTCAAATCGCAGTTACTATGCAAAAATAGAATAGTCAATAATTGACCATATATGACCACTTTTAATATCATAAATATGCATTCTATGTTTTGGTCAGTATTCAAGGGAAACAGTTCTGAAGAGTTTAGGCAATACTTGAATTTACATTGGAGAAAAGTCCATGCTTCCTTTACAGAAAATACAAACCTCGGAATTAAAAATGCCCCATTATACCCCATAACCACGATAAAAATATACAAGTGGAAAACAAGTGAAGAATAAACGAGTAAGAAACTTACCAATCTCCGCTTAGTCTCTATTGAGTTTCTCACTCGAGTGTTTAGCCTGTGTAGATTGAGTGAAGCGGGCGGTTCGGGCATGGTTGAAACTTCTTTCTTAATCTGCACATCACTTACGAGGGACAGGTTGACGATATTAACATCGTGGCGCTTCGGATTACCACTAGAAGACGGGCATTTCAAAATCAACATTTTGGTTTGTGGATCAAATGCTAAGACTTCCCCTTCGATATTCTCATTGTAACAAGTTCTCGTTGAAACTACACTGCCAATAGTAAAACAATCTGATACTACAGTTGACATTTTCACGGTTTTAAACCGTTTTATATTTGTTATTTGGTTTCAAATTTTAAAAATACGTGTTTCAAATTGAGAAATTTATGTTTTGCTGCGATGTGTGCTCGGCCGCCATTGAAATTTTGACAACTGCACAGATTATAAAATAGTAGTAGTTTTTTCGTTATAATGGTAAGCAAAGAAACTGAGTACATAAAACCATGTCTGAGTATTGTTTTTCAGCTGCTCTACATTTATAAAGCTCAGCTAATCATTCTTTGACTGACATGAAATGACAGAGTTCTGCACTGCAAAATATCATTCTTCAGTTCCTCCAAAAAAAATCAAATTTAAGTTAGCGATTCATTTCACACAGAATGTTGATAATCACAGTATTTACTAACTTTTTTAAAGTCAAGCATCTAATTTTATTCCAACTGTTGGATAATTATATATTAAATTTGGGCATAATCCGTATCGAGTTGTCATATTATATGCGCAGCATAATGATAGTTTAATAGGTATATTAGACATCCACAATTGTGGTCACGAACGCCTCTCTTTTATTAAATATACTCACCACCGCATTCCAACCACATTCAATGGCGTATTTTCTTTTTACACACGAAAATAATCAAAGTGCTGGAATAATATTCCCCCACCTATAAGAAACGCCTCATCAGTGTCACTCTTTAGGGTCACACTAAAGAAATTCCTATGTGAACACCAGAACGCACAATGTAACTTAAGGCATGATACATGCTTTATGACCATGTTACTAATACCTATGCTAACATTAACAATAATCTGTTTATTTTAATTGCTCACGTATCTCACTGTGTTTATATATCTATGTAAATATATATTTATTATTATTATTTTTTCTATGTAAATTTGTCTAATAATCCGTTTTATTTTTATAATTATTAAACTGAACCGATTTGTTATATCGTCAAATCTTATGTAATTTATTTATTTATGACTCCGAGACTCCACCTGCTGGTCCTAGGCAAAAGAACAGCGCTGGCCTTATTGGCGAGCATTACGCTGAGTCTGGGTCCAATTTTAGGACTTATATTGATGCATTTATTTTTTATTTTACTCAGTATTATTAAAGTGTTTATTTGTCCTAAATAAAATAATTCTTTCTTTCTTCCTTCTTTCTAAAATCGTCCACACATGATTCTGATTTCCGTCCCTTTTGAAAACTAAAAGCTCATGCAGCTGTTTTTATGCCTCTTCTGGATCTAATACCAGTACCATAGGCTAATACAATATTATGAAGTAAATAGTCAAGCTCATTTCATCCGTGCAGGAACGGAGAAAGAATACACTTTCCTGTGGCCGGGCGGCCTGTCTCAAGAGACGACAAAACAACCCACAGCCACGTGGGAGGGTGGACTGGATTTGCCCGACTGGATGGCTACCACCCCCGGTCTAGAGTATGCCGTCATAACAACCTTGACTTGTGTTCAGGCATTAGTGGCCAGGTTCCAGTGTCCCTTAAGAGAGCAGCAGCGCATTTATACCACCTTTGGTGTCACAAATGTCTTTACGCAATGGTACCCGTTTTCCATCAGGTGGGCAGTCTGCTGAACTCTGCAATAAAAAAAGTAAAGAATTCCATATAAGCAACGCACAGAATATGAAAATGTTTCATTTGTCTTTGCAGTCCAAGTATAAATCGATTTTAATGAAATTTGTTAAAAAAGATCGCATTTAAACATTGTTTTCGGAAAACAAGTTTGACATACTTGAACGAACCACAAGTACATCACAAAGGAGACAGGGATTTAAGGGCCAAAGAAATGTAATGACTTCTGGCTTGAAAAAAAGCATTTTTTTTAAAAAACGTAATAGATCAGCCCTAAATTCTATTTGGAAGACGAAAAATCTTACAAAATAAAGTCAATTATCGATTAATGCGAACGGATTTCAACAATTAATAATATGAAAATGTATACACGTGCCGTGTAATTAATACATTCAAAATAACTAAACCCATTAGAATTATAAACAATATCAACATAATGAGAAATAAAAATCACTCGTCTTTTTAACTCCTGGGCCCAAGAATATATAAAAGCGTATCCGTCTCCTGTCGAAAACGATAAGAAAAAGGAAAATAAAACACAGGTATAATTATTAAAAATGCATATCTTATATTAATTTTAAACTCCTAAAATTAATGATTAAAATGACACGACGATTAACATCATAATATATTTACAGCATTGGCCAAAAAGCGTTCTCAATTGAAAATATAACAACCAGTTTTACTTAGCTTTGGGTGTCCCTACTTCATCTGGTATAATATTAGTGTAGCGACTGTGTCACGCAGATGTAGCCAAGCGTTTAATGCCTTATTCGCGATGTCACATTGCTAATAATTGTTAATGACGTTACACCAGGGACTCCCAAAGTGGTCGATATCGACCCCCTGGGGGTCGAAATCGGTTTCCCAGGGGGTCGACATAAACGGAAACTAATTTTGGCGGTCGACGAGGTCTAAAAATCGACCCCTACTAATTAACACAAGTTCTTATTTGAAAATTTCAAAAAAATGTGTTTTTTCAAAAATGGTTACCTACTCAAGTATTTTTACGTCATTTGTAGTAATAATTATTAATTACATTTGATGTTTACTGGATTTTATGTCTAATTATTTTGATACATTTGAAGAGGAAATTGATGTCAAGTTTACTTACTTAACCAACCACAAAGTTTTTTAATTAGTAAGTATTTTGTATCAATACGAAAAAAACTAGTGATAGGATGTTTAAAGTAATTTGTCTATAGGGGTCTGAGGTATGAGTTTATTTTGGAAAAGGGGGTCTCTTGCCCAAAACAGTTTGGGAATCCCTGTGTTAAACAATGACAGATAACGTATGTTTATCGCCTCTTTGCTTCGGTAATATGTTAGTAACCCACAGGGTTACCAACAATAAAAAATATTAATACCTAAAGCTAGAGTCAAAGACACCTAAAATCGCGATAATTACTAGAAAATTACATTTTGCAATAAACTCTATTTATAACATGATATTAAGTGATGTTAATTTTTATAATTTGGCAACCCTGCCCGTCAAGGTATTACATTAACCCAACGGGGTATTATATTAGGTATCTTTGAAAATACATTGTAGATGACAGAAAAAATATTTTTCGTTTCGATACAATTATTTTTTGGAGGTTAAACAAATTATTTTTCTAAAGTTTCAATTTTCAAGATAACATCGAAGCAAAGAGGCGATAAACTAGGTACACACTGATGTTATGACGGTATACTCTGGACCAGGGTGGTAGGTATCCACTCGAGTAAATACCCTACCACCTGGCTGTGGGTTGTTGTGTCGCCTCTTACGACAGGCTGCCCCAACGCAGGAATTAGTATTCTTCTTCCGTTCCTGCACGGAGGAAAACTCTATATTTTACTATTGACACTTTTAACTCCAACGCTTTCCACTTTGATTTTCTCAATGTCCGAGTTCCTATGTAAAAGTGAGAAAAAATTATTATACAATTCAATTTGCAATTTCAAATAAGTCACTTCATATCTCTAGCTAATTCAACTGGTCATATATAAAAAACAAACAAAAATGAAATCTTATAGTACCGTAGGGAGAGAATTCAATAGAGAAGCATCTCTATTGTACTTGACAAGACATGGCGCTTGATAAATTAAATAAATGTGTGAATTCTGTAGTTATTATAGTACGCTTTTTATAGAGCAAGACACAATATATATACAATAATTATTAGGCATCTCTTTCATACTAACGTTAGACGCACGTAACACCATAACATTTAACAATTGTTTTGTTTGCCGACATTAGACGGATTCATTGCTATCATTCATTTGTATAGAAATGAGAGATAGATTTTTAAAAAAAATCATAGGTGACTTTTAACTGCTTTTTGGTTTTCTTTTATTTTATTGTAAAAAGTTCTAAATATCACCATTTGTATTTCTATTAATTATTTATACACAACAATATTTTACACTTTAAACACAAATTTGTTCTCTAGGGTACTCCTTACTGTAAGAAATACCCGTAAATTACAAATAAGCGGTGCGTGGTTGCGGACGATGGGGTCTTCAGGAGATTGACCCAGATTAGGTTTTGTCGCATATTTGATATAATAAGCGGTTAGAGATGTCACACATGAAACCCTTTTAACAATTAAGTTGGTATTTTTTTTATTTGACCATATTTATATCTATCAAAATTGAAAGACAGAAATGAACAGTATATTTTCGGCATTAGTTATGCCATCTCTGTGGAATACTCTCTCTACATATCGTACTAATATTTAAATCATGAACAAACTAAAACGATTAAATAACATAAAATATTGTTTTCTAGCGCGCTTAATATGACTTAAAAATATTAACTTACAGTTGCACTCCGTTTTTGCCAAAACGAGGCCATATTAAAGGCTAGAGTTTGGCTAACGAAAGTTGAAGACACTCGAATTATTTCTTATTTTTTTATATGGCAATAACAAATACTAATATGTCAATGTCATTTTACCAAAACATTGTCATAATTACTGTCATTTTGATGTTAGCAATTAAATTTTAGCATTTACGAGATCCAAACATAAATAAAACAAAGTGAAATGCGTAGTTATTGCTTTGAATGAATTTCAAATTCGATAAAATGCCACAGAAGAAAAAACAAAACAAGATTGTTATTTATTGATCGATGGTAATTCGGAGTTACCATACTGATATTTTTTAAATTTGCCGCGATTTTTCAGTCTACTCTCATTAGCCAGATTCTAATCGTTTGTTAAGTTTAATATTAAACTTTGAGCGCGACTGTAAGTATTGTGAAACAAACTACTTTCTTATCAACAGCCCTACTGTAAAATCGAACATGACAGCAAACTAAAATAGTACTCATACTTCATAACAAAACCAATTAGCATGTGAACATGAAAATAGGGACAATAATACTAACAATAATTATTGTCAATATAGATTAAAACAATAAAGTTGTCAATAGTCAAGTGAGCATATATGTTGTCAATATCGACACGACCAGCAGAAAAATTGAACAATAAAATCCGCCAAAATCAAATCGACCCAGAAAGTAATTTATCTTACCAATTTTTTTTTTCAAACTTATAACATGTAATATGGTTTAGTTCAATATTTATAAAATCTTAAAAAAAGCACTACATCACTAGAACAGTTGAAAAATTAAATACATATAACTATATGATTATGTTTAAGAGATTTAAATTGATTTTAATATTGCAAATATGTGTTGTATTATTATTTTTTTTACTCATTTCATGATGTATAATTAATGTTTCCTACATCGCTACTGTATATACAAAATCCGTTATCAACGCCATCTACTTTTAATCTGCGTAAGCTGAAGTATGAATTCTACACCTGTAATTTCGTATAAAAACAACTAGATGGCGTTAAAATTTTCCGTTACCAACAAATTGCATTTATTCGCTAAATACAACAATTTTATATTCCTTTTGAAATACGCCAAATCGTAAACAACATAGGATCTTCTCTTTTCTCACATTAATAAAACCAATTTAAATTCCCAAAAAAAAGCACTAAAAGATATTTATTTCCCATACAACCAAAGTGTGTGTATTTTGTTACTTACGACGACGAGCCGCTCAGATTGAGTAATTTTATACTCTGTCCATTCATTTGTAATATTCGTTTATGACTAAAGGATGAAAATAATGTTGACTTACATCTATACTCTTATTTTTAATTAACTGGACTAAAATGACAGCTACGATCGATTTTTTTTAAATGTTGCAAGCTCGGAACGACTCACAGCGGTGACACTGTGAATTGAATCCTATCTATATTCTATAGGTTTTCAATAGAATTTCTGTACGATTCGATTCACAGTGGTGAGTTATTGATTCAACGCGCACAGCTCGCTTATGAACATAAAAAAGTTCGATCGCAGCTGTCATTTTAGTCCAAGCAATTAAAAATCCGAGAATCGATTACAGTAATCGATTTTTCTTGTTTCTCCAAAAGCGACCTCTTCAAATTCATAAGTATTTTAATTCGGACCCCCTGATCACACGGCGTTTGCAAGCATGGGACAAAAACATCTTTTATTACCAAAAAAATAACTATATTCCTTTTTTTGTTACTATAAAATAAAAGAAACAAAACTAAGTTGAGATACACAAATCTTTTTTTTTTGTCAACAAAATTTATATATTTTTTATTTATACTGAAACAAATAAAAATGACAATAGATCACAGTCAATTATTATAATGCAGATACGACACCACAGGCCCGAGTATGCAACCCGATGTAATCCACCCGACTAGATTGTATTACTTGTACACATGACACGTTTCTATGCTACAAAATAATACATAATAATTTAATAGTGTGCTTTTTAGGACAGGTATTTTTTTTATTTTTCTTATTATATCATTGTTATGTTAAGGTATCAATAACATTCTATAATTATTCTAGTATGTTATTATTCTATGTAATAGTTTAAGCTTACATACTTGTAGGGTCTCATGCATATGTGATTTTGGAGGTGGGCACTGAAAACCGGTGCTGTGTTGGACCATGTTTCAGAAAAATACTGAGTACTAACCTCATTTCTAAAATTGCATTCAATTTTTGTATGTTTTCCAATCTATTTGTGTTATGTGTCGCATTTGAAATTAAAATTAATAAGATCTTTATTTATTTTTTGTTTTCTTTTACAGCACATGTAATCAGTTAGATGTTGATCTTAGAGAGTTGATCCAAATTGAAAGACAGAAGTGAATTATGTAATATCAGCCATATGCAATACACAATTTTTTTAAAAGCTCAATCATCATATCACTCTGAGAAATCTCTATATGGCACTCATGTATTATGCTTAACTGATTTTAATATCTTGTATATTATACAGACATTACTTCACTGAAATTGATGCTTTTAAGCTACACTATGATTTAATATATATACAGTATGTTTTTTTTTCTTCAAAATCAGCCGATTCAATCCCTTTTGCAAGAGTAAGTGATTATTTTAAAACTAAAAATACCACTAGTTTACGTCAAAATCGTCCATAAGAGTCCTTTGAGTGTTTTGACTATTTTATATACTTTAAGATTTTATCCTGAACGCCTGAACTTGAAAAAATCAATCACCTGTATTTTCAATCTTTTTATAAATAATATTTTGCCTTAAAAGTATTGCCCAGATAACCAATCTGAAAAATAATTGTACTAATTGTGTTAAGAAATAATTTTACTGATAAGTCACTAATTCAATCGCATCGTGTGTACAGATTATAAAAACAAGCAACCAAACGATCCAATTACAGAGTTTCATACTCGGGTCCCAAAAACGGTTTCCATAGCATATCAAACCAAAATCGATTCGACATAAGACCAAAAGTAAGTCATGAATTTAAAAACTATGTACCAGGAAACCAAAGTAACACGCGAATGCTTCAAAGTTTTCTTATAACTCTAAGGAGGCTGATAAAAAAAAAATGTATAATTATGAAAGAACAATACTAGGGAATGACAATCAGTGTTGTCTGTTTAGTTACTTTTCGATACATAACGACAATCGGTGTTGCCAACTTTGCAACTTCTAATTCTAATTTTTTTCACTTTTTTAAATTCATTGAGCAAACTCGAACCCTATACAGATTAGCCAATTCTCATTCCTTGGATTGTTTTCTGATAATTATACAGATAATTGAATAATACTTGCATAACTTAATCGGATTTCTAAGTTCATTTTAGTTAGAAAATATATCAGTTTAATTTTTTAACGACGAGTTCCATACGATCGAGTAACGGCTGCTTACAGTACAGTTAAGTACCGATATACTTCGGTATAAGAGCATACCGAGCTACGGTACAGTACTCGATACTCGTCGATAACTCATAAACACAGTTTAATACCGACATATTTCAATGTAAGTTATCTAAAATAAATTTTAATACTTTCAGTATCAACTAGTGTCGGTAAGACAGTATCAACAAATGTCGGTAAAACAGTATCAACAAGTGTCGGTATAAAAGTGCCAACAAGTATTGGTACAACTTAGCACTGACAAGTATTAATACAGTTTACTAACGAAATATTTCAATTTAGGACATTATGCAAATAAATTTTATTTCATTTCATTTCAACTTCACTGAGTATGGACAAGTGTCCATACAACAGTATCGATAATTGTCGATGTAACAGTACCCACCAATGTTGAGTAGGACGCGATTATAAAATGAGTTTGTAAGAGTAACATGACCTTTTGTATTGAACCAGTACAATGTACCGCTTTAAATGAGGTGAAGAGTTTTGTACGGTTTGTACCACGGCAGTACATCTGAAGCGTTGCTTCATTTGTCCCGTTCCTCACAAAAAAACTCACAAAACTTCTAGTTCGGAAATGTTCGTTAAGAATCGGATGTAATCGGCCTCGGTCACATCATTTTACTAGCTGTCGAACTATGACATGTCATGTTGTCCCTCTTTGTCATATGAATATCCGTAGAGGCGTTATTGTACCGCTGTAGCATATGCTTCGTTCTGCCCTTCTTCTTACGTTTGAGGCGTGCTCTTACATTTCAAATTTTGAGCCGAATTAGTACAAATGTATTTTGTACGGGACAAATGTACTAGGTCATACGTGGCCAACTTAACACTAGTACCCACAAGTGTCGGTATAACAGCATCGACACGTTATGATATAGCAGCACCAATAGGTAATTGGTACAACTTAATACCGACATATTTTGATACAAGTCTATTAATACGCAATCCTCTTTTGTTATGCAAGCACTTTAAACCACACTACGAGACAGTAAAAAAGTTGAGATACTAACAACTACCATAGTTATTATATATTTTTTTGTTATTATAATTTTTTTGCAATTATTATACTGTTAATATTGTATATATTTCCATACAAAAACATCGGGCAGTCTCTACATACGCATTCTATCGCTTTGAAGTAACGTTTTTGTATTACATTATATGAAAATCTAATATGTGTTAGCAAAAATAGCCAGTTTAACCATTATATGAATAAAAACCAAGGTCTTATAAGAATATTCAACAATTTTAACCATCCTTCTCTTACTATCAATTCTTACTACTAGTTAAAATTGGACATAAAGCATACAAGTAGGGTCAAATATACCACTGTAGGCAAGGGCAACGCATAGTAGACATCCTATATTCATTTATTAAATTATAAATAGCTGATTTTTATTTATCTCTGTAACTGTAGTTTGTAAGACAACTATTAGCCCCCCAAATAAAATAAAATATAAGTTTAGGCGATGACCGCAGCCTCGCTCGCGTGGGTTAAAAATAGTCAGAGTTTTAGTTGTCAAAAATAGCGAAAAGGTAGCCTCTCGTTTACCATTTTAGGGGCTGAATTTTCAAAAATTCGTTCTTAATGTGCACCTGCAGTCTATATTGCATAAGTCGTATATCATCGGCGTCAGTGCAGGACCTCGTAACTACATTTTTTGATGACACTATTTTTTTTCGCCTAAGTTGTTATGTATATACACATACAACTAACATGTAACAATTTCGAGAAAAAAATAATGAATTACAGTTACACTGACGCCTGTGACAGTATAGGTTTCTTAATGTTTTGAATAGATTAAAATGGCCGAATAATTTTGGCCTACAACTATGGTACAATTTACCCTATTTACACGTTAAAAATAAATAAATAAATATATATATATATGTATTCTACTCGTTAAAATGAGAGAGAGAGAGAGAGAGAGAGAGTATCTCTCTCTCTTTCTCTCATTTTAACGTGTAGTAAGGCAAATGTAAGGACAGTGAGAAATAGGAACAGGGAATATGTAAACAAAATCGTTACTTCAAAACCACTCCCGTCTATCCTTTATACCGGTATCTCTGAACTCAGTCTTGTGCCGCGACTTTGCTCGGCCTTCTTTTTTTTTACATTTCTGCTCTTTTGTCGTGCGTTCGCAACCGCTTAGTTGATCACGATCAGTCTGGGCGGTAGCATGCCCTTCTTGCTTAGCCAGACTCTGTAAAAAAAAATATTAGTGAAATGAGTGGATGATGGGGACGATTGTGTTGATGATTCAGGTTTCAATCAATTTTAAAGTTGCTTTTTTTTTGTCGAATAAACGAATCCAGACGACGTCCATTTACGTGTTGTGAAATCTTTTCAATTAATCGGGGTATTGTCGTCATTACAACGCGAACGAAGTTTCGCTGGCGCACGCTATACCCCCACAAGAATAATAAGAAGTCCGAATTGACACTTAAGAAGAGCGATGGAAGGTAACTTTGAATATACGTAATTAAAAAAAAAACTTAACTAGAACTGCAAGTTGAATAAAAGCTTGTACAGTAGGCGCAAAACTAAAATGCGCTTTGGGTGGTTAGTTCCTTCAATTTGCGCAGCTCCAATGTCAACGCTCACTACACCTCACGGTGTTGTGCGAAGGAGATGACATGCGGGTCCGCATTGGATATCAGCGAGAGCACAACACTCCCCTCTCAGCTCCTACTGTGAACCTTATAACTGTGCAATGTGCAATGACGCGTGAGAACTTCAAGGACGCATTTAAGTGTTGCTCGTAATATACTAAAAACTCACCCGATCCCGGCGCCGAGCAGCAAGGAGACGATGTTAGTGACAAGGACGGCCGCGATCGCGCCGCGGCTGAACAGGCACGTGCGACGGACAGACAGGCAGTGGCTCTGCAATACGATTATACTCTGATTTTCATTACCTGGCCTAAAATGACAACTGCGATCGACCTTTTCTTTTTATGCATAAGTGACTTGTGTGATTTGAATCAAAAAGTCACCACTGTGAGTTGTAACCTACAGAATTTCTGTAGAAATTCTATAGTATTGTTACATGCCGTCAAAGATAAGCCCCACAGCCTATTGTAAGCGCAGCTTATTGTCCTCTCGGATTAAGGAACTCTTTTGTCTGTTAAATTTGTAGTTAAGAAAAACATGCTATTGTCTTTTTACTTGTTTTATAACCATCATTAGCGTCGAATTAAACCCTATTGTTATTGTTTTCGACTTTGTGGACGTTCGCAGGTGTGCAAATTAATATTTCTTAGAAACTCAGTGTGCGCCTCCAATTTCTTTGTACTGTGTAGTTATTATAAGACGATGCCCGAATGGAGGGGCGCGTGGCAGTCAAGCGACGACTACGAAACGAGTAAGACGTTCTCAAGTACTCTCGATTAGCGATAAAGACGACGGACTTTGCGCGTTCGAATATTATTGAATCGTGCAGTGTGAACTGGTTGCATCCAGTTTTATTTGTATTTCTTTTATACGTGTTTGTACACTTCTAATAAATTCTACAGTAGTTCCAACGGCATTTTTAATTCGAGTCCTGTAGCTCGTAACAGTACTTCTAATTTTTACTATGATAAAACGATGTAAACAATGTTTTAAAAATATAATAAAAAAATATGCATATTCCCTGTTGCCGCACGATATACCAAAGGACGGTACACACCGGTCAAGCCAGGCATGAAATCAGTACGCTCGCGCCGGTGTGTACGCGCAATATCAAAATTGTCTATGACAATCGCTCCTTTGTCTACGGCCAACCGTCAATATTCGAAAATTCACAACGGAGAAAAACGAACTATTGTACGCGCAACAAGTTTTATTGTAAAATCTCAAAATATTCAAATACACGCATTTCTCGAGTGAAAGGTGCTTCATTAAAGACTTCCTAAGCTTCATTCCCCATTATGTATGTAAGCTAGTCAGCGCCCTATAAGCTCAGGAAGGCTTTATGCATCAGAATTAATCACCGTTTGGCATTTTATGAACTCCAAGCACTTTACTTTTGTTAACTAACAAAATAATGTCTGTATTGCCTAAATAACAATTATCACTCTTGACATGAACACTGATTATGTTATAATTCACTTCGATTGAGGCGATGGCTAGCGATTCGTCGAATACTTGGCGCGCCGGCGACCGTCCCCAAGAAGAGGTTATGTCTCTAGACATGTGACATTGACAACATACCACTCTTGACAAGGACATTGCAATGAGTCGTCTACATTTTGACGTTTGCACGCCTATCAAGTTACATATTTCTTCAAAGTAAAGCCCGCATCAAACAAATTACATAATTGTCGTAATTTGTTGTTGTGGGTGACGTAATAGTGATGTTTTGTGAGTCATGTAACGCACAGACTAGTAAATAAATCGAAAGTAATCGATTGAAAATAAAAAATGTTCGAACTTATTACATTTTTTAAAACTTTATTACAAAATTTATTATTTAATATATCTATATACATATAATAAAACTGTAGAAGTCGAATTACTGTACGATGAAAAAAAAAATGCTAAAAACCGAGTCAGGGGGATGTAAGAAGTGAAATATACCTAAATTAGTTTTTTTTTAATTTTTTGTTTCTCTGTTTGTCTATTTGTATCGGCTAATCTCCGAAACGATTAGACCGATTTAAATGAAATTCTGTATGGTGGTAGCTTATATCCCTGGTCAACATATACGATACTTTTGATCCCGAAAAATTAAAGAGTTCCCGTGGGATAGTTAAAAAACCGCACCACGCGGACTAAGTCGCTGGCATCAGCTAATATAAAATATTCCATTGATATGTGGGTGTATTTATTACACGATATAGTATTTTAAGCAAAGATGTATAAGTTAAATTGATTAACATTATTTATAAATGAAATCGATTTTTGTAACAAATCGAGTCGCTAACGCCTTGGGACATCACTAATTGAACCGTCATAGAGCTGTCAAAAGTAAAATAAATGCTTGGAAAGGGTATACATGTAAATAAAGAAAAAAAACAGTGAATTTAATCATAATGTCACTTTGAAACAGTAAGATGTATTAATTTGTTTCTATATAATTAAATTTGTATGTAATACAATAGGTCAAGTAAGATATTGCTACAAGTTACGTTCTATGGGTTGTGTCAGACATATCGTCATATTTGAGATAGACCTTAGACTCTCTTACTATCCTGTCCTAAAGCCTGACAACACGTTGGCTTCGAATCCTGGTGTCGTAAAAGTCTATAGGCGCAGGTAAGCACTTTCCATCAGGAGGGCCGTCTTTCGATTTCTGTGTCTTCTCACCTGCTGCATGACAGGCGCCACCAGCTGCTGCTCGAGGACCTCGATAGAGGAGGTGGCCGAAGGTGGACCCCGGGCGCTTTGGGGATGCTTGAACCGCCAATCTCTGTTTTTAAACAATTTATTGATCAATCAATCTATAGGAGCTGCATACGTCTAGTCATCACAGTGGACAACGAACTACTGACTAGTGCAACGCGGGAGCGCACATTTTAATAGTTGCTCTATCTCGCTCGGACATCATCCGCCCCGCTCACACATTGTGCTATATATTGTTATAGCACAATGTGTGAGCTCTCCCTCTCTTAAAATATATTAGAGTTTTTGGAAATCCCTGTTTTTATTTTGAAATAATAAAAAAACTAAACAGTAAAATACCATGCTTCAAGTAGCCTCCAATAGTGTTCTATGGTCTACGATAGCCACTTACCATCAGGTGTAATAATCAAGTAAAAACGTTTGTCCTAAACGAAGTACTAGGATCACATAAAAATAAGGCACTCACTTTGGTGGCAGCTGGTCCGGTCTACTGCTCCACTCCCATACCCAATCATTTGGGTCATCCTGAAAATATAAAGAAAATTTACAAATGTCGAGGTATTTCTGTCAGTTTGTTACCTCTTCCCCATTTGACATCTGAACAGATTTAAAATAAATTTGGCGACAAGTCGGACTGCATTCTGAGGAGGAGATAGACTATATTCTGTTTCAAGTCACCATCTTGCTATGGGTTGTTTTGTCGCCTACTACGACAGGCCGACGGAGTTAGTATTCTTTCTCTGTTTCTACACGGCATTACAAATCGGCTCTTACACCCACCAGCCGCCATCACTGCATGCATATATATACTGCTTACTGTATAGCTGTAGACTACTCATACAAAAGTTTGCAAAATAAAACGAGATGAATTCGCGAGCAACAATTAGTTATCCTATTAATTTCACGAAGATCGGTCAATTCTCAATTAAGTGGAATAAGTGACACTCACCCGCCAGCAGTTGATGTAGACACCTTTTAGCTCGTCCTCGGTCGAGGGTTCCAAGTTGGGGCTGTTCGGTGGTGATTTTGGACTGGAACAGATAAATCAATCCATATATAATTACATTAGTAGTTGCATGTGTATTTTATATTGTTTTAATACTTTCTAGACATAAGTTGTTAAAACTATCCTCTAAGTCAGGTTGCCTGGAAGAGATCGCTTTAAGCGCCTTTTGTTTTCTCGTAAAATTATTGTAATTATTCATTTTGTAATCGTTTATTTTGGTGAACAACGTGATTTCTATTCTATTCTACTTAAGTACATCTTCGGTACGTGTGTAAGTAAACTTCTAAACTTATGGACCGATTCTGCTGACATTTTTGGAGCGTTTTTGAGTGGGTTCCCGAATGATTTAGATTCACAACTGGATTTATTTAAATATTTTTCGCATACCATCCATACCACCTCCTCTCAATATTTGAACCCTCACTCTCTTTTCTTTCACTATATCCCAATTATTTGGGGTCGGCACAATATGTCTTCTCCTTCCACACTCCTCTACTCTGACATACATCTTCTGTCACACCAGATCAGCCCAAAAAATTTCTTTCATCTAAACCAGCTTGGGGGGCATATGGGGAAATAAAGTTTTTTACGCTATTATTTATTATGGTCTTCACACAAATTCTCTATCGCTCACTCTATGCACATCTATTCAATTTTTCTTCCATTCTGAATCTAAAATAACTCCCACGCCATTTTGTTTTCCATCTCTACCACTCTAGTATAATTTGTAACCCTCCCCAATTTCCTTAGCTTTCATCCCCTTCTTGCACACAGGAAACTAAGTGGAAGGGGATGAATATTTGAATATTTAATTAATTAATTAATATGTGAACCTTAATTAACAATTATATGTTTCTTATTCTTGCGTAGGTAAATATCATCAAGTTTGTTCATTATACAACTCAAGTATTGACGAAAAACATTGTTTCTGTGCGTTTAGGTGAATCCCTGGAATGTTTGGATTTTTCCATAGGACAACACATATAATATACATAGTATATGCAGAAATTTTATATATTAAATAGATATGTACGTTATATACATAACACGCAAATACAATATTTATTTGCTTAACGAATGTATAGTAAACTAGTATGACCTTGTAAGGATGTATGTATATATTCGTTAAGTCCACATTCTACCACACCGGTAGGACCGGTCTAGACAGGCCAAGAAAGCGGCCTTGCCTAGGGAAGATCGTTTACAGTGTAAAGGCTTATTTACATTGATCCAGCTACTGACGTGAGGAGCGGACTGACTTAAAATATTTTTTTTTATATTGCTTTCATCCTCCATCTTGAGGCATGATAGAGGGTTTTCTTTTCTTATTATTTCTTTTCATTCTTTCTTCATACTTCTTACTTCTAATGGTTTTTATACTATTTTCTTTACACGTTTACATTTACTAACAATTACATACTACTTCCTTGAATACTATTTCCTTACAATCTATTTCTCTTATGCTCGGTTGCTGAGGTTGCCAGTTATGAGTTCAATAACAATTGATTCCATAAAGTTATGTAATAGATAAACTTAGGTTAACTGTTAACCTACAACTAGTACCAACACTCGCCACTAGATGGATCTATTTAAGAAGGAATATCTAATTATGTAATATTTAATTACATCGAACAAAAACGTCAAGCAAAAGATATAAAATAGATAAACGCTTAATATTGGTCAGTTAAGTTGAACCTAGTTTAACTATCGTACGATGGGGTGATCAGAAACGCATTTTTTAAGTTATTGAACCGATAGCGCTAACGAACAGATAAACTACAGTTAAAAGTACCTCAGAAACCGGGCATATTTTTACTATATTTTGTATTTATATAAACTTTATTATATTTACTATATATATATTCAAGTATCTATAATCTACATGCCTATATGTCCTGTTCCTAGTTTCTAGGACTTCAAAATATCCAATCGGAAATGTTGAAGTCATCCCTGGCTAGGTAGCGCTGTACTGACTTCAAATACAATCGAACAGCAGTAGTTGAAAACCAGCGTCGGGCACCTGTTGCCTGGCACATGCTGAACTGCACCTATTTGGTACCATCGCGAGACTTTTTTTTTGGTATATACCTACATCGTACAATTCATCGCCATCTGTCTCGCTATGTGAAGACCAAATAAACATTTTTTCTTTCTTTCTTTACACAATGCCAGTATGAAGCCAAGACTGACTTCCTTCGAATTTAATTACTCACATCAAATTTGAAGGAAGGTAGCCTCAATTAAACCTAAAAGCTGACTTACATTCATCCATGTAAGTCAGCTTTTAAGTTTAATTGGGGAGCGTCCAGTCACCTTAACTGAACTACTTTTTAACTTATAGAACGTCGCAGCGTCATAGATGTTGTACGAGCGTACAAATATGATGATAATAAAACTACGTTTTAACGGTTTCAAGCGCGGTAATTTATTTGATTTTTATTATTCAGACGTTTCGGCCACTTTTCAGTAGACGTGATCACGGAAGACAAAGATGTCAAGTGTCAATGAGTGAATATGAACAAAATTTTAACTTGAAGTTTTACGGGCAGATTGTTAATGTACTTATCCAATTTGGAAACCTGCTCGTAAAACTTCAAGTTAAAATTTTGTTGCCATTCGTTTTTCCACTTGTCCGTTGAAGTTTCACTTCTACTATGTGTCCCCACCCAGCACACATTTTTTTATTTTAATAATAATTCTTTTTATTTTATTATGGACAATTGTTATAAATAAATAAAAGAAGTAAATTCTATCAATTTATACCTTCAAACATATGGTAATGTGTGAGCGAGATAGCGAACCCATTGAGGTAGCTTCTTTAGTCGATTGTATGCAACTAATTAGCGAACATAGCGAGGAAGCCGCAGCAATGTAAAGAATCATTGCACCGGTAGTCTGTATTGATTCGAGCCTAGTATTTTTTTCTGATGCACTATTTGATTCGGGGCCTATGTCGCCGTCCTACCACTGCACCGCTCGCCGGCGATCGTATGGCCTGAGTGCCCGCTATATTCGAGCGTGTAGCGTTCGTGTCAAATACATGGAAATGCTAGCGCTTGTCCCTAGTGTTTGAGTTGAGCGACCCGTCGTGTATAGGAACGATGCACGCCCCGCCCCGCTGCACGCCCCGCTCCGCTGCACGCCCCGCTCCGCTGCGCGCTCGGTTCGGGCGTGCACTGAGACCGTAGATAAACTAATTTAAATGTATCTAGACGCTAACGAGTGTCCCTAGTGCCAGCCAAGATGTTTGTTAACGATGAACGCCGAGCGTGTGCACTCAGGCCACTGGGTTGGACGCTTTATTGCCGGAGCCCGCCCCGCCGGACGCTTGCCACTCAGGCTGTACACTGGGGGTTTTGAAGTTTACTCCTATTCCAAAACCGACAACATAGATAATGATAACAGTACGGTACTGAAATTAAAATGTATGACAGGTATACGTAATTCCAAAGAATAAAAATAACAGTCTCACCCTATATACACTATAGGTATGTCTGATTAACACAACTAGTGGTTGCCCGTGGTCGAAATTCGACCATAATAATTTGTATTTGTGTGTGTCAAATACACGGTGGTGTGTGTAATGATTTTTTTATTGATTTAATGTATTTTTATGCATAATTAAAAAAAATATTTGCATTCTGCACTCCTTCTCTATATAAACTATATGTGTACAAGTAAACCATTATATCAAGTATTTCTAGCAATTAGCGGCCTCCTTGCAGCTGGTCGTAGGCATTCGGTGTGATCTTGGCTCCGGCTATGCGTTCTGGTGAGGTCTCCCTTTCTTCCTCTTTTCTTATTCCTTTTTTTTTTTGTTCTCTTTTAGATATTGTATACCAAACATTGCTTTTTTTTCTCAGTTTTGTTTTTACTTACGGTAGCTAGTATAATCTCAATTACTCAATATGTGGCAAATTATGTTGGTGTTGTATTAAGTATAACTACCTATGTATAAGATTCATAATATTAAATTCTGTACAATACTGTTTTATTGTCCAAATAAATGAAAAAAATAAAAGACGTGTGAAATTTCCGTCCGCGCAATTTTCGTAAAAAGGGTACAAAGTTTTTGCTTCACGTGTTAATATAATGACAATCATCCTAATATATTTATTATAATAACTTATGTATTTTGAAATATATTATTGTATATATATGACTATGTATTTGTACATATATTTCTTAAATTAGTTGCAGTATTTATGTATGTATTGCCTTTTTCCTGCACCACCTACATCGCCTGATTCAAATTTCTTTCATTTACGTTGCCTGGAAGTGATCGCTCTGAGCGATAAGGCCGTCTATTGTATTGCCTATAAAAATATTGTAAATATGGTCCGTTTTTGTAATTGTATAATTTGGTGTGCAATAAAGTGTTATCTCTCTCTCTCTCTACCCTCCTTATAGCAAACGCAGTACTTGCAAATGGCGGTTTCGAGAAAAACACGGTAAATATATGTTTAGGTATCGGAACAACATATCCATATTATTGTTACATGCCGTCAAAGATGAGCGCACAGCTGCATGTCGTAAGCGCAGTTTATTGTCTTCCCGGATTTGGGAATTCTTTTGTGTTTTGAATTTGTAATTAAGAAAAACATGCTATTGTTTTTCTACTTGTTTTATAACCACCATTAGCGTCGAACTAATGCGTATTGTTATTGTTTTCGACTTTGTTGGCCGTTCGCAGGTGTGCAAATTACTATTTCTCGGAAACTCAGTGCGCGCGGCCGAATTTTTTTGTACTGTGTAGTTGATATAAGACAATGCCCGAATGGAGGGGTGGGCAGTCAAGCGACGACTACGAGATGAATAAGACGATTGTAGTACTCTCGATTAGCGATATAGACGACGGACTTTGCGCGTGTCGAATTGCACTGAATCGTGCAGTGTGAACTGGTTGCATCCAGTTTTATTTGTATTTGTTTTATACGTGTTTGTACAGTTCTAATAAATTCTATAGTAGTTCCAACGGCATTTTTAATTCGAGTCCTGTAGCTCGTAACATTATGTAACTTTTTAGTGTATCTAAAAACCAATTTAAAAAAATCTAGCTTTGTGTATAGATTACCGCCATTTCTGCAAAAATGTAGGTTACTGCAAGTGCAATTTGTAGGGCACAGTTGTTGTACTGTACACTCAGTCAAAACTTTACGTACTGTGACATGACTAATTGCCGCTATGTTTATTTAAACAGGTAGCGATCTGAGAGAAAGCGGGGCTGAGATACGAGTGAAAAACAAACTTGTCAAGCGGTACACAAGCCAGTCAGCACAGGCTTCCTTCGAATTTGAAGCCAGTAGCTGGATCAATATAAGTCAGCTTTTAGAGCTGTAACCAACATACATACATATTGTCACGCCTGTTTCCCATTGGGGTAGGCAGAGGCGATGAATCTCCACCTGCTACGATCCTGACAAACCCTTTTCGGTTCATCAACTTTCATTAATCTTTTCATACATACACGCTTATTTAAACTACTTTTTATCTGACCTTTCTTCAAAATATCTTCAATTTGATCATGGTGAGTACGTCTCGGTCTACCGGCACCGACTCTACCAGCCACATTGCTGTCATATACTTGTTTTGTGATTCTGCTTTCATCCATCCTCTTACATGCCCAAACCACCTTAACATTCCTGTTTCAACTCTTGCCACTACATCTTCTTTCAATCCACAACGCTCACTTATCACGCTGTTTCTTATCATAGTGTTACAACTTAGCTAAAATTCCACGAAGCACGCCGACAAATGTGAATGCACACCTGCCGGTCATAAAGCACGGTTTATTATCTGCCCGCATTTGGACTTCTTTTGTTTACTTTGTGTTTTATATCTGTAATTAGAAAAGCCGCCTATTGTGTATTGTAATCCTTTATGGTAGTCAGTGGCCAGGTGTGATTCTAGCAAACCATTGTTTACCCGGTCGTGACATATTGTAAGCTGAGTATAAAGGAATGACCGAACGGAGAGCCCGGCAGTCAAGCGACGATTACGATACGGATAAGACGTGTGTACATTCGATAAGCTATATAGTGACGGACTTTGCGCGTGTTATTGAATCGTGCAGTTTGTACTGTTTGCGTCCAGTTATATTTGTACCTGTCTTATACGTGTTTGTATAGTTCTAATAAATTCTATAGTAATTCCAACAGCATTTTAAATCGAGTCCCGCACTCGTAACAATATACTTCTCAAAGCCCTCATTTCAACTACATTTATCCTACTTTCCTGCTTCTTCTGCCATACCCAACTTTCACTGAAGTACATTAGCGTTGGTACTAATACCTCTTGATGGACAGCCAGACTTTCCTTTATAGACACTTTCCTGCTGTTCATAAAAGACTTCAGCGCTCCATTTACCAATATAATGATTCCAATATGACTCTACCAGGTTAAAAGTTCTAGAAAATAGCGAATTGTTAGCCGACACCAACCTGCCTTTGACGCTGGAAGCTCTGGAATGCCTCACGGAGGAGTCCCGGCTCTCCCTCTGCGCTTCCCGGAGGAGTCTCACGTATTCATTCTCCACCGCAGCCAAGCCACCGCCAGAGTTCAGCTCCACCCATGATTCTGCAATTAAACAAGTTATAATCTATATAAATAAATAAAATTCAAGTGTCTGTTTGTTTGTAATGTCAAAATAACAACTTTTTACTAAATGCATTAGAAAGTATATACGGTTTTTTTTATTGCATGAGTCCAGCAGACAGGCAGACGGCCCACCTGGTGGAAAGCTGGACATTTGTCACACCGAAGGTGCTACCAATATGTTGTCGATCTCTGAATAAATTCCAATTTCGGCTTTTGACTAAAGTATTTTTAGTCAAACCTAGAATTTCTTACCTAACTTTTTAGTCAAACAATGAACATAAAATAATCTGTTTCAGGCTTTGCCTAGTCGATCCTAGAAGGGACTAAGGCCGACTCGGTCAAACGTCTATTCGTGCTGCACTTGTTACATGTTTAATGAGTGTATAAATTAGTCTCACCTAGGTTAGACAAAAATTCGTTAGTCAAAGGCAGAAAAACTTCATTTATTTGGATTTTGACTAAGACTTTACGTCAGACCTGAGGTTTGACTAGTCAAACCTAGGAACACCAGTTTTTTTATTTTTATTAACTACTCTACGGACTCGAGTTCCGTACCCTTTTTTACAACTTAATTTCTATGAAAGCTTTTAGGTTTATACACGCTTATTGTTTATTTTGTTATTGTGTGTGACATTAATTTAGTGATTTTTATGTGGTAGTGTACCTTAAGAATAACTTGTAATATTTTTTTCTATTTTTAATACTGAACTTATACTAATGTAGAGTGTATCTGTTACATGCTGGTGTTGTGAGGAAGTGCACGTGCAGTCTGTGCCTTATGTCTGTCTATACCTACATATATCTTAACTAGTGTCATTTGTGTTGCTTTTCCTTTCTGTGCCTAGGTTATTAATTTTTAGGCTCTTTGTGTGTCTCGGTTTATTTGTAAAGTGTGCGTGTAATGCAATGCGGTGGTAGTGCGCGTTGGTGTGAGTATGTGTGAGTTTTGTTGCTGGTTGTGTGTTTGTGACTTTGTGTGGTGTTATAATTTATTGTTTAATTGTCGCGACATGAAAATTTTTCATTTGAGGAACATCAGTTTCGATGTTTGACTCTAACATATACACCAATGTGGGTAAACCAATCAACGTCGTTTTTTTAACGTTACAATTAAGTCACATTTGGACACAGATATAAACACAAACGAAGGCCTACGAAAAGAGTTACTTCGAGAGCGAAATTTATCTGTCGTGGGAGAATGCAATAGCATTATGGCATATCCGTTATCAACAGATGCCAAGATATGTTGCAAACTTTATGATTCTAATTTTAGTTCAAATTAATTATAGATTATAATATCAGCCTTATAAATGTCCCACTGCTGGGCTCGGGCCTCCCATTATAGGGGTATGGACAGTATACCCGCCACGCTTGTCCAAGGCGGCTTGGCAGCTTTGACACATCGGTTATCTCGATGTACATGTTGCATCGCGATGTTTTCGTTCACCGTTATTAGCACGTGGTAATTGCAACAATATGCACATTAGACGAGGAAACTGACTAAGTGGTGCATGCGTTCCGGCCAGGATCGAACCCGCGCCCTTTGAGCTTAGGACGCGTGCGCTAGCCATTACGCCACCACGACTTCGATTCGAAACGACTAGAGATTATATGAGAAATGTTTTTTATTTAGGATTTGGGTACTTTACGGGGTGACATGGCTGCTACGCGGCAAAGACTTATCTAAATAAAGATTGAAAAAAAAAACATCCCAGGTGTAGCAGAAATATGAAGCATTCGAACTAATCAATTTACGTAACTGGCAGTAGCTGAGTTACGACACAAACAATCGCATGCGCCGGCGCAATGTAAACAAGGCCCTATTGTTCTAAATACCAAACACGCAATATCAGGCACGTACCGATACCCTTCGATTTAAAATCTACAGATAAGTAAACAGCGCTTAGTTTCGTAGGACTATTGTCAAATAAGGTACCCTTATAATAAAACTCGACACAGAGCATCCAAAAATGACGTCACACGAATTTCATGATTTTTCGACCCCTCCCCCGTCCTTGTCACAGCTGGTCACATTCGTAAGACTCCTCCCAATTGCAAAATATTTGATGTTTTTAAACTCTTTTTTTGTTGTTGTTGTTGTTTCTCTATTGTTATAACTATCTCAAACTACATAAATAATATGTATTAAATCTTTTTTTTTTTTTTTTTTTTTTTTTTTTCTTCATTTTCAACTTTCTTTTCACTTTGTATTTTATTTGCTTCAGTGTCTGTGTATGTCACTTGAATGGCCCTAGCGGAAGATCAGCGCTGGTCAGGCGAAGATCTTAGCGGAACGCCTCGTTAAGCATCTCGATACTGTGGAGCCGGGGCTAGCACAGACGCAGTTCGGGTTTCGGCGGAGGCGCTCCACGTTGGACGCCTTCGAGACACTGCGATCTGTAACGGACGACGCAGTCCAAGCAAAGGATACTGTCCTGGCGGTTTCGCTAGACATAGCGAACGCCTTTAACAGCCTCCCTCACGAGACGATTAGGGAGGGGCTTCGTGCACACGGAGTCCCCCCGTACCTCACGAGGTTGTTGGGCGCGTACCTCCAGGATAGATACATCCTTTGGGAGGGCGGCGAGTCCGAGAATCGCGCGATAGGTCGGCGACGCGTCGCGTGCGGCGTACCACAGGGATCGGTCCTCGGGCCGGTTCTTTGGAACGTCGGTTATGACTGGATCCTTCGGGTTCCGGTCCTGCCCGGAATAGGGCTAATCTGCTTTGCGGATGACACCCTACTCACGGCACGCGCTGCGTCATTCGCGGAATCCGTGGACCTCGCCAACGCCGGGCTGGCGATCGTGGTCCGAAGAATAGGTAGGCTGGGCTTGAAGGTCTCCCCGCGAAAACGGAGGCCATCATGTTCCATAGGCGGTTTCGCAATCCCCCGCGGACTTGTCCGTTACAGTCCAAGGGGTGGACATTCGTGTAGGCCCCAGATGAAATATCTGGGGCTAATTCTTGATGGGAAATGGCTGTTCAAAGCGCACTTTGAGCAGCTAGTTCCCAAGCTCGTGAGGTCCGCAGGCGCCCTCTCTCGGCTTCTTCCCAACGTGGGGGGACCGGGGGGGACGACTAGGAAACTCTACATGGGCATCCTTAGGAGTATGGCCCTGTACGGTGCACCCGTATGGTCCACTGCACTTCACCGCCACAATAGGACTTTGTTGTGCCGCGCACAACGGGTCCTGGCGGTGAGGACCATCCGAGGATACCGTACAGTGTCGTGGACGGCGTCGACACTCTTGGCAGGCGATCCGCCCTGGCCTCTCCAGGCGGACGTGATAGCCAAAGTTCGGCGCTCCCGACAGGATGCCCTCGCCCGTGGCCTGGTCTATGGCCAGGCCGAACTCCAGGTGATCAGGACGCGGGAAACCGCGGCCATGATCCAATCTTGGTCAGTAGAGTTGGAAAACCCTGTTGCTGGCATTGACACGGTGGAGGCGGTTCGACCGCAGCTGTTGCGATGGCTCTCGCGGAAACGCGGGACCCTGACCTTCAGAATGACACAGATACTTACCGGGCACGGTTGCTTCGATAAGTATCTGTGTCAGATTGCGGGCTGCTTGCCTTCACCCCAATGCCGCCAGTGTGGCGCGCTGGACACGGCGTTACACACGCTAGTCGAGTGCGCAGCATGGGCACCTCAGAGGTTTGAACTCGAGACACTTGTAGGACCGATCGAATCGCTGGGCGATCTGGTGCAAGCCATGCTGCACAGCGACGATTGGTGGGTGGGTGCGGCCAATTTCTGCGAGACGGTAGTGTCTCATAAGGAGGCCGCGGAACGAGATAGGGAGAGAGATGGTAGTGCGCATGCGTCTCGCGGGCGCCGACGTCAGTTGGGAGCCCGGAGGCGCAGGTATGCGCATGACCTCCCTCCCTGAAATACCGCTGCAGGGGCCCTCTAGCATCTAGGGAGCAGAGGAGTCTTCACCCCTGTTGACGAAGTGAGTTTGCCTCTCCCGGGGCATTCTCAAGCACTTGTGCGCTAGGATCGGTGTGGGCGTAACTACGTTCTGTATCTCACGCCTTTCCTGCCATAAGCGCGGGGCACATGGGAGGAGGGTGGTTTTAGTGGGGTATTGATTAGTCGAGTCTCCACACAAGCCGGTTGATTATTGTTTGGATTGCCTCAGTGGAAAGCCTCCATGATCAACAACGGTCTAATCCCTAGCAAAGGACCCGGTATGTGCGAAATGCATTTCCCCCGCCTTAAAAAAAAAAAAAAAAAAAAAAAAAAAAAAAAAAAGATCAGCGCTGGTTAACTTAACCAGCAACATGCTGAGCTAGGACCAATTTAGAGCTACACTTGCTTCGTTTCTTTTTTACTGCATGTTGCATAGTACATTTATTTATTTATACACGTGTATTGTATTCTCATTTATGTTGTAGTTCTAAATAAATTATTTTTTCTTTCTTTTCTATGTCGCACTAGGGAAGTGTGACATCAAATATTTTGCAATTCGACATCAAGGTTATTATTATAAATTATAAGTTATTAACTAATTATAAAATCTGTACCCCTTTTTACGAAAATTGCGCGGACGGAGGAGTATAAAATTTCGCACAATTATACCTACCTACTTTATAAAGAAAAGAAGCGATAAATACTAATATATTTTTTTAATTATGCATAAAAAATACATTAAATCAATAAAAAAACACACACACAAACACGCATATATACTCTTTTGTTTATTGTTGCTTTGGCGAAATCTGTGATTATAGAAGTATAGTCTTTGACAGTAATTATTATGGTCGAATTTCGGGCACGGGCGACCACTAGTTAAATTACAACCCCAGTTCCGTAATTAGTTCTATATGTATATATGTATATATGTTTGACCGCGATGAACTCCGAAACTACTTAACGAATTTTGATGTCTTTCTTTCATTTTGTTGAATTTTTTCCAACTTAGGACACAGGGTAAGGTTTCATTTTAATTTCAATCATTTTTTAACGTGTGACATATCCTTATACCTCTTACATCCCGTCACACAGGCATCGTCGGTCTATAATATTATGAAATTCTAAAAATGTCGTGTCTGTACATTGAAGCTATTTAAAAAAGAAACAACTGGATTACACTATATAAACGACGGAGAACATGATGCATTATTTTTAAATATATGTCTGTTTATCTGTTTGTTCGGGATTCACGTAAAAACTACTGGGCCGATTTCGGTGCGGTTTTCTCTTATCGACAGCAAATTCTTAGACTTCAAATCTGAGCAACTTTTCATCTTGGGAATGATCTAAAATGGCCACATTGCAAAAATTACGCAATATGATATGATCTTTATATATATCTTTATATATTCTATATGATCTTTTCACTGTTCCATAGCAAATTGTATGTAATAAAATAAAATGTGTGATATTGTTTTATCCCGGGAGCGGGTACTAATCGTTCCGGTGGATAAAACTTGGCTTATTCTGGGAAACTTTAGCTTACATTCTGTTTTAAATGCCGAGGTACTTTATATCCCGGGAATTTCAAGTCAAACGTGGACGAAGTCGCAGGTATATCTTTGTTAACTAATAAAAATACAGTAATTAATTAAAAAACATTACAAATAGTAAAAAAAAAATCACACGTATTCTAAGAATAGGTCTTAAACAAATTTACTGCGAAAAACTGGTTTCTCGAAGCCACACACACTCGGCTTTCTACATATTATGTAATCTCAAGTTCGGAACTCATCGCCATCATTACAGCGGCTTCCAAATATTAACAGAATCCCTATTAATATTATAAATGCGAAAGTAACTCTGTCTGTTACGCTTTCACGGAAAAACTACTGGACCAATTTGGCTAAAACGTAGTATATATACTTTCGATGCCGAGGATGAACATAGGATACTTTTTATCCCGAGAAATAAAAATAAGAATTGCATTCGGCTCCATACATAATATCGCAAAATGTTGTACAATGTATTGGCGCCAAAATGAGAAAACACAATGAATATAAAAATGACAGATTCCAAATTCAAATGTAATATTTTGTTTCTTTTTAATTGTAACAAGTAATTAGGGTCAGTCTAAGTATATGTAATTGTAGTACCGAGGGTGGACAAGGGATACTTTTCATCCCGAATAATGGGATAGATTTTGGGATAGATTTATGTAAATTATCCCAGAAAGTAGGATAGGTCTTGTTTTTTGTATTGCCATTTTCGTCATTTTGGTTAGTTAATTTGGTCATTCTCATTTTCGTTATTAAACTAAATGTAATACAGGAAATAAACATAAACACTATTCATGCCGGGTGATGGGATAGTCTGCGATATAAAATGACATGAAACTTCCGGAGGCAAATAGCACTAACTAAAAATTTAATACAATGTTACCTGTTTTAACGCCTGCTTCATAAGAGGTATGCACTTGAGTTTAGGTAAACTCTGGTTTATATATACTAAAGACAGACTGGCATCTGCTAGTGAAACTTTGTTGGCATTTCCATGATGACTAACACTAACACGACCGCAGCACAAAATTTTTCTCGGGACGAAAGGAATCCTAAATTTTGACCCGGGATATAAAAGCTAGCTCTGTGTCGAATTTCATTTAAATCCGTTCAGTAGTTTTCACGTGATACTCTGACAGACAGACAAAATTTATCCGTGCAGCAACGGAGATAGAATACAATTTTCTACATTGGGGCGGCCTGTCGTAAGAGGCGACAAAAAACCCACAGCCAGGTGATAGGGCATTTGCCCGTCTGTATGGGTACCGTTCACGCGTTTCTTTAACTTGACCGATTTCAACTGTACATATCGGAACACAGAGTAAAAGACTATGAACACCTAGTGTAGTAGGTCCTCTATGTTCACCCAACGATTTCCTTTGTTTTTCTCGTCACTTCCGTACACTACACATGAATTGGCAACAACATTCGCACCACGTTGAGTCACGTCTGTTGAAATCGCTCAAAGCGTTTATAAATAACACGAACATTACTACGCAGTTCACTGCACCGACAAGGCGAGAACTTTGATTCAACAACGTAAACGCTATGTAAATACTTTGTTTGATTCTGTGATTAGAGCTTTATAAAAGATTAACATACGCTAGCGAAACTTCATTCGCGTTGCTCTGACGACAGCGTGTTAGTTACTTCAAGTGCAGCACCAACATAATCGAATGCAGGACTGTCTTTTTGAATGAATGAATGGTCTTTATTGCATACATAAGCTACACATACATATTTTATACAACAGGACGTCTAATCGCCCGCAGGCGACATCTTCCAAACAATCTTTACACCGATTAAAACTAATTTAAATTATTTTTTAATTATTTAGGTTTATGGCTTGGCAGCTAGGCCTTTAAGCCAAATCTTAGATTATAACACAGCTGAACTGTAGATTATCAGCTGGTGCCATTCAAGGAGTTCTTGTGACAACTCAAAAGGCCACATTTGACTATACAGTTCACATTTCTCACAAAACACATAATTACTACTCAAAAACTATCAATATCCTACAACTATTGTTCATTTCAGAGTAATTGTACACATTTTTAGAAAATAAAACTGCACAGCACAGCACCTCCTTTCAGTTCCCGCCAAAAACTCGCAACTAATTTAAATGAAATATACGTAACATAGATTATAAAGGAGGAAAATAGTAAAAAAATAAACGTCAAAAAATTCTGATATTAATACGCATGTGTTTATTATTATACCTAAATATTTTAATGTCAGTGTGTTTATTTCTCTTTAAGTCACAATTATCTAATATTTTAGTCATTTATTATTACTGTCCAAGAATTCCTGTATCGAATAAAATGTCTTAGGCATATAAATAGCTTATATTTATATGCCTCAAATTCGCTGCACGTCTTTATCGTCACCCCCATTTCCTGGAGCTCCCACGCTCAACTACGCAACGGGTCTCTAGAACGTTTATTACGCGTACAACAATGACCTGGAGAGAACATCCCGCCGAGGTTTTCCCGACATGAAGTCGTTTAAGAGAGGCGTTATAAAATCTCTTAGAGGCCGGCAACGCCCCTGGTGTTGCAAACGTCCGTAGATGACGGAAACCACCTTCCATCAAGTGGGCCATCCTCCTGTTTGCCTGCTCCAGGCAATAAATGTCCAAAGGTAATTTGTTGTATATTTTGAGGGACATCATAAATATGCTACGTGCAAATAGTGTTGTTTGGATAGGTATATTCGTCTATCCCACGGAAATCGACGTCTTCTATCGGATAGAAGTATCTTAAGTGTTCATCCGTGCAGGAACAGAGAAAGAATACAAACTCCTGCATTGGGGCGGCCTGTCGTAAGAGGCGACGAAACAACCCACAGCCAGGTGGTAGGGCATTTGCTCGACTAGATGGCTACCATCCCTGGTCTAGAGTATGTCGCCATAACAACCTTGAGTTGTGTTCCGGCATTAGTGACCAGGTTCCAGTCTCCCTTAAGAGAGCTGAAGTGGATTCGTAGCACATTTGGTGTTGGAAATGTCTATAGGCGATGGTAACCGCTTTCCATCAGGTAGGCCGTCTGCCTGTCTGCTGAACTCCTGTAATAAAAAAAAGGTAGAAGCTAGCTCAGGCAGCTAGATGAGGGAGCGGAGTCGTACCGCGCTCCTCATTCTTACGCCACTTTGCGGTGGCAACGAACCAGGCTGTCCCCGCCGGCGCTTGCCAGGGTCTACGCGGAGCAGCCGATTGCAATTTCCCGCGGCCCTGGCTATATGGCGAATGGAAGGAACATGAAGAGTTTTAGTAGGCATTCCGGCAACAAGCTGGCGAGTCCCACATGCCTCATCGTGACCCCGACACGTTGATAAATCCGCAAACGGCTTCTCCTAGTCGAAAAAGAGGGTTATAACTTACTAGCTCCTGCCCGCGACTTTGTCCGCATGGACTAGTTACTTTGGGCTAAGGCTAACTTCTGTCACACATGATTTTTGTGAAACTTTAACAGTTTACGCAGCGCACGCAGCGGAAGCTCTCAAAAGGAAAAAGACCCCCGATTTTGAAACATTCTTCATTGATGCTCCGCTCCTATTGGTCTTAGCATGATGATATAAAGCCTATAAGCCTTCCTCGATATATGAGCTATCTAACACTGAAAGAATTTTTCAAATCAGACCAGTAGTCCCTGAGATTACCGCGTTCAAGCAAACAAACAAACAAACTCTTCAGCTTTATAAATTAGTATAAGATAAGCCAGCTACGTGTCGGGTTTCATTTAAATCCGTTTATTAGTTTTCTAACAAAGAAAGAAGGAAAAAATCTATTTGAAGAAATAGCGACGTACATTGCTGACATGTATCGTAAAAACAAAAACATATTTTGAGCATTTGTACGCCGCATTTTCAGCAAACACGGTTTGCACTCAGCTTATTGCTGTGCCGGCATAATATGCGACACAAAGTTGATTTTCAATGCAAAGCTTCCTTTTGGCGTAATATTAAAACGAACCGAATAATTTATGAATTTAATTTAAAAACTATTTAATTTGTAAATAATATTATATTCCTACATAGAATAATCAGTATAAATATTTTGTTAACTATAGATTGATACATAGATAACACTTTATTGTACACCATTACATAAAACTTACAAACTAGTATTATTCTAATTGTGTACAGAGGGCGGTCTTATCGCTAAAAAGCCATCTCTTCCAGACAACCTGTGGCAGGAATATTGCTGATTAGGAATGGCGATGGTGATATACATAATTATTGTACGATTACTTACATTTTAATAATAAATATATAACTATACTATATATACAAATATACACAAAGTTATATACATATTCAAAATATAGTGATAAAATGCAACTATTTAAACATAATAAATATATAGATTTATGCAATATAATACTACTTATATAAAACTATATGATTTAAATTAAAAATATAACTCATGCTTGTCTATATTGTAACATGCTTGTATGTATATTGCGCCTAACAACATGTATCGATTCATCTAAATCTAATCGAATATGATGGGATACAGCGATTGTCTACTATTGCCACGTCACTGACATGAGGCAACAATTCTCTTTGGTATAACCTAACCTAACAGAGAAACAGACAAAAATTCAAAGTCGCATTTTCAAAATCTGCTGATCTGAAATAGCGCCTGATTCTTTTCCAAGTTTTAAATTCATTGTACAAACTCAGTAACCTCAAGAGATTTGCTATATTGTAGAATGACCAGCGGACCCGACAAATGTTGTTCTGTCCGTAAAAATCTAGAACCCGATTGCACTGCCACCTACCGGGTCCAAGTGTGAATCTAAATTCTAAGCCATCCAGAGACGCACTTGGGCACACACACTGTGACATACATTGTTACACACTAACATTATATGTTATAGATAGATAGCTAGATGTAGTATTTGAGACAGTTATAAAGAAAGAACTGTGACTAACGGTGGTTTGTTTACCTATCAGTTACGACATAATCCTGTTGGTGTCCCGCAAGGTAGAATCCTTAGACCCCTGTTATTTTTAATATACATAAACAACCAGCTTGCGGTACCCTCAAACCAATGGAAGGGATCGCTTTTCAGCGAATCGCTGGAGTTCAGCAGACAGGCAGACGGCCCACTTCATGGAAAGCGGTTACCATCGTCTATGAACATTTGCAAGACCAAAGGTGCTACAAAAGTGCTGCTGCTCTCTTAATGGAGACTGGAACCTGGTCACTAATGCCGGAACACAACTTAATGTTGTTGTGGCGACATATTTTAGACCAGGGGTGGTAGCCATCCAGTCGGGTAAATGCCCTGGCACCTGGCACTTAGTATTGTTACACAATAAAGAGTTATCTATCAATTTGTACTTTTCGCTGACGATGTGAATATGGTTGTGGCCACCAAAGAAACTGTGGACAATGCCTATTAAGAGAAATTACTACAGTGCTAATTGTTATTTAAACATTAATTACAATGATTTCTATCAGATTTTCTAAAAGTGTGAAGATAACAAGGCATTTTATGGCGCGCTTTGTTATACAAACATTGTTTTAAAACTTATTGTGAAATGTGTCACCTATCCCATTATCGTCCAAAAGAAAGAGAAAAAGCATTTATTATAACTTTGAAATTGAAATTTTCACCACGTATTGATTAGATAAAAGAGTTACTATACATTGTTTTTCATTAGAAGACCATTTTGGTACAACACGTGCATGATTTTTACAATCAAATACATTATCTAATGATATTTAGTTTAGTTTTAGTCAACTTAAGGAACATCTAAAGTTAGATATTAAATTGGAAAATATTATTAATTCTATTCTAAATCTGAGTACACGATTTAACTAGAATATTATTAAAAAATTTATCTCATAAGAAAAAACAGGTTATAGAAAATGTAAGCACTTTGAACTTTGCGATTTCCAGAACATTATTTCCCCTTTATATAACTGGATATACTTATTAAAATATTTAATTATGTAAAATTTCAAACCGATCACCTGACTAGATTAATTAGTATGTAAAGCCTTTTATATTTAAATTCCTATAATTCATATGTAAATATGTAAAATGTATATGCAAATTAGTTTGATAAATATAGTACGTGCAAAACTTAAATGCGTCCTTGAAATTCGAACACGTCATTGCGCAGAACACAGTTATAAGATTCAAAGACAGAGCTGACAGGGAAGAGTGTTGCGGTTTCGCTCGCTCGCTAACCAGACTCGCATACCATCATTTTCGCTCTACACAGTGTCAAGTGCGATACACGTTAACATTTGACCGGATCAACGTAAAAACACTGAGCTAACTTCACTCGAGTCGCATTTTTATTTTGCACGAACTGCATGTATTTAGTATGCGATTTCGACAATGTTAAATTTAGAACATACTCCTCCTTTTTAAATTTGTATCTAGCCAGTGTTAAATATCCATTTATATTCATAATCAATGTATAAAATAATACTATAACCCATCACGTGGTAGAGCCATGCTGGAAACATTATATTGCTTATAGCACTCTGGGCCAGTTTGATCATTGTGAATTTAGGCGTGAAACGTTTAGCCTTGAACTAATCGTGTTTCGTGCGATGGCTGAGAGTTCCGATGGCCCTCTCGCCCCTCCCTCTATTCCATTTCATTACCCTATCCTCTCCATTCATCTCAACCGACCCTAAAGTTTTGCAATGCATTGGTATCGCCCCACAGTGTTGCAAACGTTAAGTTTAGTAGCAGGCGGGACCTAATCGCAAATTATAAACCGAAAAAAAAATTATAGTTTAACCTTGTTGCTACACATAATACGGGTATTTAACTCAGCCTTTCAACTCATAATATAGTCTGCTAAGCCGAAGTAGAGGTTACTTTACTTATAGTTTATTTTGTTTTCTATTCTCAAGCTTGTTTTGGTCTTTTTAGTGCATTACTTTTTCTCTATCAATTTTTTCTAACTTAGCATAGTTAATAAAATTTTATATATTGGTACTATTTTGTTACAGAAACGATACCTATGCTTTGTTAAATTAACAAGACATGTATATGGTTATAATAAAAAACTTATCGTTTACCCAATTCGTCCACAGGAACTGAAATCTTTCTTTCCGTCATGTTTCAAACAAGAAAGCACAAGGCCACTATAACTAACAAATCTATCAAAATTATCACTTTATAATCACCAATGTATTGCAAAAAAATTAACTGCGCAAATAGAAATCGCGTAGATATTGTGCAAATATTTTAAAAACGTGTTTTAGCGGAGCGCGGACTAGTACGTGCACACGCTCCGAGCGTCCAATCGAGACTGGTCTGATTTCGTATATAAATATAGACAGACGTACGTAAACAAAGCGTGGTCGAGGTTGCGTGGGCGCATGATTTTAAACACGTTCTACAGTGAAAGCTATAATATAAAAAAGGGAAAGATATTATTAAAGAATAAGGAAACAGCGACCCAATTCAAAAATCCAATGACGTAATAGGAAATTTTTGTAACTGATGGCAATTGCATCCACAGGGTTAAGCTGAGGTTCTGAAACTGAAATTGCTAGGATCTTGACATACACTCTTCGCTTCATCTACTTTCATTAATGTCTCTTTAATTAAAATTTTACTCAATTCTAGTATTTATTTTTTCTTTCAAAACAATTCTAAATTCAGTTAATAAGACTATTATGCTCAATTAAAATTATTTGTGTGTATGTATGTATTATATCACGTATATATACATAAGTATATACTACTGTATGGGCCAACTAAGTATTTGGAAGTTAGTACTGAAAATCAGCTCTGTGTCGCTATTTTTTTATACCGTTACAGCATATTGCTGAGCTATCAACGTCGTTAACTGAGAATTCGACGTACAATTTATTTTATGTGAATCTTTATTTTTTTCATAATGTTGACGTCGTCGTTATTCATAATTAAAACTAGGTTTTAACGGTTTTAAGCGTGCCATTTTACTTCGACGTTTTGGCCACTTTTCAGTAGCCGTAATTGGCGGGCTACTGAATAGAGTTTTAATTTTAACTGTGTTCTAGTCGCAATACTTAAGAAAATACTTTGTCATTTTTCATGTTAGGAAAAATCTTTCCTTTCTTCTTTTTTTTCTACATACATGCGCGTTTACTTGAAGTTCTTTTTACAGCTTCCAATCGCTTACACATCACACTGTACCACAAGCTTTATGCTTAACCACATGTAGGCATTGTATCGTACATAAACGTCTATATAACAGTGTTAATGCATATATAATACACAAAGTCATATCTGACGTTTGTTTATGCACGTATGGTCTTCAATTCTCGGTACAAACGTTTTTGTCTTGAAAGAAAGTTTTGACGGGCACGTTGGTGCTGTCACGTAGTCAAGGATTCTCGAAAACTCGGCTATATTCGAAAATAACATCACAAGGTGATGCCACCATTCATATATTGTTCCCGTCATGGCACGATTAAATCGTAATATCAAGAAAATGCTACTTTGTATTTCATCTATACATATTATAATTACTTGCCCTCACTTACTGACTTTTTTTCAGGCGGGGGAAATGCATTCCGCACATACCGGGTCCTTTGCTAGGGATTAGACCGTTGTCGATCATGAGGCATTCCGCTGAGGGCAATCCAAACAGTAACCGACCGGCTTGTGTGGAGACTCGAACCAATGGACAAATGCCCAAGGGCTAATACCACACTAAAACCACCCTCCTCCCATGTGCCCCGCGCTTATGGTAGGAAAGGCATGAGACTTAGAACGTAGTTACGCCCACGCCGATCCTAGCGCAAAAGTGCGTGAGAGTGCCCCGGGAATCAGAGCAAACTCACTTCGTCAACTGGCGCCGGCCAGTGAGACGACATATCAATGCACAGCCCAAACTACTGGAGCTAGGACTGAAAATTTACATACGAGTTTTTTCTACACTGTAGGTGGGCACTAAGAAACAATGTATGTGTATTGATTTGTTAATATATTTATTAATATTTATTAATATATATATATATATATATATATATATATATATATATATATATATATATATATATATATATATATATATATATATATATAATATTAATGTGTTATTATCTATTTTTTTTTATTTCTTTTAAATACATTCTCGATTCCTTTCACACAATCCACAGCCCGGGTTGTGTGGAAGAGATCGCTCTAAAGCGATACGGCCGCTCTTTGTTCCTGCCTTCACACGAAATTTCTGTAAATGATTTAATTTATGTATGGGTGGTGAACAATAAAGTATTTTCTATCTATCTAAAAACCAACTTATGAAAATTCAACCCCTAAGGGGGTGAAAAAGTAGATGAAAGTTTGTATGAAAATTCGTCATTTTCAAAGTAAGAAGCAAGAAATTATACATACACCTGCTTTTGTTTACAAATAAATGTACACGTGTATCGGCGTTTTTAGAAATTCAACCATTAGTTTATTTAGATTAGATATTATTAATATTTAGAAGAGAAGAGGTGGAACATCACTGCCGTGGAACAAAGGGAGTGTGACAGGAATGGCTCTGGGAATATTCGACTGGATTTTTTTTACTAAGGGAAACCCGTTTGAGGACTAGCCTGCGCGGGGTGGCACTAGCAGGGCAAGCAACAAATACTATTGCCACGCCACGGTCGGGGATACCCACAAAACCTCTCTGTGTTCCTTCCTGCGCCTTATGTCAGGGTTACAGGAATGCGGAAGCTCGATCAACTCCACATCCCTTGGCAGGCGGGGGCCCCTAGCGCCACATCCACTGCCGGAAGGAAGCATGCTTAGCGGCGTCATCGTTCTCAAATCCAGCTTGGGGCGGTTCGAAGCACGCTTCACGAGACACGTCACGCTCTCTTCTTGACGGCATTACAGGCGGCTAGGAAACCCATCCCTAGGACTATGCCGGGAGTAGAACAAGCTCGTGCGTTCTCACTCCCGCTACGCCCCCTCCTTGGCGAGCGTTACGCGCTCGCAAAAGGAAGAGACGGCGTCCCACCCGAGTTTGCTCCCGACCTTAGCCACCACGGCCGGGATACGGTCAAGTCCGCTAATGGCAACGAGTTCACGACGCTGCTCTGCACAAGCGGGACACTTCTGGGGCCCAATTATGCTAGTACTAACTCGTCAAAATCGCCGCACACTATCGCAAGTTTGCCGGATATCGGTATCCTGCTAATACTAATGGTGTGCCACGTGCACGTCACTATCTTTATATATATATTTGTGTTAGTTGTGGAATGCACTACCAGAGTACGTGTTTCCCGAAACATACAAGCCGGCTATCTTCAAGTCTCGTATGAATAGGTAGTATGCGTGCTCCATCTTCGACCGCATCATCACCGCAAGAAGAAAACTCGCGATAAATGTTTAAAATTTTCGGTAGCTTAGCAATATTCATTTTGGCTTACGGCAATTCTGCTAGAGATAATACCATTTTTTCTACTATTATTCCGCCGCGACGATATTGAGAAGAGATTGTGGTTTTAGTAGAATACGAATTTTTGACATTATCGCTATGGAATAATACTGTTACGAGTACGGGACTCGAATTAAAATGTAGTTGGAATTACTATAAAATTTATTAGAACTATACAAACACGTATATCACAGGTACAAATATAACCGGACGCAAAAAGCCCCAAATGTAATACACAATTAAATAACACGCACAAAGTCCGTCACTATATCGCTTATCGAATGTACGTCTTGCTCGTACCGTAATCCTCGCTTGACTGCCCCACCCTTCAGTTCGGGCATTGTTTTATACTGCACGGTGCAATATGTCTACCTTATCGTGTGCATCCGATTTCCCGGAATCACACCTGGCCACTGCCTACCGGAACAGATTACAATACAGAATAGGCGGCTTTTCTAATTACAAATATTAAATACAAATAAAACAAAAGAAGTGCAAATGCGGGCGGTAATAAAACTTGGGGTTTATGACCGCAGGTGTTCATTCGCATTTGTTGTTGTGCTTCGTGGAATTTCGGCTAAGTCGTAACAATACCTTGGATATCTTCGCAACGCCATGATGTTGAAACGGCAAAATTGGGCCCCTGAAGGGTGTGCAGCGCCGTGTCCTCGTCGGCCGTCTGACAATGGTGGCAACCTGAACAGACTCGCGGCTTGCCCATCTATTGTATTTGAGGCGTATCCAAGTTTTGCGCGTACTATATTATATCACTCGAATAGAATAAAGGCAAATTTACGTCGATGTTTGCCAACGATAACAGCGTATACGACCGACGAGGTGGAGGTCACGTAGGCCATGGACATCCACGATGGCGGGGGACCGGGGAATTCATACGATGATGTTAATTGAAAGTTAATGAATTCATTATTTCAATTTTAATTAATTAATAGATAAACGCTTCAGGGAACGGACCTATATTACGTGACCCATTTTTTTTTACATATTTTACCCCCCTCCCACCTCGGTGACCTACATGTAGTAGCTGACATTTAGAATAATTATGTAGAAATAAACAGAATATATAAGTAAAACATAAGTAATATAAGCAACATGCACAAACACAAATCGTGCGTGCGGCTTTGACTCCGGCAGGGCAACGCGGGCGCGTATATATGTATATATGTAAAAATGACACATAGTAGTAATAATATATTTACGTAGTTTATGTAAGTGTATAATGTATTACCTATAAATATTATTAACACACCCCAAATATTTCCACATCCTTTTTTCCAAATTACTATTACCTAGATATATAATATCCAAATTTATTTAAACATGTAGAACATAATGTACATGACTCGGACAATCTTGTTCGCCTGGGCTAACGATAGGAAAAAAAAGTATATGCCAAGACTCCCCCTTGTATTCACGTAGTGATTGATAAATAAATAATATTGATTGCTTACCATAACTATGTTGAATCTATACTAAGGTATGGAGTTATATTTTGGGGTAACTCCACAGACAAAAATCATATATTTATCGCACAAAAGAAATGTATACGATCCATCTGTAATTTGGGTCCCAGAGACAATTGCAAGACTCATTTCCAATCATTAAAAATTTTAACCTTGCCCTGTCTGCATATATACGAGATTGCGCAATTCGTTAAAATAAACCGCCATCTATTTAAAATAAAACCGCCACGTCATGAAAATTTGAGAGAAAGAGAATCAAATGTATTCAGTGTTAATAGATATAATACGGCACTGTTGGAAAAGAGTGTTTACGAAATGGCACCTGCATTATTTATTAAACTACCAAAACCGTTGAAAACAATACCATTAAATATATTTAAAACCAGACTAAAGAAATTGTTAATAGACAAATCATATTATTCCACGAACGAAACGAATATGTACTGAATCATGCACTTCTAGGAATAACAACTGTATACAACTACATTTATGCAAGAATAAATATATCATTACATTTCATAAGGTTTTAAATATTTTTTTGCAAACAAAAAGTTATAAAACAATAATTTGGTTCAAATTTGTCTTTATATTCTATATTATTTACCTGACCTTTGTATGACCGTGAAGCGTGGCCTGTATTTGAGCGGCACAAGCAAGAGCTGCGTGTCATGGAGCTGCATAAGTGGCGATGGATGTATGGAGTCACCATGTTAGGAACTCCCGCATCCGAGGCAGTCTACATGTCCGTGACATAGCAGACAGACTGGAAGCGAGTCGCTTACGCTGGTACGGGCACGTTTTACGGAGACCAGCTAATTACGTGGGGAAGAAATGTCTAGTTATGCTGCCACGAAGGCCCAAGAAATGCTGGCTTGATGTTGTGAAGGATGACATGACATGCGTGCCAATGGTGTCAAAACGACACGCAACCGGGACTTAGCGCTCGGGCGATGATGATGAGTCTATATTATTTACTACAAGATCTAAATATTCGTTGGAGTTTATTAAAACTATACAAACATGTATAACAGAGGTACAAATATAATCGAACACAACAAATCCAAACAGAAGGTCGTAATTCAATAAAATACGCAAAGTCTGTCACTATTAGATCTCCGATTGTACACACGTCACGCTTAGATCGTTGTTATCACTCGACTGACTCCTCCCTCAATCAGGCCATCGTTTTATACTGCAAAAATGCAATGTGCCCGTATCGTAGTCGACATAATCCAATACACCTGGCTAATGAGTCGGCCGCAAGTGGCCATAAACGGGTACAATAAACAATAGGCTATTGCCTAGAAACGTATGCCAATAATAAGTAAACAAAAGAAGACGATCATAAAAGAATTACAATTTTATAGATATGCAGGTGGATTTTGTAACAGTATATTAAAATAGTTACTGATGCTTTTTGATTCCTAACACAATCATTACGTAAAGCGCAAGTCGATGGAACATAACGTCTTGCGGAATCTTAATTAATACATGTTATATTTGATACGATTAATGCACACTGGGTGCATGTGCTACAGGTATGCTCTATGCTATGTCTATGTCGACATAGACAAATCTAAAAGTAGCAAACGCACATGTACCGAATGTGAATTAATCGTATCAAATATAACGTAATATCCATTAATAATTATAGCACATTGATACATAATATGTCGAGATTAATAGAAAATAGTAACACGTGTTGTATATTCCTGAGAGCAAGCTGGCTAAGATCCAAAGATAATCACCTCATTGCACATTGGCATCATTTGAATGTGTAAGGCATAACGACGTGGCAGTCATGCTAGAATCTTTACTTCGATTACAGCTCTTAGGGCCGGCTCGATGCGTGTGCTACCACGCTCTCATAGAATATCGGCTTGAAACGGCAAGCCTAGAGCTAATTGTTTCATGCGATGAGTGAGAGTTCCGATTGCCCATTGCCCCCTCCCTATATCTCATTCTCATTCTCTTCTCCCATCTCTACCTGTCTGACCCTTCCTAAAGGCTGGCAAAACGTTGGCTTCGCCCCCGGCGCTGCAAACGCCCATACGTCCGTGAACTTCTGATACCTCCTAACTACCATTTTTGCGTAAAACTTTATTTTGATGCCATCTTTTGACAAAGATCAGAATCAATTGAGTCCAATACAGTCCAGTCCAAATTTTGGTTGTAGTAGTTAGAAGATCTCAGAAGTTCAAGGACACATAGGCGGCGGCAACCACTTTCCATCACGTGGGCCTCCTGCCCGTTTGTCAACTTCGCAATCAATAATATGATAACATGTTTCAGTTCAACAAACAAACTCTTCAGCTTTATATATTAGTACTAGCTGTGCCCGCGACGTCGTCCGGGTGAAATTTTTTGTTTTCAAAACCCCCCCGATTTTGAAACATTCTTCATTGGTGCTCCGCTCCTATTGGTCTTAGCGTGATGATATATACCCTATAGCCTTCCTCGATAAATGGGCCATCTAACACTGAAAGAATTTTTCAAATCGGACCAGTACTTCCTGAGATTAGCGCGTTCAATCAAACAAACATACAAAGAAACAAACTCTTCAGCTTTATACTATTAGTATAGGATACATATAGAGATGCATAAAACAATGAAGCGAGAGTTTTAGCAGGTAATAAGGTGAACGGAATGCTAAACTCTTATGAACAGCCGAAAAGTGTATGTACAGGCACGTTTGGCCTTCCATCAAGGGATGTTGGTGCCGAGACTAATGTACAGCAGCGAAAGTTGGGTATAGCAAAAGAAGCAATAAGTAGAATAAGTATCGACCTTAATAAACCTTGATTGCTTTTCTCCTTTTAAAGTTTAAACCATCTCCTTTGGCGCACAAGACACTGCGTTTCATACGCTAGTCGAGTGCGCAGCATGGGCACCCCAGAGGTTTGAACTCGAGACAATAGTAGGTCCGATCGATTCGGTGGGCAGTTTGGTGTAAGACATGCTGCATAGCGATGATCATTGGGTGGGTGCGGCCAATTTGTGCGAGCCTCTTATGTCTTAAAAGAAGACCGCAGAACGAGATAGGGTGAGAGGTATAAGTGCGCATGTGTCTCGCGGGCGCCGACGTCAGTCGGGGGCCCGGAGGCGCAGATATGCGCTTGATTTCCCCCCCTGAAATACCGCTGCAGGGGCCCTCTAGCATCTAGGGAGCAGAGGAGTCTTCACCCCTATTGAAGAAGTGAGTTTGCTCTGATTCCCGGGGCACTTCCAGGCACTTTTGCGCTAGGATCGGCGTGGGCGTAACTACGTCCTAAGTCTCATGCCATTCCTACCATAAGCGCGGGGCACATGGGAGGAGGAGTGGTTTCAGTGGGGTATTAGCCCTTGGGCATTTGTCCATTGGTTCGAGTCTGTCTCCACACAAGCCGGTCGGTTACTGTTTGGATTGCCCTCAGTGGAATGCCTCCATGATCGACAACGATCTAATCCCTAGCAAAGGACCCGGTATGTGCGAAATGCATTTCCCCCGCCTGAAAAAAACCCTGAAGATGTCAAGAGATGGCGCCACCTGTACGGCCGACCATTGGCGCCGGCTTTTAGAAAACCTCACGGGTGCTCCTGATCTTTATATGCCTATGCCTACATACCTAAGCATTTTGAAGTAGTATTTCTTTTCTTTCGGTGTATTTAGGTATACTTCGGTTGGTACTTTATTTAAATACGTAAGTGTGAGTGTGTAAATACCGTATTAATTAAGCCATTATCAAATCAGTGTGTCACATAACTTTTATTAGGAGTAAACAAGAAATACAATTATTATTACCTTTACTAGAATAATAAACCTTTTTACTGGAGGAATATTTTGAAAACATTGACAACCTTTTTAAATCAAAGCGAACGTATTTTGACGAACTACTGCAGAGTTGACAGTTTAAGAATATTGTATAAACTGTCACAATCATACAATTATAAAGATGTTGGAGCTTTTTTGTTGGAACGACAGTTTGTCCTTTCGGACGTACAATACAGGCGATTGTAATGGTGCCTGGCCATAATTACACTATTTAATCAACAAACAAATTATTAAATTAATTTAATAATAATAAATAATTAAGAGGTAGCGTGAGGGGGTGATATTTTAGTTACTATGGTGGTCATGATGGTCATGGGTGCTCGGCACTCACTCTTTAACTCTCATATGTGCTTGAGCCCACGGAGTCGGCGTCCTTGCAGTCGAGTGCAAAACGTCAAAGCTGTCAACTAAAATTCTCTCTCTCTCTCAATCGACACGTACGTGCAAGTTAAACCCAAAATTATTTCAAAATATCAAAACTGTGCGGGGTATAGGTAGCGATGAGCAGTACACGTGTGAGCCAACACATTTGTCCCGTACAAAATACTTTTGTACTGATACGTTTCCTGCGTTGGGGCGGCCTGTCGTAAGAGGCGACAAAACAACCCACAGCCAGGTGGTAGGGCATTTGCCCGACTGGTTGGCTACCACCCCTGGTCTAAAGTATGTCGCCATAACAACCTTAAATTGTGTTCCGGCATTAGTGTCCAGTCTCCCTCAACACCTTTGGTGTTGCAAATGTCCATAGGCGATAGTAACCGCTTTCCATCAAGTGGGCCGTCTGCCCGTCTGCTGAACTCATGCAATAAAAAACACAACACGTACAGGATAGGTCAGGGACATCCCCCAAATGGGCGCCATTATATAGGCACAAATAACAGAAGTGCTAAAGAGAGTTCAAGTGAAGAGGTTGTTTACCAGGATCTCTCTGGAGGATCGCAGGTCTCTGCCTGCCCTCGTGGGAAACAGGCGTGATAACGTGTATGTAAAACAAAAAAAATCAGAGATGCCAATTCAGCCAACCGTAAACCGGAAGCTATTTTACTGTACAGACAAAGCGACACATGTATCAATCAGTGTCACAATATAAACGATCAATGTCATCCTGTCAGGACAGATTTTGTCCTCTGATTCAAAAGTACGATCCCAAATATGTAGTACTAGCTTTTACTCGCGACTTTGTCCGCGTGGTATTCTTTTTCGCGGAATCGTAAAATAAAATTAAAAAACGTAGCCTAAGTTACTCCTTATAACATCAGCTTCAAATACAATTTCCTCCTTAGGGTATTTGCCCGTCTGGATGACTACCAACCCTGATCTAGAGCAGTGTTCCGCAAACTATTTGTGTTCAAGGTACATCTAGGAAAACGAAAATAAAAATCATTTTTTAACGACGCACTCGCACTGTTAATACGTACGAGTGCGCCGACTCGTGAGCCAGAGAGTACGGGTAGCGGGGGCGCGGGAAACAAAACGCCTCGCTCGCGCGATTTTACCTTTTTTATCTGTACCTAACAGTGTAACTAAGTATTTTTCTTACCCTTAAATTACTTACTAAAAATAAGTTTATAACATAACCTTATTTTTCCGAGCCACACCAATTAATGACCAAGGTACACCAGTGTGCCGCGGCACATACTTTGCGGAACACTGGTCTAGAGTATGCCGCCATAACAACCTTGAGTTGTGTTCCTGCATTAGTTGCCAGGTTCCAGTCTCCCTTAAGAGAGCAGCAGCGCATTTGTAGCACCTTTGGTGTTGCAAATGTCCATAGACGATGGTGACCGCTTTCCATCAGGTCCTGATCTCATGCAATAAAAAAAGCTATCTGCCAGTGTAAGTTACGTCAAAATCAGACGTTTCAGAGATTAGTCGGAACAAGTTTGCCTTTCGACGAGTGTACTCTTCAACAAGGGTTGCTCTCGATTCCCCTGAGATCCTGACTTGGTGACAATGGGACCACCTCGGGAATATACTCGCACGAATAAAAAATATTTAAAATCGGTTTTTTTTTAATAATTGAAGAATATAACAATGTCAACGCGAGACTTGTGACGCAAGTAAAGATGTCTGTGCCTTCTCTGGATCATTTCAGAAGGAACTGTATTTATATGGCACCTCTTATTTATTCAAATTTAATTTTTTTATTTAAGTGCCACTGGAGAACACTTTCTGAAGGTCATACACGTAAGTCAAAGTTTAAATCTACTTTCTATGTACACCGCTTCGCAACGTGTTATTGCTGTTAAGGAGAAGAAGCGACAAGAAACTCCCCAGCAACACGTCTAGCTAAAAGTTTTTCTTTATATTTCTTAATAACTCAAGTTCTTTTTTAAAAATATATATATAAGTTGTATTACAATTACTTTGCAAATAACGAATGGAGTTGTATCAAATAAAAAATATAACTCTTTGCCAACTGAAATTATAAGTGTACCTGCAAGAAAATTCAGTGTGGTCTTAAAAAACTGGCTGATTGAAGAGTGTTTCTATACTGTCGATCAGTGGTCCCCAAACTTATTTTGTATACTGCCCACTTTGAGAATAAATTATTTTTAAGCGCCCCCATTTTTTCACCTACTTAAAAACCCGTCAAATTAAATTAATTGATTATTGTGAGCTATATTAGCGGAGATTAAACATTCATTCCAAACGCGACTTTTACTATAGCCCGCAAGAGTTAACTTGAGACCTAAGCACAGTAGGTAGTACACAGCGGCGATGAGGTCTCTTCGTCTCTTTAGGTTTGCAGCGCCCACAGGGGGGCGTTATCGCCCACTTTGGGAAAGGATGCTGTAGATGAATTTCTCAAAAAAAAGTGATAATAACATTTGTCTTTCCTTTTACTGTGTCCTTGTCTTACTGAGTGTGCACTATTTGCTACAATTCCACTAATTCCTCGAAAAATAGTTATGTAACTATTTCTGTATATAAATGATTTAAAAAAAAAGTTTGAGTTAATCAATTTTTAGCTAGACGTGTCGCTGGGGAGTTTCTTGCCGCTTCTTCTCTTTAACAGCAATAACACGTTGCGAAACGGTGTACATAGAATAAGAAGTAAAATTAAATTTTAACTTATATGTATGACCTTCAAAAAGTGCTCTCCAGTGGAACTTATTTTGAATAAAAAAATTGAAATTTGAATTTGATTTTTTATCTTGAAATACATTTAAATATCTTCATTTTTATTTATTAATAAAGCTTATTTGAGATGTTTCTAAATTAAAATATTTATTTAAATTCAATTTTAGTATATGAGTCAATTTGTATACCACTATGTGGTAGAACGTACTGTGCATCTATTATACAATTGTATAACATCTATATAAACTACATTCTTACAAATAAAGATATTGATTGATAATACTTTTGAAGTGAAACTTCTTTAGAATCGTTGTCATTTGAAACTCGATGAAACGAAAAACGACACTAAACAGAGATAAACACAACTCTATAGGACTAAGTCTGCGAGAGAATTAGATAGAGTTTTACATTGTGTAGCACAGAGTAGAGTTAATAAGACCGATGATTAAACAGAGGTCCAACTTGGACCGAAATAAAACTGATAATAATATTTTTTAGATTAAAACAGTGAAAAATTTAAAGTGATAATGAAGAAGTTTATTTTGAATTATAATATTGTTACTAGTTGCAGGACTCGAATTAAAATGCCGTTGGAATTATTATAGAATTTATTAGAACTATACAAACACGTATAACACAGGTTTAAATATAACTGAACAGAATCAGTCCTAACGTAATGCACGATTCAATAACACGCGCAAAGTCCGTCATTAAATAGATTATCGAATGTACACCAAGTCTTGCCTTGCGGCTGGTAATCGCTCGACTGCCCTTCCTCGATCGGGCCATTGCTTTATGTAGCACAAATGCAAATATGTCTGCCCGCCAAGCGTCGACGCAATTTCCCAGAAATCGTAATCCGCACACCTGCCTAATTATGCCTGCAAACGGCCATAAACGAGTACAACTGCTCTCCACGATAACCAATAAATAAGTAAACAAAAGAAGACAATCATAAAAGAACTACAATTAGTTCAAATATTCAAGCCGACAAGTAATAGTGTCTACAGGTATGCAGGTGTGAATTGTCTTATGTCGGCACTTGGTCGTAACAATATGTTGACGGATGTGAGCTAAAGGAATTATATTTATACTCGTTTTCGCCGTGCTCGAAATTCGACTGTAATAATTATTGTCAAAGACTATACTTCTATAATCACAGATTTCGCCAAAGCAACAATAAATAAGAGTATATATGCGTGTGTGTGTCAAATACATGGTAGTGTGTGTAATGTTTTTTTTATCGATTTAATGTATTTTTTGATCTAATTAAAAAAAAATATTAGTATTCTACACTCCTCTATATAAACTAAGTAACTAACTAAGTATGCGGAATTTCATACTCCTCCTTCCGCGCAATTTTCGTAAAAAGGGTACAGAGTTTTTCCTTCACGTATTAATATACAGATATTAATAAAAGTTAGAGAAGAATTATCTGTGAGTATATTCTCTGAAGTTTTACTTCTACTGCGTGTGAACTGCACACACATAATTTTAGAGAGAGAGAGATAGACTTTATTGCACACCAAAATATACAATTACATAAACAGACCATATTTACAATATTTTCTAGGTAATGCAATAGGCGGCCTTATCGGCGGTGCAGGAAAAAGGCAATAGATAAATAACAATTCAAACAAATTTAAGAAATTTTACTTTGTTGTTTAAATTTAAATGTTTAATTAAAGCCCCTGTCACCGCAGTGAAGGAAGCATCCAAAAACTAATACAATACGGATAAATAATCCGGAGTGAAACCATAAGAGTTCATACGAATGAAACGAGTTACGAGTCGGCTTCGTATGAAGCGTTGCACTGAACGAATCACAGAATCAATTTGGAAGTTAGCTTAAAGCACACCATTGCGTGTTTCATTACCGTACAACGCCATCTATCGAAGACGGTTAATCGTAAACAAATTGTAATATTATAGCAATGAAGTCCATTGTCGTAATGCCGTCCAAGCAGTGGCGTAGCTTGCCTTAGATGGGCCCTGTATCAAAATGTGTTGGGGGGCCCAAAGGAAAGATAAAGTTTTTTATAAAAGAAACAAAAAATGCTCGTATTGAATTAAAATAATTATATCTTGTTTATAAGTTATTACTTATAAAAAAGAATGCTCCTTGGAGCTAGGTTAGGTAAACAATTCAAATCAAATATACACTTTTCTCGGCAAGCTTATTTATGAAATCATCCATAGATTTTCTGCCTCTATCGGCAATAATGACAAGTCTGATAGCCGCTTCTGTTGGCCCAGTAGTTATTCTCAAAAATGATAGTACTGTATAAAAGATTGTGGATAACATTTTGGGAACATTTGCTTACACACTTTCGGGGCCCCTGTAGCCTGGGGGCCCCTTATCATTGATAGGCTGATACGGTGGTAGAGGACAGTTCGCGACCCGTGTGTGGGATTCACCAGATCGAGGGAGGCACTAGCATGCCCGGTCAGAACTGGTGCCATGCTATTGCCACTCCCCAGTTAGGAATACCCACTAAAACCCCCGGGTGTTCCATCCTTCGCCTTATGCCAGGACTATAGGTATATGACCTAGCCCCTCCGCAGCCCTGGCAGGCGTGGGCCTCGCGAGGCCACTTCCATTGCCGGGGACTTTCTTTTATCCCCCGGCATCATCAAGCTCTCTGTACCTGGGGCGGTAAGTAACTCGCCCCACGAGAGAAGTGAGCGCGCGCGGCACGCGACGCGCCCTCATATCGACGGCATATAGCATTGATTTTGCTTATGTTAATGCTGAGAAAATATGTAAGGTGGATTTAGCGTATGTCTATACTAATCTTATACTAATATATTAAGCTGAAGAGTTTGTTTGTTTGGTTGAACGGACTAATCTCAGGAAGTACTGGTCTGTTTTGAAAAATTACTTCAGTGTTAGATAGCCCATTTATCGAGGAAGGCTATTATAGGCTATATATCATCACACTAAGACCAATAGGAGCGGAGTGTCAATGAAGAATGTTTCAAAATCGGAGGTTTTGAAAACAAATTCCACGCGGGCGACGTCGCGGACACAGCTAGTAATATTATAAAGAGGAACGTATTAGATAAGGTGCTGCGGGCCCCAACATTAATACATTTCGGTGTTTTTTATTGTTAGAATACAGCAAAGAGGTATGCGGCCCACCTGATGGAAAGTGGTTACCGTCATCTATGGAGTTTTGCAACACTAGAGGCGTTGCCAATGTCATTGTACAACTATTGATGCGTCAGACGGGCCACTCACTCGCACACATTTAATGGAAATGTGGCGTGACACTGACCGGCGATTATCCCTGTCTACACCATATAATGAACCCAAGGACAAGCCCCGGCCAGTGTAGGACTATTGTGGGAAATGAGAACAAAAAGTACCGGGCTATTGGGGTGAACTGCTAGTGGTACTAGGGGTCTGGGAATATGGGGACTATGGCGTCTGCCCGTCGCAATGTACAGGGAACATGCAAAAATGGGCAGACGGTGAATCGCCACTCCCTGGATGGTCCCCTAAAAATGCCATAGAAGAGGGGCAACATGGGTGTGAGTGGCTAAGGGGCGTAGAGAAGTGGGCTGCAGGTTCACCGAAGCTACTTCTGACGTAATGCCATTTATCACTTCCACCCCTAGAGCGCGTGTCTTGCTCTAGCGATATCCACTCCGTGCCGGCTGGCTAAGGCAAGCACGGAAGCGGGGGCCTTGCCTTGCCACCTAAGGCTTCGCGACAAAGGCCCGCTGCGGGTTTATTATTATGTGGAAATGTATAGGTGTGTGAATGATAATGATATATGATTTAGGCTCTGAAGCCTCCTATTGCTAAGCCGGTCATCGCCTAACAGCTGCCTAGCTCATTTCTCAAAGTTGAAACTGAATAAAAACCAGAATGGACTTGTGGCGCCACCTGTGTCGAGAGCTCGTGTTCTGACAACGATATCGTAATATTCAACGTTGCCAACAGGAAATCGGTGTGGTTCGATAATTCAAGAGATAATTCAAGAGATAACGCAAATGTTTTTCTACTGATAACTGCGGCCATAATTATAAACATGAACGACAGGGACCGACACCATAGAGATAATTCGCTTGTCCTTGACATAGTGTTTTTACAAGCTTTTATTATACTCGACATTTTTGCATTTATGTATCGTCGTCAGCCCTTCGCAGGCCACTGCTGGACGTAGGCCTTCCCAAGTCGGCGCCACTCATCCCTGTCCTCTAACTTTCTCATCTAGCGACTATTTTTTTTTTCAGGCGGGGGAAATGCATATCACACATACCGGGTTCTCTACTAGGGATTAGACCGTTGTCGATCATGGAGGCATTCCACGGAGGGCAATCCAAACAGTAACCTACCGGCTTGTGTGGAGACTCGAACCAATGGACAAATGCCCAAGGGCTAATACCCCAATAAAACCACCCTCCTCCCATGTGCCCCGCGCTTATGGTAGGAAAGGCATGACACTTAGAACGTAATTACGCCCACACCGATCCTAGCGCAAAAGTGCCTGAGAGTGCCCCGGGAATCAGAGCAAACTCACTTCGACGACAGGGGTGAAGACTCCTCTGCTCCCTAGATGCTAGAGGGCCCTGCAGCGGTATTTCAGAGAGGGAGATCATGCGCATACCTGCCGGGCCCCCGACTGACGTCGGCGCCCGCGAGACGCATGCGCACTTGTACCTCTCTCCCTATCTCGTTACGCGGCCTCCTTTTGAGACATAACAGTCTCGCAGAAATTGGCCGCACCCACCCAATGATCATCGCTATGCAGCATGTCTTACACCAAACTGCCCACCGAATCGATCGGACCTACTATTGTCTCGAGTTCAAACCTCTGGGGTGCCCATGCTGCGCACTCGACTAGCGTATGAAACGCCGTGTCTTGTGCGCCACACTGGCGGCATTGGGGTGAAGGCAAGCAGCCCGCAATCTGGCACAGATACTCATCGAAGCAACCGTGCCCGGTAAGTATCTGCGTCATTCTGAAGGTCAGAGTCCCGCGTTTCCGCGAGAGCCATCGCAACAGCTGCGGTCGAACCGCTTCATTCTCATCTAGCGCCTACCGGCAACCTTACACCGGTTGTCGGTCCGTCGGGCTGGAGGACGTCCGACACTGCGCTTACCGAGACGCGATCTCCACTTCAGGACTCGTTTGCTCCATCGGCCATCGGTCCCGTGGAGTCCTGTGGTTCATTATTTTATATTTATTTTAATAAAAGGTTTTAGTTTAATTTTAAAAAGTTTTTTATTTATTTTAAACATGCGTTTTGAAATTAAAGGGTTTGCTGAGAAGAATGCGAAGAAAATAAATTTACTTCACTCTAATTACACCAGGTCACAGAAAAAAAGTGTTATGTACATTGACCAGGCGGATTTGGTCCCTACACCCTCAATTTTGAGGGTGTAAGGACCATCAGGGATTCGGATTCAGCGCACCGAAATACATACGAATAGATGAGTCTGGTCACAAGTACAGACCACTTTATTTGTGGGCCGGTGTTATTGTTGAAGTGTATTGTTTTTTTTTTAGTTTCGTTCGCAAGCTGGCCAACTCAGCTTACATACTTTTAAACGAAACTAGAACACAGAGAATATGGTTGCTGAATGGCCTTCTTGATGCGAACACAGCACGAGTTTATATATAGACATCGAGTATGTGTGTGTATGTTCTTTCAGAAGAGAAGAGCGTCGAGACTAAAAATTACGCGAGCTTGCCCGCGCAGCTATCACGTCCCCATGTTTATTTGGGGTACACGTAAAGCAGACATACATAATAGTACTAGGCTAACACAAACACAAAGAGGTTTAGCTAAGCAACAACATGTAACCTAGACGATAGAGTTTATTGACCTTCCTCAACCGCAGGGCGGTCGAGACGTCTAGGTGCTTGACCTTCAGATTGCAAGGGTGACACACACCAACAAACTGTACTGTCGATCGATTATGCTGTCTTGATATCTAGTCTATCTATAATATAAAGGGTTCCAGATTGTGTAATAATTTTAAAAAAGAGAACACAGTCAAGCTTTTTCAAAAACAGAGTAGACTGCGAAAACACGTTTTAAGAATATTTGTCTGTATGTCTGTTGAGATATATGACAACTACCGAGAGGATTTAAATGAAACTGCACACAAAGCTAGTTTACATATTGGGTCAACTGATAAGTCACTTTTTATCCTGTAAAATGAAGTCGTTCCCGTGGGATAGACAGTTACAGCTAAAAAGATGGCGCTGCCGTCCCTTCTTATTTTGGTGCCTCTGGCACCGTTACGATCCACTAGCGAATGTGTCGACGTCACGGCAACGCGAACGAAGTTTTGCTGATACGTCTTGATACTATATTTTTTTTAATTATAAAAATACAAAATAATGGTGACGTACAAAAAGAGTTTTCTTCCAGCAAACTGCATTTAGCGAGAGATGGAAAACAAGATGCAGGGTTGTGTATATAGGTTGTGTGATATATAGGTACTTTTTATTTCTATTTAAATTTATATTTTTTTATTGGATGAGATCAGCAGACAGGCAGACGGCCCGCCTTATGGAAAGCAGTTACCATCGCCTATGGACATTTGCAGCATCAAAGGTGCTGCCGCTAGAAGGAGACAGGAACCCGGCTACTAATGCCGTAACACAAGGGTGTTACGGCGGCATACTCTAGACCAGGGGTGGTAGCCATCCAATGTCGAGCAAATACCCTACCACCTCCTGGCTGTGGGTTGTTTTGTCGCCTCTTACTACAGGCCGCCTGGCCGCAGGAAATTGTATTCTTTTCCGTTCCTGCATGGGTAAAATTATCATTTCAACTTTTATTCAATACAAATCGATATAGTATGTGTTCTAGTAACAACAGCCCGTCGCTAGAGCTAACAAACACTTGTCAATAAAAATGAACCGAGAAGTTCGGCACACCCTTCAAAACACCTACGAAATGTGATAAACATTCTATTTACACAAGACGAAAACATGATTTATCTATTCTAACAATGACGCGATTGCTAAACACGCAAGACATTTTGCGCGTAATACAATTTTCTACGCCGTAAACACCCTTCACTATAAACATTTCTTTGAGATTTGTTAGATAAATTCGCATTAAGTTTCCGACGACACGACGCACTCACCGTGATGATGTTCTTACTCCGTAAACAGATTCCGTAGGACCGCCAGAGCTCTGATGTTTGACTATAAAATACTGTTACATGCCGTCAAAGATAAGCGCACAGCTGCCTATGGTAAGCGCAGTCTATTGTCCTCCGGGGATTAAGAAATTCTTTGTGTTTTGAATTTGCAATTAAGAAAAACATGCTTTTGTTTTTCTACTTGTTTTATAAACATCATTAGCGTGGAACTAATCCTTATTGTTATTGTTTTCGACTTTGTGGTCGTTCGCAGGTGTGCAAATTAATATTTCTTAGAAACTCAGTGTGCGCGGCCAATTTCTTTGTACTGTGTAGTTAGTATAAGACGATGCCCGAATGGAGGGGCGGGCAGTCAAGCGACGACTACGAAACGAGTAAGACGTTCTCTAGTACTCTCGATTAGCGATATAGACGACGGACTTTGCGCGTTCGAATTGTATCGAATCGTGCAGAGTGAACTGGTTGCATCCAGTTTTATTTGTATTTGTTTTATACGTGTTTGTACAGTTCTAATAAATTGTATAGTAGTTCCAACGGCATTTTTAATTCGAGTCCTGTAGCTCTTACCAATATAACCTCAAAGTGGTATGTATTTATTTTCGAAAAAGTTACTGCCAGACCGGTGTATATTTTACCGTTACTTGGTAACTTTTATGATTTGATCGTTATAATAGAACCTCAAAATGGTATGTATAACGCTATACGTATCGGTAATTTTTTGCTTATATTCAAGCAACGTTGCCATTTTTAAGAATTCGCTTTATTACGACTGCATGTTACCGAAACAATCGACAAACACAACTCTAAATATTACACGCGCTCTTAGCGCAATGATGTTTGACAATCTGTGCGAGTGAAAGAGAGCGACAACGGTAAGAAAACATAATGATAACGATAAAATTACCGATAAAAATAGTATTAACGTTATCATTTTTTTTACCCGTAACATGGATAGAAATAACGGTAAGTTTTTAACGATATTAATTTTTTACCGTTATCTGAAATTAGCATATATAACGATATCACATTTTTACCGGTATTTCAAGCGCTGTTTTGGACATCTTCGCAACACCAAGTCATTGAAATAGCAGAATTGGGCCCCAAAATAGCAGCTCGGCAGCGGAGCGAGTGGCTAGGGTTGCCAACTTTTTTTGAGAAAAATAACGTATTTCATTTTTCTAGGTTGGGAAAAAGTAAAGTATTTGGAAGAAAAAAGAATTTTCAAATATTTTATTAATTTCTTCTCTTGGAGACACTATTTTTGTGTACTTCGAGCACACACTAACAACTTTTTACTATCCTTAAATTTTTGGAAGCTATCTTTACACTCCCAATTTAAATAAACAAACAATTAATTTTTTATTAAATTTATAGATGTCCTGTTCCTTTCTTCTCGCCATTTTAGATTAATTACTGAATAAACTTTTTCAGTGAAAGCTGGATAATAGTTCAATAATTATCAATATTGTCACGGGCTACAGAAATAATTAGAACTGTACAAACACGTATAAATAAAATACAAATAAAACTGGATGCAACCAGTTCACACTGCACGATTCAATGCAATTCGACACGCGCAAAGTCCGTCGTCTATATCGCTAATCGTACTACAAACATCTTACTAGTCTCGTAGTCGTCGCTTGACTGCCCCACCCCTCCATTCGGGCGTTGTTTTATACTAACTATACAGTACAAAAAAAAATCGGCACCGCGTACTGAGTTTCCGAGAAATAGTAATTTGCACACCTGGTTATCTATTGCCAACAAAGTCGAAAACAATAACAATAGGCTGTTGTCTAATTGCAAATATGAAGTAATAAAAAGAACTCCGAAAGCGGGAGGGGCAATAAACAATATGCGCAGCATTTCTTTGTCGGTATGTGACAATAGATATGCAGGTGTCCCAACTTGTAACAATATAAATATTTCATTTTACCCATCAGAGTAAATATTGGAAATAGACTATTTTCATATAATTTATTTTTATGCAAAAGTATAAAGTATATTTACTAAAAATAAAGTAGGATACGTTATTATAAAGTATGGCTGGCAACCCTACGAGTAGCGACGCGCCATCTACTAACGCGCCAGGAAAGAGAAAATAATGTTTATTTAGAGTTATTTAAAATGTAAATTATACGAGCACAAGCAGTTTAACAAAAGCCAATGAGTAATTGACTCTAAACGAGCCCTAACTCAATGCTGGTTGATAATAACCAACGCTGGTCTTGCGTTAGACCCAGGCAGTAACGTCACCTTCTCAGAAGAAAAAAAATCGACATTGTATTGTCTTTCATACAGTCGACTGTGTATGACTTACCCTTTAAAGAAAATTAACAGAAACGCATCAATCACCTTAGTAATTAGTAAGTAAAGTAATGACTCATTTATAAACGTTTAAGAGTACTAATTAAAAGTAATTAGAGTTTATCGTGTACAGACGATAATTATGCGTCCATTTTGTAATTAACACATATTAATATATTATCAGCCCGTCGACGTGTTTACTATTCAAATTCAAAAGAAATTTAGTCAGCGTTCTCGAGTTTTCGAGACTAACGCAATTGATTTATATATATATATATATATATATATATATATATATATATATATATATTCATATAATTGTTGTTGTATCTATCTATAATATATTATATTTTGTATATAAAATTCTCGTGTCACGGTGTTAGTTACCAAACTCCTCTGAAACGACTGAGCCGATTTCTATGAAATTTTGTGTGCATATCGGGTAGGTCTGAGAATCGGACAACATCTATTTTTCATACCCCTAAATGATAAGGGTGACCCACCCCTAAATATATTTTTTAATTTATTTACAAAAGTTCTTATTTATATTTTATTATGATTTAGCATTGAAAAATATATACAACCCTAAATTTTCATCCTTCTACCACCAACCCCTATTTTTTAATAGCGATATAAGTACTTTAATAATTTTCTACTCTGTTCAAGTTGATTCGAGTTTAGATTAACATTTGGTCCCGGTAGATGACGCTGCAATCGGGTTCTAGATTTTTTTTTAAAGGCAGGGCAAAGTCTGCAGGGTACTGCATTTTATAATACAGTAGTATTATAAAATTGTAAAAATGTAGACGTTTGTGTTTGTCGGTTTGTTCGGGAGTCACGCAATAACTACTGGGTCGATTCCAATGCGGTTTTCGTTGGCTGCCAGCAAATTACCGGAATTAAGATCTGCGGTACTTTTGATCCCAGGAATCCCGCGGGAATTTTCTTGGGAGTGGTTTAAAGTGGCCAGGTCGGAAGGAAATTATGATTCCGATGCAATATTGTCAATAATTCAAATTCTATGTGTAAAACACTGTGATCTTTGCCAGCCATCCAACGCGGACGAAGTAACGGACGAATCCTAATTACTTATACTTCTTGAGGTAAAACTAAAAAAGTAATACTTTTACATGACAATACGCGAAAATGTCGTGGTGTTTTTTATTGTTGGAGTACAGCAGACAGGCTGACGGCCCAACTGTGATGGAAAGTGGTTACCGTTGCCTATAAACATTTGCAACACTAAAGGTGCTACCAATGTGCTGCCGGACTCATCGATGGGGTTGGAACCTGTCCACTGATGCCGGAACACAACTCAAGGTTGTAATAGCGACATGCTCCAGACAAGCAGCGGTAAGCCATCCAGACGGCCACCTGGCTGTGGGTTGTTTTGTCGCCTCTTACAACAGGCCGCCCCAACGAAACAATTTGTATTCTTTCCCTGTTCCTGCACGGATAGAATTCTTGTGAAAAAAACATTATGTATGAAATCTAGTCTGAATCAAAATGATTTTATTGCGAAACTCGTATTTATTTAAATTAATTTTTGTGTAATACGGATTTGGCGTATGTAAATTCATCATCAATTATTTTTCTTTAAAAACTCTTTTATTCTCGAATCGATAACTTTTGGTTTATTTACTTATACTGTCGATGTTTTAATAGTCTGTGCGTTACACGACTCACAGAACATCACTGGGAGTTTTTGGCGGGAACTGAAAAGAGATGTTGTGCTGTGCAGATTTATTTTATAAAAATATGTAAAATTACCCTAAAATGAACAATAGTTGTAGGATATTGATAGTTTTTGAGTAGTAATTATGTGTTTTGTGAGAAATGTGAACTGTATAGTCGAATGTGGCCTTTTGAGTTGTCACAAGAACTCCGTTGAACGACACCAGCTGATAACCTACAGTTCAGCTGTGCTACACATAGGCATAAGAAAATGAATAAACTACATTAAAATTTAAGATCTGGCTTAAAGGCCTAGCTATCAAGCCATAAAACTAAATAAATAACAGAACATCACTATTACGTCACCCACAACAATGAAGTACGAGAATTATGCCATTAGTTTCATGTAGGCTTTACTATCACGAAAATGTAATACATTTTTTTTGCATGAGTTCAGCAGACAGGCAGACGGCCCACTTGATGGAAAGCGGTTACCATCGCCTATGGACATTGGCAACACCAAAGGTGCTACAATTGCGCTGCTGCTGTCTTAAGGGAGAGTGGAACCTGGTCACTAATGCCGGAACACAAATCAAGGTTCTTATGGCGGCATACTTTAGACCAGGATGACATCACGACAGGCAAATACCCTACCACCTGTCTGTGGGTTGTTTTGTCGCCTCTTACGACAGGCCGCACCAACTCAGGAAATTGTATTCTTTCTCCGTTCCTGCATGGATAATAATAGACGTGCAAACGTCAAAAATAAAATAAACGCTTGGAAGATATAAAGGTCAGTTTTCTCACCTATCGCTACAATCGGCACAGGCTGACGGTGAAGTGGTACATCGCGATGAAACCTACTACTGTAAATCTAAACTTTGTCTGACTGACGGCCTCTGTGGTTGAGCAACGCAGAGGTTCCGGGTTCAATCTCAGAAATCTCAGAAACGAATATTCTCCGTTATTTACTATAGTCTGGGTATCTGTGAGTCCGTTCCGTATTACCCATAACACAACTTGCTTAATTTGGGGATATACAATATGTGTGTTTGTCTGCCGATTATCTATATATTAATACGGGAAGCAAAAAGATTGTACCCCTTTTTACGAAAATTGCGCGGATGGAGTATGAAATTTAGCACACTTATCTTATACTAATATATAAATCTGAAGAGTTTGTTTGCTTGAACGCGCTAATCTCAGGAGCTGCTGGTCTGATTTGAAAAATTCTTTCAGTGTTAGATAGCCTATTTATCGAGGAAGGATATAGGCTATATATCATCACTCTAAGACCAATAGGAGAGGAGTACCAATGAAGAATGTTACAAAATCGGCGGGTTTTGAAAACAAATTCCACGCGGACGACGTCGCGGGCACAGTTTGTAGTTTATATAGACAAGATACGACGAATGCTAATATTAAAATTTAATTATGCATAAAAAATAGATTAAATCAATAAAAAAAACATTACACACACTATCATGTATTTGACACACACACGCATATTATAATACTCTTTTGTTTATTGTTCAAGTCAAATTAACAGTGTAGCCTTGGCGAAATCTGCGATTATAGAAGTATAGTCTTTGTCAGTAATTATTATGGTCGAATTTCGACCACTAGTTGGTGGCACTGGGGTGGTGTTTGCAAAACTATTCTTATACAGTTAGAACGGGCCAAGAGAGCAGTACTGAAAGTAATGCAGTTTAAACGAATGGACTATTCTACCACCCAACTCTATATTGACTCTAATGTATTAACAGTACGGCAATTGTACATACTTCGTGTAGTTTCGCAATGTCACTCACGTCTCCCCCTAGACTCGTAATGTTATACTGAAGCGCCAAGGTCACTCAGTATGTGATGTACCTGTTAGACGTACAACCTTTGCCAGCCGACATTACGTCTCCCTAAATTTGCTTTTATGTAATAAAATAAATAAAAAATATCTATTTACTCCCTTAATTTATTAAAAATTAAAAAAAAACTTGCTGAGTATTTACAAAAATAACATTTAATAAAACCGAATATGCGCTGAGTAAAATTGGATCTTAATTGTACATTTATCTGCTCAAAAGTTAACCTAATAATATTTTGTAATATACACCCATGTGAACCAACAACTAACCACCAAGACACAATTACACAACAACTGTACTGTGTTTACCACTTTTTATAAATTAATTATGCAGAATCAACAAAAAACCATCAATCAAAACAATGGCACGTGCCGAATGATGCTGCAATATTTAGAACAGACACGCAAATATGAATTACCATAAAATAGAAAGAGAGGTCAATAAATCAAAATGGTGAGCATGCAACTGCTCACGTACAAATTGTAATTTGGATTTTAGCGCGCTTATTCCGAAACATACACCATTAGTCCCTATGCGTACTGGCGCTGTACATTATGGAACAAAATATACTTCTATGCTACTACAAAGTATACGCGAGTATTTGCGTACTGCTCTTATATGGATTGGAAGAACTTCGTAAAAAACTTATTTCCAATCTATACGTGATTAGTTTCATACCCTTGCGTTCTGGCCTTGTTCAGAATGGAAAGACGCGGTGCAAACCTAGTTTGGGAGTTACGGAAATGACATGTCAACATATGTACATAGATTTAAATTAATTTAAACATTCTTTGTCATTGTATCTGGCTTTTTTACAATAAATTATTATTATTATTTTTCGGAAAGGTAACCTTTTCTTAGCACTTTAGCTAGTTTGAACCACAGCCATGGGCCTTTTTTTTATTTTATTTTTTAAGGCGGGGGAAATGCATTTCGCACATACCGGGTCCTTTGCTAGGGATTAGACCGTTGTTGATCATGGAGGCTTTCCACTGAGGCAATCCAAACAATAATCAACCGGCTTGTGTGGAGACTCGACTAATCAATACCCCACTAAAACCACCCTCCTCCCATGTGCCCCGCGCTTATGGTAGGAAAGGGGTGAGATACAGAACGTAGTTACGCCCACACCGATCCTAGCGCACAAGTGCTTGAGAATGCCCCGGGAGAGGCAAACTCACTTCGTCAACAGGGGTGAAGACTCCTCTGCTCCCTAGATGCTAGAGGGCCCCTGCGGCGGTATTTCAGGGAGGGAGGTCATGCGCATACCTGCGCCTCCGGGCTCCCGACTGACGTCGGCGCCCGCGAGACGCATGCGCACTACCATCTCTCTCCCTATCTCGTTCCGCGGCCTCCTTATGAGACACTACCATCTCGCAGAAATTGGCCGCACCCACCCACCAATCGTCGCTGTGCAGCATGGCTTGCACCAGATCGCCCAGCGATTCGATCGGTCCTACAAGTGTTTCGAGTTCAAACCTCTGAGGTGCCCATGCTGCGCACTCGACTAGCGTGTGTAACGCCGTGTCCAGCGCGCCACATTGGCGGCATTGGGGTGAAGGTAAGCAGCCTGCAATCTGACACAGATACTTATCGAAGCAACCGAGCCCGGTAAGTATCTGTGTCATTCTGAAGGTCAGGGTCCCGCGTTTCCGCGAGAGCCATCGCAACAGCTGCGGTCGAATCGCTTCCACCGTGTCAATGCCAGCAACAGGGTTTTCCAACTCTACTGACCAAGATTGGATCATGGCCGCGGTTTCCCGCGTCCTGATCACCTGGAGTTCGGCCTGGCCATAGACCAGGCCACGGGCGAGGGCATCCTGTCGGGAGCGCCGAACTTCGGCTATCACGGCCGCCTGGAGAGGCCAGGGCGGATCGCCTGCCAAGTCTCGACGCCGTCCACGACACTGTACGGTATCCTCGGATGGTCCTCACCGCCAGGACCCGCTGTACGCGGCACAGCAAAGTCCTATTGTGGCGATGAAGTGCAGTGGACCATACGGGTGCACCGTAGAGGGCCATACTCCTAAGGATGCCCATGAAGAGTTTCCTAGTCGTTCCCCCCGGTCCCCCCACGTTGGGAAGAAGTCGAGAGAGGGCGCCTGCGGACCTCACGAGCTTGGGAACTAGCTGCTCAAAGTGCGCTTTAAACAGCCATTTCCCATCGAGAATTAGCCCCAGATATTTCATCTGGGGGCCTACACGAATGTCCACCCCTTGGACTGTAACGGACAAGTCCGCGGGGGGGTTACGAAATCGCCTATGGAACATGATGGCCTCCGTTTTCGCGGGGGAGACCTTCAAGCCCAGCCTACCTATTCTTCGGACCACGATCGCCAACCCGGCGTTGGCGAGGTCCACGGATTCCGCGAATGACGCAGCGCGTGCCGTGAGTAGGGTGTCATCCGCAAAGCAGATTAGCCCTATTCCGGGCAGGACCGGAACCCGAAGGATCCAGTCATAACCGACGTTCCAAAGAACCGGCCCGAGGACCGATCCCTGTGGGACGCCGCACGCGACGCGTCACAGCCATGGGCCTAAGCCAAGTAAATGCAGCGTGTTGTGAGGAGCATTTATGTTGACGGTATGTTATTATGAGGGGCAATTTCGTTTTCGTCCATCTGCAAGAATTCTACATGTATTCAAGATTGCGGCTTTTTGGAGAGTTATGTAGAGGGTTTCTCTGAGGTCTAATAGTTTTAGGCTAGGGAGAAGATGGTTGGGAATAACGCCTGTTGTGGAGAGAACTATGGGTACTATATATACTTTTTCCTGTCGCCAAATTCTGCTCACTTCATCTTTGAGTTCTGCGTACTTGCTTATTTTTTCAGTTATTGTTTTGTGTATGTTGTGTGTGTTAGGAACAGCAATGTCAATAAGGTAAGTGATTTTGTTAATTTAGTCCTGTAAAGTGATATCTGGTCTATTGTAGTGAATTGTCTTATCGGTGAGAATGGCGCGGTCGTAGTAGAGCTTGTGTGTAGTGTTTTCTAGAATGGTTTGTGGAGTATATTTGTAATATGGAGTGTTTGTGTTTTGTATGAGTGCATATTTGACTGCAAGTTTTTGATGAATGATATTTGCTAGCTGATTGTGTCTGTGTGTATAGTCTGTTTGTGTAAGTATAGTGCATGCTCCTGTTATGTGTTGAATGGTTTCTGGTTGTGTATGATATTTGCGACACTTATCGTTCGTTATTGTAGGGTCTTTAATTATGTATTTTCTGTAATTTTTTGTGTTAATAATCTGGTCCTGTATTGTTATCATAAATCCTTCAGTTTCTGGAAATAAACTACCTACTTTAAGCCATTTATTTATTATTATTGTTATTATTATCTAGTTACTATTATTATCTGCTTCCTCTAATGTTGAGCACTCGTAGTGACATGTATCTTAAAGAGATTAATAAAACGTGATCACAAGACGACCTAAATTGATAATGACCTATCTATAAAAGAGCTATTTCTGGATTTAGTCTGAGTGTTACGACAATTGGTTTATTGGTGTCGAGAATAACCGAACAATTTGAGACTATTACGAGAACGATTTCACATGACCCCAGGCAATTGTTTGGTATGCTGTATAATCAGCGGTAGGAGTGGGTGCAGACAGTTCTCCAAATATGCATTTTTATTTTTAAAGATTGTAGAACACGTTTTTATGTTACTTTGCAAGTACATATTTTCTATCGAGAAAATTTATCGAAAATTCGTTTTGACTACAAGGGTTACCTCAGAAATATGAAAAATACGAGCTACAGGACTCGAATTAAAAATGCCGTTGGAACTACTATAGAATTTATTAGAACTGTACAAACACGTATAAAACAAATACAAATAAAACTGGATGCAACCAGTTCACACTGCACGATTCAGTGCAATTCGACACGCGCAAAGTCCGTCGTCTATATCGCTAATCGAGAGTACTACAAACGACTTATTCATCTCGTAGTCGTCGCTTGACTGCCCACCCCTCCATTCGGGCATTGTCTTATATCAACTACACTGTACAAAAAAATTCGGCCGCGCGCACTGAGTTTCCGAGAAATAGTATTTTGCACACCTGCGAACGGCCAACAAAGTCGAAAACAATAACAATAACGATTAGTTCGACGCTATAGATGGTTATAAAACAAGTAGAAAAACAATAGCATGTTTTTATAATTACAAATTCAAAACACAAAAGAATTCCTAAATCCGGGAAGACAATAAACTGCGCTTACGACGGGCAGCTGTGCGTTTATCTTTGACGGCATGTAACAATATGTATTTAGACTTAGGCAGTTTTCTGACCCAATGTGCATATTGTTATAACCACTTTCTAATAACGGTGAAGGAAAACATCGTGATGCCACCTGCACATCGAGATAACCGATGTGTGAAAGTTGCCAAGGCGTCTTGGACAAGCGTGGTGGGTGTATTGTCCGTACCCCCTATAATAGGGATAAAAAAGATTCGTTCGGTAGAAAGCAAAAATAATGCCATAAGCCATTTCTTGTTTAATACCTATGTCTCATGTCCTCCTCTCTATCTCATCCTAAAGGCTGGGAGGCTTTATCCATGCACGAACGGAGAATGAATACAATTTCCTGTGGCTGGGCGGCCTGTCGAAAGAGGAGACAAAACAACCCACAGCCGGGTGATAGAATATTGCCCGTCTGGATAGCTACGACTCCTGGTCTAGAGTATGCTAGCATAACAACCTAGAGTTGTGTTCCGGCATCAGTGGCCAGGTTCCAGTCTTCCTTTAGAGAGTGGCAGCACATTGATAGCAACTTTGCTGTAACAAGGTTCCATCAAGTGGGCCGTCCGCCTATCTGCTGAACTCATACAATAAAAAAAAACACGTTGGCGTCACGGCAAAGCGAACGAAGTATGGCTACGACATGCTAGTAGTATTAAATAACAGATGTAGGTTTTACGACAAAACCGGAATGTGTCTGACACATAATCTGTTCTAAAAGTATCACATTTCTTGGTTTGCTAAAAATGTACAACAGCCCAAGGTGAACATGTTCAGCATAGCGTGACTATACAATGCGGATATCTTTTATTTCTTACCTTTAACGGCGGGCTATCCCACTGGAGTTGCTAGCAAAATTATTGGCAACGAATAATTTGACCACCAAAAATATTTTTGAGACTAAGCTCTCTTACCAAAAAAATATATTAAAAGTAAGAAAAAGGGTGTTGGTTTTATCAGTATATAATATACTAGCTGACCCGGCATACTTCGTACCACCTCAGAATCAATTTTTTTCATATTTACTCACCTTTTAAGCCTTCCCTGGACTTCCACAAATAATTCAAAACCAAAATTAGCCAAATCAGTCCAGCCGTTCCCGAGTCTTAGCAAGACTAACGAACAGCAATTGATTTTTATATTTAAAGTTTTATATGTTATAAAATAAATTGAACACAATTAAAAAGTCTATCGCGTCTGCCAACATGATAATAAAATGTAGTAGAATACCGTCTATATACAATTGAGAGGTTTGAATTATAATCTGTACACAATTATCACAACAAAGGATAAATATTGTAACAAAATTATTGTAAATTATAGACAACTACATACATACATATTGTCACGCCTGTTTCCCATTGGGGTAGGCAGAGACGATGGATCTCCACCTGCTACGATCCTGACAAACACTTTTCGGTTCATCAACTTTCATTAATCTTTTCATACATACACGCTTATTTAAACTACTTTTTATCTGACCTTTCTTCAAAATATCTTCAATTTGATCATGGTGAGTACGTCTCGGTCTACCGGCACCGACTCTACCAGTCACATTGCTGTCATATATTTGTTTTGTGATTCTGCTTTCATTCATTCTCTCTACATGCCCAAATCACCTTAAAATTCCTTTTTCAACTCTTGTCACTAAATCTTCTTTCAATCCACAACGCTCCCTTATCACACTGTTTCTTATCATATCACTTACATTAAGCTTACATATACTTCTCAAAGCTCTCATTTCAACTGCATTTATCCTACTTTCATACTTCTTCTGGCATACCCAACTTTCACTGCCGTACACTAGCGTTGGTACTAATACCCCTTGATGGACAGCCAGACGTGCCTTTACAGACACTTTCCGGCTGTTCATAAAAGAGTTCAGCGCTCCATTCACCTTATTACCTGCCGTTACTCTCCTTTCGATATCACTTTCATGCTTCCCGTCTCTGGTAAACATGCACCCTAGGTAAACAAACTCTTTAACTTGCTCTACTATAGACAACTACTCTATACAAAACAGGCGTTAAACACAGAATAAATAAAAATATACATTATTATTCAATTAGGGAAAGGACCGATTGTGAGGATAGATAAACGAATTATGAAACTTAAAAAGAAACATGACAACAACTATGCAACTATTAAATGTAACATAAGTTCAACTATTACGCTAAAATTGCGATTAAAAATGACCTCGACGAGTCGACGCCTTCGTGTCGGAAATGATCGAACGTGTGCAAATATTTGAATTATTATTATCGTCTGTTTGAATTTGTTTTTTTTTTCACCAAACCATTACCTGTACATTATTAAAGACCTGACAGTGTTTTTTTTTTTAGAGATATGACGAATGTGGCGTAAATAAACAGATAAGATACACTGAGAAACATAACGGTTTTATAAAAGTGGGGGGCCTCATCTGGGATAATCCTTTTTTTCATGTTTGCTTGTAGGCAAATTGGCAAACGGGTCCACTTGATGGCAAGTGGCTACCGTCGCCCATGGACATCTGCAACACTCAGGGAGCCGATGTGTTGCCTACCTCGTTGAGACTTTAGATATCTGTTTACACCCTTTTTGAAGGGTCCCATATTGTAGCATTTTCCAGGTGGTACGGTATTTGTCCGACTGGATGACTACCACCCCTGGTCTAGAGTATGCCGCCATAACAACCTTGAGTTATGTTCCGGCATTAGTGGCCAGGTTCCAGTATCCCTTAAGAGAACAGCAGCGCATGTGTAGCACCTTTGGTGTTACAAATGTCCATAGGCGATGGTAACAACTTTCCATAACCTGGGCCTGATTTAGGACGGGAGGGTCGAGCCATCATTAACGCAACTTTGGCCACTGAGACGTCCAGTTTAAGCACATAAATTAATTTTCGTGGGGCGATTAGGCATAGGTTAAAAACCACAGACGCACGCGTGTCCATCAGTGGGCGTCTGATGGCTGAAATGATGATGATTAGGGTAAAAAAATATAGGCAAGCGGGGGCGGCATTTTTGAGTTCTTACGTAAATAATATCAATGGATTGATAATCTATGCAAAAAGGCCATATTTGAAAACAGCCACTATTTAGTTCTAGTAGTTACATATTTTCTCAACTTTAACTTTCAAATTAAATAAACTATATACACAAATTAAAATTAATCTATAAAATCTAGCCAGACCGCTGTCAATTGGGAACGTACCCAAAAGACTGGCTACTAAGAAGTTAAAAAAAAGTTCTAGTATGAAAAAGAAACACTATAATCTATAGTAAGTATTCTCCTTTCATAAGTTAGTTGGTGTAAAAGAAAGTTTGTTTGTTAGTAAACAAAACAAAGAATGTTAAGTCAATACGGTACAAATACTAGGGGCAAATAACGCAATAGAAGGTTAGTTCTACATGTGTAAATGAGCCAAATAAAGACGATGATTTACAAGCACATTTACTAATTAAACATCCGACACGTACACAATGTCGGCTAACATTAGACCAATCATATATGTACAAATAATAAATTTCATGGCGCAAGTACTCGGTTTTATTGACCTCGAACACTCAACCCATGTTCGATCGGCCATGTTTGTTATCATTTTGAATAGTCAAAACAAACATTACAGCAAATCAAAACAGCTGTCGCCAAAATATCCAGAGAAATCTTCCTGTTAAATGCTAACATTTAAAAACACACCGTAATTGCGCAGTAAAGCTGTAAAATAGTAATTAGTAACTTGTAATATTAGTTTCGTCATGCTGAGAAACATTTTATAAATTTCTTTGTTTACATTAATTACTTACCACTCAAATCTTCGAGAGTGTTGAGTTTTCTTGTCGTCATTTTTTTTATAAAACTGTGGCACTACACTGAAAACTGTATTTTCCCAATTACCGTTTCGCGTGGCTTCACAAACTTTACTATTTGAAATTAATCAGAAAAATGTACAAGTCGTCCTGCGAGAAACTCGTTCTTTGTTTCCTTTTTGCGTTGTTTTGATTTCGATCATTCGATGACAAACAGGTCGTATTACGATCTTGATTGGTTATCTTGAGATAGCGATGGACCAATAGAAAAATGGAAATGTCATACGGGAAAGCAATGATTGGCTAAAAATTTGTAAACAAAAACAATGTGGCCGATAAAGAAAATAATTCAAGTAGGCATGGAAGGATACTTTTACAAATATAAATTTATATTAAATTAAGTTCTATATCGCATTATTAAATTTTTTAACACAGATGAAAAATTTAAAATCTAAACAATTAATCAATAATAAAATAAGGTTTGAAATCATTATCATCAATCTTCATTATTCTTGTCTATGGCCTATAGGCAATGCGTAATAATTTGTTGCCACTCATAATAAACTACATAAATAATTAGAATTTGGTCCGTTAAGAGCAGTTTCTTTTGCAATTTGCATTTTATAAGATGCATCTTGGTTATTTTAGAAGACGGAGACCCCTGCTGTCCGATACCGAGTGCGTTGACACTTGAGCTTATTCGTATCTTTCAAACACAATTGTGGTAGCTGGCATATTTGCCGCACAGTAGAAGGCAAATATGCATCCATTGACAAGGGATTATATATTATGTTTGTGGCTATTGGTATCGAGACTATGGGGAATAGAGACTCGGAGCCCTGAAGGTTTCTAAAATTTTTGAGATTTATTTTATTCGATAGAAGTTCACGTCACATAAGACTCGTATTTGAAGCAACGTATAAGCGTAGCCATCCAAGGTGGACAAGCGGCCAGCGTTTTTGATATTGTTGCAATCTCATTAGTCTCTCTTGTTGAAACGCAGAAAATTAAAGAGCGGCAACACCGGCAATACATTTTTTTAATAAAAATAAAACAATATTGTCTATGATTTTATTTCAGAACTTATTATTGTGCGTGTATGTAACGTTTGTTGAATAATTGCAAATTATAACTTAAAATAATTAAATAATGAATTCAAATGCCACTGAAGATGACTATCAGCACACTAGGAACGTGGAAGAGGTTGAAAGCCCCAGGTAAATAATGTATTTGCCAGGTAAAATCAAGCGTTATTTTTAGCCATGTTCCCTGACAGCTGATTTAGTAGGCGCGAAAGTCAAATTGCTTGGAAAGGCGGTAAATTGTTTCCACGTTTAGGCTAAATTTTACGTATTAAAACTGTGAAATACAGCGAAGTACTTCATTTTGTGCAGGAAGAGGATGCGTTTGGACAATTCCGGCCGCAAAAGCTGGAGTTTGATGGATAGGAAGACCGATTACGAGGTAAGATGACGTACGCCTCCCGCCTTTTTCTCGTGAGAATTTTGGTTATCAATTCATAAATTTTATATTTCTGTATAAAATTTCACTTTAAATTACATCTATATATGTTACTCTTGAGTTTGAAAGTTATATTTTATATGACTATTTTAAAAATAGCCTGAATAATGCTAAAATAAGATCGATGTGTATTCTTACGAACGTGGTTATGAATGTGTAACTGTTTTATAATTTATAGCTGTGGTAGAGCTATAAATGGAGTTCTAGCTTTTAGATCTTCAAGCCAAATACACCTGCAAGGATCTACCCTTAGAGCTTAAGGGCAAATGAATATAGATTGGCCTTAAAATATGTCATTCTTGCAAGATATATAAAGTATTTCAAATACATGCAGTAGTTTTACCTATAAGCATATTTGCAAAATTTAACTTAGTCCTAAAGGCAAGAACTCTATTGTCAAGCTCTTACAAATAGTCCAGACTATTTTTTTTAATTTATGCAGGTATCTTGTTAGTTATGATTTATTGGATTGTAGTATCAATGTACAGTGGTTATAACTACATCACAATTCTTATGTAGTTCATTTTTTCAATTTTAATTTGATATTTTAATAGGCATGTAAAGGGCCTTAGTGAAATGTGTATACCACTTATGACCACCTCCAATATCATACTAAAAATTTATTTATGTTACTATTTAAGTTTCCTTGAGCTCCACATAAGTGATGTTAAAGGAGACGGGTGCCCTTTTATATATTGTAGACCACAAATAACTTGAACCAAAACTACAAAAAACATTTTACGCCTGTCAATGGCGAAGCTCTGTAAAAATTTCATGTTTCAAACAAATAAATTACTTTGACTTTGGGCCCAGATTGTAAAAAGATGAGAGACAATAAAAACAAATCTAAAAATCAAGATTGCTTTTTATCATGTTGGTATTTATTATAAATTTGATTTAGGTAGTTATTTTGAATGAATTATTTGTGTGGTGTAAGTGTTTTCATATTATTGAATGTGGAAATTCACTCACATAAATTGATTATGATAATTGATGACTTATTTTATTTGTGATCTTATTTTTAAGATTTCTAGTCTTCCAGATAGAATTTAGGACTTGTGTTATCTATTTTCTAATATAAAATATAACTGTAAGAATTAAACCATATATCAACTCATTACAGATAAATTAGCTTCCAGACATTTTTGTGTTTATAGTAGTGTACTGTCAGCACATAAATAAACTAATACTCTGATAGATTTTTAAAGGCAGGTACTTAATATGAAACTAATATTATTAAAATATTTTTTTTTAATATTAAACATAATTTTTAATTTGTTTACATTAATTTAGTTTATATTTAAGTATTTAATTTAATATTTTATTTCTTTCTTCTTTTTCTATTTATATTTAAACTAATTTTATTTTAGTATTTAATCTTATTTCTTTAAGTTAATTTAGTTGACGGCCTCCGTGGTTGAGCAGGCTAAGCCTTTGCCGGCTTACCTCACTGCAAAGCAGAGGATCAATTCCTGGTATAGTAAATTTCGGAAACATATTTTCTCCATTATTTACTATGGGCTGGGTGTCTGGGATCGACCACAGAGTGGTCCGTTGTATATTACCCATAATACAAGTGTAACTTGCTTAATTTGGTGATATACAGTGTGTGTTTGTCTGCCGATTTATTATTATTATTATATTAGATTTTTTTGTTCTCACACTTTTTGCTCTCCTTCTTTATATCTTTTAATTAGAATTATTTATTTATTTTTAATACTAAATTTCAAGTTTAGAAGTCCCGTAAATATACAAATATTACTAAAAATGCAAAAATGTCTCAGGCTAATTTACCTGTAGTTGGTTTAATTATCTTGAATGAATTATATATGTGGTGTAAGTGTTTTCATATTATTAACTGTAGAAATTCATTCACATAAATCAATTATGGTAATTAGTAACTTACTTTATTTTTAAGATTTCTAGTCTTCCAGATTGTAATTTTTCATAATTGTTAGCAACTTTCAGGAGTTTTTTTGCAATTTGCTTGGGTTTCTAGGGCTTCTAGGCCAAATGGGCTCGAGGTTCAAATTCGGCATACCGAAATACATAAAAATCATACTTGATCTAGTTTTATAAAACTTTTTTAACCGTCAAAAATGCAACAACATTTTTTGTGGTTTTTTTGCTATTTCCTCAAAATTCTGATGGTATATGGCCCAAATTGATTCGGATTCAGCGCATTGAAATACATAAGAATGTAGAGGAGTGGATCTGATCAAAAATATACACCACTTTTCTTTTGTGAGCCGGTGTTATCGCTTGCCGATGGTGAAAGAAGGCATGTACATCAAAATAACTGTGAAGCTCTGATATTATTGTTTTATATTGCAGATGTTTGTGTTGTGAAATATTGTAAAGGAATTGAGGACACAGTCTTAATAAATTGTTGACTAAGCATTTTGTAACTAGAACATAAATAAATTATTACTTTTACAGTTTTTAATCATTACTTGCTTATTGTCACAACATACAGTCGCCTGATAGTGTTTTTAAAAAAGCCATGGTAGCTTTTAATATTTAGAGCACACATCCCAAACATTTTTTATTTTTTATTGCAGGAGTTCAGCAGACAGGCAGACGGCCCACTTGATGGAAAGCGGTTACCATCGCCTATTCACCTCACATGTGAAGTGCTATGGCCACATCGCGGTTAGGGATACCCACTGAAACCCCTGTCCGATCTTCGAGCCTCCTTCGTCCGGGCTGTGGGCTCCCTCGCGCATTCACCCCCAGCCCGGACGGACGGCGGCAGGCCTCTTTGCGAGCTGGCCTCACCATGGGAGTAAGGATTTCGGCATACTTTAGACCAGGGGTGGTAGCCATCCAGTTGGGCAAATACCCTACTACCTGGCTGTGGGTTGTTTTGTCGCCCCTGTCGACAGGCTTCCCCAACGCAGGAAATGGTATTCTTTCTCCGTTCCTGCACAGATAATTTCATTTTCAAATTTTTCCATAAAAGGCTGGATATCTATGTCTGCACTCAGACAAATTTTGATAAATATCATATATACAAGAATTATTCTTACAGGTGCTTCAAGAAATGGGTGTAAGCTTACTGGAGCCAGATGACAATGACACAAATTATGACCCAAGTTCTTCTGGGAATTTGGTATGAAATTTTTATACTATTTTAGCAAGTAGAGATACCTTGTCAGACAATCTTAGTCCACTACTGGATCATAGAGGTCTTCCCGAGCTTGTGCTACATATCCCAGCCCTCTGCTTGACTTATCTCGTCTCCTGTTTTTTTTTAACGACGGAAGTTCGTATGTTGATAGAGCCCCGCCGAGATCACTATCTAGATTACAGCTAATTAATCGCTGAAACAGCTGGACCGCTTTTGACGGGATTTTCACTGGCAGGTAGCTGATGTTATAAGGAGTAACAAAGATAAGAAATATCTCTATGTATCTCTTTCCAGCCTCACAAACCAACTGCGAAGCGCAAACGTGACATCGAGAATGTGAATCCCAACGTCAACAGTACAGGGTTGTCCCCGAGAGGGAAGGCCAGCCCTCGCAGTCCCAGGGCCAAGATTTGTAGCCCTGGTCCATCCAAGGCCAGGAGTCCAAGAAGCCACGAGAAACGTGAGTTACTACCACAGGGTAGTTTATTAGTTTAAGCAGATGAATGAATGAAAACTCTTTATTGTTCACCATAACTTAAAAATAGACAATTTAATATGAATACATTTCCATTAGAACAGCCGGGATTAGTGACCAGGTTCCAGTCTCCCTTAAGAGAGCAGCAGCACATTTGTAGTACCTTTGGTGTTGCAAACTTTCCATCAAGTGGACTGTCTGCCTGTCTGCTGAACTCCTGCGATAAAATAAAAAATAATATTTAACTAATTAATTCCAGACAAACCACTACAGCAGTCCGACCACAATCTCCTGGAGACGTCTTTGCCCACGGAGTATTTGATAGACGAGGAGACGCCTCTAGGCCAGTCGGTGGGTGCCCACTATTTGCCCACGGCCACAGCTGGGCCCAACACCAACACTGATGGCAAGAAACGGGAGTGGTCTACCCGTGAGTGTTCATTTTTTCCATATAGTGTATTCCAGTTGTTTTTTTTTTCAATAGCTTCAATGTACAGATTCATAATTATTAGAATTTTGTAATACTATAGGTGTATAGAATACATTAATTTTTAGCACTTGGACACGAGGAGAAACATACAAGTTGTGTAAGCAAATCGGAGCCGTGTGGTCCGGATTCCTTCTCGGCGTTGTCGGATGAGATGATGCTCAGCATCTTCAGGTGGTTGCCGAAGAGGACCCTCGCCCACTCCATGTTAGTGTGCAAGAGGTGAGTACGACACTGAAACATGGACGTTTTCACTTACCAGTACGACGTTGGTTACTTACCAGTATGCGTGGACATTATGATTCCAGATGGTACAGGGTGGCGTGCGACGAAACACTATGGCAAAGATTAGACCTAGGGAATAAAACCTTAAATAAGGACGCGTTAGGCAGAATATTAGCCAGGAAACCTATCATTGTAAGGCTTGCTAGTTCTGAGGTGAGTTTTCTTTTAACTTTTTTTAAGATATTTGTTGTGAAGCTGGCAAATGCTGGTTCGAAAACCAAAAATAAAAACCACTTCCTAGCAGGTGGGCCGTCTGATGGAATGTGGTTGTTATTCTTTACTAGAGTTTACCCTGGGTCAAACTCGAGTGTGTATGTCTTGTTTGAAGAGCAGGTGGTACACTATCTTATTCCTGGCCTATCTGTAAACTACATAAATAACAAAACTTGCAAAATGACAGAAAAAGCAAAATAGAGTGAACGAAATGCAGGAAGTAAACAAAAATCACAAAACTTATCCTACTTTTTTGAATAACCTTTACATAAATTTATCCTAAAATCTATCCCATTATCCGGGATGTAAAGTATCCTTTGGCCACCCTCGGTATTAAAATTACATATGTACCGAATTTCAGCCAAATCCGTCCAATAGTCTTTCCATATAAGGATAACAAACAGAGAGACAAATATATTTTTATTCCGGAAACTGTCCCTTTTTTCGGGATAAAAGTATCATATGTTTCATCCTCGAAATCGAAAATATATATACATATTGAAATCGGTCCAGTAGTTTTCCTTAAAAACGTAACAGACAACCAGACAGTTGCTTTCGCATTTACAATATTGACAGGGCAGATTTTTTTTTTTTTTTTGACATTGTTTATTTTATAATTTTACTCCAATGGGAAAATTTGGTATTCACCCGAGTACTACGCGGTATTCGGGTGAATACGGAAAATTAAAATAGTGGCCGAATATTTGTTACATTCTACCAATTCACAACAACTAACATCTCCACTCAGCTGAGATGACAATATTGACATTAATGTATGGTGCTACAAGTATGGATGAGGTGAGAAATGAGTACATAAAGGAATCTTTGAAAGTTGCATCTGTGACTGAATAATTGAGAGGAAGAAGACTAAGGTGATATGGTAACCTAATTTTCCTTAATAACTTTTCAGATTGGCGAATGGCATCCTGCATCTCTGTCTAGCCCGTCACGGATACAGTACTTAGACTTGAGTATGACAACATTAGACCAGGTCACCCTGGACTCCCTATTGACCATGTGTCCGGGATTGAAGAAACTGAGCTTAGAAAACTTGCAACTGCAGGATAGCACTTGTGTAATAATCGGTGAGACAAAATTCAAATATTTTTATTTATCTGCCAGCCGTTTTGAAATGAAGTTCCTTATCGCATGTTACTCGAGGAATGGGGCTAGACGAAAAAATTGTAAGTGCAAGAAAAAATGCTGACCACTGTAGATTTATATACAACTAGATGACCCGGCTAACTGCGTATCGCCATATTTTCTGAATTCTTAAAAGACTTAGTTTCAGGACACAAAAACAAAATCACCAAAATCGTTCCTGGTGATTAGGAGGGTTCTAGAACCCGATCACAGCGCCACGTACCGGTTTCAACGGGATAAAAAGTATCCTATGGCCGTCTCCTGGTTCTAAGCTACCTCCCCACCAATTTTCAGCCAAATCGGTACAGCCGTTCTTGAGTTATAAATAGTGTAACTAACACGACTTTCTTTTATATATATAGATTTCGCAATTTCATGGAATGTAATAAGATCTATAATAATATCCATTGGAATATTTGGCTACTCTTTGGTATTTTACTTTATTTTATTACTGTGCAGTATTTGGTCGAATACTGAACACCAAATCATGAAAAAACTTCACATATTACTTGCAGTGTGTATACAGTTTAAGTATAGGAGGGAAAGGTAAAATGTAAGTAATACCAAACCCAACGAGCGCTGTAATGACACTGATTTTATTACCGAAAATATATGAATATAAATGTGTTGTTAAGCATTAGCATAGCAAGCATTGTACATATTTGTATATTACTCAAAAAATGTATATATTTTAATCACAAATTATTGGTAGTTAAACTACGTCTTAACTAGGGATACCAGGAGTATTCAGCTCCGCAGAATATTATACAGTGTTCAGCCGAATACCAAATACCTAAAGAAGCCGAATTTCGTGGCATCTCTAGTCGATAGACTTATATGTACCCACATCCCTATTCTAAAATTCGTATTTTTGGAACCTATTACTCTGAAATAGAACCCTTGGTATTTTTCATGTTTTTTTAAATTCATTGTACTAACCCGACCCGACACCCCCAACGGATTTTTTATATTATAGATAGATTAGTGTACAAAAAAGAGATGGATGGATTGTGTGAATCATGACATGATGATTTGTGTTGTGACAGAGGATGTATGTCATAATAGAGAAGTGTGGAAGGAAAGGACATATTGTGCCGACCCTGAATAATTGTGAGAAGGTGAAAGAAAAGAGAAACAACATATTATACAATGCTTCAGTGTACAATAAAGAGCTATCAATTGTTTTTTTCAGGTAAATGTGTGAATATGGAAACTTTGAACCTCACAATGGCTCAAGGCGTTACTGCTGCAGGCCTGAGAGAAATACTTGAAGGATGCACAAGGTATTTTATTTTCAAATTAAAAAGTTTTATATAGAATAAAATCTATTGGAGAATATTTTTTGAAGGTAATACATATAAGTCAAAATTCAAGTCTATTTCCTTCTCTATGTACACCGCTTCGCTGCTTTTTCAGGAGAAGTGGAAATAACTCTTCGACTAGCTATTTTTTTTAAATATTTATATGTCTCAGGCTTTTTTATTCTCCATAAATACTGAAGTATGTTATACAATTACTTACACACAGTTATACGATTACTTACACATAGTTATATAGTTATATTTATTTATTTATATTACACACAGTTATATTTATTTATTTATATTAATTCATTAACAAAAACATTTGTGTCTGAATTTAAATACATAGGTATAATTACCATTATAAAAATTTCAAATTTACAATTACTTTTATTAATTTTACAAAAATATGCCAATAGGAAGGCATTATATAATTACTTACACACACTTATACAATTACTTACACACACTTATACAATTAATTACACACAGTTATATAATTAATTACACACAGTTATACAATTACTTACACACAGTTATACAATTACTTCTACATATTATATGATTACTTGAATGAATGAATGAAAACTCTTTATTGTTCACTATAACTTAAACCTAGACATTTCATATGAATACATTTCCATTAGAACAATGGGCGGCCTTATCGCTTATAGCGATCCCTTCCAGTCAACCAGTACTTATACACAGTTATACAATTACTTCGCTGTTAGTGGACTGACAAGTATGTACCTATTTATTTGTTATTTCAGTTTACAGTCATTGAACATATCCTGGTGTAATCTGGACGAGAACTCTTTAGAAGTATTAGTAACTGGTCTCCCATCGAGACTGCAGAGGCTCAATCTTGGAGGGGCTAGGATCTTGACAGATGATAGTGAGTATGGCTATTTGTCTACTCTATATGTTTTTTTTTTCATTGCAAAAGTATAGTGCACAGGTGGAAGGCCTACCTGATGGAAAGCTACCATCGCCTATGGACATTTGTAACACCAAAGGTGCACACAATTCACCGCTGCTCTCTAAAAGGAGACAGAAATCTGGCTACTAATGCTGTAACATTACTTAAGGTTGTTATGAGGACACACTCTAGACCAGGGTTGGTAGCCATCAAGACGGGCAAATTTTTTTACTATTAGTTACACTTAAAGTCAGTTTCATTTTTACTATATTTTTTATTTTAGAAAACAAAAAATATATATTTTCTACTCTTTTCTTTCACCTTGACCCAATTATTTGCGGTCAGCACAATATTTCTTTTCCTTCCACTCATTTATTCTGACATACATCTTCTGCCACACCACAAGTCATCATGTCGTCCTTCACACAATCCATCCATCTTACCTCATCCGGCTTACCTCACTGCAATGTAGAGGCTCCGGGCTCGATTCCTGGTATAGTAAATTTCGTAAACGTATTTTCTTCGTTATTTACTGATCTGGGTGTCTGGGATCGGCCCCAGAGTGGTCCGTTGTATATTACCTATAACACAAACGTATCTTGCTTAATTTGGGGATATACAGTGTGTGTGTGTGTGTAGTGAAACACTTACAAGCCAATAGATGGCGCTGTGCAATAATTGAGGTCGCAAACAATTCCCGAAACGTACAAAGGATATGTGGGGCTCGTAGATGTCTCCAGCGGGGTTACCACTGTCGTATTATGTTGTGGTTTAGTAAATCAAGAGGTGTTCTTGAGATGTGAGAGAAATGAAATCAAGTTTCTGGTTTTAACTAGAGATGAGTTATAACAGGTCAATTTAGATATCTGTTACTCCTGTTATTGTTATCCAAAAATAACAGCATTGATTATCTATTATTAAATAACATATTGTTATGTCCTTGTTATTGGAACGAAGTTCCTTTACGCGGCTTGCGGTACATACCTAGTGTTGCCAACTTAGCGCTTTCAATGTTAGATTTTTATCTCTACATACACACAAAGTTATTTTTCAGCTTATTTCGCGCTTTTTTTAATTATGTAACTCTTCACTGAAATATCGACGTGTATTGCATTATTATCGTCAAAAAACCAAGTGTTTATAAAAAAATTAAACCAAGAAAGTGTCTAGTCTTATTACTTTATTTTCAGCGCTTTTTCCAATTCCTTGCCAATCTAGCGCTCATTAAGAGTTCACATAGCATGTTTTCTCTTAATAAAGTTGGCAACACAAAAGCCGCGTCCGATTCTGGGCGTGCACATTGCTTCCAGACGCGTCCCGTAATGTGGGCGCATCTTAAAATAGTTTACATTCTGTTACCTTATAAATATTAGGTGCGTCTCGTTCTAGCCCATATAAGTCCTTGAAGTGTAAATGAGACAGTGTGATGTATAATAGGTCCATCATTTTTTAGCTTACTTAGATAGAACAAGAGCAAAATAATAATTAACAGAACGGTTAGGTAGCTAATGTTTATGTTTGATTTGTATGTGCCTGTTATTGGGAGAACAGGTATTCTGTTCTAGAAATAACAAATGTTATATGTTGTTTGTGAATATATATATATTAATAACTGTTAGCTTAAACATGCCTCACGCCTAGTTAAAGGGGGCCAAATTTTATATAATTTTTGTCCATAATCGCCCAGCTACCATCAAAATAAAATATATATAAATAAACTAAGAGAAATTATATCGTCTCTTTCACTCGAATACAAATTCTATATAGTTAGAAAGAGAAAGCATGAGTTCAACGTTTGTTTCAATTATCTGTATTTGACCACAAATTTGTGGTGCTTCCCAATTAGCATGTGTGACAGGTCGACCACAAATTTGTGGTGGTTCCGTCTTAGAGGGTTAATTTTGCTTGTAATGTGCGACACCGGCCGATCCGCCGCGTCGCCCCTGCTGCAGCTGCCGCGTCGCGCCAACCGTTCTAGTTGCTGGCTGCAGCCGTAACAACAAATATATACAAATTTCGAACAATAATAGATGGGCCTCGTCCTGCGGGACATAACAACAGCCTTGCTGGAAGACCTTCCTTTGAGACGGAGGAGCATTCTATCTCGCTCCTCCACCCTATAGGGGTCACCCTAAATACCCATCAAGCAAAAAAAAAAATATTTTTACTACATTTTTTTTTGATACTTTTGAAGTCGGTTTTTTTTTTGTTAAGAGTTGTTTTTTGATTGTCATTTGCAGTGGTGACGTGCCTGTGCAGGTATTGCACGCACCTGTTGGAACTGGACTTGTCGGACTGCTCGCGGCTGAGCGCGTTCTCGGTGCAGTCCCTCACCGCCCTCCAGAGGCTGGAGCACCTGGCCCTCAGCAGGTGTTACCTGCTACCAGCGCAGACCCTCACGTGAGTATTCTACTTTGTAGGTTTTTATTTTTGAACTTTTATTTAACATGCAATTAAATTTAAAAGATTAAATCTTGCAAACTGAATTAGATGCTAATGTAAAAAATCAGATTTTTCCAAATTATTATATAGCATCAGTAAAAATATTCTAGATCCATAGTTGCCTCTTTCTTAAAACATAAATTAGGTTAAATTAAGAAATTCTAAATTAAGAAAAAATCTGAATTATAACCAGCTCGTATGAAATTTCGTATGCTTGATCAATTTAGATGACAATATACGAGTTTCTTTTTTTGCAAAATACAACACAGCAATCGAAAATTAATAAATAAATCAATATTAATATATTTTTTTAAATAAGCTTGCATTTAAATGGTCTAAAATTGAAAAACATAACTTGAAGCACATCAAATCAAACTTTTGATACATTTCTTTTGCACAGAAAAATCTCTTTTGTGCAAGAAAATCTCTTGTACACAGGAAAATGTCTTTTGTACAGGAAAATCTAATTTTACACAGGTAAATCTCTTTTGACTGCTGAACCGTCATATTTTTGAAATGTCTTTTTGATTTCAGTAAACTGTCGTGTATGGTTTCGCTCCAGTACCTGGAGGTGTGGGGGATGCTGCAGACCCACTCGCTCAGCCTCCTCAAGGAGAAGCTTCCCGGGATACAAATCAACCAATTCATGTTTAGGTGAGTAAAGTACAGATAAATAAACTATGCGAGCTGCATACGTCTAGTCATCGCAGCGGACAACGAACTACTGGCTGGCGTAACGCGGGAGCGCACATAATAATAGTTGCTCTATCTCGCTCGCACACCATCCGTCCCGTTCACATATTGTGCTATATATTGTACTAGCTGTACAACCTATTAATATTTGTACTTAAAGTCACCATTTCCAAAATAAATGAGTTCACTTCAGTTCACATCAGCACTCGACAGTGAACACTACTCTCTCCCATCTCTTATATCATTTAACCTCTACCTTTCGCTGCTACAAAACGAATACCTTTTATATATTTTTTTATTATTTTTATAGGCAGGTACTTATAATATGTAACTTGTAATATTAAATGATACTAAAATAATAAATATTAATTTTTAATACTAAATTGTTGGCGCCTGTTCTGAAGAATGACATTTGCTTCCTGATAGCACCTTTCCAATGGAAGTCAAATGACATTCCGGTTTAGCAACTAATTGAGCGGGAGTCATAATACTGTTCTTTAGTTTGGGAAGTCAAAAGCTTACCTTGACCACGTTTAAACATCGGAGCCATTTTTAATTAACGAATTTACTAGTAAATAACAAGAATGAACTACAAATAAATAAATAAATAAATCGACAGACAAACACACACTGTATATCCCCAAATTAAGCAAGTTACGCTTGTGTTATAGATAATGTACAACGGACCATTCTGGGGCCGATCCCAGACACCCAGACCATAGTAAATAACAGAGAAAATACGTTTCCGAAATTTACTATACCAGGAATCGAACCCGGAGCCTCTATGTTGCAGTGAGGTAGGCCGGCAAAGGCTTAGCCAAAATCAATAAAAAAATAAAATCAATTAATTTGTTAATCAATCAATCAATAACTCTTTGTTGTACACCAATATAAAAAAGAACTTACAGAGTGATTTAACTCGTCTGCGTACGCGTTTTTATTCAAAATAACAAAAACATTTTCAAAATCTAAGATTAAGATACATCCGTGCAGGAAGGAGAAAGAATGCAATTTCCTTCGTTGGGGCGGCCTGTCGTAAGAGGCGGCAAAACAACACACGGCCAGGTGGTAGGGCATTTGCCCGACTGGATGGCTACCACCCCTGGTCTAAAGTATGCCGCCATAACAACCTTGAGTTGTGTTCCGGCATTAGTGACCAGGTTCCAGTCTCCCTTAAGAGAGCAGCAGCGCATTTGTAGCATCTATCGCGTTGCAAATGTCCATGGGTTATGGTAACCGCTTTCCATCAGGTGGGCCGTCTGTCTGCTGAACTCGTGCAATAAAAATAACTGACAATTTTAAAATGGGCTCATTTAAAACTTTATAACTATTTTTTTTTCTTTGCAGTGCTATAGCGAGACCTACTGTTGGTACCAGACGTACTTCGATATGGGGGCTAAGAACCAGAGACTGATCTTATTAAGAGAAATTGTTATTTTTTAATTCCTTTGTATTGTAAATGTGTACCTCATTCAAGGTCTACAGTTTGGGGAAAGTTACTCTAATAATAATTTTAAACTAAAAATTTCCTTTATATTTTAATGTTTATAAATTGCGGGTAGTTGCATATTTTATACATAGCCAATAAATAGTCTTAATACCGCTGCCATATTGTTTCATGACAGTCATTCCAACTGGCGATGGCAACGGTAATAAGACTGTTTATTGGCTATGTATAAAATATACAACTACCCGCAATTTATATACATTACATATATATCAAATGTTACCTCTGGGATGAGAAAATTCGATCAAAGCAGTTAAATGTATCTAATAACTCCTCAAGTTTCCAAAACAAGAACATTGATGTACGAAATTTTTCTTTGCGAGCTTCTTATAATTTAGCTTCGTTTACCAATTGTCGCTTTTAATTAGCAAAAACCATGCCAAAGGAGTTGGAGCCAGTACCGACAAGAATAGAGTAGAATAGTATCATAAATGTGACTGACGATTTGGGGCCTAATTCTGCTATTCATATCGTCAAAATCGCCGGACACCATCGTATAAATCGTAGGTTTGGCCGATTTCGGTATTCTGTTAACACCAATGGCGTGCCAGTGGCAAGCCACTCTAGAAATTTTCATAAGCGCCAACTTGCAAAATTAATGTTTAATTCTTTTGGTAGCTTCTCAATTTCCATTACGGCTAATGCCAGTTGTGCTAATAGTAAAACAGTTTTTGTCTACCACTATTCATACGCGTAGTTATTGAGAAGATATTGTGCATTTACTAGAATATGAATTTTTGACAACTTGAAATGGTCTAATAGCTGTGAAGCTGGAAAACAGGCAGACGACCAACATAGGGCGTGTTCCTCTAGTGTCTCACAACGCCCAAAATGCGCCGTGTGCCATTCCACATGGTGACCACGGTCGTTGTGGTAGTGGCAGAAACGTCACTAATGACGTCATCATTTTCCATCACACAACGCTCACAACGACCCATGTCAAGAGCTGGGTCGAAGTGGGCGTTGACTATAGAGCGTTATTCTCTCTATCGATTGATTGACATTGAAAGAGGCGCGATTTTCAAATCAACCATTGTGTATTTCATCATTTACCATATCAACGCTCCATAATCCGTTCCACTGGAGTTTATGATTGTAACGTCCGCAAGCAAGTGGAACGGGAAAAAACGCGATCGTGAACGTGGTCATTGTGAGCCTCTTGTAGAACGTAGCCAGTAGTAAAATGAAGTAATTACACAGCTTAGTTTCGTTTATATATAAAACCCTTTATGACAAGTGACATGTCGCATATTATTACCTATTTTTATAAATTACGTCCAGCTATAGTGACAATGACAACAATTTTAGACAGGATCTTGTACTTAAAATGATCAATGGCCTTGATCCTAATCAAAGCAACATCTACAAAACCAACAGTGCTAGATGAATTATATTATAATAATTTTCTAACTATGTAGGTATATGCTTTTTATGACACTTGTCACTTCCCTTCGATGTGTTTATAAACGGATTCTGCTGTATTATCTGGTCAATTAAACATAGCCGTTTAGTATCTGTTAAACGTTGGGCGCCATATTTGTATATAGCTCGAAAACGCGCGACATTTCTCGTAGAGGGTATTAATTACGTGATGTTACCGCCCCACCACCTTTTCCTTTAAAATTAGTCCTTAAAATTAATATCCTAAAATTTTACCCTATGTCGTACATTTTTGGGTAATAAAACTGCTAGCAAAATGTCACCCTTCTTCCCACCAAAAAGTATTTAATTGTTTTTATTAAGTGGGGTAGTCTTAATTAGGCTTAGTACATATTATATGTATAATGAAATATCAATTATATTAACTATTATTTTTTGTACACCAAGTCAGGTGTTGTAAGTAGTTGAAATGCATTTATGAAATTAATTTAAGTATTTTTTGTAAATTAATTAAATATTGTTTTAAGTTAACAATTTATGTGAATAAAAAATTTGATTGAGCATGTTTCTTCATTTTACCATTTTGTTTTGACATTCGACTTAACACACAGTTCCAAATGTTACTTAACACCTTAAACCGAATTTGGACGAGTTCGTTTCTGTCTTTAAATACCTATAAAAATGAGCTTTAAAAAAAATCATAGATAAATAAGCTCGGTATCTATGCTATGCAGAAATGTGACATAAATGACTTTTATTTAATAATATTAATTGAATTTACAATTTATACGTATTTGACATGACATGTAGATTTAGTTGACATACATATTATTTAAAAATAAATTATAGATAATATATATAAACTAAAGAAGTAATAATTTTATTAAAATTTATATACACTCGACATTGGCAAAATCAATGCATAAAAGGCATTGCAGCCATCATAAAAAAAATAAAAATATTAAAATTAATAAATAATTTTGGGTAAGCGACGGTAGAAATACTTAAGTCTCTTTTTTTCTATTGCAAGTAACATTTATAAGTTTTACAGTGTGTTAGTTTAATACATCAATATAAAACAATTTAAAATATAAAAAGCTTATTCGAACTGGTCTCCATTGGCTGCAATACAGTCCTTTAAACGTTGAGGCCAGTTATCAACAGAAGCACGCACTCTTTCCATGGGAAAATTCTTCACTGCCAATCGTATGGATTGTTTTAGGGACTCCAAATTATCATGGCGTTTAAAGCAAGCCGTACTCTCTAAAACTGACCATAAATCGTAATCCAGCGGATTAAGATCGGGACTAGACGACGGCCAGTCTTCAGCTCTGATGAAGTTCGAAACGTTCGTTTCCAACCAAGACTGCGTGGACGGAGCTTTATGACCTGGCGCCGAGTCTTGCTGGAAGGACCATTCTAGGTTATTGAACACGGTGTTGTTAAGGGGCTTAACTACCTTCTCAAGAATGGTATCCTGATACACTTGTGCCGATGTTTTGATACCTTTTTCACAAAAATATGGCTCAGTCACTCCTTCATAGCTAACACCCCACCAAACCATCAGTGAAGACAGATAATGCCCACATTGCACTCTGTCGACTAATTGAGAAGCTTAATAATTGTAAAAAAATTCTCATCCGTAAACAATTTTTTTCTGTGACCTCCCTTTGCGTACCGCTTCAGTAGTTGTTTCGATTTTACCACCCTATTCTTTTTTAAATTACGAGTTAAGAAATGACCAGTGCGTCTCTTATAGGCTGCAAGTCCTAAGTCATCTTTTAAAATACGCGACATGGTTCTAGGTGATATCTTCATCTCCCGAGATAAAATCTTTTGCTTTCGGACAGGATTTCTTCGAATTTTTTTCCCTTACTGTTTTGACCACCTTTTTCGTACGAACACTACGTGGACGGCCAGATCTTTTTCTGTCACAAACAGAAGAGGTTTCATTGTACCTATTAATAGCCCGGTACACAAACATTTGACTAATACCAAGCGTATGAAGAGTTTTAAAAATTGCATTTGGCTCCATACCTACTCTGTGTAATGCAATCACAGCGATTCGGTTCTCTTTATCGCCCCACTCCATTTTAATATCGCAAAATGTTGTACAATGTATTGGCGCCAAAATGAGAAAACACTATGAACAATCATATAAAAATGACAGATTCCAAATTCAAATGTAATATTTTGTTTCTTTTTAATTGTAACAGTATTTATGGCCAAACTAAGTATATATATATAAATGAATATATCTGGTAAGTTAAAGAAGATGGAATTTTCAAATAATGCATGATAAATATTAAATTAATTTATAATTTTTGTACACCATGAAAATGATAGAATGTAAGGACATCAACTTATCATTGTTACAACTTTTGTACTACATACTGGCAAATATTATTATGGAATGACGTCATTTATGGGTATAAAAACTATCCCAAGTGCAACGACATGCGGAAAGATCGGCGCTAATACGAACTCTGCTAATTTCCGTTGATATGTCATACGTGGTCGTTCGTTCGTTCTCGTCGACCACCCCGCAATGCTCTAAGACTAAGACGAGCCTTCGAGCAGTGCGTCTTCCCCGGCCTGACCTATGGGGCTATGGGAGCTGCATACGTCTATACATCGCAGCGGATAACGAACTACTAGCTAGCGCAACGCGGGAGCGCACATATAGTGGTTCTATCTCGCTCGCACATCATCCGTCCCACTCACACATTGTGCTGTATATTGTACTATTATTTATTATTATTGGACTTGACTTTATGTTGTTGGTCCGAAGACCTCACAACTTTACTGGGGTTTTCGGGGCGAGTGCCTTTGCGAAGCGAAGGCGCTCGAGCCCGGGGGGCAACTTGCTCGAGGGGGCTCCCTAGGGAGTTTCACCTCGGCTGGACTGTTGCCATGAGAGGGGGATGAATCTAATGATGCCCACCATAAGGCGACACAATGCACTAATTGAGAGCAGGCGACGGGTAATATAAAGCCCGAGAGAAAGGATCCCGGCGGACCGGGATCGGCGGTTCGCGGTGGCCTATGCTATCTTACTGCCGTTTCGCGACGTGTTATGGCTGGGAGAGAAGAAACGGCGAAAGAAACTTCCCAGCAACACGCCTAGTCTATCCTATGGGGGGGCTGTGTCTCCTGGCGCCCTCGCGGGGACGTCGTCGGATGTCGGACGGAGAGATCGTGATTGGCGGCGTCGACGCCGCCGTCTGTGTCTGTCTGTCGGTGCCTGCCAGCCTGCCGTCCTAGCCGCGGGCGGGCTGATCCGGGCCAGCCGTTTTGTGATATCGTCGACCTTGTCCGTGAGGATGTTACGCGGTCGTCGCACGAGAGCCTTTCGTCGAGGCTTATAATCGGACGCGGACACGACGAGGGGATTTCGATGGTGCGGCGCTAGATCGAAGTACTTACGCGAGAGCGACGTAATGTAGTTTTTGATGGAGGGAAGCTCCAGATCGCGGTGGATGTCGACGTTACGCATATAGAGGGGAGCACCGACGGCTCTACGCATGAATTTATTCTGAACGATTTGCAGTTTCTTTAAAAGGGCAGGCTTGGCATGGCCGAATACCACACTCGCGTATGTCATGATCGGGCGAATGCATGTTTTATATAGAGTAAGCTTGTGTCTGAGGGACATTTTGCTTCGTTTGTCTATCATGGGTGCTAGACGACCCATCACAAATCGTGCTCTATTCCGGACTATAGTGATATGCTCGTTGAAGCGCAAGTTCTGATCTGGGGTGACACCCAGGTATTTGGTGTACTTTGCCCAGGGGATCTCTTGGTCGTAGAGCGAGATGGCTTTTAAGCGAAGGCAAGCGCGTTTGGGAGAGCGAAGCGTGCCTGGGGAAAAGAACATTGCTGCGCTTTTCTCCGGATTTACCTCTATCCTCCATTTGCGAAACCATTCGCCTAGCTCTGTTACAGCTGCCTGTAGCCGGACGCAAGCCATTTGTCGGTTGTGATCTGATGTATAGAGTGCGGTGTCATCCGCGAAGAGGGCCAACTGGAGGTTTTGGGATGTCGCTGGTGTACAGCGTGAAGAGTAGTGGAGACAGGGCTGAGCCCTGTGGTACACCGGCTGTGAGTGGGTGAGGGGACGAGCGTGTTCCCTCCACTTGAAAACGGAAGCTACGGCCTAGGAGGAAGTCTCGCAAGATGAGCACGAGTCTGTCTGGCACACCGAACTGGTACAGCTTGTAAATCAAACCGTTATGCCAGAACTTGTCGAAGGCCTTAGCTACGTCTAGGAACAGTGCGGCTGTTCCTATAGGGCGGGGGCGATGGGCAAAGTGGGATAGTATGTGCTCCGTGATACGGTGCACCTGTTGGACGTATGAGTGTCTGGCACGGAATCCAAACTGCTCATCGGGTAGTAGATGTTTGCTGATGGCAAAATCTCGTAAGTCTAGAGAGGATGACCCTCTCGTAAAGCTTGCTGAGTGTGCTCAGTAGGCTGATTGGACGGTAGCTGGACGGTTTATTAGCCGGTTTCCAGGCTTGTGAATACCGATGACATCTGCTTCCTTCCAGATCGCGGGGAAAGAGCAGTTTGTTATGGCGGCATTGAAGATGCTCACTAAGATTATAATCAAGTGGCCGGGGAGGAGTTTTAAGACGCGATTGTTAATGCCATCGATCCCTGGGGCCTTTCGCAGTTTGAGGGACTTGATCAGATCTTGCGCTTCTTCGACCGTGACTGGGTCGAGTGTGGTTTCCGCTGGTAAGGAGGATCTACGTTCGACCTCGGAGTCCACCTCCGTCAGGTGTGACTGGTCGACGTTTTGTGTAGTGGGGGAGCATTGAAGCTCTAGACTCTGAGCAAGACATTCGGCTTTCTCCTCGTCATCAAACGCCTCGGTGTTGTCGGCTCTTTCTAGCGAGGGTATGACAGTGAGGGTATCTGATTTGAGAGCTCTAGCCAGTTTCCAGTACGCCTGGTGAGTTGGTTCGATATCTCTCAACGTTCTGCCCCAACGTTGTTCCCTGACTTCCCGGATACGTAGTTTGACCTCGCGCTCTAGTTGGCGGAGTCGGACTCTGTTGTCTTCGGTGGGATATCTGTCGTGAGCTCTGGAGGCGGCTCTCTTTTCCCTCAGCAGTACCCTCACCTCGTCCGGCAGGCATAAGTGGCGGTCATCCTCCACTGGCACCTGTCTGGACGAGTTTCGCACTGCGGATTGAAGGTGGCTGGTGAGGGCCTCGATCGCCGTCTCTGTGTCTTGGCGGGATTCGATGTGGTCCGGGATGCGGTCCAGGTCTTGTGATTTGGTTGCCTTGAGGAAGTCCCCAAGTCTCAACCAGTCCACAGAGGTCCTAGTTTCAGATGTCTGGTCCGTCTGTGGTCCTAATTTGAGGATAACCGGGCGATGGTCTGAGTCTATATCGTCCATCGTTTCGATCGAATGGAACTGAAGAGTTACGCCCCTCAGTAATGCTAGGTCGAGAGTGTTTGGGGTCCCGCAGTCGCGGTTGGGGGGGTATCTTGTGGGGGTCATGGGAGTTATTATATCAAACAAAAGATTGTCTGATATATTTATTAGGGCTCTGCCATTGGGGTTAGTGGTATTGCAATTCCACTGTTCGTGTTTGCAATTCAGATCTCCGGCTATTATAACAGCTGGGCCTAAGTTGAATAGGGCTTCTAGGTCTTTCTTAATAAGGGTTTTCTGGCACGCGAGGTATGCTGAGACTATGACTAGAGGTTGGTGGCCAGTCATTGCTAGTCTGCAGGCGGATACCTCCATACCTACTAGTGGTGGGGTGACTAGAGGCATGCAGTGTAGAGATCTTCTGAAATAGATCAGGGTGCCGCCACCACGGCCTATCCTGTCATGTCTAGTGACCCGATAGTTAGAGATCTTTGGATCTCTTTCACTCGGTTTCAGGAAGGTCTCCTGCACTAGTAGTATATCTACTTGATTGGTAACCAGGAAGTCATGGACCAAGTCGCGCTGGTTTCGAAGGCCGTTGGCGGTATAAGTCGCCAGAGTCAATGAGCGTGTTTTATTTCTACCTACATGCGCCATTTGTTACCGGTAACAATAATTTAACTAGGTTGTTTAGTTATAACGACCTAAGTACCTGGAGGAGGTACGCGTGATCCATTTCGATCACGAGTTGATCCCGGAGGGAGGGTTGATCAGACTCTGCAACTTCAGTCAAAGTCCAGTGATTTACCACTGGAGGGGGGGCCGCCACGAATGCGGGTTTGTTCGGCACTTTTCTAGTGCCTTTTTGGGCGTTGCCCTTTCCGACCTTACGTTGGGGGGCGCAGTACAGCCTCTGTAGTTAGCGGTGTGACCCGCTTGGCCGCAGAGAATGCAGCTCGGTGGCTCCGGGGAGTCCCGGGTGCGTGTGCACTCCGAGGTCCCGTGGTCACCCAGGCACTTGACGCACCTGGGACGGGATTGACAATGTAGGGCAGAGTGCCCATAAAGTTAGCAACGACAACACTGCCGCAGTGTATGTTTTTCGTGTGGACGTTCCACACGAAGGCCAGAGAGGCCATAGACCTTCTCAAGTTCGAAGATCTTTTTCCCCTCTGGGGAGAGGTCGAGGACAACCAATACTAGGTTTAGAGGAGACTTTGTTGCGTCGCCTCTGTGCATACGGTGCACTTCGTGCACCGGTACAGCTTGGGACTTAAGGTCCTCGAGAATGTAGGAACACTCGATTTCCTGTGGGAGTCCGCGGATTACAGCCCGAAGGCGTTTTTCTTCCGGCAGGGCATAAGTGTAGTAACCGATTTTACGGTCACATAACAAGGATGTTAGGGAGCGGTGGTCACTTGAAGACGTGACCATAACTTTGATGCCGTGTTGGGTATCACGGGCTTCTTTTATAGAGATTGCCTTACCTGGCAATTCCTTAGCGAGTTGAAGCCAATGGACTTTCTCGCGGATGATCAGGGGTGGCGGCGGGCGCTGTGATGGTGGCCCAGTGCGGCTAGAAGGTGCCGCTGTTGCTTTTGTGCCCGCAGTGGGGGCGGGGTTGGGGGGGACCTCCCTCCGGGTCTTCCGTTTTTTGGTACGATTGACGGTTATGAAACCGTCATCGTCTTCGTGGTTTAAGGGGATGTTCGCGGGAGGCGCGACATCCATGGGGGTAATTTCATCGGCCGGTTGAAGAGGGGCATCCCTGAGGTATTGCGGACCGTCAGGGGATAATTCGATTTCTCGACGAGAATCGATTACGCGGTGTATGGGCGATCGCGAACGAGATGTCGTCGAACTCGCGGAGCTCGAACGCGGTTGTCCCGACGCGGAACCGCGAGAAAACGAGGCGCGTGATTTTGGTGCCACACGGTGGGCATCGTTGAGCGGGGGAGCGGGCGGCGAGCGCGCCGGTAACACGGCAGGTACGGATGCGGGGGGCGCGGGCGCTAAGGCAGAGCGCAGGTGGTCAGCGATAAGCGCGGTGGCGGGGTTCGCGGGCGGTGCGGTGGTCGCGGCAGATGCGGGTGCGGGGGCCCCTTGCACGTGTAACTTGCGGGACACGGGTTTCTCGGAATTAAGTTCCGAGATAACGGACGCCATTGACTGGGACTCCGGAGTCCTCAAAAATTGGTCGAGCGCTTGAGGGAATTGCTGTCGTAAAAACGACAGCAAACCCTCCAACAGCAATGGAGAGAGCTCCACGCCGTCCATTGTCCCTGAGGGGGACGAACGATTTGGTGGAAAAACCACCTGATGACGCACTTTTCACTGCACTGTCACAGAAAAATCACAGATCGACCGGGTGAACGAACGAACACAACGAACACGAATAACGGACAGCCGAGGCGGAGCGGGAGACGTGCGCGCGCGACGAACGACAACGGGCGATTCTATATTGTACTAGCAATAAGACTTGTTAATATTTGTACTTAAGGTTTCCAAAATAAATTAGTTCACATCAGCACTCGACAGTGAATACTACTCTCTGCCATCTGAAGTACCATTTAACCTCTACCTCTCGCTGCTACAAGGCCGAGACATGGACACGGACGATAGGATTGGTCCACAACTTCCAAGTCACTCAACGGGCTATGGAGCGAGCTATGTGGGGTGTTTCTCTTATGGATAGAATTAGAAATGAGGATATCCGTAAGAGAACCAAGGTATCCGACATAGCTCGCAAAATTAGCAAGTTGAAGTAACAGTGCAGAGCAGATGAGTCCTGGAGTAGAGACCGCGTCTCGGTAAACGCAGTGTCGGACGCCCTCCAGCCCGATGGACCGACGACCTGTGCCAGGTCGCCGGTAGCGCTGGATGAGGAAGTTAGAGGACAGGGATGAGTGGTTGGTGCCGACTTGGGGAGGCCTACGTCTAGCAGTGGACGACTTGTCATACGCAAATTAAAAACATTACGAGCATATTTAATCGAACTTCTGCAGGTGTGCCGTTCTACTTTTAGAAAATGTTCATCCCCTTTTGCACACCCTTAGGGATTAAATATCCAAAGAGCCCGATACGTATCTAAAGGTATCAGGTTGCCTGGAAGAGATCGCTTTTAGCGATAAGGCCGCCTTTTATTTTACCAAGTAACTATTGTCTTGTACTTTTTTTGTAATTTTTGATTTGGTGAACAATAAAGTGTTTTCTATGTCTATGTCTATGTCTAAATTTATTTCTAACCAGCAGTAGGGGGGTATATAAAATTTCATGCTTTGAAAAATGACGGATTTTCGTACAAACTTTTAACTCCTTTTTATCCACTAAGGGGTAGAATTATCAAAAACTCTTTCTTAGTACAGTACAGAAATAACCAGCATACAAATTTTCTCGGTCCTAACCCAATAGTTGGGGCTGTGTGCTGATATCAGTCAGTCAGGGTAAGTATGTATAGATTATTATTAGAGTGGTAGAAATTAAAATAACAGAATATAACGCTATTATTATTCGATAACTAGGATTTACCCGGGACTTTGTCTATGTTTCAAATTCAAAAGTTTTTTAAAATTCAAAATAGGTTCCACTGGAGAACACATTGAAGGTCATACATATATATATATATATATATATATATATATATATATATATATATCTTAATGTATAAAATTCTCCTGTCACAGTGTTAGTTACCATACTCCTCCGAAACGGCTTGACCGATTTTTATGAAATTTTATATGCATATTCATTAGGTCTGAGAATCGGCTACTATCTATTTTTCATACCCATAAGTGATAAGGGTTGTCCACCCCTAACATTTTTTAAATTTTTTTTATAATGTTGCATTAAAAAATACATACAACCCTAAATTTTCACCTTTCTATCACCAACCCTTATTTTTTAATAGCGATATTAGTATTTTAATAATTTTCTACTCTCGCGAGAGTCTTAGATTTTAATTTTTAAAAGCAGGACAACGTCTGCCGGGTTCAGCTAGTATATATATATATATATATAAATAAGTTGCGGCCTGTATAAAAAAGAAAGTTGAGTATGGCTTTGTTCAACATTTATTGTACATAGTTTTTAAGTATGTTTAATTTATGGCAAATAATAGTGTTTTCATTCATTTATTCAATTTGCTATTGAACAATGAAAAAACTGCATCAAAATTCATTTTTCAAAAATCATAATTTTTTTCAGTCTTGCCACTTTAAATTATACCTAGGAAAATTCCTCTGTGATTCCCGGGATAAAAAGTACAGCAATTTTAAGCCTGAGAATTTGCTATTGTTCAGCCAAAACCGCATTGAAATCGGCTCAGTAGTTTTTATGTGAATACCAAACAAACAAGAAATCTATAAAAATTGCATACTGTTCTCCATTGTTTATGTAGATCTATTTCAGATTTTTTTAAAATAATTTCAATGCAGAGACACGTTATATTTAGAATTTTATAATATTATAAAAAAGGTTATTTATATAAAAAGAAATTTCACTCAAGACCTTATTAAATATTAGTTTTCACAATTTTGAATATAACATTTATTTGAAAGTTCTTTTAGCTTTTTGTTCAGCCGCATCACTTGCTTCCATGAATGTACGCTTCAACTTGTTCCTTCTGCTTTCACGGTATTTAGCGGACACTTTTTCGGCTAATTTTGATACCCTTTTCATTGTTTCAGCTGGGTACCTGTAATAATTAAGATTTCAACTAGAAAATCACTGGCTGGTTATACCTTTGCTTATCTAGCTCACTAGGCTCTGGGTTCAATACCAGGGAAATTTTGTGAAAGAACTATTTAGTATGGTCTGAGTGTCTGGGATCAATCCCAGCGTGGTCTATTAGATATTAACCATAACTTACTTAGCTTGGGGATATGCAATGTGTGTATTTATATGCCCATTATTATTATTATTGGATGGTTTAAATAACTAATATAAAAATAATAATAATCATATTTTCCAATTAAACTCAAAAATTAAAAAAGCTACAGAACTAGTCTTTTTCTATTGCAGAGTTCAGCAGACAGGCAGACACCCCACCTGATGGAAAGCAGTTACCATCGCCTATGGACATGCGTAACACCAAAGGTGCTACAAGTGTGCTGTTGCTCTCTTTATTGGGACTGGATCCTGGCCACTAATACCGGAACACAACTCAAGGTTATTATGGTGGCATACTTTTATTCATACAGGACCAGAGAAAAAATACAATTTCCTGCATTGGGGCGGCCTGTCGTAAGAGGCAACGAAACAACCCACAGCCAGATGGTAGGGCATTTGCCTGACTTGATGGTTACCGCCCCTGGTCTAAAGTATGTCACCATAACAACCTTGAATTGTGTTCAGGCATTAGTGATCAGGTTTCAGTCTTAACATAGCAGCAGCGCATTTGTAACACCTTTGGTGTTGCAAATGTCCATAGGCGATGGTAACCACTTAACATCAAATGGGCCGTCTGCCTGTCTGCTGAACTCATGCAATAAAAAAATACTCTTGACTAGGGGTGGTAGCCATGCAGTCGGGTAAATTGCCACCAACTGGCAGTGGGTTGTTTTGTTGTTACTTTTTCATATCTTAATAATGGTAAATAACATACAGAAATATATATATCATAAATATCATACAGAAAAGGACAGGTCCTTTTCTGTATGATATTTATTGGGTTAACAAGTATCCCGATACTTGTTAACCTAATAAATATCATTTTTAACATAGGATAGACAAATATAGGAAATAATCTGTGTGCTGGGACACATACTAGAAGTGAAACTTTAACAGACAAGTGGATAAACGAATGGCAACAGATATGTGGCAAAACAAATCACAACAAAATTCTATTGTTTTGCTATTTATCCATTGCCATTTGTTTTTCCACTTCTCCGTTGAAGTTTCACTTCCACTATGTGTCCCAGCACACATTTAGATTTTTTGCAGATTTACTGCAAATTTGGTTAAGTTAGGTACATTTTAATTAATGCATTTTTTATTTAAACATATTTTATTTTATCAAACATAAAAACTGAATTGAACCGCTCCTCCATGTGGCTGTAACGGTTTTTCGTGACAGAAAAATCCCAACACCCCCGTCTATATAGAAGTTTCACTTCAAAAAAGGTACTGTACTCACCTTTAATAGAATCACTAACAAACAGTTGGTTATGATGATGCAAACAGTTTCACTGGAACTTTTTTTTATGGCATAAGTTCAGCAAAACGGCCCACCTGATGGAATGCGGTTATTATCACATATGGACATTTGTCGAAATGTCCAGACATTTTCACAAATACGAAGTGCTAACGATGAAGTAAACAATTATGAGGGCTGCAGCATATCATGAAAACTGATAGCCTAACCCACCAATTCACCTCGTTATGTATGACCGGTATCCTATCAGTTTCTCATAGAAAGGTAAGGTTTAGAAGGGAAATGTTTGTAGACTTATATTGTATATAGACATAATGAAACTCAAATAATTAACCTGCATCCTAGAAACTCGATGTTGGTAAACAGTTGCGCCAAAGTTATAAGTTCTTCTTGGTCGAAATTATCCTTGTGTTCAAGCATAAAGGCTCGTCTCACCTCCCACTGTTCATCGGACTCGTGATCTGAACGTAAAGAATCTACGTCAATTGTTGGTTTCATCTTTTTTTGAAACAGTGTTTTGAAATATTTTATATTTCACTACGCAAAGGAGAGGTTATATTTTTAAAAATTCTTTTTACGGGATGGGTTGGCTGTCGATTGATTTATTATATAAAATTACATTCAAAGAATAATTAAACACTCTAAAGGCTGTTAATATTAACAGAAGAGGAAAACAGAACACAGGAAAGAAAGCTTTTTTGTTTGTTTTTATTTTTCGAGATCGAAAACCGAATGTCAAATGATATATTAATGTCAATGCTAACTTGACTTACAGTGTTGAATTTTAATTTTGACAAGTTTATTTGTCGACCATATATTTTTTAACTGTCCCCTTTCCCCACATCCCTTTAAGATGTCCTACCAGCTGAAATTCCAAGACCCACTAACATTAAAACTCTCCTTTCCCACATGTGTAATCATTTTATATTTAATGCTCTAACCAAATATATTTCCGTTAATAATATAAAATTATAATCCTTTATCAAATTTTATGCAAGTTTTTATTTTGCCCCCTTTTTTGTGTTTTCTTATCTACCTGGTCATCGCCATAAACCTTGTCTTTTCCACACCTGACATTGGCAGTAATGGTAGTTCGACCAAGAACAAACCTCTTGCCAAAAAACAAAAAGTGAAGTGAAGTTTATTTTTCGATTGGTGTTACAGACCAGGCGAAGATTATTTAACTCGTTTAACATTGTGATCTCGGTGATCTAAAGATTTAGAATCTCGGGGTTAGACGCAAAAAACTTAAAAACAAATACTTAACAGATACCGAACTATGGTGCTTTAATCTCTACACTAATTTGTACTCTATTACTGAACTAAAACAATTATTTTTTATATTTGATTTACTTGGCAATGTATTATGGCAATAATTCTTGGTCTGTTTATATTTAAAAGAATAAGTATAAGTGAACAAAATGAAAAGTCCATTTTTCACATAGCATTTTTTGATGAAACATGTTGTTTAAAATTACCCAGGTTATATGTACAGTAGTTAAATTCGATTTGTTGTCAAAGCGGTATAATTTTGTCGTCGGGTTTTAATTTATTTTTACAAAAAGAGGGTTGTTCGTGGTTATTAGACCAAAAACTCAACCGATATGCTGTGATTTGCTAAAATAGTGTCTGTAATGTGAAATGATCTATATAGCAGTGTTAGAAACTGATTCGAAAACACAAACAGTTTATTTATAATTATTTGTTCCCGTTATTTGTTAATTAGTCGAAAACTTCATTTAAAGTAATTCAAATTAGTGTGTAAAACTTTCGAAATTGTAAATTAACTCCGTAACAGTGTAAACTGACGCCGATTTATGAGTTAAAAATGGCGTTTTCACTTCGTAAAATGCTCTCAAATATATCTTACTTTACAAAACCCGAAGATGCGTCTAACGAAAATCGAGATGAAAATTTCGAAAGAAATTATTTTCCTCGTGATCTAGCCAATTTCGAACGTATAGAAGCGGATTCGACATCCAAGTGCGAAAGTTTAAATCTACCTGAATCCATAAAACAATACGCCCTAAAGAAAGGATCTTTATCTGATACAGACATCTTGAATATAACTCCAAAAGAAAAACGTAAGTTTAAAAAACTCAAATTAGACATCCATAAAACTAGCCAGTCTTTGTCTGATAAATTCACACACTCTGAAGACAGTTCAAATGACACAGAGAACACTCCTAAGCATGTACTCCTTGAGTGTAAACGTTCAGAACTGTTCAGTGAGAAATTAAAAAAATTCAATTTTGATCTCTCATTTGATATATCAGACTCTACATCGAATGATTCATTGTCGGATGACGAAAATCTCGATATTGAGTCATTAACCGACCATACAGAGTCTGAACTGACAGAAGTATCTAGTGATGAAGTAAAAGTTGTTAAAATGTGCCGAAAAGTTGCCAAAAACATACAATCAATCTCTCCAGAATCTTTTGCCGAAGTAGACATTGATAGAAACAATGCTAATATTATGTTTATGTACCAGTCTAAGTTTGAAAAGATAGAAAATATATTAAAAAATTTGCTCAAAGAGTTCCAGTTTCAAATAGAAGTGTCTAAGGTACTCAACCTACAATCAAATGCTGTAAAAGCAGACGAAAAGACAAACAATCAAGAGCTAATGTACTTAGAAGATATTAAATCTGCAGCTGAGAGCCCATCATGGGACCTGTTAAGTGATAATAATGTCATAGCCAGCAAAGTGAAAATACAAAGCCATCTGCAATCCATCAATAAAATCACCAGTACATTCCTAAACACTTATTTTCAACATTCAAAATTGACCAATGGTCTCACATTTGATATTCACAAAGGAAAAAAATTACATCGTCAAGCGAGAATAAGCGAGAAGAAACGTATAAGGCATTTTGATTTTCCAGACCTACGAGATTCAATGCTGAACTTATTTAACATGGAGAATGAAGACACAGAATGGGGCGCCAATAATATAGATTCACCAAAATGCTGCTGTAAATGTCAGTGTCAAGATTCCATAATAATAAAAACTGAAACAGACACTTCCATAACATCATCCATCGGTAATTTCACACTAGATTCCACAACACTATCGGCATATTCCGAATCCCTTGACGTAATAAGCTACAATAGCTTTGATGATTCAAACTTATATACTACATTCCTCCAGAAAGCTTCTATGGAACGAATTATATTCTACATCCAAGCACACAGTATCCAGATCCACTGTGTACCCTCAAACGATTACGAATCAAAGAATATAATTACATTTAATTGTCCATCTTGCAACATTACAGAAAACGAAGAGAATGGACTGTTAAAGCATATCCTAAGTCAAAAACACTGTGAGAAATTACATTTCATTTACAAAACTGCATATATTAAAAAATGTGTTGCTGAAGGAAAGGAAATTATGCCCAGTACGGTTTTAAATCCAATGAAATTTTACCGGGATGATAATAAGATTGTGTGCTTCGGTGATGCTGTTTACGCCTGTACATTGTGCTTTGAGAATTCGATTGTCGGGGAATCTGTACTCATGGCCCATGTTTCGGAATCTGAACATTTGAGTAGGAGAGATATGCTTTACGATATTATAGGTTAATATAATGAAACTATTTGACTGAATAAATGAAAAAAGCTGAATCTCCTTTTCCAGTTTAAATTATTTTGTTACTTTTAAATCATGTATTAATTAAATTTTTGTATTAAAGGATATTCTTTTCATGATCAGAGTTTCAAAAGTTGAACATATTGCCAAAATACATGTTAAAATCGATAATATCTATGTAAACTATACTAAGTTGTTATGTAGTTAATTATCCTCTCATTCATAATGAGGTTTATTAAACAGTATAATTCAAAATCACATTAATATAAACTTAAACCTAGACAATTGATATTAATAATGTGTTTATGACTAACATGTTTTTCAAACCTATTTTAAGTAGCTTATAAACTTGATATATGTTAATAAAGTTAGTGTGGTTTACATATATAGGTTTGAGATGCTCTTATGAACATTATTTTTTAACCATTGAAAAAGGTGTACTTTTGTCAATAATTTTTCTTAATTTATTCACTTTGTTCTTAAGAAGAATGATAATAAACTTTATGAAAAGTGCTCTATTGTAGCCTTGGAATGGAGTTCAACTTTGAGGCACCTCAAATTGGATTTTTATATTGAAATGTATTAGAAATTCAATCATTTAAAAGATACATGAAATGAGTGTCGGTGTGTTATGTATTAAATAATTATGCTTGAATCCAGTTGCCTAATTTCTGTAAAGCCTTGTATTCATTGCGAAATACATAGTTTCTAACACTTACAGATGTTGCGCAAATAATGTTTAAGTGATTTTAAACTTAGATATTTGATTTGTTTTAGAAATACATTAATTTTATTTCTGAAGTGGTGTTTCTAATTACGTTTCTCAGTGAATACATGGCATTAGATAATTATTGTTTTGTATTAATATGTGTAATATGTTATTTGAAAATAAAATACATTCATAAATTTAATTTAAAGAAGATGGGGACTAATTTATCAACATTGTAATCTTTCAATTTTGTCTTCTACATCTACAAACTAAAGTTTTTTATTCTAAAAATAAATTCAAAATGGAGACTCTAATCACACCCTCTTGCTCACACATTATTTCTGTCTAGTCGCACAGTACACTCAGTAACAAAGCTAGTGTGTTATTTTTCATTTGAGATAAGGTTTTGACAAAAAAGTATCTTGTTTCAAATTTTAAATCATTTGTCTTTGTCCACGCCTGACATGGGCAGTAAATGGTCCTTACGCTTAAAACGTGCGTGCCATTGCCTAGCGGCTTTTTTTTATAGTATGAGTTGTGATTTTTTTCTATCCATATGATGTATGGCTCTGATTTACAACCGATGTACCTGAATCAAATTATGATAAACTTAGGGCCAATTTTTCAATCACCCGATAAACATTATTGATAGGATATAATATAACATGAAATAATTTAAAATGGACAATTGGTTGAATAAAATGGTTAAATTGTTTGACTTTTAAATTTAGTCCAGTTATAATTTATTTGACTGGTAACTTTTGTCAGATGATTGAAAAATCGGATTTAATAAGAGTAAAATATTCAATTTAATCTTGTGATTTTTGAAAGTATACTTACATATTTCACATCTGATAGGCATACAATTTTTTTGTAGTTTTTGTTAACCATACAATCTGTCAAATCATTTGATTTCATATGAATTGTCATTTTGGATTTATTTCTTATATTTTATATAACTTTTCATTTTCAAACTCAATCTTCACTTGGCATACAGTTTTCGCTCTATCTACCTTCTCTAACCTCTTACATTAATGTATTTTTTAAATTCATAATTTAACAACTGTAAGTGATTTATTTTATTTTCAAATAAACTCTTGAGGTAACTATTTTAGGATTAATTTATAGCCTTAGATAATGTAACCATTTATTTATAACATGAAAAAACTATGTAATGCACGTTTTTTCAAGTGTATAAATTAGATTTTTGAAATTTTGAATTTAGTAGCCAATTTGTTTTATTATTTACGTTGATTAACTTTTATAATAAGCTCAATCAACATTTCTTTGTAATCGCATTTGTATATATCTTGGACATTAAGTATCTATATTCAATAAAACATGGGAAGAATTTATACTAATTTTTTTTTAATATGAAATTCTCAACATTTGACTATTTCGAACTAATTATCATTTATGTTTTTGATTAAATGTACACACACTCTTATGCAAACAATTAAACATGGTTGGTTTTTTTAAATTATGCAATACACTTATTATATAGTTAAAGCTAAGTTATATAAATGAATACAGAATACACAATAATGGTGGATGATAATTAAATATTATGTATTAATTACAAACACAAGAAATTATTTAATATTTGAAATACTATAGGAACAATTATTTAATGTATTGTTTTTTTTTTTTTTTTAAATTTGTAATTGGTAATCATTTGTCAAATCTTGAATGGGAAGTTAGTAAGAGTGTATTTGCATGAAGCCTTTGTCTCCAGTCCCATCCCCACCAATGGCGGGGCAGATCTTGTAAATAGCAGCCATCATGTTTAGTGTCGTTTGCTTCTTGACTTTTTTTGTATTATTTTCATATATAAATTCTTCTCATGATGTGAATACTAATGTCACAGTATTTCATTCTTAATTCTATTTATCTAATATTTTTCCGTTATTTAATCTAACTCTTTAAATTTATTATAAACCTTTCATTCTATTTAATATGTTTCACTAACTCAACAACTCACTGTGCCTTCCTGCCACTTTGTAGGTTAAGTGAGAGTAAAGAGTTAGTGATTAAATGTTTCAGAATAGTGTTATAGGAATAGTTGGTGTATTATAATTTATAACAGTTGACTCACGTTATACCAGTCGTTATAAATTTCTAAAAGTTATCGAATATGACGTTCTTAGCCAAAAACTATAGATATTCCTAGTGCCGTAATTAAGCCCAGAAAGTTGTACTTCTGAAGAACTAAAGAATTTAAGTTTATTAATGTATATAGCTAATAAAAACAGTACACCGGGTTTTAAGCCTTGATCCCTTACCGTCCAATATTTGTTAACTGCTCGGTGTAGTGTAAGCGACTAAAAGATATACGTAATAACAATCCATAATGATAAATCCATGCTTCGGTCCGGTATAATGTGAGTCATTCTTATCGCGTTCTATTAATAAAAAACGAATAAAAATGGCGGCGCTTTATTCCTTTTCACTCGCACGTTATTTCTGTCTTCTCGCACAGTAGTCTTTTTATTTTATTATGAATTCATTAAAAAAATCTAGTCTATTTTTCAAAGATTACTTATAATTTACACCAGTATTTTTGGAAAATTATGTTTTGCTTAATAAAATGTTTTTTTATATTATTATTGATTTTTTTTGTTCACTGTACAGTCTGTCAAAATATAAGCGGCCATTTTACATTCGTTACTCCATGGGGAATCAACATCTGTTTCATGTGGATATCGTAATTATTAGTGCGTCCTATTTGTTTCTTTAATAGTAGAGTGAAATAAATTGAAATAAATTGAATTAAATTAATACATGCAATAACCGCCTTCATCATCACCCAAGCGTTAAATCCCGGTTGCGATCGGAGCGTTTACTTCGACGCCCAGGGTCCACTTACCTACTTTTCTACGCCACTTCATGCGGTCTTCAGTAACCCCCGTTTTAAGATCATTAGTACGCATTCATTCTTCACAATATCAAGCCAGCATTTCTTGGGCCTTACCCTTCGACCGGTACCTGGCAGAGGCGGCATGGCGAGACATTTGTTCCCCACATAATTAGCCGGTCTCCGTAAATCGTGGCTGTACCAACGTAAGCGACTCTCTTGCAGTATGTCTGCTATGTCACGGATATGAAGACTGCCGCGGATGCGGGAATTTCTGCAATTAACGCCTTATTGTGCTATAATTTTAATCAGGGATGTTAAGGATATGATATTTCAGATTTGGATACGGATTCGTATCCAGTTATGAATAATATTATACCGGTTTTAATTACTGTTACGGATATGAAAGTATATGGGATTATCTAATAATTTCGAAGAGTTTCAGTTATGGTGCGGCTTTACCTGCGATAATGTTATATATATATATATATATAGGTCGCTTCGCGCAAATATGGCGTTGGGCTTTATGCCTTATTTGAGATGCAACATTGCCAGTGACGTTAAATATTGACAGATAACGTATGTATATATTTAATCTATAATGTGGCTGTTCAATAATAGTGTGAATTTTTAACACTAAATAATACCCATTCGGCCACAGTCTACATCTTTAATATTCTAGCAGATGAAGCCCACCATTACGGATATGAATTTTTTTAGAACTGTAAAAAGAAAAACGAATAATTATAAGGTTATTTTGTGTATTAACGGAGTGAAAACCTGTCATAAGTTGTAAATTTAACGATTAAATTCTGTTAATAAATATAATTCAACCCTATTTGAAATTATCCGAAACTTTTATATCGGATTCTTTTTGGATAGATTTTTACTTAGGATTCTGATAGTTTCTGCTACGGTTAAGAAGCTCCACAACATCCCTGATATTTAGTTATGTAGAAGCTTTTTAGATTTCCAATTTTCCCATAGTTTTTGAGGTTGTCCATTAAATAAATGTATATTGGCAAAGGCGCGCTAAGCACTTTAAAACACATATTTACGGTAAATTTAAAAATGAAACATTCTTAAAAACAAGCTTAAGAAACTAAACTAAATAAAAATATATACAATTAAATAATAAAAATAAATTATTTCGTGAATACAGATAAAATAGTATTATCTCAATAACAATCTATGGAATCACTGTATCCTACGACCTACCACGATTGTAGTTTACAAAATATTTGGATTTTGATAATATAATGTTAAATTATAAATATAGAATTAAACTGTAACCAGTTGAAACAGATATTGTTTGGTGCTCTTTTATAGAACTCATCGTATTTAATCTTGCTATGTCTGTATTAGTTATATTATTCATATAAACGATTAGATTTAGTCTAAAATGTATTGGAACTTCTCCCGCGGAAATTTCGGTATCATATCCCGTAAGAGTTTGCATTTTTGGAGGTTAATATCTTATGTATATCTGTAAATTTTCTTCTAATCTCTTGTTTATTTTGGAATATCTATACAGATAAATGACATTGAATTGTCCGTATGTAATGTCAAAATAAATATGTGAAAAAATCAGGGGGGATAATACAGACTAGGAGATTCCGAAAATGTCTTTTTTAGAATTTGTAGCTGTATGGATGTTCTGGATAATATCTAAAACGGCTGGATCGATTTTGATCACACATCTACCGCATCATATTCATCTCCGTGACACTGAACTTTTGTTTGCATTGCTTCATTGCCATACAAACGGACAGGCCTAGTGATGAATTTATAGACCAACCATTTCTGTTTAATCGGCATTTTGGAGTCACAAATGACACCAACCACTATTACTGGGTACCGTTCAAAACCGGTTTATTTATCACGACACTATACTAGTCCAGCTAGAGCTTGACTAGTATAGTGCTGTGATAAATAAACCTAAATAAACAAATTACATAAAATACCTAATTAGGTTTTTTATATAATTATATATTAACCTTCAGTGAAAAAATATACAGGTGGTCAAAACCGCATAAAAATCTGTTGCGTGGTTTAGGAATTAGTTCATATACATACAGACAGATGCGAAAGGCGACTTTATTTTACAAACTATGTAAAGATATTTAAAAAATTATTATAATTATTTCTGTACTATTTATACCGTAAGATACAGAATCGAAGTTTCCGCGGGCAAAGCTACGTAAAATACCTAGTATATAACATTAGTGTGTGTATAATATGTAAGTTCATATCTGTAATATATAAACAGGGTGCTCAAAAATAACTTTCAAAAAGTAATCACTGCCAAAAATCACATGTGTTCAATCGATCGTTTATTTCACTTAACAAGTTTTTAAAAATATTTTTCCAAATTATTTTGATGTTTTCGTTATCTGTAATGACATAAATTGCATTTTACATAAAATATGTGACCGCGTGCGAGTCGGACCCGCGCTTAGCGTCAGTGTAAATGTCTAAACAATTCGAATATGAGTAATTCAACATTAATAATGGTTAATTACTATTTCTTTGTATAATATTATGATTACTCGATCCACAAAGTTGGTTTTGACTCTAATTCTGAATTATCTATTTAAGTATCCTAGATAATTGTAGTTTTTTTTTGGTTTTTTTCCTTGTTTATCGGTAATTTGTTTTATCAAATATTCTGTCATCTGTGGAAGCTTATCAATAGCTTCTCCTTAGTTACTATTATAAAATAAAATAAAATAATAAACTCATTTAAGAACGTTCCTAAATAAAAACTGGCCGCATTCCCTCTTTGATAGGGATGCCCATGGCATAGTACGCGGCACGCAACTTGGCAACGTTTTGGCGTAGTCTGTCCATCTCTCTCGCGCGCATTCAAGAGTGTGAAGAAGATAGTTAAATAGACTCCTACCTCACGTCTCGCTTGACTTTCAAAGAGACCTAAAAAACAACTTTGGCCAAGTTGAGTGCCGAGGATTATACAGACCAATATTTTGCTCACGTTAGACATTTATCCGACATTTGGCAATGTCGCGATAAAGTTTGTTCGCCTCAGGCCACCATGGTCCGAGGGTCTCGACCACAAAAGCCGCAAATATGTTAAATTTTGTTATTTCATTTCGATAACTTAAAGATTAACGGTCTTATTCGTATTGAGTTAGAGTAAGTTTGTGGGTTTCTTTAAGAATCTTAAATAGACCTACAAACTCAACATAAATAAGACAGTAAGAAGATACGATTTTTTTAATCCCGAACGAATAAAAATAATGTGACAAAATTGGGATAACCTGCCATTAATGTAAGCTATGAATGAAAACATCAAAATAGTTTAATTCAAAACTAAACAGGGTCAGGTTATATACGGTTAAATAATATAGCCTAATTTAGTAAAAATGTATGAAGACGCGCCCAGAATAAGTTGGCGTTTCAAAGATGGCCGCCATGTACGCTTTTGTAATGATAAAATGAGACGCGTGTAATGTGAAGATGTTCTATAAACTAGAGTTGGGTAACTAATATAAAAATAATCTAGGTTCCCGCATCATAACTATACGTTCACTTGCCTTACTATCGGTTGAATTTTGACTTTACCTATATGGGGCCTATGTCAAATTTTAACTGATAGTAGGGCAAATGAACGGTAGGTAAATTAGGAACGGCTCATTAGTCGTCAGTCGTCGGCTGTCAGTTAGCGAGTCATTCACTCATTAGCCAAACAGATGTCAGCGAGTTATTCCACCATTTGCCTATACTCTGATTTTTAATTACCTGGACTAAAATGACAGCTGCGATCGACCTTTTTTTTATGTTGCAAGCTTGGAACAACTCACCACTGTGAGTTGAATCCTATAGAAATTCTGTAGGATTCAAGTCGCATAACTCAATTATGCCTCGAACAAAGTTCGATAGCAGCTGTCATTTTAGTCCAGGTAATTAAAAATCTGAGTTTAATCCGCTCCCTTCTCATGCGTCAACTTATACTTGGCAGCTTTAAGGTGTAATTTTAGGCTCGTTTCAACACGTTTTGGAAGTCAACAAACGATCTCAATACAAATCTAGATGTAAGGTAGAATTAATGGTAGACCATCTTATCTTTCTTTTCTTTCACTTCTCCCTATTATTTAGGGTCGGCACAAAGTATATATTTTCCTTCCATACTCCTCTATTCTGACATAAGTCCTCTGTCACACCACAAATCATCATATCCCCCTGCACACAACCCATACATCTCTTGTTTGGTCTACCTTTACATTTGTACCCATCAATCTTGCAGTTTAATATTCTTATTGTCATATGACTTTCATCCCTTCTCATTACATACCCATACCGCCTTAGTCTTCTTCCTCTCAATTTTTCAGTTACGGGTGCAACTTTAAAGATCCCCTTATGTACTCATTTCTCACCTTATCCATTCTTGTAACACCACACGCTTATCTCAACATTCTCATATCAACTGAGTGGAGACATTTGTGGTCTATCACTTTAGTGGCCCAACATTCCGACCCCTATGGTGGAACATCTTATAAAGAGGTTAAACTGAAAAAGTCTCTAGGGGTGAACAATTGAACATAACCTAAACAAATACGGCCTCTGTGGTTGAGAGGGCTAAGCCTTTGCCGGCTTACCTCACTGCAACGCAGAAGCTCCGGGTTCGATTCCTAGTATAGTAAATTTCGGAAACGTATTTTCTCCGTTATTTACTATGGTCTGGGTGTCTGGGATCGGCCCCAGAATGGTCCGTTGTATATTACCCATAACACAAGCGTAACTTGCTTAATTTGGGGATATACAGTGTGTGTGTTTGTCTGCCGATTTATTAAAAAAAAAAAATATATATAAAGAGCGAGACTTAAAATCGTGTTGGTACAGTTCTATTTTACAAGTAATACTTATTTAACTCAATATTCTAGTAGTTATGCTATGAAACAAGTGTATCACATTAGATTTAGTATATAACGGCCGCCATCATGTTTTATACAAGTTTATATACTCTACAAGAAGGTTGGTCTTAGTTTAATTTGACAAGTAGTCACTGATGGCCGTTTACTATGTTCTTACTATTCACTTGCCTAAACCCAATATCAGACGCTTTATTCTTGTCTTTCAGTTTGAATGAATCAACCAAAATTATCCATGTAGACATACACTTGATCATTTAATATCATTGAATAACGTAGTGTCCTTTTTATTATATGCCTTTCAACCAAATTGATTCAATTTCATTGATCCGTCCACTATCAGCATTATCATTGGTAGAAGTTTGATATTACTCGTGTGGAGTTTATGTCAAATTTTTAAAGGATAGTAAAGTACCTATATGAACGGTTAGCAATGTTATATTAGACTGATTAGGCACAAAAATCAATGGGCACGACGGTATTCAAGACATTGAATGACTCAAACGTCTAATGTAGGCGGAAGATATAGGAGGTCAGTAGTCTACTAGAAGATTTTTATGGCCTAGTGAACAAAAACTTTCAAGCCAATTCCTTTGAATCATTCATGAAGTGTTAAATTTAACTGCAGCTAATTTAAAGATCTTGGTTGGGCACGAAGCAATAGTCACACACTGACCTATTATTGCCACTGGACAGGCTGGCAGGGTCTACACATTGAGTTATCGAAATTTCACCAATGCGATGATTTTGTGCCAGAAGTAACATGATATCTAGACGTTCGCCCCTATTAGATACATTTTAGTGTGTAGCTCAAAGTTTTACATCCCAGATACAACATTATAGACGTATCCCAATTTTTTTGACGCCAAACCAAAATTTTTGGATATAATTCTCCAATCTGGAAATCTTGGAGGTTGCTGTCTTTTTATTTGTGCATGTTCAAATTTTGCTGGTAGTCAAGGCACTAATTGCGACAGTCCCAATGAACTAATGACAATAAAATTTGATACATTAGCATTTTGATGTTGTCAGTACATCTTGCAAACCTAGTAGCTAACATGTCAGATTGCACGCTTAGTGTAACTACACACTGCGTAACGTACCGCGCAGAAAATCCGGCGAATGAAGGCTCGGCGCTAATCGTTGCGTCTCATATCGTCAATATTTATGATAATTTTTTGGTAAATTATTGATCAGAGACGAAAACTTGTAGTCGTTTGTACCCCACTTTCGACCTTTTGCGGCAATAGGACCCTTAAATCATGACTTTGTCTAGGCTTGGCCCATTTCATCCATTTACATTATTGTTATTTTTAGTCCCAGGTACCAGCTCTCTGCGTATTCCTGACTAGAAATTAAGCATTTACTGTTAGAACTGATATTAGTTCTAGAGACTGTCGCAAGTGGCGCTCCATATCGAGACAAATATATACCTTGTTCTTACAAGATCAATTTTTGGGTAAAATTTTAGTTAAATTTTTTCTTTACATGGTTAATATAAAACATTTTCTACTGAAATATCTTATTTTAGATGTGGCCTAAGTTGTTTGTCTAAGACAGGGATTCCCAAAGTGGTCGATATCGAACCCCTGGGGTCGAAATCGGTTTCCCAGGGGTTGACATAAACGAAAACTGATTTTGAGGGTCGATGAGGTCTAATTATTTGAAACCTTCGAGATACTGTATAAGTTATAACACGTATACAATATGTGTTTTTTTTTTCAATAAATAAATACCTACTTAAGTATTTTTACGTAATTTGTATTAATAAGTATTAATTACACTTAGTCTTGATATTTGCTGAATTTTATGACTATTTATTTTGTTAAATTTTGATGAGAAAATGATGTCAAGTTTACTCACTTAACAACCGCAAACTTTCTAAAGTATTTGGCTATGGGGCCCTGAAGTATCAGTTCATTTTGGAAAAGGGTCCTTTGCCCAAAATAGTTTCGGAATCCCTGGTCAAAGACATTTAAACATCTTTAAATTTTGTTTTCTTTTGTAATGTATGACAATCATTTTTTAAAGAAAAACAGTGTATAGTCATGCTTGTAATTTAAATTCCTACTGCAACTGTATACACTATTATGTTAGTTAGTCTCTTGATTGCTACAAGAACTCCATCTGAGAGGGTTGCCTATGTTTGAAAACAATGCCCTACGGCCGTTGTTTATTTAAATTATTTTTTTTTGGATAATAAGACTGCACATCAAACCATTGTTAGTTCCCGCCAAAAATTCAACAACTATGCATAGTGTATTTTTATCATAATTAAATGTTAAACAGTAAATCGAAGGCGGTCGATTTTTGTTATTTATAATCATCCGAAATGGACTTATAAATTAGATATAGTTAATTATGTGCAATTTAATCAAAATTGATCTCACCAATACAAAAGATTAAATCAAAATGCAATAAGACTGAATTTTTGGATTTTATTCATGAAACTATAATGAAATATTCTCTCTGGTTCAAAAGGTTCATAAAGGTATTTCATAGTCTGTGATAAAACTGTGTGATTGAAAATAAATTCTTTTTTTTCTCAATTGTTTTATTTTTTCGTTGGTCTATGGTCGCTATATTCAGACTGCGAACCGCCTGGTTTTTAAGGCCCAGTTACTATATTTGATATTTGCCAAAATTTAACTTAAGCTCCATGCAAATAATATCAAAATTCAACCGATGATAGGGCAAGTGAATATAGGAACGGGCCGTAAATAGTTTCATAATAATAATAGAGTAAAATTAGTAACACCTCTGGTGTTGCAAATTTTCATGGACGATGTAATCTAAAAATACCTGAGCTTGTAGCAGCGAGAGGTAGGTTAAATTATACTTCAGATGCCAGAGAGTAGTATTCATTGTCGAGTGCTTATGAGGACTGAAGTTGACTCATTTATTTGGAAACGGTAACCTTTATACAAATACTAACATGTCGTATAGCAATGGCAATACATAGCACAATGTGTGAGCGATACGGATGAAGTGTGAATGAGATAGAGCAACTATTAATATGGGCGCTCCCACGTTGCGCTAGCCAGTTCTCCGTTGTTCGCTGCGATGACTGAATGTATACAGTTCCTATAAGCTAATGTTACGGCTACGGCTACGGCCCGCGCTCGCGGCCTCTTCTTTAGAAGAGCCTCGAATTTGACAGCCACAAAACATTCAGCTATATGTACTACGTACTGCATTGTACCTCAATGCCAAAAAGTTATGTTTACGTCGAATTATGGCCGTTTCCTATAATTTACTATTCATTCACTTACCATCAGTTGAATTCTAACTTTTCTTGTGTGGGAACCAGCCATTAGAGACTGAGCTTTTGAAATGAAGTGTGAAAATTATAAACAGAAGAGTATTACAGACTTTTTCAAAAAGGTTTTAAAATATTTTTTTTACTACATGTCAAGTGTGCATATTACATGCTTGTAATTCCCCACATATACCAAGTAGGTGCATATTGATTTCTGTCTTGTTTGTCTTACTTGTCTTTACTTTTCAAAAGAAACTTACGTTGAACATGTGTTTTATTACGAGTACAATATTGGAGACCACCGATTGAAATGCTATCTATCGGATGGTTGTAGTATGTTTCGGTATTTGAAGCTAGAGTTGCTCATCTATTTTATATATTTATTGTAGCGACAGAATGCCAACATCAGAAACAAGCACGCAAGCGCGAAACAACATTTCAACGACACCCGAACGCTAGTTCGGGACATGTCGGCAGACAGTCGGACACACAACATTCGTGCTCGAGTACAAAGGTCAGTCATTTTATTTGGTGTAGGCAGGGATAATCGCCTATCAGCCACATTTACATTAGTCAAGGGGCCTCTACTTGTTGGCCTTTCTATGGCCCCACGCAAGACTCCTAAAGGCAAAGTCCCGGTTATTTTTACGGCCTGTGGTCTCCAGAGACATACAATACTTGTATGGGAATGTTAGTATTTATTCATGCATCTGAATATTTAAACAAACTTGCCAGGTGGTAGGGCTTTTGCCCGACTGGATGGCTACCACCCCTGCTCTCGAGTATGCCGCCATAACAACTTTGAGTTGAGTTCCGGCATCAGTGGCCAGGTTCCAGTTTCTCCTTCAAGGCCAGTAGCACCTCTGGTATTGCTAATGTCAATAGAAGATAGTAACCACTTTCCATCACAGTTGGGCCGTCCGCCTGTCTGCTGTGCTTCAGCAATAAAAAAAAACAAGGACAAATATTTATGAAACATTATTTTTCAGTAATTTCTTTTAAAACCATCATACAAGGCCTTTTATATGTAGACATATGTTTATCAATAACCTTAGAAAACATATCCATATCTATCTCTCTTCTCATATCTTTTTCATTTTCTAAATATTCCCTGAGAAGCTCTCCATATACTTTGTCGTTTCTACATTCCTCCTCATGTCGTATTAAATTTTGGGATATAAAACTTTGTATCGAGTCTGATTTTATACATTGTCTATATGCTAGTAATATTGTAGATATATTACGTATGAACATATCTGAAGAAAATTCAAGACTTATCAAATGATTCATGAATTCAGTTTTCCCGCTTTCGTTGAAGTTCGTAATGTAATCGTAGACGATCGTCGTCGGTACATCAGTGTCATTTAATAATGGCACTAACATCTTGGTGTAGTAATCTGGCCGTGATCTGATAATTTGGATCATGAAATCCAAACAAAATCTTTGATAATGTCGTTTTAAAAACTCCGGGAAGAAGACAGTCAAAAACTTTTCTAAAAAAGCATCCTCTATGTTTTCAACACTTATAACATGTTTTAACCACGTATCAACAGCTTGCACCGATAGTTTGTTCGCGAGAGCAACGAAAACCCCGTTTTTCATACCTACTTTCGTTATATCGTCATAATTTATCACTGTATTTTCATCAATCGATGCTAAGAAGTGTTCTTCAGTACTTGTTAGATCATTTTTCATTTCTACAGAAGTTAAAATTGGAGTTTCAACGTCCATATCTTCCATTGGAGGAGAATCATCAATATCAATTATTTTAATCGCATTGCTTTTGAATTCTTTCATCCATTTGTTGTTCTCGTCAGGCGGACCGGCAGCAGCAAGACATTTTTGCACAAGTTCTTGAGATGATGCAGAAAAAGTCCAAATTTCATTCATAATAATGAAGGCAACTTTTAGCTTTGGAAATCTAAACAAAACAAAAATAGGTACCTATCACAGATGCAAATATGATGTCGGATGTTGTTATGAATATGACCATAGCTATGAATATGACTTAAAATAATATAAAATGACAGCTGTTCTCAATGTTATCAAATTTATTACAATAGCAGGCAAAAGAGCTAAGCTCATAAGTACACATTTTTGTTTTTGAAAGCGTTGCAATACCTGGGCGCTAGGAGGTTGCGCGGTGCTTAAGTCCCACAACCGAGAGATTCAGTCCGGTACGAAATGTATTCCCCTACGCATAAAAAAAATGTGGCTCCAACGCTCTTGCCATTGACTTTGCCAGCATCAAAATAAAACGAGATTAACATGTAACGAGTGGTGGCATTGGCAATATGACAACACTTTTTATAAATATAAAAAATTAAAATTTAATGAAAGTGAGGTGTATTTGTTGTATTTTGTTTTATTTTAAATATCAATAATATTATATAGGTATTAATCTAAAATGGAAAACGAATTATTATTTAAATAATTCTTCTTATTAGGATCGAATTTTTTTAATATTACAACTTATTATAGCTAAAACGTTTTATTAATTTTTTATCACAATGTTCACTTGTATTGTAAGTGTATCTTCAAAAATATTTCTTTTATTAATATCTATTTGATCATAGCAAACACGCAGTACATACTGATAAAATTAATCAGAAATGAACATGGTAGATGTATGTAGGGTGTGTTTAAGCGGCCGGAGGAGTTTGCACTCTATAAGCAACACTGTGTTTCAAGAAATATGGGAAAAGCTAACGAATGCTAAGGTGAGTTCATTCACTAATTAATTCCATTTGCAACGTTGTAAAAAAGCTAGTATAAAAGGGATATGGAAAGTAGAAACAGACAACTTGCATTTTAACACTCCATAACATCCCAAAGCTGGGCTCCGGTCTGTCCATATTTTAAAATTTTACTAGTTTAGCTCAAAGATTGTTCATTGTATGTCTATGGTCCTGGAAAGTAATTGGTTTCTAAGAAATTTGTTAAATAAGTTTAGTTTTCACAGGATACATAATATGAAATTTACATAAACAATTTGCAAGTAATATTGAAGCTAAGAGTACTTTTGCATTCCAGTTCAATACTAATGATGGGAAACCATTACTTGTGTGCTACATATGCTGTGCACAGCTGAGAAAGTCACATCAGCTGAAGACGCGGGCTTTGGAAGCTGAGCAATTGTTGACAGCTATCATTAGTAATGGTTCTGAGGTAAGTTTCTATAAGCATTGATTTTCTATTTTAATCAAGTGTGATTTTACTGCCTTGTTATTATGTGTTTTTGTCATAGCATCTCAATGCTAGTAACAATATGCATCTATACTCCGTCCAAGCATTCAAATTAATTTAATTGCTTAAAAGCATGGTTTACGATGATGTTACATTCAGGGGTGTAGCTACCGCCCCAAGGCAGTGGCGGCCCGAAAGTGTGTAAGCAAGAATTCCTAAAATGATATCCACAATTGTTATAGATTAATAACATATTTTAGATTAACTGCTGGGCCAACAGGAATGGCTATCAGATTTGTCTTTATTGTCTATAGAGGCAGAAAATCTAGAGTAATTGAAATCATCTTCAGCTATAGATGATTTGATAAATAAACTTGCTGAAAAAAAGGCTAGAAAAATGTGTCTTTAATTTGAATTAGATGTCTAACTTAGTTCCTAGGAGCATTAAGTAAAAGTCATAACATAATCAATATGAAATTATTTTAATTACACACCCCTAGCACATTTTGATGCAGGGCCCATCTAAGGCAAGCTACGCCACTGGTTACAGTTTCAAAAAGTACACAACTTGTTCTTGCCAGATTAGAGTGCAGATATCTATTACACAATTTATTTTGCTTATTATGTTAATCTAATCATTTATTACAATACTAGCTTCTGCCTGCGACTTAGTCGGTGTGGATTTTTTTTTAACTATCCCAAAGGGAACTCTTTAATTTTTCAGGATCAAAAGTATTCTATATGTTGACCAGGGATATAAGCTTTCACCATACAAAATTTCATTTAAATTGGTCCAGTCGTTTCGGAGATTAGCCGGTACAAACAGAGAAAAAAAAATTTAAAAAATTGTAAAAAAATTCGACCTCTACAGTTATATTATATATATAGACTGTACATAATTAATGATAATTCTCGAGAAATAAATTAAATTGCAAAAGAATGTCAAATTTTCATTCATTTTACTTTGCTCTTTGTTTGTGAATTTTAATATCAAAATTCTAGTAGCAAATAATGTACTTTGTAAAGTACACATCGGTTAACATTGGCTTCCTAAAAAGAACCAAATTTTTGAAATATGTGTTTTGTGTCTCAGTAATATGAGATGGATAATTGGCTAATCCCTATGATCATAAATACATAGTGTGTGCAAAACTTAAATGCGTTTTTGAAGTTTGTACACATCATTATGCAAAATAAGTAATAAAGTTCATAGTCAGAGCAAATAAGGGGGAGTGATGCGCTCTCACTCAGCCACTATACAACCTCACATGCCATCTCTTTCGCACAACACACCCTAAAGTGTTAAAACTTCCACATTTATTTGACTGGACCTACACAAAGTCATGGAACTAACTTCACTCTAAGCACATTTAAGCTTTTCGCGTGTAGTGTTAGTACTGTACATAACTTTTATTTAAATACTACACTTGAAACCTCTGCGACACTAATGTCTAAGCTCAGTGTAAGGAATTGGGTATTTGACACATATTACAATGTATTCTAAAATAGTGTTTATATAAAAGAGGCATCAAATATTATATTTTCAACAGTCAATTATAAAAATGATTTTAATTATAGTTAAACAATAATGAATAAGATGCTCGACTCGTTAAAATTGCGACGTCAGCAGTATTCTCATACAAAATTAAGGAGGCTATCGAACTTTTGTGCGATGATAAAAAAATATCTCAATTGTATTTTCTTAAGTTATCGCGACTAGTATACTACACAATAAAACTATGATTTAACGGTTTTTAGCGTGGTATTTATTTGATTTTTATTATTCTGACGTTTGTCACTTTTCAGTAGCTGCAATGTCAAGTGTCAATGAGTATTGTTAAAGTTTTATTTAGCCTACCGCCAACTTGGTTCATTTTAATGATTTAGGTTTAAGTTTTGTTTATGGTTATTATTTACTCTATGGGAGCCTAATCTAATTTACTATTTATATTTAACTAAATAATTAAAATGAAATAGTTGGCGGTAGGCTAAATAAAACTTTAACAATACTCATTGACATTTGATCTTTGTATTCCGTAATCACGGCTACTGAAAAGTGGCCGAAACGTCGGAATAATATAAATCAAATAAATTACCGCGCTTAAATACGTTAAAACGTAGTTTTATTATATAAAACTACTAATCAATTGATGATTAGACTGTCAAATACCCAATTATAAAGCACTGAGCCACCAATACTTTACATCAGACATACAGTATGTATTTACATTTTAGCTATCACTGAACGCAGTGTTATTGATAGCCAGTCACAATCAGGCTTTTGATTATAATTATTCCATTAAAGAACTGTACCAGTTAGATAATGAGCAATTTAAAGGAGGTACTGAGGAATATATAAAAGAGAATGACGAGGGAAGTGAAGAGGATAATGAAGCAGAGAATGACTTTAAACTGAAAGAAGAGAAAGGAGGTAAGTTGGCAGAATTGTCTAATCAGTTATGTCTGTTTACAGTTGATATTAGTGATGAGGCAGTACATTTGAACAGTATAAAATAGATTTGTACTGATACGGCTCAAAATTTAAATTTGTACTACTTCAAAAGTTTTGTCCTGCTACTACACACGCGTCAAATGTAAGAGGAAGGATGGAACGTGGACAACAGTACAATAACACCTCTACGGATATTGACATGACAAAGAGGGAGAACATGACATGTAAGATTGCTAGTAAAATGAGGTGACCAAGCGATCACATCCGTTTCTTAACGAACATTTTCGAACTAGAAGTTTTGTACGGGACAAATGAGGGAATGACGCTCACCGCCTCACCGGCCTCATCGCTTCAAATGTACTGCCGCGGTACAAACCGTAAAATTGTCCTCGCCTTTTGAAATAGTACATTGTACTGGTTCAGTACAAAATGTCATGCTACTCTTACAAACTCATTTTAAAATCATGTTCTACCCAACTCTACTTGATACTGTATTCGTTGGGACCTGTATACAGGATCGGCCCTAGGTTTTTGCCGCCGTAGCTTCTCCCATCGATGCCTAAGTAAACTTAGTCTCTTCTCCTAAAACGCTGTCTATTCGTGTTGTATGTACTTGTTGATTTCACTACTAATATATTTTCTAGGTTCAAGTGAACGAATTGAAATATATTTTTAGTGTTGTGTTTTTTCGGCCTTAGTAGTTCAAGTTTTGACATTAAATATAAGAACATAACAATTTAGCGCACGCGTCCCAAACTCAATGGGCGATGGTTCAAATCCTGGCTGGAATGCATGTACCACTTAGGCATTTTTTGACCTAATGTGCATATTGTTACAATTACCACCTGCTAACAACGGTGAAGGAGAACATCGTGATGCAACCTGCACATCGAAATAATAGCTGTGTCAAACCTGCCAAGCCGCCTTGGACAAGCGGGGCGGGTATACTGTCCGTAACCCTGTAGTGAGCTGGGCTGTTATTATCTGGGATTGACTATTGTTACAAGATGTCCACCACAGTAGTCATGAGAATCATAGTGTAAATTAATATGACATAGACAATCGTCATAGATAATATTTTCAGTCAATTTATCAGACGATTCGATTTATAGTTAAATTACCATTTTCTTCCGGTTAGTTAATTTTATAAGCCCACTAAATTATCTAGATAGTGCATCAGTAACTAATTATTATAATTGTGTTTATGATCCTGGCAACATTATGATGTAATTACTATTTTTAGCAATAATGCAATGTTATTGTTTTGTAGGGTAGCATTTTCATATAAAAGGCGTAGTGGCGTGTAGACGGTGTTCATTGCTTACTATGCTGTGTGAATATTCACATGAAAGGCTGAACGATAAATGGGAAACCCTGTCCAAATAGTTTATATTTGGTACTTTCTTACCCAAATCTCCTTGCCTTTTACACTATAGATGAGACAAAATTGAAAAGAAGGCATAAACACTCTTTGTAAACAAATTAGTAAACTCAATTATGTTCTGTATAAGCTATATCTAGTAGTCAATATCGAATCTCTTATGATGGCTTATCACGGTCTTATTAGAACAAATATAAGATACAATATTTTAGGACAACTCTACACACGTTAGCAAAGTGTTTAAACATCAATAACGATGCGTAAGGACTATGTTTAATCTTAAAGCAACAAACTCGTGCAAACCTTTCTTTAAAAAATATAATATCTTTAGCGTTACGGTCTTTATACATTTTTGAAATTACTGTATTCGTCATGAGTAACTCGAACTTATTTCTCCAGCTCTCCGATGTAGTTGTCTGGAATAGACGGGATCAGCGTAGATTCTGTATTTGCTCTTTAAAAACCAGGATGCGCAAGAGCATCTACTGTATGGAGCCTATCATATTTAATAAACTTCCTGAAATGTTACGAGTTCATCCTATAAATTTGTTTAAAAAGTCTCTTAAGAAAATTTTATTGAACAAACTTTATTATACTGTTACAACTTAGGCTCCGACAAAGTCAAATTCCACGTACAGATCTGTAAAAGCACATTTTATTATCTGTCGGCATTTGAACTAATTGTAATCCTTTTATGATCGTCGTCTTTTGTTCACTCATTTATTGGCATACGGTTCTAGTTATTGTGGAGAACAGCCTATTGTATTCGTTTACGGCCGCTCAGGAACATCATTAGCCACGTGTTGCGGATTGTAAGTACAAGCTAATTCTAGGAAATTATGTCGACGTTGCCGGGCGGGTGAAGTACAAAACGATGGCCTGAAGTATAAAATTACGACCTGCATTACGTTTGGATTTTTTGCGTTCGGTTATATTTGTACCTGTATTATACGTGCTTATATAGTTCGAATAAACTATAATAATTCTAACGGCATTTACAATACTGTAAATGAATATGAGAATGACAAAGATTGACTAATAAGATTTTATAACTAGACATATATTTTTATAATGTATTTAGTTCTATAATTCTGACACGTATTCGTATTCATAGACACATTGCACGCCTAATAAGGCAAAATGTATTGAAACAACGCATATTGTAACGTCTTGTTTACATACATTTTAGCAATAAATTAGTCATTCATTCATTTAAATTAATTAAAAATTAATTTCATGCTGGGGAGGTTCTTGCCGCTTCTTCTCCTTAACAGCAATAACACGTTGTGAAGCGGTATACATAGAATAGGAAGAAAAATTAAATTTTAACTTATATATTTATATGACCTTCAAAAAGTGTTCTCCAGTGGAACTTATTTTGAATAAAAAACTTTGAATTTGAATTTAAACGTGTTTTCCTCACCTAAATTTACTTGTTGATCAAGAAGAGTAAGATGGTGTATATGTCGGTTTCACGGCGTGCGAACGATTCGACACCGAGTATAACACAATAATAATCTGAAATATAATCAAAGTTTAGAATTATTACAATTACAATATTAAATACAGCACAATAATACACAGAAATATTAGGACAACTCCAAGAGTTGCATCCACGCTTGTCAGGCGTCGAGCAGCAATTTGCCCGACCACAAGACGACTTGCGTTTAGACTGGCCGGTTGAAGACTGTCGTCGTCCCCCCCACCCCACCCCTGCCCGAACACCGCGTATTTAAGGTCGTCGTAGCGCGCCGTAGTGACAATATCCGGTAATGCTTTGGCGCCACTTCAATTTCGCTTTCTTCATAAAACCAACTTCCGCCATCCATTTTAACTTCCAACTTCCGGTTACTCCATTTCCGATATTCGTCGCTTGATAATAAATGCCTCTACATTGACATCCGGTTATACGACTTCCGATTAGTACATGAAAGAATACTCTTTCCGGTTATTGACTACTTCCACCATATGGTTACTTTATAATAACAAATACGATTCCTACATATATAATGGGCTCCTCAGGCTATACTAGACTGTCAACTATAGTAAAACAATCTGATAGCCTCAAACCTTTTAAGAACAGATAATAAATTAGTTCCACGGTTCATTCGAGTATTTCGAGTAAAAATACGAAATCAGTATTTTTATATATTTTTTTTGCATTAAATGGAATTTGTCTGTTATTCGAAATATCGGCCATCTGTGTTACGTTTCTACAGCCCAAAGACCACGGCTGTGATTATATTTTAAAATTCATAATAATATTAATTCTGTGAATTAAGATGAGGTCTGTAACTATGTTTGAAAAACTGAACGGTTTAAGAATTAGGAGTTGGTTGGAGTCACGGAAGTAAACCTGAAACAATAGTAGGTATTATTTAAGACCATAAGTAGATGTAACATAGGTATACCTACATATATTTAAAAAAATATTTTTAAATAAAGTTGGTCTGACTTACCAACACACATTCACATTCAGCCATGGTTATATATGTTGTAATAACAATAAAGTCGTTGCTCTGCTTAAACGAAATCTTCGTGCAAATTTCTCATCAGATAGAGTGTTCAATAATTGCCGGTTCCTATATCTTACCGACCGTTCATTTGCCCTACTATCGGTTAAAATTTGACATAAGGTCCATACAAGTAATGTCAAAATTCAACCGATGGTAGACGAAGCGAATGAATAGTAAAATATACGAACCGGTCATAAATCTGACCGAGGGAACACTTTCCGTATTATAGGTCCACTTATGTATTCGACAATTTCTTCGTCATCATCAGAATACAAATCAAAGAATTCCAAATCCATGTTAAAAATTAAATCAGAAATATATCAACGTTGCACGCTAAGGATATAAGTTAAGATATAACTGTCGACCTTGTGCTAAATGAACTAGCTTCAGGTAAAATTCGAACACATCTGGCATTTCTATTGTTCAAAACAGAAAGCACTTTTTGTCCTTAAATGCATTTAGGGCCGTTAAATATTCATCTTTGAGTGATTAACTTTGACAGTTCTTTAAACATATTTAGCGACAATTTTGCTTTAGGCAAGACACTAATCGTATTTAAGGGTGTTAAATGCGTTTAGTGTTTCTAAAATAAATTTAAGCAACCCTTAATGTATTATTTATGCATAATTTAAAAAAATATTAAAATTCTGCACTCCTTCTCTATATAAACTATAAGTGTGCGAAATTTCATGCTCCTCCGACCGCGCGACTTTCGTAAAAAGGGGTACAAAGTTTTTGCTTCACGTATTAATATAATGATGTAACATAATTGTACTAAATAAATGATTTGATTTATTGCCCTTGTTTTCAGACACACCAACGAGAAAACGCAAATTAAATGAGGTGCCTGAAAAAATAAAGCGAGTTAAAATTAAGCTTGAGAAAGTAACTGATGACGAAAATTCTTCATCTAGTGCTGTCTCGGAGAGCCCGCCAGGTAATTACAGTGACGCGTCAGACTCGAATCTTAATATACCCGAGAGCAAACAAAATGTAGAATTAATAGTTCACTGTCCTCAAGTGAATAAGACTTCACAAGAAGTTAATATTCTACCAAAAAATGAGAAAGTAGAAAACAACGCGGCACTTAATTTTGAAGTCTGTTACAATAATGCTGAAATTGCAATCTTCAAGCAATGTTCTCGCAACATTGACGATGCGGTTGCTCCAGATGGAAATGATGAAGGACATAAAACAAATATTTGTAATAGAAAGAAGTTAAAAAATGAGTTTTCATGTCGTATATGTCAGTACAGATGTGTTACAAAGAGCAATTTAAATGACCACATTCGTATACACACTGGGGAGAAGCCGTACACGTGTGATTTATGTGATTTTAGATGTGCATTTGGTTCTGGACTAAATAGGCATATAAAATATAAACACACAAATGAAAAGAACTTCTCATGTAACATATGTGAGTACAAATGTGTTGAAAAGAGAAGATTAAATATCCACATGCAAAAACACACTAGGGAGAAACCGAGGGAGAAACCATACCTATGTGCTTTATGTAATTGTAGATTTTCTGCTAAAGCAATCTTAAATAAACATATGAAGGATAAACACACAAATGAAAAGAACTTCTCATGTTATATATGTCAGTCCAAGTTTTTCTCAAAAGGCGATTTGAATATGCACCTTCGTATACACACTGGTGAGAACTCGTACACGTGTGATTTGTGTGACTATAAATGTTCACAAGAAAATGCTTTGAAAGGTCACATCAAGCGAATACACACAAAAGAAAAGAACTTTTCGTGTCATATATGCGAGTACAAATGTTTTAGAAAACTCGACTTAAATAACCACTTTCGTATACATATTGGGGAGACGCGGTTCAAGTGTGGTTCGTGTGATTATAGATGTGCGAAAGCATCTGAATTAAGCTACCATATAAAGACTAAACACACAAATGAAAAGAACTTTTCGTGTCATATATGTCAGTCCAAGTTTTTATTAAAATCATATTTAAAAGTGCACCTTCGTAAACATACTGGGGAGAAGCCATACATATGTAATTTATGTGATCGTAGATTTTCACAAAGAAGTACTTTAACAAGCCACATAAAGTATAAACATACAAATGAAAGGAATTTTCCTTGTCATATATGTGAGGTCAAATGTGTTACAAAGAGCAAGTTAATCTACCACATGCGTACACACACTGGGGAGAAGCCGTACATCTGTGATTTGTGCGGTTATACATGTGCAAATAAATGTCGATTAAACACCCATATAATGTATAAACACACAAATGAAAGGAACTACACATGTCATTTATGTCAGTACAAATGTGTAGAAAGAACACATTTAAATAGACACCTACGTAAACACACTGAGGAGCAACAGTAGATAATGATGTGATTTATGAATTTTCAACTTTTCAGAAAGTGGTGCTTTAATAAAGCATACAAATTGTAAATACAGAGGGAATGTGTCTGTCCTATGCGTATTACAAATTTATTACAAACTAGGATATGCCCGCGACTTCGTCCATGCTTGCCTTGAAATTCCCGGGACGCGAAATATCGCAGAATTTAAAAAAAGAATGTAAGCTGTCGTTTTAGTGGAAACTGTGTTTGAATAAGCTAATTTTTATGCATCCGAAAAACTTCAAACCGCTCCCGGGAAAATGCCCGCGGGATTCCCGGGAAAAAATATCGCAAATTTTATTACATTTACTATCGGTCAGTAAAAAAATCATATTGGAATTAGATTTTTTTAATCTGGCCATTTTAAATTATTCCCAGAAAAATCCCGCGGGATTCCCAGGATAAAAAGTAGCACAGATTTTAAGTCCAAGTATTTGCTATCAATCAGTGAAAACCGCATCGAAATCGGCCAAGTAATTTTTTTTTAGACTAGAAATTAAAAAAAAATGCATCATGTTTTCCATCCTTTATAGTGTATTCCAGTTGTTTTTAATAGCTTCAATGTACAGACACGGACATGTTTAGGATTTTATAATATTATAGTGCATTCTCGATAACTTGATAAAAAAAAATGAAATCATAATCTTCAAAAAAAGATATTTCGAACTCGAAAAACCAATCTTGTTGGTTTGTTTCAACAAAATAGGTAAGTTGGACTTCTAAAAGATGTATGAGGAAAGATTTTACTGTTTCCGACTCTTATAGTACTCCATCAAACCTGCATTGCTCCCATAGAAGTTTTTATTCAGTATCAGGAAACAAGACCAAAAGAATAAATCGGCAGACAAAGACTCATTGTATATCCCTAAGCTAAGCAAGTTACGCTTGTGTTGTGGGTAATATCCAACGGACCACTCTGGGGCCGAACCCAGACACCCAGACCATTGTAAATAACGGAAAATTTGTTTGGAACCCGGAGTCTGTGCGTTCCAGCGAATTCGGCTGGCTAAGACAGCCCGTTCAACCACGGAGGCCGCCATTTTCTTGATAACTGTACATTGTTTTGAATATCTGTGAATGAGAATCAAAACTTCACGAAAAATTATGGATAGTCTCCTAAGACCACTTTCGTTTAGCTACAACGATTAAGTTAATTTCTCTTACTCCCCACTGAAAGTTTCCACCCTGTATATAGTTAGATTCTTGTTTCAGAGATTTAAAGAGTTGAATAAAACAATAGAAACTACATAAATTATTATCTTCAATTACACTGCCTAAACTAATGTATCTTTTATAATTATTGTGTCATATTATTTTGCGTAAAAAAAGTGGGAGTTATTTTGATATTGTTACGAGTTGCAGGACTCGAATTAAAATGCCGTTGGAATTATAGAATTTATTAGAACTATACAAAAACGTATAACACAGGTACAAATATAACTAAATACAACCAGTCCAAACGTAATGCACGATTCAATAACACACGCAAAGTCCGTCACTAAATAGATTACCGAATGTACACAAGTCTTGCTTCGCTTGTGGTTATCGCTCGACTGCCTCATCTCTCAATTCGGGCATTGCTTTATACTGTACAAATACAATATGTCTGCTCGGCCGCGTGGACCGACTTTCCTAGAATCACACCTGGCTAATGACTACCATAAAAGATTACAATACACAATGGCCTGTTTTTCTAATCACAAATTTTAAACGCAAAGTAAACAAAAGAAGTCCAACTGCCGAAAAGGTAATAAAATGACTACAGGTATGCAGGTGTGAATTTGTTTTTTTGTCGGCGTTCAGATTGTAACAATATATAGTCCTCCTTGCCGATTTCGGTAACGGCGACCCCTCAAATGTAGTCATTATGCCGCTTGTGGGTCCTTATGTGGCTGGCCAGACCGAATTTGTTCTTTAAACTCTATCATATTCAACAATACACTTGGCCAGCGGAGTTGTATGACTTATATGTATAATAGAGTATAGCTATAGAAGTAGTGATGCAAGCGATATATCGATTTGCTGCAAAAACATCGATGTTTGTTTGTTCGATTGGTCTTGACAATTCGAAAATATCGATACATCGATGTTTTCTTGGCGATGTTTGCATCCGTTTAGGAGGGCGTGTTGGTTTTTTCTTTGCGATTTTCGCGCTTCACATCCAAATCTTCCAGGCGGTTTTCGAAGCCTTCACGTTTAGTAGTTTGATAATGTAGACTTAAAGCTGTCCATATCGTTAACATTTTTCGGTTTAGTCGGGCTGGACCTTATTAATTATTTTATAATATTATAACGTGTATAGGAAATGCTCGCGACTTTGTCTACGCTTGACTTGAAATTACCGCGGTATTCCCGGGATACACCCCAGCATTGAAAACAGAATGTATGCAATCATTTTAGTGAAAACTGTCGGAATAACTTAATTTTTATGCACCGAACAACTACAAGCAATATCAAAAATATAAGATAAAAATTACACAAATTTTACTCTCGCAGGATTCCTAGGATATAGCGCAGATTATAAGTCTTAAGAATTTGCTGTCGATCAGCAAAAACCGCATCGAAATCGGCCCAGTCGTTTTTATGTAAATCTCGAACAAATAGAAAAAAAATGCATTGTGTTCTCCATCGTGTATATAGTGTTCCAGTTGTTTTTTAATAGCTTCAATGTACAGACACATCTAGCATTTTTAGAATTATATAATATAGATGTATTTGTTAAGTTTTTTATTTTAATTTGTACGTATTAATTCGATTTTAGATAGATTCACTATCTAAAATAAAACTAATCCGTACAATGAATTAGTAAGAATTAGTTTATAAAACTTACTTATATGATCTAAGAAACATAGAGTGTAAGGACCATAGATAATACTATATGATATGGTAATGAAATTCGCATTTGAATACATTTCATAATAAATACATCTTTTGTTTTACTTTTGTTTTATTTATGAGAAGAAACGCATGCAAATCCCAAATTAATCTCCACATTCAGACAGAATAACCTATTTAAATTCATTTTCGATTTGTTTCATTCCAATTCCTGCCAACGCAGACATTTCAACCATCGACAGAAACGGTCCTGTTTGCAACCATGACTAGATTCTCATCATAATCATGACGCATTATTGACTCCTTGAAGCTTCAGAAAGTTGCTGGAGTTGGTCGTTTCCGTGATTGCACTGGCGCTTTTTCAACTTCAGGGGTCTGAAGTTGAGACCGTTCTTATATTTCTTCAACTGTCTTATGTTTAAAAAGCGCATTCTTTCTAGCGAGTTTAAGGTATTGGCAACACAGGACACTAAATTTTTTAAAATAAAACAGGGTCGACTAGTAGTGTTTCATTAATTTTCTATTCCTACCTAAGATTTCATAAAACTTGAATATAAAATTCATTCGAGTCTTCTGTCACTATTTTTAAATCCGTCAGTTACTTTGCAAATTGGGGTTTATTAAAATAATACATAAGCTTTAACATAGGATATCCTGGAAAAAAATAACATTTGTGTCTAAAATACAACGAACCTCTGTTCGGATGAGCACTTCCTCGCACTGACCAGACCATATGCCCTTAGATTTTTATTTTTGGAGTTACAGGAAGCAGAAGGTATACGCCGCGTACATCGAAAACCGTGAGCAATTAACGGTTGGAATTTTTGCTGCTAGAAAAAAGTGTGTGGGGGTTTATAACAAAGTATTTTAGTTGATTTTTCATAAATATTCAGAGTAAACGCGGTCACTTGCGCATGGACGACATTGTATAATTGTCAGTCATTAAAAAAACCGCCAGTCAAATGCTGATAAATCATAAGTCCCTCAACAAGGCAGCCAGTAAGCGAATCACGATAAGTAACGAGTCAAGTTGAACACGACTAATTTTTTTTATCGATTCAGTTTGCAACAGATATCACATGAATTACCCAAGAAAAATTTAACTTGAACACTCGAGTCGCATCACTCGCAAAACTTCAAACTTGAATTAGAAAAAACAGTCAGTATCTTATCATTTGACATGGAAGGTTGTGTTTTTCGTTGTTAAAATAAAACAGTCTTAGTTATTTTTGTTTATTTGTATATTTAATACTTTGTAAGCCGGTTCCATGCATATCATTTAAACAATCGGTGAGTTTTGTTGTGTTATTAAGTATATAGTTATTTAGGCTACATAGTTATTATAAACATTCCAGGAAAATGTATTCAGAATTGTTTATATTAATATGTATACCTAATTTGATATAGGTTCATTGTTTATTAGACACAGCAGTATAAAATTGATAATTTATTAACTCTGTAACTTTGTCATTTTATGGATTGATAATAAGAATAAATTTATATACATATTTAAGACATATATTTCAATTCTTAGCAAAGTATATCAATAAATATAGTGTTTGGTATTGTAAAGTGGTTGTTTTGTCCAGTTTTTGTGCCAGAATGTTACATGTATGATTAGGAGATATATCAGATAGGCTAACAAGTATATTGGTTACATATTTTATTGTTACCATAGTTTTTTTTTATTAGAGGGTCACATTTGATCACAATTTTATTTTTATGTAGTCATTTTGGTATTAATAGTAGGTACTCATAAAATCATCATGTTTATTTGTCTGTTTTTGAATTTGAATTTCTTTTTTTGGCGATTTGGCTTCAATGTTACTGGCATGGTCACAGTAATAGAGAATGTCAGTTGTTTTTTTTTTCACCTACTGTGACATTGGCCAAATCAATGCAAACTGCGTTGGAGCCATAATCCCTTCAAAGAAGAAGACGAATAGTATCTACAAAAAAATTTTGGTCAGTTTTCTTTCCAATTGCGATTTCTGTGAACCTAAGGACAACATAACATAAAACATAAAACAGAGTTAAACTAACTACCTTACAAATAAATGATTTTTTTATTTTTATTATTATTTATTTAAGTTTATGGTTTGGCAGCTAGGCCTATAAGCCAGATCTTAGATTATAATGTAATTTCTTCATTTTCTTAAGCCTATGTGTAGCAAAGCTGAACTGTAGGTAATCAGCTGGTGCCATTCAACGGAGTTCTTGTGACAACTCAAAAGGCCACATTTGACTATACAGTACACATTTCTCACAGAACACATAATTATTACTCAAAAACTATCAATATCCTACAACTATTGTTCATTTTAGAGTAATTTTACACATTATTTGAAAATAAAACTGCACAGCACATCTCCTTTCAGTTCCCGCCAAAAACTCTAAATGTTATTTAATACCATAAATTTACAACATATATTAACAGATTTTTTATTGGCCAGATCCAAAAGGAAATTTATGTTGACAGGGTGAGGAAATCTCCTAGTAAAATATTATATAGGGGAGTAGTCATTTTTGACCAGTAAAAAACAATATGTCACAGGATTGAGTATAGAATTTTATAGAAACAAACCAACTTCAAACTAAGAAGCACAAAGTAAATATTTTTTATAACATTTTGAAGTCGGTGCCAGGTAAAATATTAAAAAGTAAGAACAAATTTTACTTCACATGGATTTCAACATGTAGATTTTTTTCTTTTTAGTTTTAAGTTGGGTTTGTTTTAGTAAAAAAATATTTTACACTTTTTGGTTGTCCAAATACTTGAATCATTTTAGAAATAATATGTTTAATTTTCTGTAAAAATTGTACTACTGGCATGAGTATACAAGTTTGCCTTCTGAAGAGTGTAGGCGCTTGGCAATCTTCAACAAGGATCCACTCATCAGATCCTGACTTGGTGACAACGGAAACACTTCGAGACTATACCTGTTCAAATGTAAAAAAATATTTGAAAAATTATAGAGAAATCACATAACATACATAATTTTAAATATGTACTATTGACAACATTTAGTATTTCATACGTTTTTTTGCAAAATTTTCACTACAAAAATTACCTTTATAATTTTTTAAATTTAATAGTAATGGAATTAGTTCATTTGAGGTCATGATGAATTAAAATATGTCTCTAGATTCAGATAAAATATTCCGGCTACACCCACTTGCCAGAATTCCATTTACCATAATTTCATCTGCTATACTGGTCAACAGACACAATATTGTTTCTCATAATTTTATATGTCATACTTGTTGTTTACTATATTAGTCACTTGCTAGAAACTTTGTTTCCCATAAAGTCAATTTCAATAACATCATTTGTTATCATCATTGTAAGGCGTAATTAACTAATTACTATATGCAATAACATCATTTGCCATCGAAATTGCTTCTAGAAAAAAATCATAAAATCGGTTTCAACTAAACGATCAATAGGTTTAAGTTTGTTTAGGTTAGGTTAGGTTAGAACATGAAAAACAACGCACGAGTCGAGCGAGCGTAGCGAGCGTGCCGCGGAAGCGGCCGCCGAGGTGCTAGAAAGCCAAGCCAGTAGGAATTTCATGAGCAAATGAATAGCTTGCTGTATTTGCTAATCAAGAAAGGCTTGGATGTATTTGAAATTAATTTAGTATGGCGTTGAAATATTCTGTTAAATAATATTATTGCAATTAATATAATGGATAACAATACGTATGGCACTCATGTCATTATGGATTCTAATGTACGGGCAAACAAGAGAATGTCACATAACTTTTATGGTAAACAAACAATTCGGGCAAGTAAAATTCGGGCATATGAGTATTATTGCTTATATTTTTGGGGCAAACAATAGACAACCAAACTATTCGACTATTGTATACTAATTGGGATGGAAGGTTTTTCCCAGTCATTATATCTGGTACAAACCAATTCAAGTTTATCCACTCATTCTTGGAACTGCGATATAGAGAGTCCGCGCCACGAAAGAAGTTCCACAGACGCGGCGCTGCAATCGCTGTATTTAATCCTGCCAAAGTAATTATTTGCTAATCCGTAAATCGATGCAAGTAATTATTCAATATATAATAACGGCCCATAAATTTCCCACTGCTGGAGCTTAGGCCTCTCCCAGTATAAGGGAACGAAAAATATACCCGCCACGCTTGTCATTGTAATTGTAACAATATTATTACATGCTTTCAAAGATAAGCGCACAGCTGCCTATTGTAAGCGCAGTTCATTGTCTTCCCGGATTAGGAATTCTTTTGTGTTTTGAATTTGTAATTAAGAAAAACATGCTATTGTTTTTCTACTTGTTTTATAACCATCATTAGCGTCGAACTAATCTTTATTGTTATTGTTTTCGACTTTGTTAGCCGTTCGCAGGTGTGCAAATTACTATTTCTCGGAAACTCAGTGCGCGCGGTCAATCTTTTTTGTACTGTGTAGTTAGTATAAGACGATGCCCGAATGGAGGGGTTGGCAGTCAAGCGACGACTACGAGACGAGTAAGACGTTTGTAGTACTCTCGATTAGCGATATAGACGACGGAATTTACGCGTGTCGAATTGCATTGAATCATGAAGTGTGAACTGGTTGCATCCAGTTTTATTTGTAATTGTTTTATATGTGTTTGTACAGTTCTAATAAATTCTATAGTAGTTCCAACGGCATTTTTAATTCGAGTCCTGTAGCTCGTAACAATATGCACACTAGGTCAGAAAATTGCCTAAGCGATGCACCTATTCCAGCCAGGATTTGAACCCGCGCCCCATGAGATTGGGGGGCGTGCGCTAGCCATTACGCTACCACGACAACGAATTACTGAATAATAAATATAAAATATTCCATAATTAAAGCTTCCAATGTACTTGCTGGCTGCTTTACGAACACAATTATATCACATATCCGAGCTGCCACTTCTAGTTCCTTTGTTATCCGCGGGACTTCTTTCGTGGTGCGAACTGTACATAGTCTTGTAGGGTGTCGTTAGTCAGATCTTGAAAAACCAAGTTTTTATTTAATGACTTTTGTATGAAGTCAATCGATTTACGCCCATTACGTCCATGCGCCCGGGTGCCAGGCGCTTCTTGCGCCCCCCGCAAAACACTGGAAAAAGAATTATGGAAACCAGGGTTGAAAATAAAGTTATTTTTTTTAATTTTATAAAACAAACAGTTCAAAATGTTTTATACAAGTGCTTTTTTCTTTTTTTATTCTACTCATCAATTTTAAATCGTAATTAATTAGACCTAATAATAAATCATTTGTCATATCTAGACTTTATTCAAATTGGCCTTAGTATCAAAAATCCATCGATATATAATTCAAAAATTGAATTCGTCGCGTCCTTCGAATAAAATACATATTTTAAAAATAAATGTTATCCTCTCTGACATAAATGCATCAAATATTGATTGTTAATTAATGGTACTTATTCAGTTATTTTTAATCAAAACGATTGTTGTTTGTCTTTGATTAAATAAATTCCTTATAATAAAAAAAAATGTTTTAATTATGATGCCAAATAAGTTTTCTTTATTTGTAACTAGCTCTATCCACCCGGCAGACGTTGTCTTGCCCTTAAAAAATAAAAATCTAGAAACCGATTGCAGCGCCATCAACCGGGACCAATTGTTAATCTAAATTATCTAAACGATTCTCGAATAGTCCCAACGTTAAAGAGGTGTTCAGCGGCGCCACTTTCCGGGTCCAATCGTGAATCTAAACCATCCCGGGATCCACTTGAACACACACAAAAATAATTTCACCTAAATCCTGGAACCCGATTGCAGCGCCATATACCTGGTTCAAATTTGAATCTAAACCATCCCGGGACCAAGTTGAACACACACAAAATTAATTCACCTAAATCAGACAAACGAAATTGAGTTTAAATGCAGTCAACCATTGCCGAAATCGGCCGCGAAAGATCATAGCAAATTAATGGCTAGATTCAAGTTGTGACTGGTGTTTATTTAATGATGAATAACATATTTTAATACCTTATCCTATTCTGGGCGAAGACAATTCCAAAATCACAACAATCATAATAATTAGTCCAGCCGTTCTTGAGTTATAAATGGTGTAACTAACATGACTTTGTTTTATATATGTAGATAGATATAATGTAAAGTACAACGTGGACTCCAACTTGTATTTATTTCAAACTAAAGTCTTAAATATTTTATTCGTTTTCATTCATTTGCAATTAAAAGTAGTTTTAAACCTGTTTTTTTAACATTAGCTTTCAAACTATTTTAACCACTGTTTTAAACAAAAATAACTTGCTTTAATCAGGCCATCCTGACGGTAATCAACATGACGGTTTTGTTCTAACTGAAATTGGTACGGAACCCTAAATAAATAAGAAGACTGCTATATTGAATCCGGGTCGCATTCGACTTTAAAGTACTAGGACATCAGGAACTATGAGAAGGTTAATCGAAAGCAAAAAAACGGGAGCATTCTATCAATCGCATACAAGTCAATCGCGACCTGCTTTTCGTTTCTCGTATCCTGGTACACGTGTTCTCATAATGTTGGTTTAGTTTGGACACGCGCGAGTTTAAACAATGAAAGAATGAATATACAGTCGACTCTCGATAATTATAACTCACGGGACCAGAGATAAATTAAAAATTATCAAGAGTTCAAAATAACAAGCGTTTACTTATGGAACTTATGGAAAGATACTTGTTCTTTCTTGGATTCATTTTAATAGCACAAATCAAACATTAACATGAATCATTAACGTTTGAAAGAAGACTGGAATGCGAACTTACTCATATCTCATTTATGTAAACAAAGGATAGGTAGGTATGTGCATGATAAACGCTTCAAATTATAGAGAGTAGGAAAGCCCGGACTTTAAATTATCGCATGTTTGCGAGCTAGATAATATTCCTTCAACTTTAAATTACCGAAGGGACTAATTAACATTGATTTTATTCAATTTATCGAGAGTAGACTGTATATATATATAATCACTTGACCCCCAGTCAGTGGGGTCATTGATATATCAAGGCACAGCATTGCATGCGGATCTTTCTGTACTGTAGGTGGGCACTAAGAAAGGCTTTTCTGAAAATTCAACCCCTAGGGGGTGCAAAAGGGGATGAAAGTTGGTACGAAAATCCGTCATTTTAAAGTAAGAAGCACGACATTTTATGTATAAAATAAAGATATAAATGATCTTACTTTTTGTCGAATACTGAAACACAGTATACTAATATATTGTATATACATGTATTTTTTTTTTGCATGATTTAAGGCAAGATGGATAGTGGTAACTATCGCGTATGGACGTTTGTAACACCAAAGGTCCTACCAATGTGCTGCCGCTTTCTAAAAGGAAGCTGGAACCTGGCCTGGCCAGGGGTGGTAGCCATCCAGGCGGACAAATACCCTACCACCTGGTTGTTTTCTCACTCTTACGTCAGGCCCGCTGGACGCAAGAAATTGTATTCTTTCTCCGTTCCAGCACGAATAAATATATATTGTATATGTGATATTTCGAAATAATTTTAAATTATATACTTATCCACAATTTCGAAAGCATAGATAAGTTTCAAGAGGTTTATTGATGTGTGCATTTGAATTTATGCAATTTCCATATGATAATTTATTGTTTGACAAGATAAACGGGACATTGAAGTGGTTGTTAACCTAATATACTATCTATATATGTATGGGCTTATAATATTATTATTTTTTAATTAGTCTAATACAAGTAAGGTGCCCAAGAAGGCTGGCTACGTTTCCTTGCTGGGTCGCCATACTGATCCATTGCCCGAGGTAAGTACCAGCCCTCTGATCACCTGAAGAGTCCATGAGTCGTTTTGATAAATTTTGGTAGAGGCTCATGGCCACAGAACCTCATGGTCCAAGCGTCTCTACAGCAAATGGCACAAACATATAAAACTCTCATTGAAGGTTGCATATCGCGCTGTTTGAGTTATTCAGCTGTTTCTGCCGCCGAAACGGCTGATTTAGACGTGTTTGGTGAATGGGATGCGGCCAACGTGTCCACGCAGGTCTCATCCCACAGCAAAGGCTTGCCACGCTGTCAGGGAATTACTCTAATCGGCCAGGACGCCTACCATCGTTACGTGCAATACCCCTCGGCTCCAATAAAGCCGGCACCTTAATGGTGGCCAGCGCCCGCCGTAAGACATCATTCAAGGCGGCGTGGCGTGACCATCTGCCGGCACTGTGGCGGCAAGGAACAACGTGGTATCCTGGGTTGATTACCTCTGTTCCACAGACGCATGTGTGAGATGCACATATCCAAGAACCCAAGCGGAGGTTTATAGCTAAAGAAAAGGAAGTATTATCTACCAAAAACCGACTAGTCGATGAGAGGCTTCAGAGCCTAAAACATCGACGTAAAGTCGCTAGTTTGTCGGTATTCTACCGATATATGGCGGAAATAGCAACAAAGCGGACGAAACGCTATGCTACCACTATTATCATACGCACCGCTGAAGAGTGGAACTCTTTACAGTCGAGTGTTTTTCCTGAAGAATACAATCTAGTTGTCTTCAAGTCTCGCGTGAACAAGTATCTTCTAGGAAAGCGTGCTCCACCTTAGACTGCATTTCCACCTGACATCAGGCGCAATGTCAGTTAAACGCGAACCTATTCATTATAAAAAAAATATACCTATATTTGGGGAGGGGAGGGAAGAATATACAGAATGAAGTGGGCCTCTGTGGCCAAAGATCTTACTCTCAAACGCTTTGCGTCGTTTGTTTTGGTCCGATCAGCCAGAACGATTCAATGACATACATAGAAGAAAGAAAGAACAAAGAGTGCTTTAAAACTTCTTCTTTCTTCTTCGCGACTTCATCCACGCTTGATTTGAAATTCCTGCGAGATACCCGGGACACAAAGTATCGCAGCACTTAAAAAATAATGTAAGCTATCGTTTTACTAGAAAGGCTCTACTACGTCAGATTATATAGGTATTATTATAATTGTATTATTTTCAGGTGAAATATGAAAGAGCTACTCCTTTTGTGCGCTGTTGCCCTGGTAACATCAGTGCCGCTGAAGGAAGCTCCTAAAGAAAAACTTCAATGTGGTTATAAGGTATAGTGTATGAAACCATGTTACTGTAAATTCTAAAATTATATTTACTAGTGGTCGCCCATTGGTCGAAATTCGACCATAATTAACTGTTGTCAAAGACTATACATACTTCTATAATCACAGATTTCGCCAAGGCTCCAACAAACAAAAGAGTATATATGCGTGTGTGTGTCAAATACATGATAGTGTATGTAATGTTTTTTTATTGATTTAATGTATTTTTTATGCATAATTTAAAAAAAAATCATTGGAATTCGTCGCTTATTCTCTATATAAACTATAAGTGTGAGAAATTTCATACTCCTCCGTCCGCGCAATTTTCGTAAAAATATGTACAATGCTTGCTTCACGTATAGATATTGTTACAACCTAGGCGCCGATAAAGACAAATTCCTCGTACAAATCTGTAAAAGCACATTTTTTATTACCTGTCGGCATTTGAACTAATTGTAATCATTTTATGATCGTCTTCTTTTGTTTACTTATTGTGGAGCACAGCCTATTGTCATTAGCCAGGTGTTATGGATTACGATGACAAGCTGATTCTAGGAAATTCAGTCCACGTTGCCGGGCGGGCACAGTGCATTGGTGAAGTATAAAACGGCGGTTTGATTGAGAGAGGAGACAGTCAAGCGAGAACCACGATTAAGGCGCCCCTGACTGTCATTAACCTCTTCATACAAGCACCTTTATTTGATATGATTTTACTTGACCTCTCTTTAACACTTCTGATATTTGATCATGGCGTGTTCGAGTCGGTCTACCACCACCAGCTCTCACTGCGATGATATGCTGTGATTTTTCTTTTAAAGACTAAAAATTAGTTATAATGTTTCATTTAAAAAAAAGTACAATTTATAAGTATTTAAATATGTAATATATTGTTACGAGTTATGGGACTCGAATCAAAATGCCGTTGGAATTATTATAGAGTTTATCAGAACTATACAAACACGTATAACACAGGTACAAATATAACCTAACGCAAAAAATTCAAACGTAATGGAGAAGGTCGTAATTCACTAAAACGCCCAAAATCCGTCAATATTAGATTCCCAAATGTACACACGTCACGCCTAGATCGTAGTTGTAACTCAACTGACCCCCTCTCAATCAGGCCGTCGTTTTATACTTCACCCGCCCGGCAACGTCGACATAATTTCCTAGATTAGCTTGTACTTATAATCCGCAACACGTGGCTAATGATGCTCCTGAGCGACCGTAAACGAGTACAATAGGACAATAGGCAACAATCTCCACAATAACTAGAAACGTATGCCAATGAATGAGTAAATAAAAGAAGACGATCATAAAAGGATTACAATTAGTTCAAATGCCGACAAGTAATAAAATGTGCTTTACAGATCTGTACGTGGAATTTGTCTTTGTCGGAGCCTAAGTTGTAATAATATTAAGTATAGAACTATAGATAGATTAGTAGAACTTCGTTTCATTTTTTTATGAAAATGGTGTTTAAATGATTAAAAAAATAATTTAAATGAAAATAAATCTAATTACGGAACTGATGTTTTAATTTAATAATGTATGGATTCAAAATTGTATGTATGTAACGGAAAGTGGGGCAAAAAACGATAATCTTTCACACTAGTGTCTTTCTTGTAGACAATAATGAAGTTGATAATATACTTGACCCTTGTTAGAGTAAATAAGCGTGTTTATATTGATAAAGAACGCAAATACCGTTAAACTAAATACTTTAAGAGACGTGTGGATGGAGGGGCTATGTAACGTTTTTAATAAACACATTTGATTGCGAAAGTGTCGAACAGGGGCACAATTCTGTTATTACTACCTCCTCAAAACCAATCGTAGGTTTGCCTATTTCAGTATTCTGTTAATTTCAATGGCGTACCCGTGGCACGCCATTCTATCTTTATAAATATTGTTACGACCTACACGCCGACAAAAGTAGATTCACATCTGCATACCATAAAAGCACACTTTATTAAAGAAAAGAAGTCCAAATGCGGAAAGGTTTGGACTTCTTTTCTTTACTTTGTGTTTAAAATTTGTAATTAGAAAACAGCCCATTGTGTATTGTAATCATTTATGGCAGTCATTAGCCAGGTGTGTCGAATTGATTCTAAGAAATTCGGTCTACGCGGTCGGGCAGCCCAATTAGAGATCGGCAGTCAGCGATAGCCACAAGCGAAGCAAGACCCAGTGACGGACTTTGTGCGTGAGAATCGTGCAGTTTAGACTGGTTGTGTTCAGTCATACAACTCTATAGAAGCAAGACGTTAGTGACGGACAATATTTATGCGTAGTTATTGAATTTTTTCGTGCTTTACGTTTCGACTGGTTGTGTTCAGTAGAATACGAATTTTTGTTACTATCGCAACACTATGAAGGTGCTCAGAGGCATCAACATCTTTCGTCGTTGTATGCTCTGTATATAATAATGTATAACTCAGCGCTGCTGCCCTCTTGATGGAAAGTGGAGACTGGAAACTGGTCAAATGCGCTGCTGCTCTCTTAAAGGAGACTGGAAACTGGTCACTAATGCCAGAACACACCTCTAGGTTGTTATGGCGGCATACTCTAGACCAGGGGTGGTAGCCTACCACCTGGCTGTGGGTTGTTTAGTCGCCTCTTACGGCATGCCGCCTGGCCGCAGGAAATTGTATTCTTTCTGCGTTCCTGCACAGATAAAAATGATATGCATAATACATATTTATAAACAGTACAGTATTGTAGAGGCGGAAGGCAAAATTATAATATATAAGAAAGAAAGGTAAGTCTACGGCTAGTCGTGTCGCCGTCGGAATCCAATCACCAGGTGGCTAATGGTTGGCGAATAAAACCAAAAACCCCCAAGTGATAAAGCTTACAGCTGTTTTTGTTAACACAGGGAAAATGTCTTTTCTTGTGACACACTCCGGCCATGGATACGGGGGGAGGCAAAAAGGCAAAATGCCGCCTGCACGAGTGACACTCTCGGGGGATACAGACCGCGCCGGGGGGGAATCGGACTAATCTACTAGGGACGCCAACTCCGTGGGTGCTCGGAGGCTCAAGCACCCATGTGAGTGAATTAGTGGGTACGGAGCACCCATCGCCATCATAATAACTAAAATAAAAGTCATCCGCGTGTGCGGTACGTCCTACAAGGCGACCGCGGTTGTTGTCGTGGCGAAAACGTCATTAATGTCGTTATCATTTTCGATCACACAACGCTTACAACGACCCATGTTAATGTCGAAAAGCCGTTCCACTTGGGTTTACGATTGTAACGCCGGCAAGCAAGTGGAACGGGATAAATCGCGGTCGTAAACGTGGTCGTTGTGAGTCCCTAATGGAACGTAGCCCTAGTGTCACTGTCAAATGTTAGATTTGACAGTCTATTGTATTTCAACAAATTAATTATTTTTGATTGCTCTCGTTGAAACCAAAATGTCTCCTGCTGTAGACTGTTCGGTTTTGGTAGACGTTGGAAAATAATCTAATAACAAAAAACAAACTTTTTAATTATAGAAACATGTAAAAATTAAACAACTTTTCATAAGCAATCCATGTTTGCGAATCAAAACATATAAACATATTGTTTCAATGTTTGTAGTTTTCTCCTGTAGACATGTAAAACCTTTTTATGTTTGACCCGAGTATGTGAGTATTTAGGTGTGCTCATGTAATATACGCATAAAGCCATGGCAAATAGCCATCTGCTGGTTTTTTATCCAGCTATTGGAATTACTATTAACCGGATTGCTAAATTTTCTAAATTTCGTTTGTTTCCCATACTACCCCCTAATATCATGAGTATCGGCTACAGAACTATAAGAAAGGCGAAGTGCGTGACGATTTGAGTGCTCGTAAAGCGCCATCTTTTATCCATTAGATGTTACTTTTTTGTATCACAAATCTCATATTTTCCTACAGGGTTGTCCAAAGACGGAAAAGGATATTCTGAATGTGCATATAGTGCCTCATACACACGACGATGTTGGATGGTTGAAAACCGTCGACCAGTATTATTATGGAAGTAAGTAACGTTGTTTTTTATACTAGCTATCCCTGAGACTGTTCGCGCAAGACTTAACAATTATTGTTGGAGTCTGATATTTTTGCATTTGGACATGCAGCTCTATATAATTGATTCAATGAATCATTTATTTTATTTTTTATCGCTATTGTAGGGGAACACTTACAAGCCAATAGATGGTGCTGTAATAATTGAGGTCGCAAACGATTCCCGAAATATGCAAAGAATATAAAATTTTTCAACAATAATTGAAGGGCCTAGACCTGCGAGGCACTACAATAGCCTCGCTGGAAGATCTTCATTTGAAACGGTGGAGCAATTCATCTCGACCGTCCACCTGGTCGGGACATCCCTAAATTATAATTAAAAAGTTATATCAAGTTAAAAGTAAATTTTTGAACCCGAAGTACCGGTTAGAATTGTTCAGAAATTATCGGCGTGTTTTCAGGTACTCGGGTACTTCGGGTTCAGAAATTCAATTTTAATTTGATATAACTCTTTAACTACTAACTAACAACCTTGTGTTGTGTTCCGGCATTAGTGACCAGGTTCCAGTCTCCCTTAAGAGAGCAGCAGCGCATTTTAGCAATAAAAATAGGCGATTATAACGCTTAAAAATCTGCCTGTCTGTTTGAACCCTTGCAATAAAAATAAGATTATAACGAAAAAAAATGTTTGTCGAATATAAAGCTTATGCCTATATGTTCTTTACATTAATTATGTGTATGATTTTATTGCACGAGTTCAGCGGACAGGCAGTCGGCCCATCTGATGGAAAGTGGTTACCATCGCCCATGGACATTTGTCACACCAAAGGGGCTACCAATGTGCTGCCGCTCTCTAAAGGGAGACTGGCTAATGCCGGAATACAATTCAGGTTGTTATGGGCCATGCTCTACACCAGGTATGATAGTCCATGATATACTTATGACAGGCCGCTCGGGCGCAGGAAATTGTGTTGTTTCTCTGTCCTTGCACGGATGAACATATTTATTTTGGATTTGAAATTGTAGTCAGTCATTTAAATTTTATCTAGTTTTACTTATTCACAGGATTTTTTTACATCTACAATATTAAAAAAAATTCGAAACATGCCGTTTGTATATTAAAGCTATTTAAAAAAAAACCCAACTGGTATAGACTATATAAACGATGGAGAACACAATACAATGTTTTTAGATTCTTGTCTGTTGTTCGGGATTCACGTAAAAACTACTGGGCCGATTTCGATGCGATTTTCGCTGATCGACAGCAAATTTTAAACTTAAATCTGCGCTGTTTTTTTATCCCTGGCAACCCGCGGGAATTTGTCTGGGAATGATTTGAAATTATCGAATTAAAAAAACACTCGAATTCCAGTGCGATTTTTTCACTAGTCGCTAGCTACTTTCATGCAATAAAACGTGTGATATATTATGGGATTCCCGTGGGAATTTTCCCGGGAGCGGTTTGAAGTTGTTCGGGTGCATAAAAATTAGCTTATTCCGACACAATTTTCATTAAAACGATAGGTTATATATCCTTGTTTAAATGCTGTGTACCGGGAATCCCGCGGGAACTTCAAGTCGAGCGTGGACGAAGTCGCGGGCATATCCTATTATAGAATATATGGCTATTGGAATTTTCAGGCAGAAATAACATTCAGAAAGCCGGTGTCCAATATATTTTGGATTCAGTCATCAAGGAGCTCTGGGAAGATTCCAAAAGACGGTTAGTACCGCTTTTATTACCTTATGCTTTAATATATTGTTACGAGCTACAGGACTCGAATTAAAAATGCCGTTGGAACTACTATAGAATTTATTAGAACTGTACAAACACGTATAAAATAAATACAAATAAAACTGGATGCAACCAGTTCACACTTCATGATTCAATGCAATTCGACACGTGCAAAGTCCGTCGTCTTTATCGCTAATCGAGAGTACTAGAGAACGTCTTACTCGTTTCGTAGTCGTCGCTTGACTGCCCGCCCCTCCATTCGGGCATCGTCTTATACTAACTACACAGTACAAAGAAATTGGAGGCGCGCACTTAGTTTCTAAGAAATATTAATTTGCACACCTGCGAACGACCACAAAGTCGAAAACAATAACAATAGGGATTAGTTCGACGCTAATGATGGTTATAAAACAAGTAGAAAAACAATAACATGTTACAAATCCAAAACACAAAGGAATTCAATAATCCCGGAAGGACAATAAAGTGCGCTTATCTTTGACGGCATGTAACAATATAATAATTGTTTGTTGTGACTGAAGTCCTCCAAACTCTTTTCTTTCACTTTCTCCCAATTATTTGTGGTCGGCATGGTATGTCTTTTCCATCCACACTCCTCTATTCTGACATACGTTCTCTGTCACACCACAAAGCATCATGTCATCCTTCACATAATCCATGCATCTCTTTTTGGTCTACCTTTACCTTTGTACCCATCAATCTTGCAGTTTAACATACTTTTTGTTGCGTGAGTTTCAGTCCTCCTCAATACACGCCCATACCACCTCCATCTTCTTCCTCTCAATTTTTCAGTCACGGGTGCAACTTTCAAAGATCTCCTTGTGATCTCATTTCTCACCTTATCCATTCTTGTAACACCACACATCCATCTCAGCTGAGTGGAGACGTTTGTGGTCTATCACTTTAGTGGCCTTGTCTTGCCTTGCCTTTAGTGACACTTGGACCCGTATGGTATGAATTCTAAACTGTCTTAACATTTTTTTACCCGTATATAATATTTAAATATTTTCAATCTGATCTAGTGTACACGCTTTAAGAAATACTGTGCCTATTTTTTTTAATTCTTCAGTTTTATTTACGTGGAGACTGCCTTCTTCTGGAAATGGTGGACCCGTCAGTCGGATGAGGTCAAGCAGAAGGTCCATACGTTAGTGGATGAGGGTAGATTGCAATTTGTCGGCGGAGCATGGAGCATGAACGACGAGGCTGCTTCCCATTATCACAGCACTATTGACCAGTTCACTTGGGGTTTGAGGTAATATATCTATAACCATTGAATGTAGAGTGAGTGTATGAGTGAATTAATAAATGATCGAGTGAATAAATTAGTGAGTGAGTGAGCATACGCAATTATGTGTTTCAAATGTCCTTAGGCGATGGTAACCGCTTTCCACCAAGAGGACGTCTGCCTGTGTGCTGCACTCATTCAATAAAAAAAAATCAATTGATCAAAAGGCTCTTTTTGGGTGTTAGAGCGCAGCAGGCAGACTGACGGCCCACTTTATGGAAAGTGGGTACCTGCCTCGATGGCTGGATTGGAACTTGCCATTAATGCAGGAACACAACTCAAGGCTGTTGTGGTGGCATATACCAAACTAGAGGCGATAGCCTTTTTTGAATTTTGACAAAACACCTGCGGAACTCTAAAAAGGAAGAAGAAAGCTCACCTTAACCGTATCCGTGTCATGTTAACTAAATGTGACTTTAATCTAGTCCTCCTCAGATTTGTGAAATACTTTAAATTAATAGGTTGGGGAAAAAGTCCAGACTTGTATGAACTTGTAATAAGAATATTTGTATCTTTTTTTTTAATTATAAGCAAACAATTAAAATTTTGGTCTAGAATCTAATGAAGTCTAAAATTTTAGTGAGGCTCTGAACTGGACCTAAAAAGACTCATTAATCCGGAAATTTTGATTAGTCACGTCGCTCAAGACAAAAAATGCCGTGAAAAACTCACTAGATCGGCATAAGAAAATACTGGGAATTGCCTACTCACTGAAAAAGGAAACTCGTTAACTCACTCAAGAAATCTCATTAACTCACTCAAAAACAGAAATATGCAAGAAAACTCACTCTAACAATATTCGTGTTACCGCCCGGCAGGACCATTTTAAGCAAACTGAACGCGACATTTCAGAAGGGGTTTTTCACCGTGCGCTCGGCAAAAATTACGAGAGCGCGTGTTAATGCATTGTATAGTCCTGAGATCGATTTTCACCTGTTCGGCCATTCTAGAGAGTTTGCATCTCTTCTCTCTGCCATGGACTATGATGGCTTGTTCCTGGGCAGGATAGACTACCAGGACAAGATGGCCAGGAAAGCCAACAAGAGAATGGAGATGCTTTGGAGGGGAGACGATGATTTGGGTAAGGGATGCCAATTATCACTACGATGGATAGTTGATATTTTTCATAGAAAAATAAGTTTACGTATTTTTAATTTTTTATCTTAGTTATCTACAGAGTTAAATAAAAAACGGAACATAAATTATTATTTATGTACATTTTATTCGTTTCAACTGATATCTGAGTCCGAAATTTTTATCTTCATGTCTGCAGGAGTGCCATCGCACAGGGTTTACCTAGTTTGGGCTCCTTTCCTTCCCACTTTAATTAAGTTTCTCTAATTTTTGTAGGTACTCTATTTATTTTCTTTTTATGGGAAGTAAATAAATAACTGTCCTCATTCAGAATCGTTGAGAAAATGGAATTCCTTAATGTCACTTGCCTACACTCGTGTCAAACACTCGCTGTCTTCGTTGCAATCAATTGTGGGAATAGGACAGCACATACGTCTCTCTCTGTCACACTTACAGGCCTAATGGCAGGCGTAGTGATCCATCAGTGCATTGCCGGTATCAATACAATGAAAAACTATGGATAGGTACAGTTATCGATAAGTGTAAAATCTCTGGAGAATTTAGGTCTTGACGTAATAAAAAAGAAATGTTATAATGTTCATTCAGACATTTAGAAAGATTAGTGGGTAGTGGGGTTGATTGTGATAAATTATATTTAGATACCATTTGGTATTTTTATTTGGGAGTTTTCTGTAATATATCGACCGATACGATATTTCCACCGTCCCTACACGTCCACATTTTTCACCGCCTTGCGCAAGCCGCACCTCGACAATTGTGTGTGTGTGTGTGTGTGTGTGTGTGTGTGTGTGTGTGTGTGTGTGTGTGTGTGTGTGTGTGTGTGTGTGTGTGTGTGTGTGTGTGTGTGTGTGTGTGTGTGTGTGTGTGTGTGTGTGTGTGTGTGTGTGTGTGTGTGTGTGTGTGTGTGTGTGTGTGTGTGTGTGTGTGTGTGTGTGTGTGTGTGTGTGTGTGTGTGTGTGTGTGTGTGTGTGTGTGTGTGTGTGTGTGTGTGTGTGTGTGTGTGTGTGTGTGTGTGTGTGTGTGTGTGTGTGTGTGTGTGTGTGTGTGTGTGTGTGTGTGTGTGTGTGTGTGTGTGTGTGTGCGTGTGTGTGTGTGTGTGTGCGTGTGCGTGAGCGTGTGCGTGTGTCAGCCAGTGAAAAGACACTATGGAGAGACACGTGCAGTGCGTCACTTTTGTATTGTAGAACACTATTGTAGAATGTGAATTTTCCAATAATTAGCTAGAGAGCGAAAAGCAAACATTACTTATATCAGTAAACTCAGAATTTTGTCCAATGACTCTCTTAAGCTTACCGGACATGAGGTGGGCACTAGCTAAGCTACCGCGATCGGGTAGCGATAGCTAAGCTACCATACATAGACCATAATAATGAACGGAAAATTCGTTTGCGATATTTACCATGCCAGTAATCGAACCCAGAGGCAAAGGCTTAGTCCACTCAACTATAATGGGCGTCAAAGAACGTTTTTGGAAGAAACAATGTTAACATTTCAGGCAAATCTTCAGATATATTCACGGGTATATTGTATAACACATATTCACCACCACCTGGCTTCTGTTTCGATGTGCTATGTAACGATGAGCCCATTATCGACGACCCAGATTCGCCCATGTTTAATGTAGAGAATAAGGTAAGCGTGTCCAATGTTGCCAGTGTAATTTTACTTAATTTTTGTGAATATTTTTCGACTTTATAAACCATGTAAACCAATTTTATCAATAATTACTAGTAGGTATAGTGTTCAGGGGTTGCCAGCCTAATTAGTGTGTTCTTAGATCTTGTCACATTTCGAAAGAAATGGGGGCTTTTAATAGGTTAAATAAGAAAATTGATTAAGAAATTATTTCGTTGTTATGTTTGTTTTCTCATCATGATTAAATGGTAGAATTTTTTACTTATACATAACGTAACGTTTTCATAGTATTATGTGTTAGTTATATGTTGAATGTAAATGATTTTTTTTTGTATTTAATAAAATATTATATCTGTACTAATATTAGAAAGAGAAAAGATTTGTATTTGCGTATGTTTGTAATGAATAAACTCAAAAACTACTGAACCGATTTCAAAAATTTATTCACCATTAGAATGCTACATTATTCCAGTTTAATATAGGCTATATTTATTACTAGAAAAAAATTAGCGATCCCTACTAAAACTTCAATGGTGTAAACCAAGGTATAAAAGAAATAGTGTTTGAGTGGGTCCGGGATGGTTTAGATTCACAATTAGACCCGATAGGTGGCGCTGGATGTGGTTGTAGATTTTTATTTTTTCAGGGCGGGGCACGTCTGCCGAAACCGCTAGTTTTAAATAAATTGCACAGCAAACCATTGCACTTTAAATTCCTGTCAAATCTCCGATTTCGATTTCATTTATTTATGTCGGTTATACGATAGATGGCGTTATTTATTATAAATCTATATCTTTATAATATACATAATTCATGTTATTGTCTGTGATTTCAAAAGAGATGATGTCTAATAATGTACTACTATTTTTAAACTTTTATTTCTCAGTCTGTCTGAAGATTTGTTCCTGGGCTCCAAAGTGGCTTAACAGATTTAAGTTATAATTTTAGAAATTAAAACAGGAATTTTATTTTCAAATTTGTTTGTTGTTAGTTTAAAATTTATTCAATCTGTGCCTATCATATATTATAATATTTTTTTATCATACAAAGGTAAATGAATTTATTAAGATATGCAAGAATATGTCTGAGTCGTATTTGACTAATAATATTTTATTAACTATGGGAGAGGACTTCCAATATCAACAGGCTGAGATGTGGTACAAAAATTTGGATAAACTCATAGAGTAAGTGTGCACGTATGCATGCTTGTAGTATGTTTATGGCTCGGACAGGGGCGTGGTGATGGAAAATGGCGCCTAGGGTACGCATTAAAGTTGCGCCCCTTCGTAAATTATCATCATATCCCTCTCGCTCATTCGCGAACTAAATCATAACAGTATGAAATAGTTTATTGTAGTATGATTTGATTTTGCGCCCCGCTCTTCGATTCGGGGCTAGTGCCCTATTTGTCGCATCCTAGTTATGCCTCTGGCTTCGTATGCATGCTTAGTAGTGCACTACTAAATGCTAATATAAGTGCATTTTTGACTACATACATAAATGCTAATATAACTCTTCTGATAAAAAGCATGCTTATTTAAACTACTTTTTGGAGCAAAATGGTGAGGTGTATTATTTTTGCACATTTTTGATTCAATTAAAATGTACAATAATAAATTTCATGAATTGAAAAATGTTTTATTGATTAATAATACTTAATATAACCTTAGCAACACATTATAGCGTCACTTTAATGACTACAACAACTAGTATTACAAATGTGTTAATAGAACCCTTTCATTTCATACAGCATTCAATGACATTGTTTATGTTTTAAATTGCAACTATCACTTATTCGTGCAGGAACGAAGAAATAATACAATTTTCTGCGGCCGAGCTGCCTGTCGTAAGAGACACAAGACAACAACCCACAGCCAGGTGGTAGGGTATTTGCCCGTCTGGACGTCGACCACTCCTGGTCTAGAGTATGCCGCCATAACAACCTTGAGTTGTATTCCGGCATTAGTGACAAAGCTCCAGTCTCCCTTTAGAGAGCTGTAGCGCATTTGTAGCACCTTTGGTGTTACAAATGTCCATAGGCGGTGGTAACCGCTTTCCATGCGATGCGCTATCTGCCCGTCTGCTGAACACGTGCATTAAAAAAAAATTACAAGAACAAAAAAATTTTTTTTTTCATACACAAATAGACGTTGGTGAGAACATAAGGATTCTCTTTTTACGTTTAGGTATAGGGAGCTTAAAAGGCATTTGATATGAAGTGTTTATAAATACTGCTATATTCTAATTAAATCATTTAGCAATGAGCAGAATATTTTTTGCGTTGACTTTTGTTGCTTCATTATATTTTTTTAATTTCATTTATCATATAAAATGATTTATTCTAACGCCATCTATCGTCTATAATAACAAAATCTATTAACTATTTTACCGCCATCTACCGATCAAAACACGTTACCTCTTTACAATTTTTTTATTGCATCATTAATAACGTCCGACGATGGGGGATTCCGAGATATCTCAACAATCGAAGGAATCGTACTCAAATCAAAATTACAATTGAATCAAATACAATTGTTTTGAGTCAACTTAATTGAAAACAATCGATTACAAGTGCAAATAATCGAGATATTTGAATAGTCGAAACATTGACTTGATGATCTCGTCATCGCACATTGCTAATTTTAACACCATCTTCCGTTCGGCACTCCTTACTTCCTTTACTCTTTTTCTTACTGTATCACAATAGGAAAGCGGACTTTAATATCAATCGAGATATTTGTTATAAACCTGCAGAACGTTGCCGCCTCATAGATTTTGTCCGAGCATACCTACTTATGGCGTCATAAGTAGGTATAAGTAATAGGAGTCAAGTAGCGCATTAATTATTATTATTATTCGTAAAGTAATTGAAATTATCTTTATTATAATATTTTAAAAGTTAGATGTGAAATATTGTTAAAGCGGCAGCCCAGTATTAGGTACTGAACGCGTATCCAAAATGGCGGTGGTAGGGTTGCTGGTATGGAAAGAAGGGAGACTAACCTGCGTGCCTCTGGGCTGCACTAACTATGCGTGCTGATCACCAAGTCGTGAGCCTTGCAGCAATTCTTCTGGCTTGTCTCCTTGCGGTCTTCGATTATTATTGGTACACACGCGGCGCGGTATAACTGCACTTATATGCAAGTTGTGGCGGAAAAGGTGTGCAGGTTGTCGTACGAGGGTCGACAGCAGACTGACTCGTAAAGACGAGCATTATTAGTACAGCGGTAAGTACGACAAGGATAGTCGTATGGAACGGAAGATGGCGGCTGGGAAAAGGTGATTGGATAATGCGGTTAGGAAAAGCGGGTAGTTGTGGAAATAATTTGATAGGACAGGATTTTAAAATAAGCGGCGCGAACAAATATTATTTTAACGCCTCTTCTTTTACATATTAAAAATATTAGAATTTATTGTAACATATGTCCGCTATCCTATTAATGGATTTCATCCCGTGTTACGCGCAGATTGACGGGTTCTTTGAGGTGTGCAAGAATATGTCGGAAGTGTACACAACAAATAATATTCTTGTCACGATGGGGGACGATTTTCAATATCAGGAAGCCGGAATGTGGTTCAAAAATTTAGATAAGTTGATCGAGTAAGTGGTTGTATGTGCTTATTGTTCTCCATCATTCATTATCATTGATATTTGTAGTTATTGTAATCCATTGGCATCATCGCGTGTGACCTGTAAACAGGGCTTGAAAACATTATCAATTTAAATTACCAGTGTTTTTGAAAAAGATACTGCCATACCGGTACGTTTTTGTGCCGTTACTTAAGTAACATTTATAATTTTGATGTTAAATGTAACTTCAACAATTGTACGTTTAACGTTAACTTCACCGGTATTTTTTACGTTACCGGAACAATCAACAAACGCAACTCTAATTCAATTGCACAATGCATTTGAAAAATAATCGCGTCGATAAATAAGCATGTACGCAAGCTCTTAGCATCAGTGCTGTTTGACGAGCTTTGCGAGTGTACGAGAGGGACGACGGTAACAAGACATAGTTAAAGCGGTAAAATTGTTGTCAAAATTAGTATTGACGTTATGTTTAACGGTAAAATGGTCTAGAAATAACGATAATTATTTTTACCGATATCTGCAATTAGCGTATATAACGATACCATATATTTAGCGGTATTTCAATCCCTGTGTGTAAAATATTTAAGTCGGGAAGCTCCTCAATCCTATAGACAAAATGACTCCACAGATGATAAGACTTGACTCGCCAATTCCGCATGAACTTTTAACTTACAAAATTGGCGTGTTAAGTACTTATCATCGTTTGGACAGAAATTTTTCAATTAAGTAAAAAGTTGTCGGTAAAGCAAGCTAAGCGGCAATTCGAAATGTGTAATATATATTTTTAGCAATTAATTGCCAAATTTATCCAAATTTTTGTAGACCACATTAGGGTTATTTTTAAAAAGTATACAATTAATTTATAGGTAGATACAGCTTGGCCATATGGTGGTTATGTTGACAAAATGCGTATCTCGTAAATAAACCTCGATATTTGACTTAATATTAAAAATTGATAGTATCAAAATTACTCTTGTATAATATTGGGGTTGCTAGAATTAAGACTAATTAGCAAAAGTGGCGCCCATATTATTTTCTACTCTATTTAGCAAACGTATTGTAATAAAATTCTACCATTTTATCATGTGTACACTACATACATATTTATCATGTGTACATACATCCTTTGCTAGGGATTAGACCAAAGCGATGAGAGTTAGCCACTGAAGATAGCGCAGCTGACAAAGTCAATCGCCTGCATGTGACAATGATAACACTATCCTAACCTATCAAAGCTGTATAATATATATTCTTATACTGTTAAGGCTATACAGTTTTGGAATAAGCTTCCTGTTACTATCAGACAAGCAAAATCGCTAGCGATATTTAAAAACATGATCAAAAAATACTACCTGTCGTTGGAATATGATACTTAAATTCATTTACAAATATTTATATATTCTGTAGATATGTATTTGTATGGTATGTATATTAAGTATATATCTATGTAATATATAAAATATCTACATATATATATATCATTTATGTATTTATTATTAAAATGTAAGTAGTTCGTACGATATGTTATGTGTACCACCATCGCCATTATCATCTCAATTCATTCCTGGGGTTGTCTGGAAGAGATCGCTTTTTAGCGATAAGACTGCCCTTTGTACACAGCTAGATATAATTTTAGTCTTTAAGTTCATTTTTGTATTGGTGTATAATAAAGTGTTATCTATCTATCTATAAAATATACGTCATATATTTTATAAAACGCACATAATGTCATTTATAAAACATACACAATATATTTCATACAATATATATTTTAAAAAATATACATATTTCTCTGTTCAGTAGTTTTCATGTGACTCGCGAACAAATAGACATAAATTCTAAAAACCATATTTTTCAAATCTGTTTTGTTTCGTTTTTTTTTATTGCTTATTTAAATTCATTGCACAATCTCGGGCTTTCTTTAGATATAATATTATAAATAGACGTATAAAATAACTCACTATGTACATAGAAATAAATTTCATATACTTACAGGTGAATTTTCCAAGTGGGTCTCTGTGGCCAAATCAAATGTACAGAAAAATACTCAAAGGAGTTACTGGGCCGATTTTGATAAAAAACGTTGATATGTCGGAGAGGGAATAAATATCGAATTAATGAGAGAAAGAAAAGTTTTCTGTGTTATAGTGAATGATTTCTCTCTAATATAACTTGTTACTTACTGTGTTTAAAATATTAAATTAAAACAAAAACAAACACACATCATTTGGTGTAATAATACAGTATCTTTTTATATTTCTTTAATCAAAATCAGCCCCGAGTCTTCTCTGAGTATTTTTTTCTGTTGACCTTTTCAATCATTCACTTGCTTTACTATCGGTTGAATTTTGACATTACTTATATGGAAGCTGCATACGTCCAAACATCGCAGCGGACAACGGAGAACTGGGTAGCGCATCGCGGGAGCTCCCAATTAATAGTTGTTCTATCTCGCTCGCACTTCACTCGTCCCGCTCACACATTGTGCTATGTATTGTACTAGCTGTACGACTTATTAATATTTGTGTATAACTGTTACCGGTTCCAAAATAAAGGAGTTCACTTCAGTTCTCATCAGCACTCGACAGTGAATACTAACTACTTCTCTGCCATCTGAAGTATTTTTTAACCTACCTCCTGCTGCTGCACTTATATGGAGCTTATTTTGTTAGAACAGTGAATGAATTTAACAAACTCAGCAAGCAATTATGTTGACATTGACTTGTTTGTGGATAGTCTAGCATCTGTAAATGCGAATTTAATCAAAGCCTATTTTAATAATAATTAGTTTCCCTCTCACAAAGTTGTCATATTATTGTTATTTTATACTTTATTTTTATTTCCCTGTCATATGTGGAGGTTTATGAATAAATAGCTGGTCTTTAGCTATCTGTATAATGTTAGTTTGTAAGACTGTTAACTCCCCCAAATAAAATAAAATGTCATATTTTAACGGATAGCAAGGCAAATAAACGGTCGTTAAGATATAGGCCGGCCGTATAGTTCTAGATTTGGGCATAGAGGAGGCCCACTTGAGAACTCACCTGTGTATGCACCTATGTATAAATACGATTTTTGAAAACTGCCAGGTATCCATATTTTTGGACTATGTTCAACACCAGTCCGCGTACTACATAACAAACAACGTAATAATAACAATGGGCGGTGATTTTACATATCAAGACTCGAATATGTGGTACAGAAATTTGGATAAATTGATCGAGTAAGTTTCCAATGTGTTTGGTTGTATTCAGTTTATTAATCAAAAGTTAAAGAAAAAACAAAACACAAAAGTTACGTTCCAGAAGGGACTCACAACGAACACGTTCACGAGCACGATTTGTCCCGTTTCACTTGTTTGCGGGCGTTTCATAAACTCTAGTGGAACGGATTATGGGGCGTTGATGTCATAAACGACAAAATACACAATGTCATTGGTTGATTTGAACATCGCGCCTTTTTCAAAGAATACGCTTATTATATGGAGGGTAGAGGTAAGGAGAATCATCTCATATAGGAAAATAGTTGCAAGTGTCCAGTTGTACGCTGTAAATAACAGTTCAAAAACCGTCCACAATGGCGCTGATTTAGACAAAGGGTATGGTATGAATGTAGCTGTTGTAGACGAATCGAAGTATGCCGAGTCAAAAAATTAATATCTTTGGCGACTAGAGTAGTTGGTGACAGTACACTGTTATAAAACGTCAACTATTTATGTAGTATAAAGTAATTTACTAAACATAACCTCAAATAATTATTATGTGAAAACGTGAAGAGTGATTTTATTTGGTGAATTTTGAATAATACGCTTATTGATTTTGTAATATTTAATATTTTATAAAATTTAGACACTATAATACTACTCTAATAACTTTTGGCGCTTTCTTTGAAATTCACCCTGATGCCAAAGTGGCGCCACCCTAATTTAATGCATTTCGATGGACACTTCTTCATATACAGAGATGGTTCTCCTTACCTCTACCCTCCAAAGCTTATTATTACAATCAATTTATTATGAACTTTAAAAAAAAATCTTTGCAATACCGCCACGCTGTTTAAACAAGCTTAGGCCGCTTGGAAGAAAAGGTTTTGTATTATTAAAAATATATTTTTAGGTATTCAAATTTAAAAGCCGCTAAAGATGGTTTGCGAATCAAATTGTTCTATTCAACACCGAATTGCTATTTGAAAGCAGTCAAGGAAGCAAAGTAAGTATATTTTACCGATAGTGATTCATTCGAACGGTTTAAAGTTGTGACAGCTTTATGATATATGGCTAATGAATTTATTAAAATTAGCCAGCTTTCTGGACACCTTAAGACAATGATCTAGCCTCAGTATTCTACTTATAGTCCTGAGGAACTATGGGTAGAATACAATACAAATAAGTTAAGTTTTCTTTTATTGTATTAGACTATATTTGGTATTCTATATAATTTAAAAATAATAATAATTAAAAACAGATAAAACAAGTTTTAAAAAAGATCTCTGATGTGTTGTATTTCAACGTAGACTCAGCTCAAAGGTCTTGTAACCGCGCCGTAAAATCGACAATAAAAAAACTGACGCTGACAGTACTATTGGTGTCTTTAGCGCGAACTTGAAACGTTTATATACCTACAGTATTATTTAAAAAAAAGTATATAATCTTTTTTTAAATGAACGATAATTATAGGATAGTGATTGATTTTAACGAAGATTTGTGTGTTTGTGTTGAAAATATCAACTAATTAGTGAATTACAAGATTAATTAAAAAATGTTAATGTACGAATTGATTTTTTTAATATCAATTCAATAAAACATATTGTTACAACTTAGGTTCCGACAAACATAAAATCCAACTGCATATCTGTAAAACACATTTTATCACCTATCGGCATTTGAACTAGTTGTAATTCTTTTATGATCGTCTTCTTTTGTTTACTTATTTATTTGCATACGTTTCTAGAGAACAGCCTATTGTTTATTGCACTCGTTTATCGCCGCTTGCGGCCGAGTAATTATCCAGGTGTCACGAATTACAAAGTACAAGCTAATTCTAGGAAATTCGGTCCACGTTGTCGGGCGGGCATGTTTTATACTGGCCATGTTTGCATTTGGCCAGTATAAAACGATGGCCTGATGGAGAGAGAGGGCCGTCGAGCGATAATAACGATCTAAGCGTGACGTGTGTACATTCGGGAATCTAATATTGACGGACTTTGCGCGTTTTGTTGAATTACGACCTTCTGCATTATGTCTGGATTTGTTGTGTTCGGTTATATTTGTACCTGTGTTATACGTTTCTAATAAAGTCTATAATAATTCCAATGGCATTTTAATTAGAGTCCCGCAACTCTTAACAATATTTACAAGCAGTATAGGTACGTTATTTCTTGGTATAGTCTTTATTTCTTTTTAAATTTTTGCTTTGTCTTTCAGTCCTACATTACCCACAAAGCAAGATGATTTCTTCCCTTACGCGAGCGATTCGACCGCTTATTGGACAGGATATTTTACTTCGAGACCTACCACTAAGTACTTTGAGAGGCAGGGTGGCAGCTATTTGCAGGTAAATATCATATTAATGAAGCAAAAACTTTGTGCCCCTTTTTATGAGAATCGCGCGAACGGAGGAGTATGAAATTTCGCACACTTATAGTTTATATAGTACAGAATGCTAATATTAAAAAAAATATATGCATGAAAATACATTAAATCAATAAAAAAAAAAATACACACACTACCATGTATTTGACACACACGCGCTTATATACTCTTTTGTCTATTGTTAAAGTTAAACTAACAGTGTAGCCTTGACGAAATCTGTGATTATAGAAGTATAGTCTTTGACAACAGAACCTTAATAATTTTCAAACTTATAATTTAAATTATGGTCGAATTTCGACCACTGGGCGGCCACTAGTTTTAAATAAATCGACCATCTGCATGTTGCTTTATACAATAAAGGATTGTGTAGAAGTGGCTAGAGTTTAGATAGTCGAAGTAGATTGCGAAAACGCGGCAAATTTAAAAAAAAATCAGTATGGCAACTCCAAATTACCATAAAGTATTTATACAGTACTAGCTGCCGCGTGCAAACTTCGTTGGGCATCAAAATCATTAATTACAATCAAATATCGCCTATGTCGCTCAGGAATAGTCTAGCTTTCTACTGGCAAAAGTATTTTCAAAATCGGTTCTGTAGTCCAAGTGATTACTTCCTACAAACAAACAAACTCATAAATGTTGCCTCTTTATAATATTACTCTAGATGTAAACGGTCTTATTTTTGTTTGAAATCGGAGTCTTTCATAGGTTGCTTTTTCTCGAATTTGGAAATCATGCAAAACCATAACTTCTAATTTCATCCGTGCAGGAACGGAGAAAGAATACAACTTTCTGCTACCGGGCGGCCTGTCGTAAGAGGCGACTAAACAACCCACAGCCAGGTGGTAGGGTATTTGCTCGACTGGATGGCGACCACCCCTGGTCTAGAGTATGCCGCCATAACAACCTTGTGTTGTGTTCCGGCATCAGTGACCAGATTCCAGTCTCCTTTAAGAGAGCAGCAGCGCATTTGTAGCTCCTTTGGTGTTGCAAATGTTCATAGGCGACGGTAACCACTTTCCATCAAGTGGGCCGCCTGCCTGTCTGCTGAACTCCTGCAATAAAAATAAAAAACTTCCACACTTCACACAGTTACACCAAAATAACTAAAATGACAATAGTGTCACGCCACATTTACATTAAATTTGTCAAAGGGCCTCTACGTGTTGGGCTTCCCATGTCCCCACGCAAGCCCTCCAAAAGTCCGGGTCCATGTTTATGGCCCGTGATCTTGAAAGACATACAAACAAAAACGACGATAATAACGACAATGGCTACGTTCCATTAGAGACTCACAACTTGCTTGCCGGCGTTACAGTCGTAAACCCAAGTGGAACGGTTATTCGACCCACCTCTTGACACGGGTCGTTGTGAGCGTTGTGTGATCGAAAATGATGACGTCTTTAGTGACGTTTTCGCCACGACCACAACGACCGCGGTCGCCTTGTGGAACGGCTAACGGAGCATTTTGGGCGTTGTGAGCTACTAATGGAACGCGCTGAATATTTTGGTAAAATGACATTGACATTTGTATTAGTGTGGCCATGTAAAAAGCTTGTGCATAATTCAAGTGTCTCGTTAGCTAAACTTTAGTGCTCAATGTTTTTGACATTTGGTTTGATTTTTAAATAATCTCTACGCAGATGGCGAAGCAATTGCAAGTGTTGTCGGGATTGAGCCCTCACAATATGTTCGTTTTGAATGAATTGAAAAGTGCGATGGGTAAGTATTAATAGATAAGTGTAAGCTGTTATTATAAAGAAAGATAGAAGAGGAAAGAAACACATTTTATTTTGGACAAATTCCATTAGGTACTAGGTACTATATAAATGCTAGCAAATTTAAAATTAAAGTAAAATAAACTCACCCCAAAAAGGGGGATCAATCTATATTATAATAGGTTGGGGAAAAAGTCTTTTCGCATATAGTATGTATGAACTTGTAATAAGATCTCTTTGGCTATACAATTTGTATCTGGCTGATTTTGGTATCATTAAAAAGTTTTAATTTTAAAGAAGACAATTCCAAATTCAAATTAGGAAAATGTGTGATTTTCATTTGTTTTCTTATTGTTAAAATGAGTGAATCTAATGAAGAAATTCGATACATTTTAAAATTTTACTACAAAAAAGGTAAAAATGCAACACAAGCCGTGAAAAAAATTTGTGATGTTTATGGACCTAATGCAGTATGTGTGAGAGTAGCGCAAATTTGGTTTAAGCGTTTTCAATCCGGAAATTTTGATATCAAACATGCACGTCGCTCTGGTCGCCCTGTTACGAACAAAATTTATGCCATTTTTGAAAATGTGGAGCAAGATCGGCATATTAGTAGTTACGATGTAGCTGGAGAACTGGGAATTGACCACAAAACGGTTTTGGCGTATTTGAAAAAAGCTGGGTACACAAAAAAGCTCGACATTTGGGTGCCTCATGAGCTCACTGAAAGAAACCTAATGAACCGTGTACTCATTTGTGATTCTTTATTACGACGTAATGAAACCGAACCATTTTTGAAGAAGCTGATAACTGGTGATGAAAAATGGATCACGTACGACAAGAACGTGCGAAAAAGATCGTGGTCAAATGCCAGTCAGGCTTCACAGACTGTGGCGAAACCCGGGTTAACTCGCAACAAGGTGATGCTGTGTGTATTGTGGGATTGGAAGGGCATTATTCTTTATGAGCTGTTACCGCCAGGCAGGACCATCGATTCTGAACTGTACTCCGAACAACTGATGAGATTAAAGCAAAAAGTTGAGAGAAAGAGGCCAGAATTAATCAACAGAAAGGGTGTGCTTTTTCACCATGATAACGCTAGACCTCACACATCTTTAGCCACTCAGCAAAAATTACCAGAGTTTGGCTGGGAGATGTTAATACATCCACCGTATAGTCTTGCACCTTCAGATTTTCACCTGTTTCGGTCTCTGCAGAATTCCTTAGGCAGTGTCAGGTTAACATTACGAGAGGACTGCCAAAACCACTTGTCGCAGTTTTTTGATCAGAAGCCCCAAAAATTTAAACCAATGGGATCACGTCCCTACCTACAAGATGGCAAAAAGTTATCCAACAAAATGGCACCTACATCTTTAGTCAAATGTAAATAAACTTTATAAAAAAACCTTTTGAATTTTTATATAAAATGCGAAAAAACTTTTTCCACAACCTAATATTAGTAAGTACGCTTATAACCAAACAGCTCTCAAGTCCTACGTGACTCGAACGTACTTGGCATTCATTTTGAAAGAAATATTTATTTAATAAGTTTTTTTATTTTTTGACTACTGAGAGTGAATTCGCAAGCAAGCTAGTGAGTGAGTTCGTGAGTGGGCTAATGAATGAGTATATACCTACCTGACCCAGTGAGTTAGTTTATGACTGACCCAGTGAGTGAGTTTATGACTGACCAAGTGAGTGAGTTCGTGAGTGTGCGAATCATTAAGCTACTACGACTTAGAGTAGGTGTATTGAATAATTTCAGGTATTATGCAACATCACGACGCAATAACTGGGACGGAGAAAGAACACGTTGCTCACGATTACGAGAGGATACTGAATCAAGCCATCGACGACTCGTTGATTATCGCCAGGCAGGCTTTCAAGTACGGCTAATTTATATCTCACTAAGATCTTCCAAAAAGTCCACTAACAATAACACTTATAGGTACCCATGTAATTACCTTAGTACACGTGTACTTGTACACATAGTTGTACAGAAACATACATACTTGTATATAGTAGGGGAGGCCAAGCGGGGATTTTAGGATTTACTCGAGCGTGGCAGAATAACATAAGGGGAAAATCTTACACCCTATTATGTACCTCCATCATATATTAACCCTTGATATAGGGTGGGGGTATTTTTTATTCTTCAAACCGTCAGATTAAGGAAATTCCTCCACATAATTGTCAGATTATGGGTCAGCACGACAAGGACATCAAGCTGAACCGTCTGTATATTCATCTGACGCGCTCGAGTATTTCAATGTTACGTTTTTTTTGCATTTTCAAAAATCGGCCATGACTTTTGGTCGCTTACAAATCGTCAGTCTTTTGAATAGTAGTTCCTTTAGGGTTTACTTAACATCCATTTTTGAATATCTGACGCGCTTAGGTATTTCTGTGCGACTCTTTTATGAAAACCTGTCCACGCTCCCCCCACCAGTGAAAGGGCATACATCATGTAACATTTTTTCTTTTTAGCATCTAATCTTCACAATCCAAAAGGTCCCCGCGACGCTTGAGTAACTCCACATTTAGCATCTTGGGCTCCCCTACTAATAGTAACAAATAAACAGGGAGGCACATATTTGTTTAGACGTATATAAATCTGCAGGGACGCAGTTATTTGCATTCATAAAAAATGTAGACATACAAAGTTGCATGATATGTTAACTGGCTTTTGCCAATTAATTTATCTTGTACAGTTACAATCCCATAGTTCGTCTATACATTATATTTGTATATTTTTTAGCAAAGCTACCCAAGGCGATATATTGAAGCCGCCTCTCTATAGTTATGACAGGTGCAGATTAAATGAATCCAGTTGTTACACTTCGGAGAACAGCGAGAAGTTTGTTGTAAGTAATCTTCTTAAACAATTTTTTATTTCGAGAATATGCATTGTTTACAAAAAAAATTTCTTATCTACGTATTATTACAATTGCCAAATTTGCTAGTAGTGAAGGCGAGTATAGTGAGTAATATGTGTGAACCTCACAAACCTGTATTGGTCACTAAAATTTCTATGTCGCTGAAATAGGGTCCAGCGCATGAATGAGTGAATGAGTGAGGTGGGCGAATGAAACTCACTCAATTTCCTAAAGCAAACTGTAGTTTACTTTAGGGGAACATTTTATTGATTCTTAAAAGTTGCGGACTTACTTTATGAAAGGATTAACTTTGATTTATAGAAATATTTTACATAATTTTTGTGTAACACTTATATTGATAGAACGGTACAAGACGGGAAACATGACAGTTATAAAAATATAAAGAAAATAGATGGTGATTTAAGAGCAATACGCTTTAGCCACTAGTCATCAGAGTGAGTCAAAGGAATGAGTGAGTGAGTTGATTGAGTGAGTTTCAAAAAAATTGTTTTATGAAATTATATTTATGACCTTAGTGTATAGTAAACCACTGACTCACTATCCTCTTCCCTTCCCATTCCCACTATCCAATCCCTCCTGTCACCTCCTAGAGGTGGTCAACGCGTCGGCATTGCCCTTGGCGTTGCAACCGCGTTGAAATTCTTTAAATTTCAGGTGACATTGTACAATCCGTTGGCTTGGAAAGTCAATGAAACTGTCAGAATACCGGTATTAGAAGGATCGTATGATGTTTATGCACCTAATGGTAAGTATATAAATTATATCGAGCTTTTACCTCCATTATATCGCAAGCGAAATTTGGACCTAAATATATTTTTTTGTTGCAAAATGTATTTTAAACTATTATTTTGTTTTAAGACCTTCAGTTTTTATTTTAGTGGGGTCTAATCTAACTAATATGAGTCTTAAAACAAAATAATGGTTTAAAATACATTTTGCAACAAAAAATATATTTAGGTCCAAATGTCGCTTACGATAAAATGGCGGTAAAGGCTCGACGTATGTACTCCTGTAAAATTCCTGTTTTCATCTCTAAAATTATCATTGAAATCTGTTGAGCCGTCTATGAGCTTTATTCAAGATAATTTTTTAGACTGACGAAAATTATACACTTACCATGCCAGAAATCGAACCTGGAGCATCTATGTTGCAATAAATCAGTTCCAGCTACGCCGGCAAAGACTTAGTCCACCCAACTATAGGGTCGTCTAGAATAAAATTGCCTTATTTCTTTTTATTACAGGTGACAAAATTTTATCCCAGTTAGTGGACATACCAGACTTAGTCAAAAACATTCCAACGAGAAAATCTAAAGCTACTCACGAAGTAGTATTCATTGCTTATTTACATCCATTTGGTATTAAAAACTTTTACGTTAAACAAATTAAGAAAGTTAAACGCGAAGTTAATTATAACTATTACGAAACTCACTCGCAGGATATCAATAAAGATATAAACAATTTGGAAAATATAGTCATTAAAGAAGATACATCTAATGATATATATGATAATTATGTGATGAGAAACGATGATAATATACATCTAACTAAAGCTAACAAAGAAACTAAAGATGATAATTCCGATGTATTTTTATACCGTAAAAATTATAACACGGATACACTTAACATAGTAAACGAAAACACAAAGGATAATTGGAATATCCTTGAGGCGTTGGAAAAGAAAGAAGTCGCGATTAATAAAGAGTTAGAAAAGTTAGAAAGAGAGTTAGAGGAGAAGAGAAAAGAGAGAAATAGATTGAAAGAAGAAGTCTATTCCAATTTGAATGATGATGAATTGAGGATGTTAGCTGATGATCCAATGGTGGTGGAAAGATTTGAAGAAGTCACTATTATTGATGGAGAGGTAAGAAATTTTTAGTAATTTATTGAGTATTAAGTTTTTGAATACAGAAATTTAACATTAGATAAATTTCCTTTACAGAATTTAAAATTATCATTCGACAACATATCTGGAGAAATTAAATCCATGACTATCAACGACCAGACTCAAAATTTGACTATCGGTTTCTTCTATTATCCAGGATGCACTGGAAATAATGTGGTACCAGCGAATCGTTCTTCGGGTGCTTATATATTCAGACCAAATGCTACCGAGGCAATTAAACTACCACCTCATAAAGTTGGTAGAGTTACCGGTAGTGTTGTTCAGGAGATTCGAGTACGTTTCAGTAATAATGTACTGTGTACATTAAGACTGTATAATGAATTGAATTTTGTAGAACTAGACTGGCTTGTAGGTCCTATAGATATCAATGATAATATTGGAAAAGAATATATAGTCAAATATCAAACTGATATAATTAATAATGGCATTTTCTATACAGATTCAAATGGTAGACAAATGATTAAACGAATGTTGAATAAACGAGCTGATTTTAATGTTACGTTAGCAGAACCGATAGCTGGGAACTATTATCCAGTTACCAATGAAATATTTATTCAAAATGGAGATAACAGATTTACAGTGTTAACTGATAGGTCACAAGGTGGTTCCTCTTTAGCTGAAGGTGAAATAGAACTTATGTTACATAGAAGATTGCTACACGACGACGCTTTTGGAGTGGATGAAGCTTTGAATGAAACTGCTGAAAATGTGGGTTTGGTTGTTAGAGGAAAACATAGAATAGTAATAGATAAACGTAATACAGTTAAAACAGCGTTACAGTTGGAACTTGAGCCACAAGTGTTTGTATCTAAGGCCGATGTAGAATTAACAGATTGGTTTAAGTTGCAGAATTGTTTTTGGTGGGTCAAAGAGTTGCCATTAGGTCTTCATGTGTTGACTGTAGAGCCTTGGGGTGATGATTTACTTTTGCGTCTGGAAAATCTATTTGATAGTAAAGAAAATGATTTTATAAATATTGATTTGAATGATATCTTTTATTTTGTTAAAATAAAGAGTGTAAAAGAGACCAATTTAGCTGCTAATGATATTTTGAATCATGATAAATACCACTGGCATACTAATAATGGATTTTTAGATAATTTTAATGATGATTTTGGTGAGTTTAATAAAGTAAAGGAGGATAAGAAAGTAGTTAAAGTACACGATGACGGTTTTAAAGTTAAAATTAAACCGAAGCAAATTAGAACGTTTATAATAAGTTATGAACTGGTGAATTGATTTGTGAATATTATTAATACAGTTTATATGTGATTTTTTGTTTTATTATAGACTTGTTCAAATTATCCTATAACTAGAAAAGAGAATCGGGTAATAAAAGACATGGATAGTAACACTTCATGAGTAATACACTACATGAGTGGTACACTTCATGTGTAGTACACTTCATGAGGAGTACACTTCACCAGTAGTAAACTTCATTAGTAGTACATTTCATAATAAGTAATGACTAGTAAATGAGTAGTACACTTCGTAAGTAATACACTTCACACACATGAGTAGTACATTATACATAGACCGTACATATAGTAATAACACTTTACAAAGCGTTGTATAAAGAGTATGAATGAAACTAAATTTTTAACTTTTAGGTATATTAATGAATTTAGAAAAGAGATAATAAATCAGGGGGGCTAATTCGGATAAGTAGATATTGTAATGCAACTTTACAATTTTTGTGTCGGTTGGAGAATTACGTGCAAAGTACCGAATGGATTTAAAGGAGACTCGAAACAGAGCTCAGCTTATATTCCAGGTCAACGTTTAGAATATTTTCTATCCCGATAAATGACGTCGTCTCTTCAGTGGGATAGACGAATGTAAGCAAAAGGGTGTTACAGAAACGCCAACGAAGTTTCACTGGCACATGCTACTAACGTAATAAAACAAAAAAATATTTGAAAACTCATATCATTTATCACTAACAATACAAAACAGGGTGTCTTTGTATCGCTTCTTTGATTTCTGGTGATAACGTTGGTATTTTGCTTGAAATGAAAAATCTGAAACAAATATGATATAAATTATAATCATCACGAAATAAGCTTCGCCGGGGCCAACATGTTCATAGTTATAATAATCACGAAATAAAAAGCCCGATTTGACAGTTAAGAATGTCTAGAGGATGTCATTTTGAATGATCTCAAAACTGAAAGCCAATAACAATTAATTTATTTAGTTGATAATATACATATTTATACATTATACAACACACTCATACGCACGCACACACACACACAAACCACATACCTACACACACATGCGCTCACTTACACTCACACAAACACGTCGCGCGAATGACACTTGAGCTCGTAATTTTTTTTTGTTACTTTCTGTTTCTTTGTTGTTGTTTTAAGTTCATTATATTTGCAATGTATCCTGTGCAATACTATATAATATACTTCATTGTCTTGTGGTGAGTGCAACGAACTGTTCTGTCATTATGTACACATGCGTTTCTTTAGATCAATAAAATATTTATTTACGTATATATAGTTATGAAATGATAAATACATTTTTATATATTAGATAATGGAAGTCGCCTCTGCGGCGTATGCCTCCTCTAATATATTCCAATTCTCCCTGTCTCCAGCTGTTCTTCTCCAATTTTTCCACTTCTATTTGTGAAAGTATGCGCCCATCTCTTTCTGGGCCTTCCCCTTTCTCTCTTCCCATCCCTGGGTGTCCCCAATCACAAATTTTCTTGGTCCATCTGTTGTCTTGCCTACTGCAGCATTATATAATGTTACAAAACATATTTCAATTATTATTTTCCTCCAAATGTCGAAATAACATGACATTTTTATTAATTCTTCATACTAATCTATGACGAAGTCCTAAAAACAGTTACGTTCTAAGGCGTCTTATTAACTTTAGTGTTGCTACCAAAAGGTATGTTGCAGTTCATTAACTCAATTCGATTCAGGAAAAACTTACATTATCAATGTATTTATACTAAAACAATACTACACAATTGTACGTATATGTATTGAAAACAAAAAAGATTGAATAAATATATATTTTACGAGTGAAATTATAAAAAATCAAAAGATTAATAGTAGTGTGTGATAAATGCATGCAGTGAGGTATTCGTGTGACATAAAAATAAATAAACGATTACAAAGTGTGTATAATCATAAATCGATTAACACGGTGGTTTCAATCCCTACATATGTTGTAATGAGAACTGTCAAATCGGGCTTTTTGTTTTATGATTATTATAACTGACTTAAGTAAATCGATGGTAACCGCTTTCCATCAAGTGGGCCGTCTGCCTTCTATTGAACTCCTGCAATAAAAAAATCAAGCTTTGTGTATTTAGGGATGACTAACGGTTGGAGGAGCGAGATGGAATGCTCCTCCGTCTCAAAGTAAGATCTTCCAGCGAGAGCTATTGTTGTGCCTCGCAGGCCAAGGCCCGTCTATTATTGTTGGAAATTTGTATATATTCTTTGTGCGTTTCGGGAATTGTTTGCGACTTCAATTATTGTACAGCGCCATCTATTCGCTTGCAAGTGTTCCACTACATGTATCAAGGTGAATATAAATTGGCACACCTTATCGTGTCCCTGAGCGATTGCGGGAAATACGGCGCCTCGAACACGCTCGCCAGAGACGAGAAGCATCCCGGTAGAAACCATCGTATCTTGTAACCTTTATTTTCAGACTGAAACAAGTTAATAGTTAATAGAGAAGTATACTAACAAAAACCCAGAAATGAAAATGTAACTTTAAGGTGTTTTCTCACTTCATCTACATATTTTCCAAATCTATAACATTATCAAGTTCTAAACATGCCGTGTCTGTACATTGAAACTATTAAAAAAAAAATCTGGAATAGACATATTATACACGACGGAGAACAAGATGCAATTTTTTTAGATTTCTTGTCTGTTTGTTCGGGATTCACGCTAAGTAAAAACTAGTGGGCCGATTTCAATGCGGCTGTCGCTGTTCGATAGCAAATTGACTAAAAACTTTTTGTCGCGGCAATTTTTCTGGGAATGATTTGAAATTGTTAGATCGAAAAAAAGAATTTATTCTATAGTTCGTTCGCGTTCAAAAAGGCAGTGAGTCACCAGTGCAACTGCAGGGTAAAGGTGTATTCACAGTGGTGTTGAAATTCAAACAAATTATATTTTTAAAGATTAAGTTTAATTAATTTAAAAAATACACTTAAAAGTTAAAGATCAAAATTAAGTCATTAATATTTTAATCACTATCACTAGTATCCTCGTTAGTATTTATAATAAAATAATTTTTTGCAGCGCGTTCTATGACGTCATCTAAATCCCACATGGTATTTTCTTCTTGTAAGATGTGGTCGCAGCGTTTCTTCCATCGATCAGCGTCTACTAACCGAATTGCGTCATAAAATATTTTTTTCACGACAGTCATCTTAAAAGTTGTATTGTTGGCAGGAATAAAATTTTTATTTGGGCCCACACCAACTCAATGGGGTTCACTTTGCAGTGGTAACGGAGGTAAACGGAGAATTTCAATTTTTTTAAATATAAATCAGTTAACACAATTACAGGACACAATCGTCGCGTTCGAAGCTATGTCTTCAACTGGTCACTGTGAACTTGACCTTGTAATTTGAAAAGATTTGATTGGTTAGGGGGCGGCGCTTGGCCGGCGAACAACGGTGACTCACTGCATTCTTAACGCGAACGAATTATAATGCGTTTTTTTTATTGATCCGTAACAAATTTTGTGTAATAAAATTTGTGATACTTTTTTTCCTGGGAACGGTTCGTAGTTGTTCGGGTGCATAAAAATTTGCATATTCCGACACAATTTTCACTGAAACGATACCTTACATTCTTTTTCAATCAAGTCAAGTGTAGACGAAGTCGCACGCATATCGTAGTTATCTATACACCTACAGTCTCCCAACCTCATCTACACCCCTCCCCCGCCTCACCTTGATGAGGCCCAGCCCCCTGAGCATCGCGTTGGCCAGTATCCAGGCGGCCGCGTGCTGCTGGCCGGCCCTCCTGACCAGCACCTCGTACATCTCCTTGGAGAGCTGCGCGGCGCCGGTGCTCTGCGCCGACAGTCCCGACACGCTGAAGGTCGCCTCGACGTACGCCTCGATCAGGTCCGACGGGTCTTTAATCGACTGAAAAAACGGGACTTCGGTTCAAATACGATACAATCGAGGAAATCTATAATAATGGCCCAATACCAGACTGGCCCTGTAACAAATTAACTGGAAAAGTCTTAAATCACGATTCTCTTTATAAATAATCAACAGACAGACTCACTCTTGGTAGCATAATGGCCAACGCATGCATCCCCAAACTCAGAGGGCGTGGGTTCAAATCCTCGCCAGAACGCATGCCCCCTCAGGCAGTTTTTCGACTTAATTTGCATATTATTTACAAGTACCACATGCTAACAACGGTGAAGAAAAATATCGTGATGCAATCTGCACATCGAGAAGCGTGGCGGGTATACTGTCCGTTCCCTATAGAGGGAGGCCCGAGCCCAGCGGTGGGACATCTATGGGCTGTTTTATTATATAGACAGAGTCACACGTATGCGCCCAAGCTAAGCAAGTTACGCTTGTGTTATGGGTGATATGCAACGGACCACCTCGAGGCCAATCCCCAACCACAATAAATAACGGAAAGTTCTTTTACAAAATTTACCAACCCAGGAAGCAAACCTGGAGCCTCTGCATTTCAGCGAGCTCGATCGATTAAGACTTAGCCCGCTCAACCACACAGACTCGTCATAAACCATAACCGAAATAGGGTTAAGTAAACCAGCAGTAAAATAAATAGGGTTAAGGAAACCGGCAGTAAATGAAATAGGGTTAACAAAGATCGGCAGTAAATGAAATAGGGTTTACAAAGATCGGCAGTAAATGGAATAGGGTTAACAAAGACCGGCAGTAAATGAAATAAGTTTAACAAAAAGCGGCAGTAAATGAAATAGGGTTAACAAAGATCGGCAGTAAATGAAATAGGGTTTACAAAGATCGGCAGTAAATGGAATAGGGTTAACAAAGACCGGCAGTAAATAAAATAAGTTTAACAAAAAGCGGCAGTAAATGAAATAGGGTTAACAAATATCGGCAGTAAATGAAATAGTGTTAAAAAAGATCGGCAGTAAATGGAATAGGGTTAACAAAGACCAGCAGTAAATGGAATAGGGTTAACAAAGATCGGCAGTAAATGAAACAGGTTTAACAAAGATCGGCAGTAAATGGAATAGGGTTAACAGAGACCGGCAGTAAATGAAATAGGTTTAACAAAAAGCGGCAGTAAATGAAATAGGGTTAACAAAGAGCGGCAGTAAATGAAATAGGTTTAACAAAGAGCGGCAGTAAATGAAATAGCGATTGTTCACCTGTAAATGTACGTCGATGACGTCGACAGCCCTCGCACCGAGCTTGTTCAGATTGTCCAAAGTGGGCTCCCGTAGGAATCTACCCACGTCTGTCTCCACTTCTTCAACTCCTGAAATTATGCGAAATACTTAATAATAAAATATCGGAACTCTCACTCATCGCACAAAACACGATTTGCTCGAAGCTCACCATTACCACTGTAGTCGTGGTAGGGCAATGGCTAGCGTACGCGTCTCAAAGTCAAAGGGCGCGGGTTCGATGCCGGCCGGAACGCATGCACCGCTTAGTTCCCTGACCTAATGTGCATATTGTTAACAACGGCGAAGGAAAACATCGTGATGCAACTTGTACATCGAGGTAACCGATGTGTCAAACCCGCCAAGCCGCCTTGGACAAGCGTGGCGGGTATACTGTCCGTTCCCCTATAGCGGGAGGCTCGAGCCCAGCGGTGGGACATTCATGGGCTGTTATTATAACCGTTTCTCGCCGTTATTCTATACATATCATACCAGAAGTGTCCAAAGTTATATGCTCATCGGCAGTCGTCTCAAACTGTTGTGCATCTTCTGTGGCGCTGTCTTCTGAATCGTCTTCCGCGTTGGACTCTCCTTCTTCTTCTGAGTTCTCTACTTCTTCTTCCGAGTCTGTCACATCTGGAAACACATTGAAATATACAATGGTATGGACGTACACATCCAGTCGAACATATTTACATCCAAAACACATCAAACTGCACAACACGCTGTGGAGTGAACTCCTTGAAAACTGTATTACATGATACAATGTGGTTGAACCATGCAAATCACTTTCAGTTGAGGGGATAAATTGATGTATGGTTTGTTTTTTTGCTGGAATACAGTAGACAGTCTGAGGGTCTACCTAACGGAAAGTGGTTACCGTCACCTGTGGACATTTGCAAAAAAGTAGGGACAAAGAGAGAATGTTGTCAGCCTTTAGGGTAGGATAGAAGGGATGCAGGTCTCTGTAAAAAGTGGCCGTACTAGTGTAAGAAACACTTGTAGATTGTCAAGCATGTCACGGATATGAAGATGAAGCCATGTCACGGATATGAAGACGAAGCCATGTCACGGTTATGAAAATGTAGCCATGCCACAGATATGAAGTTGCCGCCATGTCACGGATATGAATGGTCCGGTCTCCTGACGCGATTGCACTGTACAAGTAATAATAATGAACTCACACTGGTCGTCGCTGTCCTCGCCGTCGCTGAGTTCCGCGGACGCGCCCAATTTGTCTTTCATCGTTTTCTTCTGCGCAGCACTCCCCAAACTGTTGCCTGTAACACAAAAACTAAAGATAGCGACTGTCCAAAACGGTTATATTATAATAAATAATTGGTTAGTCGATGTGCCATGCTAAATTTCTTGAACGAACTGATGTGTGTTACACACAATCACACACACACATGATTATAATAATCACAAAATAAGAAGCCTTATTTGACACTTAAGAATGTCTATAGAATGTAACTTTGAATGAAATCAACAAAACTGAAAGCCAATAGCAATTTATGTAGTCAATAATATAATTATTTTAACTGGAGCAGTATTCTGTCTTCTCCATTTTCTGGGGAGGCCAGAATGCTCGTTCAGTTATTATATCTGTGTACTTAGTTTAAGGAAGTAGAAATAATTGTAAGATTGGACGGGGTGACATTATCACAAAGTGACAAAACCCCATTTATTTAATAAAGATTAAAAAAAAAAACATATTACAATAACTATTTTGTAATATGTTTTATAACATTATATAATGTTATTGGGGTTGTCTGGAAGAGATCGCTTTTTAGCGATAAGACTGCCCTTTGTACACAACTAGATATAATTTTAGTCTTTAAGTTCATTTTTGTATTGGTGTATAATAAAGTGTTATCTATCTATCTATCTATTTTCCCCCAAATAACGAAAAAACATTTTTTTTATTATATCTATGACAAAGTCCCAAGAACAGTTATGTTCTAAGGCGTCTCATTTTTAATTTTAGTGTAGCTACCAAAGGGTTGTTGCAGTTCATCAACTCAATTCGATTGAGGAAAAAAACTATTTACATATTTATTCCAAAACCTTAGATGATATGGATATAGATTATTTATACTAAAACAATACTTCACAATTGTACACGTATTTCAAACAAAAACGATTGAATAAATATCAATAGATTTATTGTGGTGCGTGACAAAAGCATGCGTTGAGGCATTTGTGTAACATAAAAAGTATTTAACATAAATCAATCGATTACAAAGTCGTATAATTTTAAATCGATTTCTCGTGATAATCGGTTAACTTGCTTGATGGTTTCAATCCCTAAATATATTGTAATGACAACTGTCAAGTCGGGCTTTTTATTTCCTGACTATTATAGCTTGGGGATAGGGGAATAACTCACTCACTCACTCACATATTTGACCGCTCGAGTGGTTCAGCTGTTTCCGCTGCCGAACCAGCTGATACTCTAAACATTTCATTTATAAATAACTAGGATATGCCCGCAATTTCGTCCACGCTTGACTTGAAATACCCGCGGGATTCCCGGGACACAAAGTATCGAAGCATTGAAAAAAATTTAATCTATCGTTTTAGTGAAAAGTGTGTCATAGTACGCTAATTTTAATTTTAAGCAACTTCAAACCGCTCCAGGGAACATTCCCGCGGGATTCCCGGGATAAAAAGTAGCGCAGATTTTAAGTCCAAGAATTAGTAGTCAATCGACCCAGTAGTTTTTAGGTGAGTTCCAAACAAACAAACAAGAAATCTAAAAGAAAAATGCATCATGTTCTCAATCTTTTATAGTCTATTCCAGTTTTTTTTATAATTTAAATAGCTTCAATGTACACACATGGCATTTTCAGAATTGTATAATATTATAGATAATTTAAAAAAATCTCACCAGCCAATACGACCCTTGTGAGCCTCTCCGTGCTATCCGGGAGAGACGTCAACGCGTCCACGAGCTCCATACAAGCGTCTCGACCAATCTCATTGTGGCTCAGATCCAAAGACTGAAAACGCAAAAACCAATTATATCTATCACACGTTGGGCAAATGAGATCTGCTGCATCTAGAGATGAGTAAGCACGGGCCATCGGACGCGAAAACTCTCATTGCCACCTGCTCGGTGTACCGCACGTAATGGAGTGAATATTGGGATGCAAAAACGTGTGTATAGCGAGCCCCCCCGAACGCGGGCGGAACGAGCCGAATGCCAGCGGCAAGGACGACAACACGACCGAGCCGAGCCGACGCTTTACGAATGCGCACGACGGTCGCGGTAGTTCAACGGGTCCGCGGGTTACATGATCAATCGTGAATCATCATGTAACAAACTTGTATCGAATCATTTATTCGATACAAGTTTGTTACATGATGATTTATTTTAATTTAGAAGTAACGTATTTATTGTTGGTTTTATTCAAATTTATTTATTTATTTTTACTAATTAAATATTATATAAGTAGACTTAGTTTGATAAATTATTATTATTATTATTAGTTATTTAATTAACAAATTTGGGTCGTTTTGGTTTTACGCTTAAAGGAAGGTTTGCATTGAAAATCAGCGTTGTGTCGGATATAATTCCGGCACAGCAATATGCTGAGTGCCAACCTTGTTCGCTGAAAATGCGGCATACAAATTCTCAAAATATGCTCTGTGTATAATAATGTATAACGAATGTAATTACGTCGCTATTTCTTCGAATAAAGTTTTTCTTTCTTCTTTCTTTACATGCTTAAATTTTTGGTCAGAATATTTTGACAAAAGATCGTTAACAAAAGGCATATGGTATAAAGTGGTCCAGCCATCTCTCCCTCGCTCCCCCTGGTTTGATGTGAGCAGAATGAGGCTTAGATCTGGTCATGTCCCACTGAATTGTTTTGGCTACATGATGCGTTAAATTAATTCCCCGAATTGCACTGTATGCGGAGTGAGAGATGTCCATCACACTTTGGTTGAATGCGGGGGCGTCGAGCCTCAGAGACGTGACAAATTTGGCGCTGGAACGTTTAATTTAGGCTTCTTTAACAGTATTCTGGCCTCACCGCTAACCGACGAGGCCAGAATGCTGTTTAGAATTATTTCTTTAAATTTAAGTAGTAGAAATTAATTATTAATGTTTCTTTTTATGTATTTTTGTGAACAATAACGGGGGTGACATCTTTTTGAAAAAACCCTCATAAATAAAGAAATAAAAATTTAAAAAAAATATACATATATCTATGTATTGAAAGGTAACCTAAGTTTTTGTGACTTGTGTACATAATAAAACTACGGTTTAACAGTTTTAAGCGCGGTGATTTATTGATTTATATTATTCCGACGTTTCGGCCACTTTTCAGGAGCCGCGATCACGGATGACAAAGATGTCAAGTGTCAAAGTGTCAGCTGAGATGGATTTGTGGTGTTACAAGAATGGATAAGGTGAGAAATGAAAGCATAAGGAGATCTTTGAAAGTTGCACCGGTGACTGAAAAGTTGAGAGGAAGAAGACTGAGGTGGTGTGGGGGTATAATGAGGAGGGATGAAAGTAACATGACAAAAAGAATGTCAAACTGCAAGATTGATCATTATAAAAGTAAAGGTAGACCAACAAAGAGATGGGCGGATTGTGTGAAGGAGGATATGATGATTTGTGGTGTGACAGAGGACGTATGTCAGAATAGAGGAGTGTGAAAGGAAAAGACATATTAAACTGACCCTAAATAATTGGGAGAAGCTGAAAGAAAAAGGAGATTCCATCCCTTCTGTCTTCGCTCCTGTGGTTGTGTGCATCTATAGGCAATAGTTACCACTTTCCATCAGGTGGGCCGTCTGCCTGGCTAACAGCTTCGCAATAAAAAAAGAACATTAAGAATTAGGAATTTTCCAGAGAGAATGGTTAACTTGCCTCAATCAAAAGCGAGTTGTCTTTGAACGCCTTCGCCAATGCCTTGGCACCGTTGCTCTTCAAAAGGCAATCACCGAAATTTATACTCTTCAAATGTTTCAAGCTGAAAAAATATAAATATTGTTACGAGTTGCAGGACTCGAATTAAAATGCCGTTGGAATTATTATAGAGTTTATTAGAACTATACAAACACGTATAACATAGGTACAAATATAACCGAACACAACAAGTCCAAACGTAATGCGGAGGGTCGTAATTCAATAAAACGCGCAAAGTCCGTCGCTACTAGATCTCCGGTTGTACATACGTTACGCTTAGATCGTTGTTATCGCTCGACTGCCCCCTCCCTCAATCAGGCCATTGTTTTATATTGCACAAATGAAATGGGCCCGTATCGTAGTCGACATAATCCTAAACACCTGGCTAATGAGTCGACCATAAATGAGTACAATAAAACAATGGGCTAGAAACGTATGCCAATAAATAAGTAAAGAAAAGAAGACGATCATAAAAGAGTTACAGTTCGTTTAAATGCCAGCAGGTAATAAAATGTGCTGTGTTTCAGATATGCAGGTGGATTTTGTTTTTGTCGGAATCTGAGTTGTAAAATATTACAGTCTACACATAGACTTTTAAACACAGCCGCTATGTGTGTGTGTTCAAGCTCACAGCATTCACCCACACGCGCACACACACAAATTCAGGTGCATGCACATTTTTTTATAGCAAGAATTGAGTCGAAAGACAAAGTAGTTACCATCGCCTATGGATGCTTGCAACACCAAAGGTGCTACCAATGTGCTGCTGCTCTCTAAAGGGAGACTAGAACCTGGCCACTGATGCCTGAATACAACTCAAGGTTGTTATGGCGGCATGCTCTCGACCAGGGGTGGTAGCAATCCAGATGAGCAAATACCCTACCAACTGGCTGTGGGTTGTTTTGTCATCTTTAATGACAGGTCTCCCAGTTGCAGGAATTATTCTGTTTCCAAGTGTTTATTTAACTTTTGATGTTTGCATGTCTATCAAGTTGCATATTACTTGACAGTAAAGCCCACATGAAACAAATGACATAATTGTTGGACTTTATTGTTGTCACCCACAACAATGTACACCCGTAACAGTGATGTTCTGTGAGTCATCTATTAACCTCTTTCAAGGGCCAAATTTAATATTATTTTTCTCCACAAGCTGCCTACAAACGTAACGTTTATTATGTATCAAAACCAAGAGAATTATATCGTCTCTTTTATTCTAATACAAATTCTATGTAGTTAGAGGAGAGAAGCATCAGTTCGTTCAATTCAATTATCTGTATTTGACACATATGTGGGACTTCCCAATGAGCCATATGTGACAGTTCGGCAATAAATTTGTGGAGGTTTCGTCTTAAAGGTTAACACTGTACACAAATAAATCGATTTGAATATAAAAAATGTTCTACTTCAAAGAAAAATTAATTAATTAAAATAAATTTATAAATGGGGTCGATTTTTATAACAAATTGAGTCGGTAATGTATTATGACATTACTCATTGACCTGTCATTGAGCTGTCAAAAGTAAATTAAATACTTGGAAAGGGCCACACAAAAAATAAAAACACACAACACTGTTACAGATATACACATGAATTCACACTCAATAACACACATACACATAACACACACGCATAAGTCGTGGTGGCGTAATGGCTAGCACACGCGTCCCAAATTCAAAGGGCGCGGGTTCGAATACTGGCCGAAACGCACACACCACTTGGGCAGTTTTCCGACCGAAGGAAAACATCGTGGTGAAACCTGCACATCGCGATAACCGATGTGTGAAACCTGCTAGCCGCCTTGGCCAAGCGTGGCGGGTATACTGTCCGTTCCCCTATAGGGGGAGGCCCGAGCCCAGCAGTGGGACATTTATGGGCTGTTATTATATGTATTATGTAACACATAACACACACATATATATTTTTTAAAGAGTTCATTACCTCGGTAGTGCGTCGGCGATGGCGGCCGCTCCCTTAGCGCCGACGGTGTTGTCGTTCAGGTTGAGTGTTGCCAGATTTCGGTTCTGTTTCAACGCCGACGAGAGCGCCGTCACCCCGGCGTGGTATATACCATTCTGGGGCATCGTTATCTCTTCTAGTGTGCCCATTGACTAAAATGATACAAGTAAGATCACGATTTTTTTTTATTGCAAAGTTGAAGCATATCCAGAAGACCCACTCATGGCCGGCTCCTATATCTTACTGACCATTCATTAGTCTTACTGTCAAAATTTGACATAAGCCCCATACAAGTAATGTCAAAATTCTACCGATAATAAGGCAACTGAATAATAACAATAAAAATCGGTAGACAACCACAGATATTGTATATCCCCAAATTAAGCAAGTTTCGCTTGTGTTATAGGCCGATCTCTGTTGGAAAATCTTTTAAGTAAAAGATTGTGTTAATGGTTCGACATTTTTTATTGAAGTAAATTTGAAAATGTATTCTATACAATAATCATGTTTTGTCTATGCCATTAGCACTTATAAAGGTTATACAACAATCTCAGACACCCAGACAATGGTAAATAACAGAGAAAAATCATTTCTGAAATTTAATATGCCAGGAATCGAACTTAGAGCCTCTGTGTTGCAGTGAGATAGGCTGGTAAAAGCTTAGCCCGTTTGTTGTGTCATGTTTCATCCACCAATTTATTGCTGTATAATTTAGCACATTTCAAGACTATTCTCAATACATGAATGTGATGCTATGTGAAGATACAGATGAATAGACATTGGTGTTAGAGCTGTCGATAAGATTTGTCATTTTTCTATATTATCATCAAAAATGACATATCTCATAAACATGTAAATATTATATTATAATTGTATGTCTCTAGAGACCACAGGCTATAAAAATGGCCCGAACTTTTGGACGGCTTCCGTGTAGCCATGGGAAGGCCAACACGTAGAGGCCCCTTGACAAATTTAATCTAAATGTGGCATGACACTGACCGGCGATTATCCCTGTCCATATAATAATGCACCCAGGGATAAGCCCCAGCCAGTGTAGGACTATTGTGGGAAATGAGAACAAAAAGTACCGGGCTATTAGGGTGAACTGCTAGTATAGTTACAGATCGTGGACTATGGAGACTATGGCGTCTGCCCGTCGCAATGTTCAGAGAACATGGAAAAATGGTCAGACGTTTATAAAATTTAATTATATGAGCGTTTGTTCTTGTTTATGTCAGGTAACCTTTCTAACTAAGACAATTTAGTTCATAAAGTATGTTCTGCGCAACCACTTGGCGCTAACTTCAGACGGGCACGACTTACTGGTCATACTATAACATATAGGAGCTGGCCACTAACTGAAAAGATTCTATATCAATTCCCAAAGCGGACCTTGAGGCGCACATGCAGACCTGGGATTAAATCAGAACCATATACTAGAATAATGATAACTCCACATCTTACTATCAAATCGGAAGTATTCACTTCACAAATGAGTGTCACTGTGATTCAAAATGTCACTATGTATGTGTACTTAATGTATCTGTGCAGGAATGGAGAAAGAATACAATTTCTTGCGGTCTGTCGTAAGAGGTGACTAAACAATCTACAGTCAGGTGGTAGGGTATTTGCCCATCTGGATGGCTACCACCCCTGGTCTAGAGTATGCTTTTAGTTCTGTTCGGGCATTAGTGGCCAGGTTCCAGTCTCCCTTAAGAGAGCAGTAGTGCATTTGTAACACCTTTGTATTGCAAGTATCCATAGACGATGGTAACCATTTTACATCAGGTGGGCCCACCTGATGGAAAGCGGTTATCATCATCTGCTGCACTCAGGCAATAGAAAAAAAATGTATTTTATACGACTCTCTGTAGCATGAAAAAACTCATGACGTTTCTGTCACAGTCGAATATGTTGTATGTTTATTGTAATGTTAGGATATTCGAAAAAAAAAAAAAACATGCTGAGTTTAAACGGAATATGTGATTGATGTAATAAAATGCCATCTTTTGTATACACGTTTTAAGCATATATATGTTATTATTACCTGAAACACTTCAGCAAGCGCTCTGGCACCGTCGTTCTCCAGTCTATTCCGACCAGCGACAAACACTTTCAACCGCCGCGGCCTAGAAGCCAGGGCTCTGGCGAGCAGCCGGCCCCCGGTTATACCTAAGCCGTTGTTGTTTAAGCGAAGCTCCTGTAATATACAAATAAAAATCTTTTAAACCTCGGTCAGTTAGTAGAGTAACGAAAATTGTAAAAGTCACAATATATAATAACTGGTGTTAATATTAATAATAGATAGTCGTGATAGCATAATGGCTAGCGCACACTTCCAAAAGCATAACGCAGGGTCGAATCCTAGCCGAAACACAAACACCACTTTTCCTATTTCCTACATCTTAACGAACATTCAATTACCCTATTAGTAGGGGAGGCCAAGCGGGGGTTTTGGGATTTATTCGAGTGTGGCAGAATAACATAAGGGGAGAAACCTTACACTCTATTATGTACCCCCCACTATATGCTAACCCTTCATATAGAATGGGGGTAATACTTATTCTTCAAATTGTTTTTCAAACCATCAGATTAAGGAAATTCCTCCACATAATTGTCAGATTATGTGTCTGCACGACAAGGACATCAAGCTGAACCGTCTTTATATTAATCTGACGCGCTCGAGTATTTCAATGTTACGTTTTTTTTTTACCTTTTTGTAGAATCGGCCATAACTTTTGGTCACGTCCAAATCGTCAGTTTTTTGAATAGGAGTTCCTTTAGGGTTTACTTAACATCCCTTTTGAATATCTGATGCGCTTGAGTATTTCTGTGCGACTCTTTTTTTAAAACCTGTACACGCTCCCATAGGGAAAGGGCATACATCATATAACCTTTTTCTTTTTAGCATCTAATCTTCCCAATCCAATAGCTGGAGTAACACCACATTTAGCTTCTTGGGCTCCCCTACTTTATTGTTGGTTAAAATTTGACATAAGCTTCATACAAGTAATGTCCGAATTTAAGCAATGGCAAGGCAAGGTAATGAATAGTAAAATATAAAAACCGGCCTTTAAAACATCATGATGAATCCTGCACATTGAGATAACCAATGTGTCAAATCTGCTAAACCACCTGGGACATTTTTTTCTTTATTTGATCCATGAATGCTCGCCTCGGCCTTCCCTTACCTCTCCTTGCATTCACTTTACGTTTGATTACCTTTGTTCTGGAAGCAGTTCGCTAACGACACACAATCAACCGACGAGCAGAGACTGTCCTATACAGTCTACTGGACTATTGCCCTAACACAATTTTGTGGTCCTTCGAGCCAGATCTGAACCAGTTATGGGCTATTGCTCTAACACTGGTAGTGGAACATTTCTGGTCTGTTATTATTAAGCATAATATAAACAGCAGTTTCACAGAGACTATAGTATTTATTTATTAGTATAGATTCAAATGATTGAATGTTATTGTTTTGTACCTCCAATTCGGAGCAAACATCACTCTGCAGCAACTTGGCCAGTCCTTCCACTCCAATTGGTCCAAATGCATTGTCACTGAGGTCCAATAAACTGAGGCGGGCACCCGCAGCGATCATGCCGTCACCAAGAGCACTCTGAATATCAATATAGTTTATATGAATTAATAAATTGTTAATGGCATGCTTGCTGTTGAGAACAGGCGATGCAATATTTTGGGCGCCAACACCGAAGAAACCATTCAACAGATGACTCCAGTTCAGCATGCATTCTGCTAAAAGTAACATCTTACAATCATAATATAAGTTATTTGTCATCTAATCTGCAACAAACAGAAGTCACACCAATGTTACTTTAATTTGTATTTCACATATAACTTAGAAACATATTATTATGTTGGTCATGTTGTTGTTTTGTTATCATATTTTGCAAAAATATTTTTTTTGGTACTAAATAAAGATTATTGATTTCCCAATAATCACAAAATCAAAATTATAATGTCAAAATGAAATACAATTTTGGCGTATGTCTATATGGCTTCATTAAACATTTCATTAAAAAAAAACTTGAATACATTCTATTTTAATATTCGTAAAATACAGATATAAACCCGATTCCAGCTCCAAGAAATTTGTTTAAATTGACATTTTAAAATTTGTTTAATCTTTTGAATGGAATGTCCGATTTGAATAATTTAAAAGTAACCCACAGGAATTAAAACAGTTTTGAATATGAAATGATTTATTTGAATAAGGATTAATACAAAGGTGTGGATAACATGGTCAGAATTTCTAACAATTTTTAAAATAAAAAAGTACTTATTGTGACATAACTACAATAGTTGGACATATGGTAACACAAAAGTTCTTTGTAGATATTGATATGTTCTTTAATACTGTAGAACATTATTTTCTTCTATCATCAATAATTTCTGCAGTGCATGCGATGAAAGACATTTTATGGCAAATTTTTTAGATTATTGAAGTTTTAGTAGCAATCTCTAATTTGTCTAGTAATAAATATAGGTTATACCAGCTGTACCCTGCAGACTTTGTCCGGCCTTTAAAAAATAAAAATCTAGAACCCGATTGCAGCGTCATCTACCGGGACCAAATGTTAATCTAAACTCAAATCAACTTGAACAGAGTAGAAAATTATTAAAATACTAATATCGCTATTAAAAAAATAGGGGTTGGTGATAGAAGGGTGAAAATTTAGGGATGTACGTATTTTTTAATGCAACATTATAAAAAAAAATAATAGTCCAAAAAATTTTTAAAAAATGTTAAGGGTGGACGACCCTTATCACTTGGAGTATGAAAAATAGATAGTAGCCGATTCTCAGACCTACTGAATATGCATATGAAATTTCATAAAAATTGGTCAAGCCATTTCAGAGGAGTATGGTAACAAACACTGTGACATGAGAATTTTATATATTAGAAGATTACTACGGGCAATGTAGCATCCTAAAGGTGAAAGAATTTTTGAAATTGATCCAATTGTTTTTGAGTTTATTCATTACAAACATACAAAAATACCCATCTTTCCTCTTTATAATATTAGTATAGATTGATACTGTAAATTCGTCATTGAGTTGCTAAAACTGCCTGCATGCAAGACATAAAGAAATCCTTACCAGTGCAGGTGGTATCTCTGTCTTCATCCTGCCCGTGAACATATCTGAGAATCTGCATATTTTCAATTCTGGATGGCTCTCCAGAGCCTTAGCTATGGCCTGCGCTGCTGATACTCCCAATGTGTTACCAGTTAGAGTCAAATAATGGAGGTTTGGACATGAGTTTATTGCATCTACAATTGGTTGTGCTGCAACAGAAGTTATGTGTAAACTTGTATTCAATTTAAAATTATAATGATCTAATTATTGTTTTTGATGGAAAAAAGTTTATTTATTGATTATAAATTATTATTTATTTAACCACTTCACCATTCTAGCATTACATTCCTGTTGCTTACGGAGCATCTGCCTCAAGCCTTAGGGTCCACTTTCCTACTTTTTCTTCTCCACTTCATGTGGTCTTCAGTATCACTAATTGTGAGACCATTGGTGCTCATGTCATAGTTTATGACGTCAAGTAAACAGCCAAGTACTTATTTTCAACATAAACACATAATTTTTACTTAAAATAAATCATTAATTTTTTTCAATAACAATTACTTTCAACAGAGATGTGAAATAGCTTTTGAGATGTGGGATATTTTTGATTAATTTCCATTTTTATAGTTACATAGCCTAATAATAAAAATACCAAATGTTTATCACATTACACTTGGCAGATTTATTTGAAAATGAGTACTCGAAGAAAGTATGTATGTGATAAGCGCGCGTAAATAGGTTATGTTTTGAAACATTATATATAACAGTATAAACTTATATTTTTTTATCTATCACATTCAACATTGTGGCTGATTTTAGTTAGCAAATAGCAATAGGTGGGGACAATCTTAGTCTTAATTAACAAACAATGTAATATTTTTACACAGAAAATTAGTTACGCAGCTTTTTGCAACAATCTGATTGTAGTCAAAAAGTTAGTATCGGGCTATTACATGGATAAGTTGCACTAGTTAAATGGTCTGGTAAACATCATTAATTACTAGAGCATTTACTAAGATATGAGTTTGTTTCGTTACAGTAACTTACCATCATTCTCTGTATCCAATTTTAATGATTTGCCAGAAAAATCTACACCACTTAATGTTGTACTGTTGTCGTTGAGTACAGAGTGAATTGATTTCAAGTCGAAGGATGTCATTTTTAAATTAAATTCTTCAAAAACTGAGTAAATTAATAAATAAGTTGATAAAATTATGACCAAACAATGAATGAAAACAATCGTTACCTACCGGTTTTTTTTTAAATTTAGTGTTCACATTCTCTGATTATTATTTGACATATTTGAGTTGTCGGAATACTTGGCGGGGACTAGAAATCAATTGATTTAAGAAAAAAAAATGGACCAGAAGTAACATTTTATTTGCAGTTTTATTTATAATAGAGTTTACTTTATCTAGGGCTGCATATTTGCGCGTGCAGAGATCTAGGGAATGAAAGGCAATTACATGAATATACAATGCGTAATCTGCTGCTTGAACTAGTTTTGAAAAATACATAACATCATCCTAACTCAATCACTAAAAAAGTTAATACTGGGCCAATAATATCGTCAAGAGGGGTGCAGGATAATTTTCTAATCCCGGCGCGGACGCCTGATATTATTTAGACGGCTCTGCTTTCATTCATGTGTTTAAAATATCAACTGTTTTTTTAAATTTGCCTTTTCAATTCGTCTCAATACATACATATATATTGTCACGCCTGTTCCCCATTAGCGTAGGCAGAGACGATGGATCTCCACCTGCTGCTATCCTGATAAAAAATTTTGCTTCATTATCTTCCCAATAGTCTCTTCATATATATAGTCTATTAATGAATATTGTAAGAAACTACGGCTTCATCAGAAAACTTCCATATTATAGATTGCCTGCTGGTCTCTACGTGGATCTCCGATTTCCTGAGGGATAGATTTATCAAAGTGGCCGATACTCGACACATGCACCCGAGTCAATTAAGAAAAGAGCTAGGAAGCTGATAGGCAATAACCAACTATTCGAAGACAGGTTTCAGAGCGTAGATCACCGACGCAGTCACTAGTTTGTGACACACTTCGGCGAGTGTGCCACCGAATTGCAGGTATTAATTTTTCTCTCACCGTTTTAGCATCGCACAAGCAGGCATACGAGCACAAGCCACCGATTTAGGGTGGAAATACCAACAAAGCGGACGAATCGATATGCTTCCACTTTTATAATACGTATCACCGAAGAGTAAAACTCTTTACTATCGTCTATTTTCCCTCAAACATACAATTTAGGCGTCTTCATAAGTCTCGCGTGAACAGGTATCTTCTAGATAATTGTGCTCTGCATTTCCACCTGTCATCAAGCTTAATGTCGGACAAACGCGAACATAATAATTATAATTAAAAAAAACATTTTTTACCTGATCTTTCTTCAACATTTTTGAATTTATTATGTTATTTGGAGTCAGTCAGATTTAATACTTCTCTGAGACTACTGATACATGGGTCTGGTTTTTGTCTACTGCCTATTTTTTATTTACAATATTTTTAAACTTATTAGAATTTAGAACTCATAAATCATTAAAAGCTTTATTTAAAAAAAAAGAAGTAATAGAAATACCACATTTTTTGTAAAAGCTCGTTTTTGCGAGAATGTAGAGAGTTCCTAATAATAATCTTAATGTCATTGTCAAGTCGTCGAAAAGATTTCAGTCTGTCACAGATTCGCGTGGTAGTCAGTTGCAACCCCGAAAATTCTGTGCGGTTTACAAAAATTACTAATTACTACTACTCATATTCTCGATTAAATTCAAGAAACAATCGCTTTGATCACGCACTAGTGCTACGTGACTTTATCGCAGCACGCTATGGCGGGTGAGTTTAGTTTTTAAAGTGTAATTTTCTAACTAAATTCCACGAATTATAATGGTAGGTCAAGTGTCGATATTGTACCATAAAAAGTTACGTTCAGTTGATTATGTATTCTGATAAGAAAAATTATCTCATGCTTGAATTATTTAGATGGTATTCCCGGTTGTTTTCATGTGGAGTAGTTTTCCTTTTTTTTGTTTGATTCCCTATATTTAAAACTTGTAGAAACTAGCGTCCAATAGTATTCATGCTCTAGTTCTTTCGTTGTTTGTGGGTAGCCAGATATGTTCTTAGATTCTGTACCTTTCAAATACGGCATCTGTGAATAAATAAAAATTATTTATTCAAATAATAATACATTGTATAAATTTAAAAAATTAACTTTTGTTTTGGTCGATTTATCCATGGGTTCATTTTATAAAATAAATAAATATTAGTTATAAATTATGCAATTAGTAGTGTATATGAACATTGTTATAATCACAAATAAAAGAAAACATACTAAAACAAATTACAACTACTAACATACAACAAATAATCACTCAAATATGGCCTCAATCATCTCACTGCAGTTCATAGTTATATACCTTGTGGTGTATGTTTAATTTTTTTTTTGCTCATTTCTTAATTTAAACACAAAATGTTTTTTCGTTTTTAATAAAAGAAGTCTAGGCCCGCCTTTACTAGATTTTTCCACCTTGTGGCCCCCCTGCCTGCTGAAAGGTTGCTAATCGCTGTGCTAAACTATCTAAAATATGAAATATGTTTTTTTTGAAGACTATGTAAATTATACAGGAAGTGTGTATAGTTTTTATACAGTAGTAGTATAGTGGTATCTTTTAGATAATAAATTCATAAACTAATGATATTTTTGTTAACCTTTTCTATCTGTAGTGCTAACTTTTCCACCTGTTGACTCAAGTAAAAAAAGGAACATCATTATCTATGATTTGGCTATTCCCACACACCCATTGGTATGTGGGAATAGCCTCTGTAACTCTCTCTCCTCTCCTCTCTCTCTCTCTCTCTCCTCTCCTCTCTCTCTCTCTCCTCTCCTCTCTCTCTCTCTCCTTTAACTCTGTAACTATATTTTTCAATTCACAACTACATGTTGTGTGCCATTTAGTAGATGAATCTGTAGTACTGTAATTATAGACTACACCTTGTCTAATTTCATTTATATAAATCCAGTTGTATCTAGTAAAAATGACTGATATACAAAGACAGATTAAAGACACAATGTAAACAAGAATTCTATGACAAAGTGACCATGAAATCCATCAATTTTTTCCCCTCAATATTTAGTCTGGTCATAAATACTGCTACAATTAAAAAAAAACCAAAATATTACATTTGAATTTGGAATCTGTCATTTTTATATGATTGTTCATTGTGTTTTCTCATTTTGGCGCCAATACATTGTACAACATTTTGCAATATTAAAATGGGAGTGGGGTGATAAAGAGAACCAAATCGCTGTGATTGTATTACACAATCTAGGTATGGAGCTAAATGCAATTTTTAAAACTCCATACATTTGGTATTAGTCAAATGTTTGTGTACTGGGCTATTAATAGGTACAATGAGACCTCCTCTGTTCGTGACAGAAAAAGATCTGGCCATCCACATAGTGTTCGTAGGAAAAAGGTAGTCAAAGCAGTAAGGGAAAGAATTCGAAGAAATCCTGTCCGAAAGCAAAAGATTTTATCTTGGGAGATGAAGATATCACCTAGAACCATGTCGCATATTTTAAAAGATGACTTAGGACTTGCAGTCTATAGGAGACACACTGGTTATTTCTTAACTCATAATTTAAAAAAGAATAGGATGGTAAAATCGTAACAACTACTGAAGCGGTACGCAAAGGGAGGTCACAGAAAATTTTTGTTTGCGGATGAGAAAATTTTTACAATTGAGCAACATTTTAACAAACAAAATGACCGTATTTATGCTCAAAGCTCTAAGGAAGCTTCTCAATTAGTCGACAGAGTGCAACGTGGGCATTATCTGTCTTCAGTGATGGTTTGGTGGGGTGTTAGCTATGAAGGAGTGACTGAACCATATTTTTGTGAAAAAGGTATCAGAACATCAGCACAAGTGTATTAAGATACCATTCTTGAGAAGGTAGTTAAGCCCCTTAACAACACCATGTTCAATAACCAAGAATGGTCCTTCCAGCAAGACTCGGCGCCAGGTCATAAAACTCGATCCACGCAGTCTTGGTTGGAAACAAACTTTTCGGACTTCATCAGAGCTGAAGACTGGCCGTCGTCTAGAGAGTACGACTTGCTCTAAACGCCATGATAATTTAGAGTCCCTAAAACAATCCATATGATTGGCAGTGAAGAATTTTCCCATGGAAAGAGTGCGTGCTTCTATTGATAACTGGCCTCAACATTTAAAGGGCTGTATTGCAGCCAATGGAGAGAGACCACTTCGAATAAGCTTTTTATATTTTAAATTGTTTTATATTTATGTATTAAGCTAACACACTGTAAGACTTATAAATGTTATTTGCAATAGAAAAAATAAATTTTTCTTACAAATCTTTCCACCTTAGTATTAGTATGAATTTACTATATAATTTTTCTGTAATATATAGTAAAATTGGCTAAAATATAGTAATATACTATATATTATAGTACGGTTGGCAACCCTAAGTTGAACATACATTTTTAATTAGTGAGTAACCTTTGGAACTGATAAACAAGTGATTTAATTTGATTACATTTCAAATATTTATTACAGGTAACTGTTAAATGGCTGTATGCCCTTGATTAAATGGTTTTTATATAAAAACCACTTAATCATGGGCATACCAATCATATGAGTGCTATGTGACTAGTTCTCACGAAAATGCGGAAAAAGACCTGTCATCTATACAGACAAATAAACTTGAATTGTCTGTTTGTAATGTCAAAATAACGGATTTTTACTAAGTGAATATGAAAGTGTATAATATTTTTTTTAATGTTTGTCTGCCTGTCTGTCTAGCTGGATATTCTGCTAATCTCTGAAACGACTGGACCGATTTTGACGAAACTTTCACTGGCAGATAGCTAGTGTTATAAGGAGTAACTTAAGCTACTTCGTTTTACTGAAATAAATCACAATTATGTAATAATGTATTTGCTAGTTTACAGTACTTTAGACTGTAATCTGCTGTTCATGTATGTCATTTTTATTTATATGTTTTTTCTTTTTCTTTGTTGGATAATAATTACATATAATTTAAGAATTTCATTTGAGTCAGGTCACCTGGAATAGATCGCTTTTGTTTTACCAAGTAACTATTGTCTTGTTGTGCATTTTTGTAATTTTAGTTATGGTGAACAATAATGTGTTCTCTATGTCTACAACTATTTTATTATTGTTACGAGTTGCAGGACTCGAATTAAAATGCCGTTGGAATTATTATAAAATTTATTAGAACTATACAAACATGTATAACACAGGTACAAATATAACTGAATACAACCAGTCCAAACGTAATGCACGATTCAATAACACGCGCAAAGTCCGTCACTAAATAAATGACCGAATGTGGTACATACGTCTTGCTTCGCTCGTGGTTATCGCTAGACTGACGATCTCTCCATTGGGCCATTGCTGTATACTGCACAAATGCATTATGTCTGTCTGACCGCGTAAACCGAATTTCTTACAATCAAACCTGGCTAATGACTACCATAAAGGATTACAATACACAATGGGCTGTTTTTCGAATTACAAATTTTAAACACAAAGTAAACAAAAGAAGTCCAAATGCTGAAAAGTAATAGAATGTGCAAAACAGGTATGCAGGTATGAATTTGTCTTTGTCGGTGGTAATATTATATTATCCGTGCAGGAACGGAGAAAGAATACAATTTACTGTGTTGGGGCGCCCTGTCGTTAGAGGCGACAATATAACCCACAGCCAGGTGGTAGGGTATTTTCCCTTTGTATGGTTGCCACCTCTGGTCAAGAGTATGCCGCCGTAACAATTTTGAGTTGTGTTTCGGTAATAGTGGTCAGGTTCCAGTCGCCCTCTAAAGAGCGCCACAACGTTGGTAGCACCTTTGGTGTTAAAATTGTCCATATTCGATGGTAACCGCTTTGCAACAGAACTCACGCAATAAAAAAACAATATAGAAATAATTTAACTTTATACAATCAACTTTTTTTACAATGCGTAGTACATAAATGCCTTATCAACAACTACATTTTTATCAGTGCGGCAACTTAAATTCAAATTTAAAGATACAATGCACGAGTTCTTAAAAATGTGAGGGAATGTTTGTTTTTTTTTTTAAAACGTATAGAGAACAAATTTTTTACGCTGATTGTTGTCTCTGTAGTTAATAAGATTATTGAGTGTAAAATACAATATTTTTAAAGGAACTTATGAATTTAAAAGCAACATTTTCATATAGTGAGATTATTTGATAGTGTATTTTTTCTTTCAACATCACGGGCCATAAAAATGGACCCGGACTTTTGGAGAGCTTGCGTGGGGCCATGGGAAGGCCAACACGCAGAGGCCCCTTGACAAATATGTAAATGTGACGTGACACTGACCGGCGATTATCCCTGTATACATCATATAAAAATGCACCCAAGGACAAGCCCCGGCAACCGGTAACGGTACTAGGGGTCTGGGCATATGGGGACTATGACGTCTGCCCGTTCCAATGTTCGGGGAACATGGAAAAATGGGCAGACGACCACTGGCGTCGGGGCCACAATTGGCGAGGGGCAACATGGGTGTGGAGAGGTGGGCTGCTGGTTCGTGACGGTGTATTGTTATTATAATATCGAGAGTGTGGGACATCGTGAGGGAATGACTTTTAGGATACTTCGATAACTTTTATCTCAAAATAATTTTAGATGATATTATATTAATACGTGAAGCAAAAACTTGGTACTCCTTTTTACGAAAATTGCGCCGACGGAGGAGTATGAAATTTCGCACACTTGTAGTTTATATAGAGAAGGAGTGCAGAATGCTAATATTAAAAAAAAATATGCATAAAAATACATCAAATCGATAAAAAAAAAACATTACACCCACTACCATGTATTTGACACACACGCATATATACTCTTTGGTTTATTGTTCAAGTTAAATTAACAGTGTAGCCTTGGCGAAATCTGTGATTTTAGAAGTATAAGTCTTTGCCAACAAAACCTTTATAATGTTCAAACTTATAATTTAAATTAATTATGGTCGAATTTCGACCACTGGCGACCACTAGTACTATTAATGACGTATAAATTTGAGTTTTTCGATATATGGAAATTTGGACACTCATACTTATTTTCATACTTTTTTGAGAACTAGTCATCATATATTGTATAGTATGGTTGTTCAGTTAAGTATCAAGGCCGTAAGGCGGGGACTCGAACCCGCTTCGTCGAAGAAGATACTGACGCGTTAGCCGTTTATCCGTGCAGGAACGGAGAAAAAAATACAATTTCCTGCAGCCGAGCGGCCTGTTGTAGAAGGCGACAAAACAACCCACAGCCAGGTGGTAGGCTACCATCCCTGGTCTAGAGTATGCCGCCATAACAACCTTGAATTGTGTTCCGGCATTAGTGACCAGGTTCCAGTCTCCCTTAGGAGAGCAGCACCACATTTGTAGCACCTTTGGTGTTGCAAATGTCCATAGGCGATGGTAACCGCTTTCCATAAAGTAGGCCGTCTGCCTGTCTGCTGAACTACTGAAAAACAAATAGCTCCTGAGGCTATTACGACTAACACCTACTAACTATTTACTGCGTAAATCACAGCCATTAGGCAAGTTGTTTTAGAAGATAAATTAATTAGAAATCAATGGCCTAATAATGATTTACTTCAATACGGCTGAGGCCTTAATAGTGTGTTGCGGTGCGTTGTCGCAATGGATCAACACATTTCGAGACAATAGTAGGTCCGATCGATTCGCTGGGCAGTTTGTTGCAAGCCATGCTGCATAGCGATAATCATTGGGTGGGTGCGGCCAATTTCTGCGAGACTGTTATGTCTCAAAAGGAGGCCGCGGAACGAGATAGGGAGAGAGGTACGAGTGCGCATGCGTCTCGCGGGCGCCGACGTCAGTCGGGGGCTCGGAGGCGCAGGTATGCGCATGACCTCCCTCCCTGAAATACCGCTGCAGGGGCCCTCTAGCATCTAGGGAGCAGAGGAGTCTTCACCCCTGTTGACGAAGTGAGTTTGCTCTGATTCCTGGGGCACTCTCAAGCACTTGTGCGCTAGAATCGGCGTGGGCGTAACTACGTTCTAAGTCTCATGCCTTTCCTACTATAAGCGCGGGGCACATGGGAGGAGGGTGGTTTCAGTGGGGTATTAGCCCTTGGGCATTTGTCCATTGGTTCGAGTCTCCACAAAAGCCGGTCGATTATTGTTCGGATTGCCCTCAGTGGAAAGCCTCCATGATCGACAACGGTCTAATCCCTATCAAATTACCCGGTATGTGCGAAACGCATTTCCCCTGCCTGAAAAAAAAAATGGTTCAACACATTGTATGCTATAACTGCGTTGCAAAGATGCACGACATCACAGCACGGCGTCTCAGTGATGAAGTGTCGACTTTTTTTTGTTCTTTGAGGCTGAGAAATGCATTTCGCATACTACCGGGTCCTGTACTAGGATTAGACCAAAGCGACAAGATGTGAGACCACGAATGGGTACCAGAGTCAAATCGCCGGCTTGTGTGGAGACTCGACTACTCTATACTCCACTAAAACCACGAAGGAAGAGTGTGAGACTTAGAACGTAGTTACGCCCACGCTGATCCTAGCGCATCAGTGCTTGAAATCCCCCGGGAAAGGCAAACTCACTTCGTCAACAGGGGTGGATCGAACCAAACTTGTTCTGTTGTTGCTTTTATTACGCCACCATCGGAACAAACTTAGAAACCATAAAAGATTCTAGATTATTCCCTGATTGCATTCTTGCATCGGCGCGGAGCTCCGACAGCGCAGTGCATCACCCTTCCCCGCTTCGTCTCTTGTCCGTCGACCCGTTGAAAGGTCGCGTGCGACGCCGCACCGCATACTCTGTCGTGTTACTATAAAATATGTGCAGAACGACGCAGCGTTGACGCTGCGACGACGCAACGCAACGCGTTAGCGAGTCCTCAGGCTATATCCTTTCAGTAATTTACTAGAAAGTTAGACTAAAAAAGAAATGGATGGATTGTGTGAAGGATGATATGATGATTTATTGTGTGATAGAGGACGTATCTCATAATAGAGGAGTGTGGAAGGAAGAGTCATATTGTGCCGACCACAAATGATTGGGAGAAGGTGAAAGAAAAGAAGAAACTACTCGGATGTTTTAAGACGTTACCTAAATTGAGCTCGCTATCTCGCTCACACATTACCATATTTCTACGAATTTCAACAATAATAATACTGTTACGAGCTAAATTTAGGCCGATGGGTCAAATCTCTCAATTGTACGTATATAGATGGTATTCACTATATTTTATTTTAATGTTGGCAGACCCGATAGATTTTTACTGTATTTGATTTATTTTATTACATGTAAAACTTTAAATATAATATTTTATATAAAATATTATCTAAAATTTCCAAACAAGTATTAAATTCTTATCATTCATAACCCTTTTAATTAAAAAAGTTTATCAATGACTTCAATCCGCTATTGTTTGTAAAATTGTTGGAGGGATGGTGAGGTGTTCTAAACATGTCTCCCAGTATATATAGTCTGTGTATTAAATGTTTTTAAACCGTAAGGTTCTCTGATTAGTATCATATATCAGTATATCTCCTTTGATCTTCTAAATATAAATAAATCTAAATATTTTCAGGTACTCTCAATCCTTACGACAACCTGCTGAAGACCTTGGAAGTTCATGGGAAGACATACAAGTACTATGACTTGGCTGCTTTGGGAACTAAATATGGTATGTTGAACAAAAGAAGTACCTATATAGAGCTTTTATTATAATTTGGCGTTTCCAAAAAAAAAGAGGTGGGGGGGGGTACTGGTCGCTTACTTCTACATTAAAACACATTCGCGGCGACAGCGGCCGAATGCGGCCGAATAAGGGCCGTCACAAGAAAATAAAAAAACAAAGACAGATAACTATTTAGCCCTATTTATAAACATAAAACACTAATAAACGTAATATTAAATAAAGATTAAAATCATATAAGCAATACCAGAGCACTTGACAGATATATAATAGTAATTTTCCTAAAACTCCTCTTGGTAAGCAAGCTTAATGTAGAAGAGGTGAACATTAAGATGGTGTATAGATTAACACTAAGTTCCTTTAATTAACAAAAGAGCCTGACTGATTTGAATACGGTTTTTGTTGTTTTGTTCGTGGATCGTGGATCGTGGAAATCGTGGAATTTTGGCTAAGTTGTAACACTATGATAAGAAACAGCGTGATAAGTGAGCGTCGTGGATTGAAAGAAGATGTAGTGGCAAGAGTTGAAAAAGGAATGTTAAGGTGGTTTGCGCATGTAGAGAGGATGGATGAAAGCAGAATCACAAAACAAGTATATGACAGCAATGTGGCTGGTAGAGTCGGTGCCGGTAGACCGAGACGTACTCACCGTGATCAAATTGGAGATATTTTGAAGAAAGGTCAGATAAAAAGTAGTTTAAATAAGCGTGTGTATGAAAGTTGATGAAGCGAAGTGTTTGTCAGGATCGTAGCAGGTGGAGAGCCATCGTCTCTGTCTACCCCAATGGGAAACAGGCGTGACAATATGTATGTATGTGTAAATTTTCATACTGGGGTCTTATATGAAAATCGATTCTTAAGGAGTAAACTCCAATGAACTCCTAAAAATTGAAAGACAGAAATGAACACTTATGTGTACTTAAAAGTTTCAATTCAATTCATTGATCACTTTCAAGTTCTGTGTCCGCATACATATGGGAGCTGAGTTTTGTATACAAGTGTCAAACACAAAAACGGAAGATAAAGTGTTCAAAGTTACATAAATTCCATATGTACATTATTTTGCTCGTGTATTTTTTTTGTTATATAAAACTAGCTTCGCAGACGATGTCTTGCCTTTAAAAATAAAAGTCTAGAAACCAATTGCAGCGCCATCAATCGGGTCCAATCGTGAATCTAAACCATCCCGGGATCCACTTCAACACACACAAAAATAATTTCACTTAAATCCTGGAACCCGATTGCAGCGCCATCTACCTGGTTCAAATTTAAATCTAGACCATCCCGGGACCCACTTGAACACACACAAAAATAATTCACCTAAATTAGAGAAATGAAAATGAGTTTAAATGCAGTCACCATTGCCGAAATCGGCCTCAAAAGATCATAACCAATGAATGGCTAGACTGATGTTTTTTTTAATGATATTTTTTTTTATTGATGAATATCTTAATATTTGAATACTAATCCTATTCCGGACGAAAACAATTCCAAAAACACAAAAATCATAAAAATTGGTCCAGCTGTTCTTGACTTATAAATGGTGTAACTAACACGACTTTGTTTTATATATATAAATTATGTTGTGGGTATGTTAGATTTGATAGTCTTTCGTATGTCAACAAATAAATTATTTTTTTATTGCTCTCCTTGATACCAAAATGTCTCCTACTGTAGACTGTTTGGATACTGAATACCTGTTTGGTAGACGTTGAAAAATAAACCAATAAAAAAAATATACTTTTTAATTATAGAAACATGTTAAAATTAAACAAGTTTTCATATAGCAATCCATGTTACATTTATGGTTCCAACACTTGTAGTCTTCTCTTGTAGACATGTAAAACTGTTTGTGTTTAACCCATAGATGTTATAATTAAACCGTATGGGACCGTACCCATACAACGTGACCAAGTTTTTTTTACAATGTTTAACATAGCCTTTTAAAAAGCGCTATACGCTGCGCACCATATTTAAATATAGCTCGATAAAGCGCGACATTTCTCTACAGGTTAATGAACTACGTGATGAAAACCTAAGCCCCTGTGACCAAACGTAGTATGGGTACGTTCCATTACAACGTTACTATACTGTTTACGGAACTTAATTAAATATACCATACGATTACTTAAAAATATTCACTTACGTAGTTCAAGCAGTCGACCTTTGAAACATTTGAATAATTTACGAAGTAACGACTTAGGCGTGTCTATGTATCAAACTTGTAAGAATTTATTTGTTACATAAGTCGCAATCTTTAAATTATGTCAAGTTAAGCATCGGGGGGTCGAAGAACTGTGACAAGCGGTGGCCAGGGATCCTAAAATTCGTGACGTCACATTTCAAAATTTAATAGTCTTACAATTTAGCCAAAATTCCATGAAGCAAGCCGACAAAAGTGAATGCACACCTGCCGGCCATAAAGCACAGTTTATTACAGCTTTATTACCTGCCCGCAGATGGACTTCTTTTGTTTACTTTGTGTTTAATATTTGTAATTAGAAAAGCCGCCTATTGTGTATTGTAATCCTTTATGGTAGTCAGTGGCCAGGTGTGATTCTAGGAAACCATTGTTTCAAACCAAACCCGGTCGTGACATATTGTAAGCTGAATATAAAGAATGCCCGAACGGAGAGACCAGCAGTCAAGCGATGATTACGATACGGGCAAGACGTGTGTACATTCGATAAGCTATATAGTGACGGATTTTGCGCGTGTTATTGAATCGTGCAGTTTGTACTGGTTGCGTCCAGTTATATTTGTACCTGTGTTATATGTGTTTATATAGTTCTAATAAATTCTATAGTAATTTCAACGGCATTTTAATTCGAGTCCCGCACTCGTAACAATATTATTAAGCTTTATAACACGACATTTTTACTATTAATGAAAAACTTCATAGAATTTCCAACTCTATCTGTATGAGTAGTCTTTAAATTATTAAAAAATAATTTAAATGGAAATATTTTTTATTTATTTATTGCTGGTGAAGCACAGCAGACAGGCTGACGGCCCAACTGTGATGGGACGTGGTTACCGTTGCCTATGGACATTAGCAATACCAGAGGTGCTGCCGGCCTTGAAGGAGAAACTGGAACTTGGCCACTGATGGCGGAACACAACGCGAAGTGGTTAGGGCGGTATACTCTAGACCAGGGGTGGAGCTAATTACGGAATTGCTGTTTTAATTTAATATGTGATGGACGGGAGACGTAATTTGTGGATGGCCCCTAATACTAAAGAAACAGAGATGGGATCTGGACGGGAGACTGATATCCACTGACTGCTGACGCTGATTGGGCCGAGTCATTCGGCTCTTTTTTTTAACGAGTCGAATCCCTTTGGGGTGTCCTCCAGTACTCGAGGACATGACCGTGGGACAGCGCTCCTCTCTTACTTGCATGCCGGGGCGGCTAATTAATGATTTATTGATGCAAAATTGAAAAATATGTGACGTCACACTAGGAAGAGAGGAGCTTCACGAATGTGACCATCTGTGACAGACGGGAGACGTAATTTGTGGATGGCCCCTAATACAAAAGAAACAGGGATGGGATCTGGACGGGAGACTGATATCCACTGACTGCTGACGCTGATTGGGCCGAGTCACTCGGCTCTTTTTTTAACGAGTCGAATCCCTTTGGGGTGTTCTCCAGTACTCGAGGACATGACCGTGGGACAGCGCTCGTCTCTTTCTTGCATGCCGGGGCGGCTAATTAATGATTTCTTGATGCAAAATTGAAAAATTGTGATGTGCACGCGCTTAAGCGTCGTAAGCTTTTGCCGGCGGTGTTTGCCGATTTATTTATTTATTTATTATTCTGACATACGTCCTCTGTCACACCACAAATTATCACATCCTTCCATCCATCTCCGTTTTGGTCTACCTTTAGCCATCTTGTAGTTTAACATTCTTTTTATCACGTGACTAGTCTCACGTGACGTCCCTAGTCTTCATCCTTTCAATTTTTTAGTCACGAGTTTAGATTAACATTTGGTCCCGCTAGATGACGCTGCAATCGGGTTCTAGATTTTTATTTTTTAAAAGCAGGGCAAAGTCTGACGGTTACAGCTAGTTGTAATATATATTTTAAATTTATTGTATATGATTATAGTGTTTACAATATGATAGTGTGATTTAATTATTTAATTTTTATTGCTCTGATAAGATAGTACTATTTCAAAACATATTATAATGTAAAGCGTATATAGTAAGAGGTTCAACTCAAATTATCTTAACAGTCAAGGTTTATGAGGGTTCCGTAAATATAATTGTCTTAGAAAAAACTAAGTCCATATATAGTCTAAACAACTGCCCAGTATAACATAGAGATGAGTCGAAGCCAACTTGATTTTAAGTTTTTTTTTATATTAAATAGGTTTGCGTTTGACCACGATCACACCTAATGTTGGACGATGATGCGGTCGAAGATGGAGCACGCTTACCTAGATAGTACCTATTCACACGAGACAACGAATGACTTGTATCCGATGTAATACAATGAATGACTTGTATCCGATGTAATACAATGAATGACTTGTATCCGATGTAATACAATGAATGACTTGTATCCGATGTAATACAATGATTGACTTGTATCCGATGTAATACAATGAATGACTTGTATCCGATGTAATACAATGAATGACTTGTATCCGATGTAATATAATGAATGACTTGTTTCCGATGACAACGTATTTGTATCACAGAAAACATCGGCTCTAAATTCTATCTGGAAGACTAGAAATCTTAAAAATAACAAATAAGTCCTATCGATTAACCTAACCGATTTATACACGAGTAATTCATTCAAAATAACTAAACCCACTACAATTATAAAAATTATCAATAACATTAAGGAAAATCTTAAAATCACTCTCGATCTTTTATGCAATCTGGGCCCAAGACTGTATGAAAGCGCATCAGTCTCCTTTGTTGTCTTTTTTATGTTTTACTTGCCCCCGACTTGAAGATGTAGAAAATATTTAATCGAACTTTTTGCTCTTTATTTACACTTGAAGTCGGTTCCTTTTTTTGCTAGATTTTTTTTATTAACTCAAGTCCTGGCTTCATACGGGTAGTTTATGGCTTTTTTTTACACTTTGGGTTACATTATAGGGATTCCTAATTTTTCTAGTAATAAATATAGCCTATGTTACTCAAAAATAATGTTCCATTCTAATGGTGAAAGAATTTTTGAAATCGGTCCACTAGTTTTTGAGTTTATTCGTTACAAACATACAAAAATACAAATCTTTCCTCCTTATAATAATGTTACATGCTGTCAAAGATAAGCGCACAGCTGCCTATTGTAAGCGCAGTTTATATTATCCTCCCGGATTAGAAAATTCTTTGTTTTTTGAATTTGCAATTAAGAAAAACATGCTATTGTCTTTTTACTTCTTTAATAACCTTCATTAGCGTTGAAAACTAATCCTTATTGTTATTGTTCTCGACTTTATGGACGTTCGCAGGTGTGCAAATTAACATTTCTTAGAAGCTCAGTGTGCGCGGTCAATCTTTTTTGTATTGTGTAGTTAGTATAAGACGATGCCCGAATGGAGGGGCGGGCAGTCTAGCGACAACTACGGAACGAGTAAGACGTTTTCTAGTACTCTCGATTAGCGATATAAACGATGGACTTTGCGTGGTAGAATTGTATTGAATCGTGCAGTGTGAACTGGTTGCATCCAGTTTTATTTGTATTTGTTTTTATACTTATTTGTACAGTTCTAATAAATTCTGTAGTAGTTCCAACGGCATTTTTTAATTCGAGTCCTGTAGCTCGTAACAATAATCGTTGATACGTATGACTTTCGAAAAAGACTTTCCAGTGACAGTTTGTATGAAACTATTGAATTTGGATACAATTATTCCAGATCGTCTCCCGTACAGCATCAGGGTACTCGTGGAGTCATGCGTGAGGAACTGCGACAACTTCCAAGTCCTAGAGAAGGATGTCCAGAATGTGCTGGAATGGGAGCAGAATCAGACGGTCGAAGGAGGGGTGGAGATAGCCTTCAAGCCAGCCAGGGTGATATTACAGGTATTAGGTTTATCATACACCATACTATTGCTCGCGGCTTCGCACGCGTAGGTTAAAATTGGCATAGTTTGAACTAGGGTTTGAAATACCGGTAAAAATGTGGTATCGTTATTTATGATAATTTCAGAAAACGGTAAAGAATAAATATCGTTATAAAACTTACCGTTATTTCTAGCCATTTTACCGGTAAAAAATATAACGTTAATACTAATTTTATTCGTTAATTTTACCGTTATAACTATGTCTTGTTACCATCGTCGCTCACTTTCACTTGCAAAGATTCATACACCAGCTATTGCTCGCGCCTTCGCACGTGTAGGTTAAAATTGGCATAGTTTGAACTAGGGTTTGAAATATCGGTAAAAATTTGGTATCGTTATTTATGCCAATTTCAGAAAACGGTAAAGAATAAATATCGTTATAAAACTTACCGTTATTTCTGGCCATTTTACCGGTAAAAAATATAACGTTAATACTAATCTTTATCGTTAATTTTACCGTTATAACTTTGTTTTGTTACCATCGTCGCTCACTTTCACTCACAAAGATTGTCACACAACACTGCTAAGAGCGCGCGTAATATTTAAAGTTGTGTTTGAGATTTTTTGGCGGGAACTGAAAGGAGCTGTTGTGCTGTGCAGTTTTATTTTCTAGAAATGTGTAAAATTACTCTAAAATAAACAATAGTTGTAGGATATTGATAGTTTTTGTGTTTTATGAGAAATGTGAACTGTATATAGTCGAATGTGGCCTTTTGAGTTGTCACAAGAACTTCGTTGAATGGCACCAGCTGATAACCTACAGTTCAGCTGTGCTACACATAGGCTTAAGGAAATGAAGAAACTACATTGTAATCTAAGATCTGGCTTAAAGGCCTAGCTGCCAAGCCATAAACCTAAATAAATAATAAGAGTTGTGTTCGTCGGTTGTTTCGGTAAAATACAGTTGTAATGAAGATAATTCTTAAAAATGGATGGCAACGTCGCCTGAAATAACGTAAAAGTACCGATACGTATTACGTATAACGTTAAAATCATAAAAGTTACCAAGTAGCGGTAAAAAACTATACCAGTAGCGCTTCAAATTATTAGTAGGGACTTCAAAAATTATTTTATGTCATATTACCGAGGGGGCCGATTAATATTGATTTAATACAATTTATCGAGTATTTTTCAGGATACCATGAAGAAAATTTCAAATTATCGAGAGATTTTATCCATACAGGAACGGAGAAATAATATAATTTCCTGCGTTGGGGCGGCCTGTCGTAAGGGGCGACAAAACAACCCACAGCCAGGTGGTAGGGCATCTGCCCGACTGAATCGCTACCACCCCTGATCTAAAGTATGTTGCCGTAACAACTTTGAGTTGTGTTCCGGTATTAATGACCAGTCTCCCTAACCGCTTTCCATCAAGTGGGCCGTCTGCCTGTCTGCTGAACTCCTGCAATAAAAAAAATATTAAAATTAAGGAGTGTCAAGTTATCGAGAGTCGACTGTATATGGTCCATGTTTCAGGATTTGACCGGTGTACCGGCCGTGGTGGACTTCGCGGCGATGCGTGACGCCGTCAAGGAGCTTGGGGGCGACCCCCACAAGATCAACCCCATATGCCCGGCGGATCTGGTCATCGACCATTCCGTGCAAGTCGACTTTGTTAGGATGTAAGTTCTCATTCAAATATACTTAACGTTGCGGACTTCATCAGAGCTGAAGACTGGCCGTCGTCTAGTCCCGACCTTAATCCGCTGGATTATGATTTATGGTCAGTTTTAGAGAGTATGGCTTGCTCTAAACGCCATGATAATTTGGAGTCCCTAAAACAATCCATACGATCGGCAGTGAAGAATTATCCCATGGAAAGAGTGCGTGCTTCTATTGATAACTGGCCTCAACGTTTAAAGGACTGTATTGCAACCAATGGAGACCACTTCGAATAAGCTTTTTAAGACCAGGTACATATTTTTGAACCGACTTCCAAATGAAGTTGGATCTAAATTCATTTGTGTGTTTGTTACACAATTGCTCCGTCAATTGTGAACCGATTTTCAATTTTTTCAGAAAGGTTTAAAAATCGTTGTTTTTTTTAACTTCATGTCAAGTGTACGTTTGTATGTACATATTAATTTTTGTCTTCTTTGTCTCACCTGTCTTTACTTACTTTTCTATAATGAATGAAATAAACTTAGGTTCAATATGTGTTATATTACAAGTATAATACTGCATACCACAATCCGGACGAATCCTGGTAATCTGCAAAGGGCCTTGTTTTTGCTTTTTTGCTTGTCCGGACTATCGACGATTTTCTGTACATTTTTATGTTACTATATTATACGGCTAGAGCTGCCCTCTGCCGTATCTTACATAGAACCTCCTCCTTTTCGAAGTCGGTTACAAACAACCATTAGGACACAAGTGGTCGATGTTGTATTAACAGAGTTGGGGTCTTGGACGGTTACGGATTGTGGCTTCTCCGAATATGCTTATCATAGCAATATAAAAATAACTCGTTGCTTTTCTTACAGGCCCGATGCATTAAATAAGAACCAAGAGCTAGAATTTGAAAGAAACAAAGAACGGTTCCAGTTTTTAAAAGTAAGCTTTTAGTTTTAAGATCATTTCCATGGTTGAAATATATATGTATAAGAAATACTAGTTAAAATAACCAGGATATTCCGTGACACATTTGACGCTAAAACTATCTATCTATCTATATCTGTCTATATACGTGCATATCTATCTGGCTACGTCTATCTATTTGTCTGTGTATATATGTGTATATCTATTTATATATGTGCATATCTATCTGTCTACATCTATCTGTATCTGTGTATATCTGTCTATATGCGTGTATATCTATCTATCTACATCTTTCTATATGTGTGCATATCTATCTGTCTAAATCCATTTATTTGTATCTGTATATCTGTCAATATACGTGTATATCTATCTGTCTATATACGTGCATATCTATTTGTCTACGTCTATCTATTTGTCTGTGTATATATGTGTATATCTATTTATATACGTGCATATCTATATGTCTACATCTATCTGTATCTGTGTATATCTGTATACATGCGTGTATATCTATCTATCTATATCTGTCTATATGTTTGCATATCTATGTCTAAATCCATTTATTTGTATCTGTGTATATCTGTCAATATACGTGTATATCTATCTGTCTATATACGTGCATGTCTATCTGTCTACGTCTATCTATTTGTCTGTGTATATATCTATTTATATACGTGCATATCTATATGTCTACATCTATCTGTATCTGTGTATATCTGTCTATATGTGTGTATATCTATCTATCTACATCTGTCTATATGTGTGCATATTTATCTGTCTAAATCCATTTATTTATATCTGTCTATTATAGGCGCGCGAGTTTATGTCCATCGGGGACAGAGGCGACGCGCGGGGGGCAACTCGCCCCGCCTTCGCCCCCCTCGCCGCATTTGTCTGACGTCGAGTGTTGTCCTTGACGGTTGTGACGCGCGCTTATCGATACCGAAAATTTACGCTAACGCTATTGTGTTATTTCATTGTGAATAAACCACGAGTACTCCGCTTGAAGTCAGCGACGGCGAAGATACTGATTCCGACTCTGATCTGTCGGTTGTCTTTTCATCTGATAGTGATTGAATAGAAATTTGAAAAATATTTTTCTCTATTAGAAATAAATAAGTAATTCATTATCACGTTTATTTTATTTCATAATTTGCAAAATTACCTTAAGTTATAATAAACCAAATTGACAGCTGTTGACTAAATCGGTAGGTATTATCGACATTTCCATAATTAATTAGGTCACAGCACTACCGCATTCCTCAGCATGGACATGAATTCGCGCGCCTACTGTATATCTGTCTATATACGTGCATATCTGTCTACATCTATCTATCTGTGTCTGTGTATATCTTTCTATATACGTGTATATCTATATACGTGCATATCTGTCTACATGTATCGTCTATATCTCTGTACATCTATATGTTTCGAGCCAATTCATTGTTAAATTATGATTTGTTTCCAGTGGGGCGCTCAAGCGTTTGACAACATGCTCATAGTCCCGCCGGGCTCCGGTATCGTGCATCAGGCAAGTAAACTATTTAGATTAAAAGAAATCTAGACTAAATTAAAATCCATCCACATTAGTCAGAAATTGTTACAGGACTCGAATTAAAAATGCCGTTGGAACTACTATAGAATTTATTAGAACTGTATAAACACGTATAAAACAAATATAAATAAAACTGGATGCAACCAGTTCACACTGCACGATTCAGTGCAATTCGACACGCGCAAAGTCCGTCGTCTATATCCGCTAATCGAGAATACTACAAACGTCTTACTCGTATCGTAGTCGTTGCTTGACTGCCCAACCCCTCCATTCGGGCATTGTTTTATATTAACTATACAGTACAAAAAAAAAGAATCGGCCGCGCGCACCGAGTTTCCGAGAAATAGTAATTTGCACACCTGGTTATCTTTTCCTGCGAACGGCCAACAAAGTCGAAAACAATAACAATAAGCTATTGTCTAATTGCAAATTTTAAATACGAAGTAATAAAAAGAACTCCGAATGCGGGAGGGGCAATAAACAAGATGCGCAGCATTTCTTTGTCGGAATGTGACAATAGGTATGCAGGTGGCCCAACTTGTAACAATACTATATTAAATTGGATAACTATATTTACACCACATCGTGCTATATATCATTTTACGCCATACAATACCATATGATACACTACCATCCACCATACTATAGTACACTATACTATACCATACATATGCCATAGAGCAGAATCGAAGGAAAAGATATTGTGCCAAGGAGATGTGTCAGCCATTCCATCATATTTGAAATAGACAGTACTACTAGTTATGTATACATACAAATAAGTGAAATTGAATTGTCCGTTTGTAATGTCAAAGTACCAGTTTTTTACCAAATGCATATGAAAGTATATTCGGCACTTGTATCAAAATACACATTTAAAAATTTTTGACTGTCTGTCTGTTTTTTCCGGCTAATCTCGGAAACGACTGCACCGATTTTGATGGGGCTTTCACTGCCAGATAGCCGATGTTATAAGGAGTAACTTAGGCTACTTTTGAAAATAGCATGCGGACGAAGTCGCTGGTAACACCTAGTCAGTAGTAAAGCTCGAAGACTTGTCGTTAAGCACTGTGGAATGGTTGATAAGGATCATTGCTTGTTTCAGGTGAATCTGGAATATCTAGCCCGGGTAGTGTTTACCGGTGAAGTATTGTACCCTGACTCCGTGGTGGGCACCGACAGCCATACCACTATGATCAACGGTCTGGGTGTCGTTGGCTGGGGTGTTGGAGGTAAGATGTCTGTGATGTGAGATCTGTGAATCTTTAACATGGAAGAGCCATGACGGAGTCGTTATCTTGATTATAGTTCTTAGGGTTGGCTTTTTAGGGATGTCCCGGACTAAGTGGAAGAGCGAGATGGAATGCTCCTCTGTCTCAAAAGAAGATCTTCAGAAACTTCAGAGAATGTACAGGCGAACATAATTATATCTACAACGCTTAGTAGACGAGTGTGAACTGCACACACACTTTTTCGAATTTCTATTCTATTATAGACGACTTTATTCTTAGGTAATGGGGGAACATTAAATAAAAATATCTAAATAATTCAATCTAAATTACACTTTGAATCACTAGTATAAAGTTCAAAATTCAATGCACTGTTACGCACATATCTGTATCTGTTGGTCTACGTATAAAAGAATATATATATATATGCCTAAGTATATACAGATACAGTTAAAATTAATTTGAAATTATTTAAGTTTTATTTAAAGTGAAAATTAATACTTACGGGTAAAGAGGAATGTATTTTATTTCATATTAAATGAGATTGAATTTTTTTACTTAAATTAGTTTCTCTTTTTAGTGAATCGAGTTTCAAATAACAATGATTCTAAAGAAGTTTCATTAAAAAAAACATTTTTTAATTTTTTTTTTCTTCGTACAGGCATAGAGGCTGAAGCGGTGATGTTGGGTCAAGCTATCAGTATGCTGCTACCGAAGGTGGTTGGTTATAAACTGGTCGGGGAATTGAACCCACTAGCTACATCTACCGATCTCGTACTTACCATCACTAAGGTGGGTAGTGTTATCTGTTCTAGAAGATTTAGACTGGGATGTTAAAGGACTTTATTGGGATGTTGAACGACATATACTGGGATGTTAAAAAATGTATATTGGGATGATAATGAACTTATACTAGGATGTTAATGAACTTATACCGGTATTTTAAAGGACTTATACTGGGTCGTTAAAGGACTTGTAGTGGGACACTAAAGGATGTCTACTGGGATGTTAATTGATATACTGGGATGTTAATGGACTTATACTAGGACATTATAAGCGGTATACTGGGATGTTAATGGACTGACACTGGGATATTAATGGTTTTATACTGGGATCTTAATTGACTTATACTGGGATGTTAATGGACTTATACTGGGATGTTAATGGACTTTATTGGGATGTTGAAGGACATATACTGGGATGTTAAAAGATGTATATTGGGATGATAATGGACTTATACTAGGATGTTAATGAACTTATACCGGTATTTTAAAGGACTTATACTGGGTCGTTAAAGGACTTGTAGTGGGACACTAAAGGACGTCTACTGGGATGTTAATGGACTGACACTGGGATATTAATGGTTTTATACCGGGATCTTAATTGACTTATACTGGGATGTTAATGGACTTATACTGGGTCGTTAAAGGACGTATACTGGGAAGTTAATCGACATACTAGGATGTTAATGGACTCATATTGCAATAATCATGAGTTGACATAGACATTATGGGGCTTATATAATAACATTTTTTTTTAAATTCAGCACCTTCGCTCCCTGGGCGTGGTGGGCAAGTTCGTAGAGTTCTTCGGCCCCGGTGTTTCGGCCCTGAGTATAGCTGATAGAGCGACAGTAGCAAACATGTGCCCAGAGTTCGGTGCCACTGTTGCGCATTTCCCCGTCGACGAGAGGTCGCTCATGTACCTGGTGCAGACTAGTGAGTAGATTCTTATATCTAAGAAGCATTTTTAACCGAATTGCTAAGACTTGTTACCAAATTTAGTGATTTTGATTCGTTTGGTTACTCCAAAGCCTATATTACATAAAAGTATAAAAAATACAAATCTCTCCTCTTTCTAATATTTTATATATTGTTACAACTTAGCCAAAACTCCACAAAGCACGCCGACAAATGTGAATGCACACCTGCCGGCCATAAAGCTAGGTTTATTACCTGCCCGCATTTGGACTTCTTTTGTTTACTTTGTGTTTAATATTTTCAATTAGAAAAGCAGTCTATTGTGTATTGTAATCCTTTATGATGGTCGTTAGCCAGGTGTGGTTCTTGGAAAACTTCAGTTGACGCGGTCGATTGTTGTATTGTACAGTTTAGTATAAAACAAGGCTAACGGTTGGGGTGGAGTGAGGTAGTCAAGCGACGATTACGATACGAGCAAGACGTGTACATTCGATAAGCTATACAGTGACGGACTTTGCGCGCGTTATTAAATCGTGCAGTTTGTGCTGGTTGTGTCCAGTTATATTTATACATCTTTTATAAGTGTTTGTGTAGTTCTAATAAATTCTATAGTAATTACAAATGGCATTTTAATTCGAGTCCCGTAACTCGTAACAATATAGTCGAGGTGGCGAAGTACGTCAATGGGATAAGTTCGTAGATCGTTCGTTTATAACTTTTTTAAACGCATTTTAACGCCAACTACACTTCGAAGACAGAATTCAATGGTGTCTTAGCTTTATTGACTGATTTGTTGTCGTCCTAACTATTCAAACACGGAAATAGTGAAAGGTGTATGGAGTTCCCCCAATGACAGACTTCGCCACCTTGACTATACTATTTTTTTTTACTATAACTGATATCTATTACTTTGTATGCCTTCCTAAACGCCATTTTACAGCTGGATTTCGCGGGAGCTTTCGTTACGCAGCATCAAGGTGCTGGAATAATATTCCACCAGCCATTAGAAATCTGCAATATTTTAATGGGATCAGAACTAAATTAAATATATTTTTAAAAGAACACCGGCGTTCACAACACGACCTAAAATATTGTTACGAGTTACGGGACTCGAATTAAAATGCCGTTAGAATTACTATAGAATTTATTAGAACTATACGAACACATATAACACAGGTACAGATATAAGTAAACACCACCAGTCTAAACGTAATGCACGATTCAATAACACGCGCAAAGTCCGCCATTAAATAGATTACCGAATGTAGTACGCACGTCTTGCTTCGCTTGTGCTTATCGCTTGACTGCCTCACCCCTCCGTTGGGGTCTTGCTCTATCTATACAAATGCAATATGTCTATCTTGCAAGCGTCGACGCAATTTCTTAGAAATCGTAACCCCGCACACCTGGCTAATGACTGCCATAAAAGATTACAATAAACAATCGGCTGTTTTCTAATCACCAATTTTAAACACAAAGTAAACAAAATAGTTCAATTGCCAAAAATATAATAAAGTGTATTTTTATGGTATACGGGTGTGAATCCACTTTTGTCGGCGTGTTTAGTCATAACAATATGATACAAGTGATATTTAACGGGGTATTCTGGTTTAGAAGCCCGAATTTTAGTTGTTTTTTTTTAGGTCGCGATAAAAGAAAACAACAAATATTTCTACTCTCCATTTTTTTTTATAGGTTTTTTATTGATATTTAATTTAAATAGGACAAAACTTTAATAAAATAAAGTATAAACAAAAAAGTACAGACCGGCAAAGTGGCTGATTAAAAAATGGCACACCCTGGTGTGCAGGATATCAATCCTTCCAGTGACCTGAAATGGAAAACAATTAATAGTCCTTAAAGAGGAAGGATTTAGCTATTGCACTAGACGTTTAAAAAAAATTACAAAATGGCGGCTGTTACGGCTGCAGCCAGCAACTGGACCGGTTGGCGCGGGGCGGCAGCCGCGGCGGGGGCGACGCGGCGCATCGGCCGGTGTCACATATGACAAGCACTTTTACTAACGATCCTCTCACGTCAACGCGCGCGCACCATACTTAAATAATATCAATTGTAAAACCAGTAAAGCAATAAAATTATAGATCTATATATAAACCGTTCATTATTCTTAAAGCATAAATCAAAGTACAGTCCACAAATTCACAACCGGAGTCTCAACAGGCTCAGGCCTTTACAGCGGCTGTTTAAAAAATACGTTTTGTTTTTTTTTTTGGGTTTCGAATAAAACGTATTTTTGTGTTGTACTAATTGTTTTGCATTTCAGGTCACTGAAAGGATTGATATCTTGCACACCAGGATGTGCCATTTTTTTATCACACCCCCACTTTGCCGGTCTGCAGTGTTTTTTTTTTAATTTTATTAATGTTTTGTACTATTAAAATATCAATAAAAAAATTATAAAATAATGTATAGTAGAAATATTTGTTGGTTTTTTTTTATCGCGACCGAAAAAAACACCTATAATTCGGGATTCTAAACCAGAATACCCCCTTAATTTAATTGTAATGTAGATTCTTTTATTTAATTTTTGTAATGCTCGTATTTATAACAGTAATATATTTATTCATGATTATTATTTTCCCTATTTCTTGTATATACTACGTATGTATGACTGATGCCCCTTTCAGGACAAGATTGTTATTTTAGTTTTAAATTAGTTAACAATTATACCTACACTATCCAATGTAATTTGTTCTGAATAAAATGATTTTATTTCTTTATTTATAAAATTGAATAAATAAAAACAAATGAGATTTCTCGTTTCAGATCGTCCGAATGAGAAAATTGACATAATCGAGGCGTATTTAAGAGCAACAAAACAGTTTAGGGATTATACTGATCCAACGCAAGACCCGGTGTTCTCCGAGGTAAGAGATGATATATTGTTACGACCGACAAAGACCAATGCACACCTGCAGTTTATTACCTTTTCGGCATTTAGACTTCTTTTGTTTACCTTATGTTTAAATTTTGTAATTAGAAAACAGCCTATTGTGTATTGTACTCGTTTATGGCCGTTTGCAGGCATAATTAGGCAGGTGTGAGACTACGAATTCTAAGAAATTCCATCTACGTGGGCGGGCAGCCATACTGTATCGGTGCAGTATATAGCAATGGCCCAATGGGGAGTCACAAGCGAGACAAGACGTGTGTACATCCAATAAGCTATATAGTGACGGACTTACGATAATAATTTCATAAAAAATTCAATAAAAACCAGTTCCGTTATTCAGTCATCATTTAATTTTATTTCTTTATTTAATTTCTTTGGGAAACATACAATAATTAATATTCTTAAATATAAAACACAAAATTAATACATATATCAATCGAGTTTCCACTAACAAATAATTTATATAATAAAAAATGGTTCAAATAGTTAATTTAAAAAAAAACAACAATTATACGAAAATTATATGAAATGTCCATTTAATTTACATGAGGTCAATCATACAAGAGTTAACAATACAAGAGGTCATTGAACAAAAAAAAAAAAAATCTCATCACAATAATCTATACATATAATAAAACTGTAGAGGTCGAATTTCTGTACAATGAAAAATATTGCTAAAAACCGAGGCAGGGGGATGTAAGAAGTGAAATAGAACTAATTTAGATTTTTGTTAATTCTATGTTTTCTGTTTGTCTGTCTGTTTGTACTGGCTAATCTCCGAAACGAATGGACCGATTTAAATGAAATTTTGTATGGTGGTAGCTTATATCCCTGGCCAACATATAAGTTTAACATTACTTTTGATCCCGAAAAATTAAAGAGTTCCCGTGGGATAGTTAAAAAACCGCACCACGCGGTCGAAATCGCGGACATCAGCTAGTTACTAATAAAATAGAGATAAAAAAGGAAAGTATTGTTACATGCCGTCAAAGATAAACGCACAGCTGCCTGTCGTAAGCGCAGTTTATTGTCTTCCCAGATTTAGGAATTCTTTTGTGTTTTTAATTGTAACTAAGAAAAACATGCTATTGTTCTTCTACTTGTTTTAAGACCATCATTAGCGTCGAACTAATCCTTATTGTTATTGTTTTCGACTTGTTGGCCTTTCGCAGGAATAGATAACCAGGTGTTCAAATTACTATTTCTCGGAAACTCAGTGTGCGCGACCAATTTTTTTTGTACTGTGTAGTTAGTATAAAATAATGCCCGAATGGAGGGGTGGGCAGTCAAGCGAAGACTACGAGACGAGTAAGACGTTTGTAGTACTCTCGATTAGCGATATAGACAGCGGACTTTGCGCGTGTCGAATTGCATTGAATCGTGCAGAGTGAATTGGTTGCATCCAGTTTTATTTGCATTTGTTTTATACGTGTTTGTACAGTTCTAATAAATTCTATAGTAGTTCCAACGGCATTTTTAATTGGAGTCCTGTAGCTCTAATAGTATAAAAAAGTTTGTCATCGTTCTAAATTACAACATTTTTTAATTTGGGTTTTAAATTTATTTAAGTTACATATGAAAGGATCTATATTAGTAAATAGTGCGTTGTATTGCTGACAAGTGCGGTATAAAAACGTGCATTTTGAATAGTTAGTTTTTATAAATGGTACTGATAATAGAGATTTGTCACGTGAGCTCAAACGGGGACACTTTATGATTTTTATTTATCACCTATTACACCCTTCTTAGGGGTTGAATTTCCAAAAACACCGATGCACGTGTACATTTATTTCTAATCATGAACAGCTATGTGGGTCAAGCACAAAAAGTTTTACATGTCCTACAGGAGAAGACTACAAATGTTGGAACAATATGTTTATATTGTTACAACTTAAGTTCTGACAAAAACAAAACCCACCTGCATATCTATAAAAAAACACATTTTATTACCTGTCGACATTTGAACTAACTGTAATTATTTTATGATTGTCTTGTTTTGTTTACTTATTTATTGGTTATTATAGAGAACGGCCTATTGTACTCGTTCTGGCCGTTTGCAGGCATAATTACTCAGGTGTGCGGATTACGATTCTAGGAAATTCGGTCCACGCTGCCGGGCGGACATGTTGAATTTGTGCGATATAAAGCAATGGCCCAATTGAGGAAGGGCAGTCGAGCGATAACCACGAGCGAAACGAGACTTGTGTATATTCGGTAATCTATTTAGTGACGGACTTTGCGCGTGTTATTGAAGTACGATCTTCGGCATTATGTTTGGACTTGTTGCGTTCGGTTATATTTGTACCTATGTTATACGTGTTTGTATAGTTCTAATAAACTCTATATTAATTCCAATGGCATTTTAATTCGAGTCCCGCAATTCGTATGAAAAGTTGTTTATTTTTACATGTTTTTATAATTAAAAAGTATATTTTTTATTATTAGGTTATTTTCCAACGTCTACCAAAACCGAACCAGTATCTGAATAGTCTACAGTAGGATACATTTTGGTTTGAACGAAGGCAATAAAAAATAATTTATTTGTTAAAATACAAAAGACTGATAACAAATTCCACGCGGACGACGTCGCGGGCACAGCTGGTCTTATATAATAAAAAAATACACGAACAAATAATGTACATATGGAATTTATGTAACTTGAACACTTTATCTTCCGTTTTTGTGTTAGACCCACCTGTATCCACTTTTTTACCCTCTCAGGGGTTGAATTTTCCCACCTATAGGGAGGAACCGACAGTATACCCGCCACGCTTGTCGAAGACGAATTGGTAGACTTAACACATCGGGTTGTCTCGATGTGCAGGTTGCATCACGATGTTTTCCTTCACCGTTATTAGCACGTGGTAATTGTAACAATATATACATTAGGTCAGAAATCCGGCCAGGATTCGAATATACCTATTGCAACATGCCCCTTCCTCCACCTACGTTTTGTTTTTTTTTTAAATTGCAGGTCGTTGAACTCGACCTAGCGACAGTGGTGACATCTGTTAGTGGCCCGAAGAGACCTCAAGACCGAGTCTCCGTCTCTGTCATGAAGAAAGATTTCAATGAATGTCTGACTAACAAGGTAAGTTAACATATACGGCGCGTTCCATTAGTAGTTCACAACGCCCAAAATGCTGCGTCTGCCGTTCCACATGGCGACCGTGGTCGATATGGTCGTGGCGAAAACGTCATAATTGTCGATAATACAGCGCTCACAACGACCCATGTCAGAAGGTGGTTCGAAGTGGGCGTTGACCACAGAGCATTAATTCTCTCTATCGATTGACATTGAAGAAGGCGCGATTTTCAAATCAACCAATGATGTTTGTGTATTTCGTTGTTTATGACATCAACGCTCCATAATCCATTCCACTAGAGTGACTAGAGTTTATGATGGTAACGCCCGCAATCAAGTGGAACGGGAAAAATCGCGGTCGTGAACGTGGTCGTTGTGAGCCTCTTGCGGAACGTACCCATAATGGTGTAAAAACTATATCTAGAGTCCGCGCCGCAAAAGAAGTCTCACGGAAAATTAAGGAATTGAAAACTGATAGAAAAAGCTACGCTATTTTAGTAAAGTAGCTATGAAGTAAATTTACAACTCTAAATCTAATCATAGTAAAAACTACTGAACGGATTTAAATGAAACTCGAAACGGAGCCAACTTGTATCACGGGGCGTAATTTAGGATACTTATTATCCCGGTAAATGACGTCGTTTGCGTGGGATAGACGAAAATAGCGAAAAAGACGACGATGAGACTTATAATTGAAATTGCATTTTAACGGTTTTAAGCGCGGTATTTTATTTGATTTTTATTAATCCGACGTTTCGGCCACTTTTTTAAAAATTACCTTAAAGTAAATAATAAACAAAAATTAAAAGTTAAAATTAGAAAGTTGGCGGTAGGCTAAATAAAAACTTTAACATTACTCATTGACACTTAGAAAGAAAGAAGAAAGAAAAAGATTTATTGATTTAAAAAAGTCGACGCTATACATAAAAGACACATAATACATTCACAATAAATTTTACACAAAAAAAAACCCGATTCACAAAACACAAAACATATATAACTTAACATCTCCGTTTTCCGTAATCACAGCTACTAAAAAATCATCGAGTTACAACCTAAGCGCCGACAAAGACAAATTCCACCTACAGATTTGTAGAAGCACATTTATTACCCGTCGGTATTTGAACTAATAACATTGAAACTATTGTAATTCTTCTATGATCGTCTTGTTTTGTTTACTTATTTATTGGCATACGTTTCTAGAGAACAGCCTATTGTTGTATTGTAATCATTAGCCAGGTGTTGCGGATTTTAAAGTACAAAGCGATTGTAGGAAATTCGGTCCACGTGGCCGGGCGGGCACATTGCACTTGTGCAGGATAAAACGATGGCCTGATTGAGGGAGGAGGGCAGTCGAGCGAGAACCACGATCAAAGCGAGTCGTGTGTACTACAATCTGGAATCTATTAGTGACGGACTTTGCGCGTTTTATTGAATTCCGACCTACTGCATTATGTTTGGACTTGTTGTGTTCGGTTATATTTGTACCTGTGTTATACGTGTTTGTATAGTTCTAATAAACTCTATAATAATTCCAACAGCATTTTAATTCGAGTCCCGTAACTCGTAACACTACAATCTCCTATCATCTCGTGATTTAAATCCTCCATTTGCGAATCTGACTAGTACATGACTGTTCATCTGTGATGATAGATCTAACCTCTATAGCTATCTAAATCCCAGTGATAGTATAGTAAACATATCTCCTGCGATACAAATAGCTAGATTTGTTAGACGTCTTCTTTCTTCAAATGTTTTCTTCAACACGTCGATATGAATTTAAATTGGTGATGAAAATGGTGATAGATTCCGTCTATGATAGGTATCATATACCCAGTGATAGATTTGGGAAACTTATCTACTGAGGTAGTGATAGCTATTTGAGATAGATTTGTCTTTGTCGTAGGAATGTCTCGAAATTATCCTGATTAGCTGATCTCTTCCTAAGTTGCTCTACATGTCTTGATCTTATGCTTTCTTTATCTATTTCTGGAAGCGATGACTATACATAACCGAGACATAGCTGAGTCGTACCAATTTTACAATAATTTTGGTGATGAAGTTGGTGATGATCTGTCATTTTTTTTTAACTCATCTACAGACTCGTGTTCCGTACCCCTTTTTACAACTTAATTTCTATGAAAGTTTTTAGAGTTTATTTTTGTTACTCTGTGTGACATTAATTTAGTGATTTTTATGTTGCAGTGTACCTTAAGAATAACTTATAATATTATTTTTTTCTATTTTTAATACTAAACGTATACTAATGTGGAGTGTATCTGTTACATGCTGGTGTTGTGAGGAAGTGAATGTGCAGTGTGTCTTATGTCTATACCTATATATATCTTAACTAGTGCCATTTGTGTTGCTTTTCCTTTCTGTGCCTAGGTTATTAATTTTTAGGCTCTTTGTGTGTCTTGGTTTCTGAAGTGTGCGTGTAATGCAATGCGGTGGTAGTGCGCGTTGGTGTGAGTATGTGTATGAGTTTTGTTGTCGGTTGTGTGTTTGTGACTTTGTGTGGTGTTATAATTTATTGTTAAAATGTTGTGACATGAAAATTTTTCAGTTGGGATCTGTCATTTATAACTATCACACACCCAGTGATAGAATAATAAATCTACTTCGCTATCGCAGTAGATAGATTTATTATTATATCACTATTGATAGCTCCAAAAAATACACAAAACATGGTGTTTCCAGTGTTGATTTTCTGTATTCCACGATGGCAATGATGTTGCTGAAACTATCGTCTATGACTATCATACACCCAGTGATAGAGTGGCACATATCTACTGTGATGGTGATAGCTGTAGAAAATAGAGATATGCAAATGGTTTGAAAGTCGTTGATGAGATGTTTTCTTCACAATGTATATGATATCGTCCATAATTTATAATTATCTCACACCCAGTAATAGACTGGCAAACTTATGTGCGTGCTGTAATATCTACAGAAAATACACAAAACATGGTGTTTTCGATGATGATGTTGATGAAACTATCGTCTATGACTATCACACACCCAGTGATAGAGTGGAAAACGTATCTACTGTGATGGAGACACCTACAGAAAATAGATATGGTGTTTTTGATGGTGATTTTCTGTATTCCACGATGTTGATGTTGATGAAACTATCGTTTTTAACTATCACATACCCAGTGATAGAGTGGCACGTATCTGCTGTGGTAGTGATAGCTGTAGAAAATAAACATGCACAAATGGACTGAAAGTCGTTGATGAAATGTTTTCTGCACAATGGAGATGATACCGTCCATTATTTATAACTATCACACACCTAGTGATACACTAGAAAATCTATCTACTGTGGTGATGATTAATATATCAAAGTGACACAAATATGTTGTTTTCGATGATGACTTTTGTTTCCTCCACAATGACGATGTTGTTGATGATACTATCATTTTCTTTAACTATCACACACCCAGTGATAGAGTGGCATATATCTACTGTGGTAATGATAACTACCGAGAATAAACAGAAATATGTCATTTTCGGTGATGTCTTTTCTGTATTCCACGATAGAGATGATTTTGATAAAACTATCGTCTATGACTATCACACACCCAGTGATAGAGTGGCACATATCTACTGTGATGGTGATAGCTATAGAAAATAGAACAATATTGGTGTTTTCGATGATGATGATTTTGTTATTGTAAATTTGATGTCTTTTCTGTATTCCACGATAGCGATGATGTTGATGAAACTATCGTCTATGACTATCACACACCCAGTGATAGAGTGGCACATATCTACTGTGATGGTGATAGCTATAGAAAATAGAAAAATAATGGTGTTTTCGATGATGATGAATTTTGTACTCCACGATGGTGATTTTGTTATTGTAAATTATCTTCTATAACTGGCATATATCTACTGTGGTCATGATAGCTACCGAGAATAAACAGAAATATGTAATTTTCGGTGATGTCTTTTCTGTATTTCACGATAGCGATGATGTTGATGAAACTATCGTCTATGACTATCACACACCCAGTGATAGAGTGGCACATATCTACTGTGATGGTGATAGCTATAGAAAATAGAACAATATTGGTGTTTTCGATGATGATGATTTTGTTATTGTAAATTTGATGTCTTTTCTGTATTCCACGATAGCGATGATGTTGATGAAACTATCGTCTATGACTATCACACACCCAGTGATAGAGTGGCACATATCTACTGTGATGGTGATAGCTATAGAAAATAGAACAATATTGGTGTTTTCGATGATGATGATTTTGTTATTGTAAATTATCTTCTATAACTGGCATATATCTACTGTGGTCATGATAGCTTCCAAGAATAAACAGAAATATGTAATTTTCGGTGATGTCTTTTCTGTATTCCACGATAGCGATGATGTTGATGAAACTATCGTCTATGACTATCACACACCCAGTGATAGAGTGGCACATATCTACTGTGATGGTGATAGCTATAGAAAATAGAACAATATTGGTGTTTTCGATGATGATGATTTTGTTATTGTAAATTATCTTCTATAACTGGCATATATCTACTGTGGTCATGATAGCTACCGAGAATAAACAGAAATATGTAATTTTCGGTGATGTCTTTTCTGTATTCCACGATAGCGATGATGTTGATGAAACTATCGTCTATGACTATCACACACCCAGTGATAGAGTGGCACATATCTACTGTGATGGTGATAGCTATAGAAAATAGAACAATATTGGTGTTTTCGATGATGATGATTTTGTTATTGTAAATTATCTTCTATAACTGGCATATATCTACTGTGGTCATGATAGCTACCGAGAATAAACAGAAATATGTAATTTTCGGTGATGTCTTTTCTGTATTCCACGATAGCGATGATGTTGATGAAACTATCGTCTATGACTATCACACACCCAGTGATAGAGTGGCACATATCTACTGTGATGGTGATAGCTATAGAAAATAGAACAATATTGGTGTTTTCGATGATGATGATTTTGTTATTGTAAATTATCTTCTATAACTGGCATATATCTACTGTGGTCATGATAGCTACCGAGAATAAACAGAAATATGTAATTTTCGGTGATGTCTTTTCTGTATTCCACGATAGCGATGATGTTGATGAAACTATCGTCTATGACTATCACACACCCAGTGATAGAGTGGCACATATCTACTGTGATGGTGATAGCTATAGAAAATAGAAAAATAATAGTGTTTTTGATGATGATGAATTTTGTACTCCACGATGGTGATTTTGTTATTGTAAATTATCTTCTATAACTGGCATATATCTACTGTGGTCATGATAGCTACCGAGAATAAACAGAAATATGTAATTTTCGGTGATGTCTTTTCTGTATTCCACGATAGAGATGATTTTGATAAAACTATCGTCTATGACTATCACACACCCAGTGATAGAGTGGCACATATCTACTGTGATGGTGATAGCTACAGAAAATAGAACAATAATGGTGTTTTTGATGATGATGATTTTGTTATTGTAAATTATCTTCTATAACTGGCATATATCTACTGTGGTCATGATAGCTACCGAGAATAAACAGAAATATGTAATTTTCGGTGATGTCTTTTCTGTATTCCACGATAGAGATGATTTTGATAAAACTATCGTCTATGACTATCACACACCCAGTGATAGAGTGGCACATATCTACTGTGATGGTGATAGCTATAGAAAATAGAACAATAATGGTGTTTTCGATGATGATGAATTTTGTACTCCACGATGGTGATTTTGTTATTGTAAATTATCTTCTATAACTGGCATATATCTACTGTGGTCATGATAGCTACCGAGAATAAACAGAAATATGTAATTTTCGGTGATGTCTTTTCTGTATTCCACGATAGAGATGATTTTGATAAAACTATCGTCTATGACTATCACACACCCAGTGATAGAGTGGCACATATCTACTGTGATGGTGATAGCTATAGAAAATAGAACAATAATGGTGTTTTCGATGATGATGAATTTTGTACTCCACGATGGTGATTTTGTTATTGTAAATTATCTTCTATAACTGGCATATATCTACTGTGGTCATGATAGCTACCGAGAATAAACAGAAATATGTAATTTTCGGTGATGTCTTTTCTGTATTCCACGATAGCGATGATGTTGATGAAACTATCGTCTATGACTATCACACACCCAGTGATAGAGTGGCACATATCTACTGTGATGGTGATGGCTATAGAAAATAGATAAAAATATTTTCTTTTCGATGATGACTTCTGTACTCCACAACGACGATGTTGATGATACTATCGTCTATAACTATCACAAACCCAGTGATAGAGTGGCACCTATCTACTGTAGTAGTGAAAGCTATAGAAAATAGACATACACAAATAGACTGAAAATTGTTCATAAGATGGTTTCTTCATCATGTAGATAATATGGTCCTTTATTTATAACTATCACACACCCAATGATAAATGGTCCAACTTATCTACTGTGATGGTGGTGATAACTACAGGAAAAAACATGATATTTTCGATGAAAATTTTCTGTACTCCATAAAGGTGATCTTGTTGATGAAACTATCTTCTATAACTATCACATACCCAGTGATAGAGTGGCACCTATCTACTGTGGTAGTGATAGCTGTAGAAAATAGAGATACACACAATTGAACTGAAAGTAGTTAATGAGATGTTTTCTTCACAATTCATATTATCATCTATAATATGGTCCATTATTTATAACTATCACAAACCCAGTGATAAATTGTTAAAACTGTTTACTGTGGTGCTGATAGCTATATACAATAGACAAAAAATTATGTTGATTTCGACAATGACTTTTCTGTACTCCACAATGACGATGATGTTGATGATACTATCGTCTTTAACTATCACATACCCAGTGATAGGGTGGCAAATCTAATTGCCGTGGTAGTAGTAGCCGTAAGAATAGACAAAAAATGCGTTGAAATTGGACGAGGATATGTTCTCTTCACTATTTTGATGACACTCTCTATCACCTATTACTATCAGGCACCCAGTGATAGAGTGGTAAACCTATCTACTGTGATAGTGATAGCAATAGAAAATAGACTTACACAAGCATTTAAGACGCTGATGATGAAATGTTTTCTTCACCATGTCGATGACATTACCCATTATAGATAACTATCACATACCCAGTGGAAAGACTGGCAGACTGATAGAAAATAAACAAACAAAATGATATTGATTTTCGTTAATGACATGTTTACAATCACACTATCCATCACCTGTTACTATCACAAACCCAGTGATAGAGAGGCAAACCTATCTACTGCGATATTGATAGCTAGAGAAAATAGACAAAGATATTAATTGTCGATGATGAATTCTTCGTCTTCCAATTGTGATGACGCTATTCATCATCTGTAACTATCACACACCCAGTGATAGAGTGGAAAATCTATCCGCGCTGGTAGTGATAGCTATAGAAAATAGACAAACAAGTTGCTGGCTGTCGACGATGAGTCCTTCGTCTTTCAAAGCTGATGACACTATCCATCATCTGTAACTATCACTCACCCAGTGATAGAGTAGCAAACCTATCAGCTGTGGTGGTGATAGCTACAGAAAATACAAAAACAAAGATGCTGATTGTTGACGATGATTTTTTCGCCTTCCAATGGTGATGACATTATCCATTATCTATAACTATCACACACCCAGTGATAGAGTGGAAAATCTATCTACTGCGACATTGATAGCTAGAGAAAATAGACAAACAAGATGCTGGCTGTCGACGATGAGTCCTTCGTCTTTCAATGGCGGTGACAGTATCCATCATCTGTAACTATCACTCACCCAGTGATAGAGTAGCAAACCTATCAGCTGTGGTGGTGATAGCTACAGAAAATAGACAAACAGGGTGTTGGCTGTCGACAATGAGTTCTTCGTCTTCCAATCGTGATGATACTATACATCATCTATAACTATTACACACCCAGTGATAGAGTAGCAAACCTATCCGCCGTGGTAGTGATAGCCATAGCAAATAGACAAACAAGGTGTTGGCTGTCGACGATGGGTGTTTCGTCTTTAAATGACGATGACACTATTCATCATCTGTAACTATCACACACCCAGTGATACAGTAGCAAACCTATCTACTGTGGTAGTGATAGCTATAGCAAATAGACAAACAAGATGCTGGCTGTCGATGATGAGTCCTTCATATTTCAATGATGATGATACCATCCATCATCTGTAACTATCACTCACCCAGTGATAGAGTAGCAAACCTATCTGCTGTGGTGGTGATAGCTACAGAAAATAGACAAACAGGGTGTTGGCTGTCGACAATGAGTTCTTCGTCTTCCAATCGTGATGATACTATACATCATCTATAACTATTACACACCCAGTGATAGAGTAGCAAACCTATCCGCCGTGGTAGTGATAGCCATAGCAAATAGACAGACAAGGTGTTGGCTGTCGACGATGGGTGTTTCGTCTTTAAATGATGATGACACTATTCATCATCTGTAACTATCACACACCCAGTGATATAGTAGCAAACCTATCTGCTGAGGTGGTGATAGCTACAGAAAATAGACAAACAAGATGCTGGCTGTCGACAATGAGTTCTTCGTCTTCCAATCGTGATGATACTATACATCATCTCTAACTATTACACACCCAGTGATAGAGTAGCAAACCTATCCGCCGTGGTAGTGATAGCCATAGCAAATAGACAGACAAGGTGTTGGCTGTCGACGATGGGTGTTTTGTCTTTAAATGATGATGATACTATCCATCATCTGTAACTATCACTCACCCAGTGATAGAGTAGCAAACCTATCTGCTGTGGTGGCGATACCTACAGAAAATAGAAATCTTAATATGTTGAATGTTAACAATTTGCAAGGAAATACAGTGTCCCCATGCTATGAATTGGCGATACTCTAAATATAATATTATTAGTTAATAGTCCGTAATTTTGAATAAAAATTAAGTATGTGTTTTCCTATAATATTTTCTTAAGTTTTCGCGACTAGTGTAACATAATAAAACTACGTTTTAACGGTAATTTGTTTTGGCTGCTTTTCAGTAGCCGTTATTTCAGACAAAGATTTCAAGTGTCAGTTAGTATTGTTAAAAGTGTAAAGTTTTATTTAGCCTACCGCCAACTTGTTCATTTTAATTATTCAGTTTTAATTTCGTTTATGGTCATTATTTACTCTATGGGAGTCTAATGTAATTTACCACCGCTTCGCAACATGTAGTTTGAAGATCAAATAAATATAAATTACCGCGCTTAAAACCGTTAGAACGTAGCGTTATTATATGTGTTTTCCTTTATTGCGATACTAAAAAAATAGACAAAGTTATGGGTATTGATATTTATAAAAAAGAACTGAACTGAAAGAGTTGTATACGATAAATTTACCTTGTTGGATATGTTCAGCAGTACACCAATCACAAAATCGTACACCGCACTACACATAATTTAAATAAATTATACATATTTCATTTAAAAATACTTAAAAGACAGACACTTTCATAAAAACAAAATAATTATCATAATAAATTTTGGACCAATTAAATATTCAGATACAGTGTTTAAATTTACGGCACGCTGTTCTATTTACAAAACTCGTCTTATCAGCTCGATTGCCAAAGTTGTACTGAATGCAATGAGCAAATGACAGTGGTATTTAAATCAAAATATTGGTCATGTACCTGACTTATTTATTGTGAATAATTAATTAATAGGTGAAAACTAATTAGCTAAAGGAGATTAAGGTGTAATTATATAATTATTAGTATTTAGAAATCATTTTGAAAATATGTTTACGACACATTTTCGATTGAAAACGGGTTGTGTTTATTAATGAGTTGATTTTAAGGAGTCTTGTAATGCTGGTTATTTTTAAGATGTTCTAGCGCGTTAATTTTCATAACCGCCAGCAAGTGGTAATGATTTTAACAACAAGCAGAATAGATCACGAAAAAATTTCTAGCAGAAATGAAATCTATTTTTTTTTAATGCAGCAAACAGGCTGGCGGCCCAACTGTGATGAAAAGTGGCTACCATCATAAAAACTACGTTTTATCGGTTTTAAGCGCGGTAATATATTTGATTTTTATTATTCCGACGTTTCGGTCACTTCAGTGGCCGTGATCACGGAAGACAAAGATGTCAAGTGTCAATGAGTACTGTTAAAGTTTTATTTAGCCAACCGTCAATTTGTTCGTTTTAATGATTTAGTTTTAATTTAGAGTGAGATCCCAGTCACTCCAGACTTAGGTGATTTTAGTAAAGATGCAATTTTTAAGATCGATACTTTAACATAAAGTTAGAAAGGAATGGATACTCGCTAAGCTGAAAGCGGGGCCGTTTTTCAGGTAGCAGGTATCAAAGGTGGAAAAAACCATACTAACTTACGTCAAAGTAGCAAGGCTAGTTTTTACATATGTCATATATGATATTGTTATAAACCAAGATATACAGTTGCCAGACACTTCTTGTGGGTCATAACTGTTGCCAGACACTTTAAAAAAAAATGTGGGAACTTACGTCATTTTAGCAAGGCTGAATTTTATATATATTATCAAGTATAATATTTTAAAATATTTTCCAATGAGCCAGACAAATCTGACGGGCCAAATATCCTCCCAGACTCGTTAACAGTTCCGCTGTGTGAGAAAGTGCGAGAGTATTATTCAAGCGTATAAGTACAAGTGAGATGCACCCTGACGCGTGACTATATATAATATATATAAAATTTAAACATAAATAATATTGAATTGACTTGAATAATGCTATCCCACTTCCTCGCACAGCGGAATTCTTAGCGAGTCTGGGAGGATATTTGGCTCGTCAGATTTGTCTGGCTCCTTGGAAAATATTTTAAAATGTTATACTTGATAATATATATAAAATTCAGCCTTCCTAAAATGACGTAAGTTCCCACATTTTTTTTTAAAGTGTCTGGCAACAGTTATGGCCAACAAGAAGTGTCTGGCAACTGTATATCTTTGTTTATAACAATATCACATATGACATATGTAAAAACTAGCCTTGCTACTTCAACGCAAATAAAAAAAAATATAATATTATAAAATTCTAAACATGCCGTATCTGTATATATACTATACTATATAAACGACGGAGAACACGATTCAATTTTTTTACATTTATTGTCTGTTTGTTCGGAATTCTTGTAAAAACTGCTGGGCCGATTTCGATGCGGTTTTCGCTGATCGACAGCTAACTCTTAAATTTTTATACTGGGTATCTCGCCGGAATTTTTCTGGGAATTATTTAAATAGGCCAGATTAAAAACGAAAAAGAAATCCAATGTGATTTTTTTACTGATCGATGGCAAATGTAGTGTTATAAAACGTGTGTGTAATATTTTTTTCTCCCGGGAATCCCGCGGTAATTTCAAGTCGAGCGTGGACGAAGTCGCGGGCATGTCCTAGTGTCGTATAAATATCATGAACATTATATAATTATTTGGATTTGATTTAATTCGTTATGCACTGCACTTACTAGGTTATGAAATAGCACAGCGGAGTTGGTTCTAATATTAGTGCGTAAACTTACCTTACTTTCCATGGCCTCCCAAACTCCGGTCGTTGCAGACTTGTCCCGGACAAAACCATTTAGTGATTTAGCTTTATGAAAGTGAAAATTTCATTAGCCAAAACACCAAATGGTCTTGCCAGGTATAACTTCTGTTCTCTTCATTAGTTTTGTTGGCCTGGTACTTCTAGAACGTAAGTGACTAATGTTGATATCAGACTGATCAACCAAATTGAATCAATTTGGTTGAAAGGCATAGAACTATTGCAAAAGGATATGAAGGCATTCGATGATATTGAATGATTCAAATTTATATCCATCACTGGTTGATTCATGTATATATTAATACGTGAAGCAAAAACTTTGTACCGCTTTTTACGAAAATTGCGCAGACGTAGGAGTATGTTTCGCACACTTGTAGTTTATATAGAGGAGTGCAGAATGCTAGTATTTTTTTATAATTATTTATAAAAAATACATTAAATTAATAAAAAAACATTACACACACTACCATGTATTTGACACACACACGCATATATACTCTTTTGTTTATTGTTCAAGTCAGATGAACCGTGTAGCCTTGGCGAAATCTGTGATTATAGATGTATAGTCATTGACAACAAATTATTTTGGTCGAATCTCGACCACGGGCGAACACTAGTTCGAATTAAAAGATGGAGGTGGACCGTCTAATAGCACCTTAAAGATTTTGGTAATTTAAAAAAGCACTTACCTAAAACATTTTCCGGTATATATAGATAGATTTATATTGTAATACTTCATTATATATGTGTATAATTGAATGTTATCAAACTTGTGGTAAAATTTTCTCATTAGTTACTCATATACAGGGTGTTATCTATAATATTATAAAATTGTAAACATGCCGCGTCTGTACATTGAAGCTATTAAAAAAATACAACTGAAATTGACTATATAAACGATGGAGAACAAAACAACAAAAAGGAGGAGGAAAAAGGAAAAAAAACACACATTGCACTAGCTAGGATAATATATATATATATTACACACAGTTTAGTATTAAAATTAGAATAAATTAATATAATAAGTTATTCGTAAGGTACACCACAACACAAATATCATTGAATCAGTGTCACGCATAATAACAAAAATAAACAATAAGCGTGTATAAATTTTAAAAACTTGATTAAAGTGGAAAAAGGAACTCGATTCCGTAGAGTTGTTAAAAAAAAACGATTGCAATTTTTGTTGGTCAGTCTGTTTGTTCGGGATTTAAGTAAAAATTACTGGGCCGATTTCGATGCGGTTTTCGTTAATCGACAGATAATTCTTAGACTTGAAACTCTGCGCTACTTTTTATCCCGGGGATCCCGCGGGACTTTTCCTGGGAATGATTTAAAATGGCCATATAGAAAAAATCGATTTGCAATGTGATTTTTTACTTTTGATAGCAAATGCAATGTAACGAAATGTGTGATATTTCTTATCCCAGAAATCACTCGGGTTTTTTCCGGGAGCGATTTTAGCTATCCGGGTGCATGAAAATTCCCTTTTCCAGCTGTCCGGGTGCATGAAAATTATCTTATTCCGATACAGTTCTCACTAAAACGATAGATTACATTCTTTTTTAAATGCTGTGGTACTTTGTGTCCCGGGAGCTCCGCGGGAATTTCAAGTCGAGTGTAGACGAAGTCGCGAGCATATCCTAGTAAATAAATAAAAGAGCCTGAGATAGATAAATAGAAAATAAACGAATTTTAAGATAGACGTGGTGTTGGTGGGGAGTTTTTGTCCGCTTCTTCCCCTTAAACCACCATAACGCGTTTCAAGCGTTGTGTATAAAATAGAAAGTAGAATTAAACTTTACCTTTCAGTACAAAAGCAGCTTTACATAGTATAAAAAGTAGCTTTTCGCGTCTGTCTGTTTATCCGCTAACTTCTAAACCACGCAAATTTTTAAAAGGGTTTTTACCATCATTTAGATAATTTTTCACGAAAGGTTTATTTGTACTAGTGGTCGCCCGTGGTCGTGGTCGACCATAATAATTAATGTCAAAGACTATAATACTTCTGTAATCACAGATTTCGCCAAAGCAACAATAAACAAAAGAGTATATACGTGTGTGTGTCAAATACATGGTAGTGTGTGTAATGAATTTTAATGCATAATTTTAAAAAATATTAAAATTCTGCACTCCTTCTCTATATAAACTATAAGTGTGCGAAATTTCATACTCCTCCGTCCGCGCAATTTTCGTAAAAAGGGGTACAAAGTTTTTACTTCACGTATTAATATATAGATTTTTTTTTATGCAAGTATAACGAAGCTATTGCCAAGGATTTGACCCCAATATTTAATACAAAAAAGGGTTATTATTAATATAGTTTCAATATGATAGGTTTGGTGATATACGGATTCGATGCTTGCAATGAGCGAAGTCACGGGATTGGTCTAGTGTGTTAACAAATAAAATCAACCTGTATAAGCTATATGCAACGCATTTTGTGGTCAACCACATATAGATTCGTTATCATTCCTCGAACGACAAACAAATATATATATATGTGTATACCCAAATAATATACTCAACAAAGGTTAAAATTACAAAAAAATATTTGCAAAAAAATTCGACGTTAAGAGTAACTCGAAGCAAAATAAAAAAACTACTTCTTGAAGTCGATGCGAAGTAAAACATAAAAAAAATTACTATATTTAGCAAATTTGTTAATTTTTTATATATATACTAGCTGCACCCCGCGGTTTCACCCGCGTGGTGATGGAAAATCGTTATATTTTGAATAATTCACACTATATCTTTATAAATTATAGCCTATGTGTTATTCTGATGTGTAAGCTATATTATTGTGAAGTTTCATCAAAATCCATTCAGTAGTTTTTGCGTGAAAGAGTAACAAACATACATCGATACATTCTTACAAACTGTCGCGTTTATAATATTAGTAGGATTTTACTTTTTAATTACTCTTGAGGACTATTTTTTAATACTTTTAAGTTACGTATATGGTGTTTAATGTCAAGAACACTTTTCGATTAGCAAGCTATCATAGGCGTGTTTAAAAATCAATATAATTTGATAAGAATATGTCTCATCTGGTTATCATTTGGGTGAAGGTCGAATAGAGGTTAAAATTTAATTTTACTTCCTATTTTATGTGCACCGCTGCGCAACGTGTTACCTATAGCAGTTTGACACATAAATCTTAAAATTCTGATGTCCGTGACTTCGTCCGCGTGGTGCGGTTTTTTAACTATCGCACGGGAACTCTTTAATTTTTCGGGATCAAAAGTATCATATATGTTGACCAGGGATATGAGCTACCACCATACAAAATTTCATTTAAATCGGTCTAGTCGTTTTGGAGATTCGCCGGTACAAAGACAGAAAGAAAAAATTCAAAAAAAAGTCCAAATTACTATTTCACTCCTTACATCCCCCTGACTCGGTTTTTAGCATTTTTTTTCATTGTACAGAAATTCGACCTCTTCAGTTTTATTATATGTATTATAAGTTGTAGCAAACAGTGCATACAAGGTAAGACGAAGACATAATAAGATGAAATAAGAACGTCTGCCCATTTTTACGCCCGATACTTATTGCCCTCATCTCCCTCAATAGTCCTACACTTGTCCTTGGGTGCATTATTATATGGTGTAGACAGGTATAATCGCCAGTCAGTGTCACGTCACACCATTATATTAATACGTGAAGCAAGATCTATGTACCCGTTATTACGAAAATTGCGCGGACGGAGGAGTATGTTTGGCACACTTATAGTTTATATAGAGGAGTGCAGAATGCTAGTATTTTTTAAAATAATGCACAAAAAATACATTAAATCAATAAAAAAAAAAAACATTACACACACTACCATGTATTTTGACGCCCTCTGTGGTTGAGCGGGCTAAGCCTTTGCCGGCTTACCTCACTGCAACGCAGAGGCTCCGGGTTCGATTCCTGGTATGGTAAATTTCGGGAACGTATTTTCCCCGTTATTTACTATGGTCTGGGTGTCTGGCATCGGCCCCAGAATAGTCCGTTGTATATTACCCATAACACAAGCGTAACTTGCTTAATTTGGGGATATACAGTGTGTGTGTTTGTCTGCTGATTGACTTATTTATCAATCTATTTGACACACACGCGCAGCACTTATATACTTTTTTGTTTATTGTTAAAATCTCAAATTAACAATGTAGCCTTGTCGAAATTTGTGATTATAGAAGTATAGTCTTTGACAACACAACCTTAATAATGTTCAAATTTATAATATAAATTAATTATGGTCGAATTTCGACCACTGGGCGACCTAGTTTCCATTAAATTTGTCAAAGAGCCTCTGCGTGTTGGACTTCCTATGGCCCCACGCAAGCCCTCCAAAAGTCCGGGCCATTTTTATGGCCCGTGGTCTTCAACGACTTCAGGATATAATAGCGACAAGACATACAAAAAATTCATTTACATAAATTCCTCATATTTTTGGCAAAATAAAAACATACACAAACGTCATACTTCGACTTTGTTTATTAGTGTTGATTAATGAAATAATTAAACTTTTTCATTGTTCAACATAAAGTGATTAGACTAATGATTTAAAACCAAAGATGGCGTAGTTAAGTAATTGGTGACTACTTCGATTGCTAAAGAATGTTATGACTTAGTTATTTTGTTCGATTAATTAATTGGTTCAGATTGAAAGTAACGCTTTTTATTTTATTTGATTTATTTGGTAAATCTGTAATAATTATCATTGTTATCATTATCATCATCATATATCATTGTTACAATATAAAAACGCATGATTAATAATACACATAAATTATGATGATATATTTGATACAATATTGGAAAATTGCATTATTTATTACGAATCCGTTTTGGCAAAAATTTAAATCTTATATTTTATATTATAATTCTAAACTTGTCGTGTCTGTACGCTTGAAGCTATTTAAAAACGAACAACTGGAATAGACTATGTAAACTATGGAGAACACGATGCGATATTTTTAGATTTCTCGTCTGTTTAGTCTATATGTTTGGGATTCACGTGAAAACTACTGGGCCGATTTCGATGCGTTTTTGTCGCTGACCGACAGCAAATTTTTAGGACTTAAAATCTGCGCTACCCTTTATCCCGGGAATTTTTCTGGGAATGATTTAAAATGGCCAGATTGAAAAAATAAAATCGAATTTCAATGCGATTTTTTTCACTGATCGATAGGAAGTTTTATGTAGTAAAATTTATGATATTTTTATCCCGGGAATTCCGATAGTGTTCACTAAAACGATAGCTCACATTATTTTTAAATGCTGCGGTACTTTGTCTCTCCGGGAATTTTAAGTCGAGCGTGGACGAAGTCGCGGGCACATCCTAGTTATGACATTACTTCACCCGAGTAACTGCCTGACATATCAACACACAGCCCAAACCACTGGGGCTAGGGTCATGAAAATTTGGGTGCTTATTACACAGTAGGTACGGACTAAGAAATGATTTTTGATAATTCAACACCTAAGGGAGTAAAAAGGGGGAGGAAAGTTTGTATGAAAATCCGTCATTTTTAACATAACAAGTACACAATTTTACGTGCTTGCTTCTGCTTAGAAGTGAATGTACACGTCTATCGGCGTATTTGGAAATTCATCGCCTAAGGCGGTGTAAAAGGGGGGTGGAAATTTGTATTAAAATTCTTAATTTTCAATACAAAAAGCACGATATTTTATATACCTGTTTCTGGCTAGAAATATCGATCATGTGTATTAATTTGAATTTGGACTTTCTCGCCTTTTTTTTAACTACTCTTAACTATAAATAAATCTGTACTTTAACGGTTTTAAGCGCGTAATTTTATTTAATTTTTATCCCGACGTTTGGTAACTTTTCAATAGCCGTGACCACGGAAGACAAAAATATAAGTGGCAATGAATAATGCGATTACGGCTACTGGAAAGCGGCCGAAACGTCTTAGTAAAAATTAAGTACTTTTAATTATGTTTATTAATCTCGAAAATTGTTTTTAATCTACGCAAGAGAAGCCGCGGGGAATAGCTAGTGTTATAAAAAATATACAATAGATATGTAAGGACCGATTTTTAATCGTCATATAAAATTTAACAGTCGAATAAATTAATTTATAATCTGTGTCGCGTCACGTTTCATCCACTGTTGTGTAATTATTAAATATTATATTTGCACGTTTATGAGATTATACATATACTAGATTCTAGATGGTTCTAGAGTTTTATTTTTATAGGGCACGACAACGTCTGCCGGAACTGGTAGTAATCAATATACAGGGTGTTTCAGCAAACGGAACACCTACTTAAATGGGTGAAAGGGCATAACACTAGCCTACAGTTACGAAAATGAAAAAATCTTAAAAATTTAGTTTTAGAGCTATGACCGTTTAAACTTTCACTTGTTATCACCATAATTTCGCATAAAGCCAGGTGGAACATGTATAGTAATTTTTTTTTAATCGAACAAGTTTTTTCTTTCCGAATTTATTCATCCGGTATTGTAAAATCGCATGAAAACCAACTTCAGCAGCGACGTACTTTTGATAGGATCCCCGTTAACAATGTTTACAAATCGTTGAGGTCACGAATTCGAAGAGAAAAAAACTATGTTCGATTTAAAATCATTTACTGTACATGTTCCACCTGGTTTTATGCGAAATTATGGTGATAAGTAGTGAAAGTTTAAACGGCCATATATAATAATAATAGCAGCCCATAAATGTCCCACTGCTGGGCTCGGGCCTCCCACTATAGGGTAACGGACAGTATACCCACCACGCTTGTCCAAGACGGCTTGGCAGGTTTCACACATCGGTTATCTCGATGTGCAGGTTGCATCACGATGTTTTCCTCCATCGTTATTGGCACGTGGTAATTGTAACAATATGCACTTTAGGTCAGAAAACTGCCTAAGTGGTGCCTGCGTTCCGGCCAGGATCGAACCCGCGCCCTTTGAGTTTGGGACGCGCGCGCTAGCCATTACGCCACCACGACTTAACGGCCATAACTCTAAAACTAAATTGTTAAGATTTTTCCTTTCCGTAACTGTACGCTAGTGTTATGCCCTTTCACCCATTTAACTAGGTGTCCCGTTTGCTGAAACATCCTGTATAATTATTTTAACTCAATACGAGCATTTTTTGTTTCTTCTATACAAAACTTTACCCTTACTTTGGGCCCTCAACACATTTTGATACACTTGGTCTTTCATTAAGGAAAAAATATTACTAACAACATTATTGTGTGAGTTTTGTGAATATGTATTGGACTGTGTTGTTTTCAAATAAATAAATGATAAGTGCTTGCCTTAACCAGCTGGCACGCAGTGGAGGTCGCTAGAGCTAAGACTCAAGCTCCAGGGGAGGAAGTGATAAATGGCCTAACGTCAGAAGTAGCTTCGGTGAACCTAGAGCCCACCTCTCGTCACCCCTTAGCCACTCACACCCATGATGCCCCTGTCTTCTATGGCATTTTTAGGGGCCCATCCAGGGAGTGGCGAGTCGCCGTCTGCCCATTTTTCCATGTTCCCCTAACATTGCGACGGGCAGACGCCATAGTCCCCATATTCCCAGATCCCTAGTACCACTAGCAGTTCACCCCAATAGCTTTGTCCTTGGGTGCATTTTTATATGAGGCAGACAGGTATAATCGCCGGTCAGGTCACGCCACATTTAGATTAAATTTGTCAAAGGGCCTCTATGTGTTGGCCTTCCCATGGCCCCACGCAAGCCCTCTAAAGGTCCGGGTTATTTTGATGGCCCGTTGTCTCTATAGACAATAATAGGAAGCTGGGTGACGGGCCAGATACAGAAGGCAGCACTCTTGGACACGGCAGGAATTGTGAGGAGGATTCCTGTCTCTGGAGCCTAACCTAACCACCGATAGTTTGGACCCCAGGCCCCGCTGGCGGTGAACTGTAAGATTGTATATTTTTTTATTGAATGTGTATTTTATTTTTGATGTATTTTTATAAAAAAAATCTTTACATATATATTTTTTAAACAAATACAGTATACCAATAATAATAATTATTATAAGACAAGCCATGCTTACTGGTTGTCTTGTATCCTATGTCTAACTTTTTTATCTGAGGATTGAAAAATCGGCCATAAGATAAATAGCAATAATATATGTACTTACATTTATTGTCTCCTTCAGAAAACAAATTCACAAAAATGTCTCCACTTATTATGAAGTGATAAACAGATTGAACTAAATGAATTATTTCTTAAAGTTTTCCATTTATCATTGATCCTAAATCATAATGAGCACGTATACAATTACTTCCTTGTTTGTTATAATAAAATGTGCGCCTCGTCTGTTTGTTTGCTTAATGTGTTTTTTTGAGGGATTAAATTGTTGTTGTTTTTAAGTGTTCTATATGTGTAGTTAAAATTGGTTAGTGCGTGTATTAAAGGGCGAATGGTCTTGTTATTTGATTGGGAAATTAAAAAAAAAATAGAAAACACCATAATCTTCAAAAATGTTCCGAGTATGTTTCAGTGGCCAATTAAGGAACTTCTTAATAATCTATATCTATACATAAAAATAAATAGAGTTTAAGTGTCTGTTTATAATGTCGAAATAACAGCTTTTTACTAAATGCATATGAAAGCATACGGTACTTATATAAAAAAAAAACATTTTTTTTGTCTGTCTGTCGGTTTGTTCCGGTTAATCTCTGAATCGGCCGGACTGATTTTGACGGGATTTTCACTGGCAGATAGTTGACGTTATAAGGAGCAACATGGCCACTTTTATTTTAGAAAAATCAATTAAAAAGCCCACGCGCACGCCTCCGCCGTCGCTGCACCGGGAGGCAAATTAAATTAAATCAAATTCCACGCGGATGAAGTCGCGGGTAACAGCTAGTTAATTATAAAGAGTTATTTAAATATTGTAATGTTATGAGTGTATTAGAAAAATTAAAGTTTTTAATGCTAACTGAATATAACAAACCAGAACTATTAGTTAAGAAGACTAGAGCTAACTACATGAGACCGAGTTCTGCGGCCTATAACTAAATATAATAACGTATATGGGAAAGCTCGAAGAATATATAACACGAATCATGTACAAGAACTCTCAGAAAACCTGCAATCAATTTACAAAACTAACCACAAATCAACCAAATATAATCTGAGAAGATTCTATTTTGATTTCCAAAGCGGACCATGAGCTCACATGCAGACCTGGGACTAAATCAGAAGCATATACGGTAATTTTAGTAAGTTCTTTGTGTATTTTTTCTATGTAATGTTGGTGTACAATAAAGCGTATTGTATTGTATATACTAGAATGATGATAACAATACCTTGCCTCGACTATTTTTGATATAATAACAATATTGTGTAAATTTATTTTCTTTGGCGCGTAGTCTTCTAGAGTATGCTTCACAGGTATGGAATCCAATGTATGATGTGTATGTTAATAGAATCGAATCCATACAACGTAGATTTTTAAGATTTTTAGGGTTTAAATGCAAGTTTAGCGATAATCACGACGAGATGTTTCAAACATCATATTTTGCCATTGCACAAAAGAAGGCAAATAGCAGATACAGTGATGTTAAGTAAAATTGCAGTCTAAAATAGACTCGCCTTATTTACTATCTAAAATATGTTTAAAAGTGCCAACAAGACTATTCCGGAATCCAATACTATTGTTTGTTCCTCGGTTATCTAGTAATTATAGGGCAAATTCTTATTTTAATCGTGTGCCAGTATAATCTTTTAGCTGTTATACATGATATAGATCTATTTATTAGTAATCCACAAAATCTTAAGACGCTTCTGGTAAAGAAAAAAACAAGTTGCATTCAATAGGTCAGTTTTAATATAATTTATTTGCTTTTTTAATTTCCTCTTTTTAATTTAATTAATAGGATGTAAAGTTATAAACTATTTGTAGTCCGAATAAAATAAAATAAAATAAATGGAATGCAGTAAAAAGGATGTCAGAGGACAACTGCCTCATCAGTTGTTCTCTGACATCCATTTTAGAGTTGGGACTGAATCGTTTTGTTGCAGGTAGTTTTATAGCAGTAGTAGTAGTAATCATGTCAAAGACTATACTTCTAAAATCACAGGTTTCGCCAAAGCTACACTGTTATTTGACTTAACAATAAACGAAAGAGTATAAATGCGTGTGTGTAACGTTTTTTTTTTTATTGATTTAATGTATTTTTTATGCATATTTTAAAAAAATATTAACACTATAAGTGTGCCAAATTTCATACTCCTCCGTTCGCGCAATTCTCGTAAAAGGGGGTACAAAGTTTTTGCTTCACGTATTTAATATGTGGCTTCTGGCAAAGCCAGCCTCGAGAAAGGCTAGTTTGTTAGCCAGATCATTATTTAAAATTAAATAAATAAGTTATTGTATGGTTAGGCGATGATGGGGCTGACATGCCTGTGTGGCAGTCTCAAATAAATAAAGAGAAAAAAACTTTTCTGTATTTTACAAGACTGCAGCAGGAATGTACCCATAAGGTTTCTGTGCCATCTTCGAAAATGTTTTATGTACCTCTATATGAATGTAAGCATATTGCATAAAAAAGTTGGAATAAACCTTTTGGATTTTGAAAGCGTCTAATCTATCATGTACTGGAAATTGTTTTTTTTAAAATACATATAGGTAATGTTTTAAACCAATTTATGAACTAAACCGTGTGTTTAAACATGTCTCGACTTTACACCTTGACATGAATTTCTTTTCAAATCACGGAAGAACAAACCAAAGAAAGTGTTTTTATATAAACAAAGCAAAATAAATCCTATTTCATATGTAAATGTGACTCAATATTGAATTTGTTGCAAATAGAGTGCTTTGGGGTAATTTCGACACATTTTTTTGATAAGTTGATACGACTTTATTTTAAGGAAATTTTACTTTTTTATCATTTTTCTATCATCTGTGAAAGTTTATCACTCCCTTTTACTTATATAGTATTTAATTACTTTTATTTTAGCTATTAGCACCCCCAAAGATAAATAAATATAAAATAACGTCTGTTACTGACTCGTGTGAGTTTTAGTTTAGTATTTGACACATATAGCCTAACTATTACGATATTTTTTTCACATTTCTCTAGATCCTATCAGCACAACATGGTGATACAATAAATTCTAACATTATTTTACACATAAATCAAGAGGGGTTAAAATAACATCGTATCGTCTTAATTTTAAAATATCGTGTTATAAATAAGTTTAATTACCGTATAAATAATCATAAATGCGTCATCTTACTATTTTTACTTGTAAAACCTATGACTTCGTAAGTATGTATGTTCGTACAAAATCTATGAAGTTGCGACGTTTTATAAGGTGATAAAACTATCTCAGTTGGATTGACTGTCCGTTCAGTTATTATTTCATAACTTAACATATTATTAGTACGTGTAATTCATAACAACCACGGATTAATTTCGAATAAAACTGTAGTCTGATTGAGCTAGGACTGAATACCAAAGTTTTATTTAAGAACACTGTGTTCTAACCAATAAATCTAATATAATTTAAGGTAAATAATTAAAGTAGAAAAAGTTGATGGTAACTGTATAACCAATTTTACTACTTTAATTTTCAAAATTATGAAATTACTAATAATTTAGAAAGAATAAGTTACCTACGAAAAGCAGATTTTATAGATTACAACTGTTGCAATTTACATGGCATAACTGTGGTAAATATATAAAATAGCGTCTAAATGTATGAGACTATTACAAATAATATAGCATGATTTAGTAGTAAATCATTATTTTGAAACAAAGGAAATATGTTTATTACTACATACAATGTAAAATATATTATTGGCATAATTATACTTATTTTCCCTTTCTTTTTTAATTAGCGTTATGATCCTATATATTTTCTTCTGATTATTCTGTATTTTTTTACGTTTTCTTTTTATTCTTTTTGTATTGCTTATGTTGCTTTTTCGTATTTAACAACTAAAAGTAATTTCTTCTATTACTAATCAATTATTAATTTTTTATCAAGTTATATTTACAAAATTAACCCCAAATCAATTATAATGTTTTCCGTTAATACAGCCCCTCTTCTTTATATGCAATATTTGATATTGAATCTTTGCTTTAATGTATACAAAATTGTATATATTCGTTTTTGCTTAGTTTACAAATACGAGTAAATTAATGGCAATTAAATAATTATTTATGCCAGTATTTATCGTAGAAGTTACGAATACAGACGAGTAAGAGATTTCCATATAATAGCGTCTAAATTAATGTGATCACAGTAAATATTATTGCCTTTATTAGTAAATATTAATTTAGAAAGACAAAAGGTATTTAGTGAAATTTACATTCAATGTAAAATAATTTGCGGAATGTGCCTTTTTTCGAAATTACCCCAATTCACCTATAATGTTTTCCGCTAATACAGCTCTTTGAAGCAACCTTGTTAAATCAGCAGTATTCTAATGTTCGTAGAATTTTTGTAATGTAATCATTATGTGCTTCATTGTGAATAAGTCATTATTAAATTAATTAAATAATATTATAAAATAGCGGTCAAGTGTGTGTCGGACCACGCATGCTGAAGGGTTCCCGTAGGAATGATAACATGCACGGGTGGGGCCCCTCAGGTAATAGGGGTCCTCACGCACCCGCATATGCCGTCGAGATGGGGGTGCGGCGTGTTCCGCGCGTGCTCACCTCACTTTCCGTGGGGCGAGTTACAGACCGCCCCACGCACACAGAGCTTGAAGATGCCGGGGGATTAAAAGCAGTCCCCCGGCAGTGGATGTGGCCTTGCGAGGCCCACGCCTGCCAAAGCTGCAGAGTGGCTAGGTCATATACCCGTAGCCCTGGCATAAGGCGAAGGACGGAACACCCCGGGGTTTTAGTGGGTATCCCTAACTGGCGAGTGACAATTGTATGTCACCAGTTCGGGCGGGGCATGCTAGTGCCACCCAGAACTTGGCGAATCCCACACACGGGTCGCGAACTATCCCCCCTAAGTTTCTGTGCTTGTCGTGGCTTATGGTCCTCAATTGGATTTTTCCTGACTAAAAAAAAGGTTAATTTTTGTTTAGTCATTTGGCCACAGTATCTCAAGGATAGCGTTCATTCGAAAATACCCCATTTTGTTTTGTTTGTGCCAGTTTCTTTACAAGCTTTTATTTAACTTGCAATGGATGTATTGTATGTAAATTCGGGTGGAATCTTGCAAGTTAAATTTGACCAACTTCCCGGTTTTCCATTGAGCTGAAATTTTGCACGCATATGTATATCGCGTGACAATGCAATAATATGGTACCATAGAGCTGATCTGATGATGGAGTCGGAAGGTGGCCATAGGAACTCCTGTACTAAACAAGATAGACCCGTCGTGTTTGGGCTTGTTTTACTTATCTTGGCTAGCACTCTACGGCTACATGCTATCCAGGATCTCAAAAGGCTATATTTAAAAACCTTTTTAAAAAAAGCTTATTTTCTACTCGATCACGTTCAAGCCAACGCAATTTTGTATGGGAATGACTTAGCGCTATCTCATGAGCGTGAAAGGGTAACATAAATCGTACCAATACAAAATTGCGTTAACTTGAATGTGATGGAGTAGTAAAAAAACTCGCTAATACTTACCGAACCGTTAAAACGTAGTTGTATTATGTTTACTAGTCGCGAAAATTTAAGAAGATATTATGTACTTACATTGTCAACAGGTCGGCTTCAAAGGATACGGCCTGACGCCTGATCAGCTGTTAGCGTCAGGAAGTTTCACGTACAGTGATGGCAAGACATACACCATTACCCATGGCTCGGTCATCATAGCCGCCATAACGTCCTGCACCAACACTTCTAATCCCAGCGTGATGTTAGGTGCCGGTGAGTACATTATAATAATCGACAGACACATGTTATCAATCTTCTATCTATATATGTAACTAGGATATGCCCGCGACTTCAGCCACGCTTGACTTGCAATACCCGCTACACAAAATATCGTAAGATTTAAATAAAGAATGTAAGTCATCGTTTTAGTGGAGACTGTTGGAATAAGCTAATTCTTACGCACCCGAACAACTACAAACCGCTCCCGGGGGAATATTCCCACGGGATTCCCGGAATAAAAAATATAATACATTAAATTTGCTATCCATCAGCGATAACCGCATCGAAATCGGCCCAGTAGTTTTTACGTGAATCCCGAACAAACAGACAAGAAATCTAAAAAAAAATTGCATCGTGATCTCCATTGTTTATATAGTCTATTCCAGTTTTTTTTTAATAGCTTCAATGTACAGACACTGCATGTTTAGCATTTTATAATACTAGTGGTCGACCGTGGTCGAGATTAGACCATAATAATTAATATCAGAGACTATATATACTTCCATAAAATCACAGATTTCGCCAAGACAACAATAAATAAAAGAGTATATATGCGTGTGTGTATCAAATACATGGTAGTGTGTGTAATGTTTTTTTTGTTGATTTAATCTATTTTTTATGCATTATTTTAAAAAGTATTAGCATTCTGTGCTCCTTCTCTATATAAGCTACTAGAGTTTATCACGCGGCTGCGCCGCGGGTCCACCTCTAGTGCGTACCTCTTGTATACAATATAACCTGTATCGCCTGCTCTTTAAAGATTCACTTCATTTTATATCGCAAACTATACCATTCCCCATCTATCTGTAAACTATGTTATCTGTCTTAAGTGACAAAAGTGAACCAACGGGGATCAAGGGGACCAACGGGACCAAGTGGATGAAATGGACAAAATCACAAAAAACCTATCCCGCTTTTTGGGATAACCTTTACATAAATCTATCCCAAAATCTATCTCATTATCCGGGATAAAAGTATCCCTTGGCCACCCTCGGTATTAAAATTACACATATACCGAATTTCAGCCAAATCTGTCTAATGTTTTTTCCGTAAAAGCATAACAAACAGAAAGACAAATATATTTTTATCCCGGAAACTATCCCATTTTTCGGGATAAAAAGTATCTCATGCTCATCCTCGGCATTGAAAATATATACATATACATACTGAGTTTCAGCGAAATCGGTCCAGTAGTTTTTCCGTGAAAACGGAACAGACAGACGGACAGACAGACAGACAGACAAGAGTTACTTTCGCATTTATAATATTAATAGGGATAAGTGTGCGAAATTTCACAGTCCTCCGACCGCACAATTTTTGTAAAAAGGGATACAAAGTTTATTATAGATAGACAAATCAATTGCTGTTCGTTAGTGTCGCTAAAACTCAAAAAAGGCTTTTTTGTTTTGTTCGCTCTTATACTGGAGTGGTTTAAAGAAAAAAATAGGGGTATACCTACATAGGTGGCGCTGCGATCGGGCTATAGATTTTTTTCAGATCAGAACAGTGTTTGCTAGTATCCATACATACCTAACAAACATCATCTGTATGGAGCTTGTGATTGACGGTTTGCTGGTTCCTACGTCTTGGTTCTTTATTTATTTAATGTATTTCGGACACATACAATAATTAATATTCTTAAACATGAAACACTAAATTAATACACATATCAGTCGACTTTCTATCCGTGCAGGAACTGAGAAAGAATACAATTTCCTGCTTTGAGGCGGCCTGTCGTAAGAGGCGACAAAACAACCCATAGCCAGGTGGTAGGCTACCACCCCTGGTCTAGAGTATGCCGCCATAACAACCTTCAGTTGTGTTCCGGCATTAGTGACCAGTTTCCAGTCTCCGTTAAGAGAGCAGCAGCGCATTTGTACCACCTTTGGTGTTGCAAGTGTCCATAGGCGATACTAACCGCTTTCCATCAAGTGGGCCGTCTGCCTGTCTGTTGAACTCCTGCAAAGAAAATAATACATGAAATGTCTTATTTAAATGAGGTCAAAACGATTTGCCATGCTGTAAAAAAATTAAAAAATACGAACCATAGATACCATACGTGCGTCTCATATCCAAGCTTTTTTACAGCCACTATCAAAGCGCGACATAAATTGTAATAAAAAATATCTACAATTTTGTAACATCATTTTATACTTATAATTACTTTTCACTATATTATTATTTAATTTACATACGTTGCTCCTACTTTATGCGGTTGTCACATTATAGAGTGCAGACGCTTAGCAATCGCCGAATGATGTTCGATGTTTGTGTTTTGCATAAACTCCTCAATAAGTGTTACATGCCGTCAAAGATAAACGCACAGCTGCCTGTCGTAAGCGCAGTTTATTGTCTTCCCGGATTTAGGAATTCTTTTATGTTTAGAATTTGTAATTAAGAAAAAAAACATGCTATTGTTTTCCGACTTGTTTTATGACCATCATTAGCGTTGAACTAATCCCTATTGTTATTGTTTTCGACTTGTTGGCCGTTTGCAGGAATATATAACCAGGTGTGCAAATTACTATTTCTCGGAAACTCAGTGCGCGCGGCCAATTTTTTTGTACTATGTAGTTAGTGTAAGACAATGCCCGAATGGAGGGGTGGGCAGTCAAGCGACGACTACGAGACGGGTAAGACGTCTGTAGTACTCTCGGTTAGCGATATAGACGACGGACTTTGCGCGTGTCGAATTGCATTGAATCGTGCTGTGCGAACTGGTTGCGTCCAGTTTTATTTGTATTTGTTTTATACGTGTTCGTACAGTTGTAATAAATTCTATAGTGGTTCCAACGGCATTTTTAAACAATAGCATAATGTGTACAAATCTTATCCAAGACATAAAAATAAGTGTGCCTCGTCTGATTCCACCACATGCTATTACGAACATCTTCTACATTCCCCCGGTTAAAACCAATCTAGGCCTCTGCAGCCCTATCACAAGAATGTGCAATACATACAACCGTCTAAACTCAAAAATATCGAGATCATCCAATCTCGATATTTTTCACAAAACTTATAATCGGTTTAAAAATAAGGTGTTGACATCAGCTGTGACTATAAAATAATTGATAGGTCGTTCATGTTTCCACTTGTACTTAGTTATATATTTATTTTTAATTTTAATTCTTACCGTATTTTCTTCACTTTATCGTAATAATTTTGACAACTATATTTATTCACTTACGCTTAGCTATATTTGTACTTGACATATGTATAATATTGACATCAATTAATTGAATTACTAGAAATTGTCATTTGAATTGTAAATGCTGTGCACTCCTTTAATGGGTCCACACATCAGAACTTTTATAATAAACGATTTGTAATATAACATAATAATGTGTGTGCTCTTGGTGTGCCTTAAATAAATAAAATACATAAATTTGAGCTAAATATTTACTATCATCAGTGAAAAAAGAAAAAAAATATATTGGTTAGTAGAATGCCACAAATAAAAAAAAATAAAAAAACTTGAAGTTTCGTATGTAACGTATTAAATGAGTTCATAAGGTTTAGAAATGTATTTATCGCCTGATTTCACCAGAGAAGTAGTTGTTTGTTTAACTAATCAGCTTTTATTTACTTTCCTCATATTCGAGATGAAAAGCAGAGTGTTAAGCTCGGGTGAAAGACCTATTTAGACACTCAATAGTGCGCCAAACTATCTCATGCCTAAATAGGTCACTTTCATATCTCGTGTAACAATCCACTATTGACGAATATTTTTTGATTTGCAGGTATTTTAGCGAAGAAGGCTGTAGAAAACGGGCTCGCTGTGTTGCCATACATCAAGACCTCCCTTTCCCCAGGATCTGGAGTGGTCACATATTATTTACGGGTATGTGCCAATAATCTTGTTTTTGGGGGTAGTTTATACACATTTTGTATATAAGTAATGTGTCAGTTGATTTTCGATTTAGGATATGCCCGCGACTTCGTACAGATGCAGACGGGTAAATACCCTACCACCTCGCTGTGGGTTATTTACGACAGGCCGCCCCAGTGCAGGAGATTGTACTCATTCTCCATTCCTGCAAAAATGAAATTGTAGATTGTAAAATAAAAAAAACTTATTTTTTCAGGAATCTGGAGTGATTCCTTATCTGGAGAAACTGGGCTTCGACGTCGTTGGCTACGGATGCATGACGTGCATTGGCAACTCGGGACCTATTGACGACAATATTGCAAATACTATTGAGAAGGTAAGCCAGATGGTGTGGGCATGTAATGAGGAGGTATGAAAGTGGCGTGACCAAAAGAATGCGAAATTCGTGGTTGTGACAGAGGACGCGTGTCAGACTAGAGGAGTATGGAACAGAAAGACATATTGATTGGGAGAACGTGAAAGGAAAGAGGGACATTGGGCAGAAGGAGAGAAAGAAGGATGTTATTTAAAAATCGGACAAACAATACATTACATTATTGTATCGGCCCGCCAGCGGAACACATCTCGTGTTAAACTGATATATCTCATAAACTTTTATTCTAAACTAATATATATATATATATATATATATATATATATATATATATATATATATATATATATATATATATATATAGCTGGTCTATATGCGGTATGTTGTCTGGAAATAGAAAATTTCTGAGGGTGTGTGTCTGGAAATAGAAATTTCGAGGGCCGTATCCATCCCAACACGAGAGCTAACTATCTAGCTTCGCCGTTGTTGGTGATCGCATATGCCCTTGCTGGGACCGTGGACATTGACTTCGAGACCCAACCCTTGGGTGAGTATCGCATTAATATATCTCAACATTCACTTATTCACTCACTAACTCACTAACTGACTTATTGACTCACTAACTCACTTATTGACCTACTAACTTCACTTATTGACTCACTAACTCACTTCTTGACTCACTAACTCACTTGTTGACGCACTAACTCACTTATTGACTCACTAACTCACTTATTGACTCACTAACTTACTTATTGACTCACTAACTCACTTATTGACCCACTAAATCACCTATTGACTCACTAACTCACTTATTGACTCACTAATTCACTTGTTGATCCAGTAACTCACTTATTGACTCGCTAACTCACTTATTGACTCACTAAGTCACTTATTGACTCACTAACTCACTTATTGACCCACTAAAGCACTCATTGACTCCCTAACTCACTTATTGATTCATTAAATCGCTCATTGACTCACTAAATCACTTATTCATTCACCTATTGACTTACATACTCATGGCATCACTTATTGACTCACTAAGTCACCTATTCACTTACACAATGTAGGTTAATCTCAAAAAATGATGTTAGGGAGGCATTAGTTTTTATTTGAGACTATTTTTGTGTCTAAATTCATAGGCAACCGCGCCGACGGCTCACCGGTGTTCTTGCGCGACATCTGGCCGACGAGATCTGAAATACAAGAGGTTGAGAACAAACACGTCATACCTGGGATGTTTAAGGAGGTAAGGTTCCCGCGGGATTTCCGGGACTCAAAGTACCATAGTATTTAAAAAGAATTTGAGCTATCGTTATAGTGAACACTGTCGCGGAATAAGCTAATTTTTAGGTGCGGGTGCATAAAAATTAGCTTATTTTTATGCACTCGCACAGCTACAAATCGTTCCCGGGAAAATTTCCGGGATAAAAAATATCACACTTTTCTCTTACATAAAATTTGCTATCGATCAGTAAAAATCACTTTGGAATTCGATTTTTTTTAATTTGGCCATTTCGAGTTATTCCTAGAAAAATTCCCGCGGGATTCCAGGGATTAAAAGTGGGGAAAGCGTAACAGACTGATGTTAAAACTTTCGCATTTGTAATATTAGTATGGATGTATTTATTGTGTTTCCCAAATAAATTAAATAAATGAAAAAACATTTTCTTTTTAATCGATTTCTACGTCAATTGTAAACCGATTTTCAAAATTTTCTTTAAATCAGAAGACTATAATCTCGACTTGGTCCCATTGTCACCATGTCGGGATCTGATGTGTGGATCCCAGGAAAATCGAGAGAAACTCTAGAAATTTGTTAACCGACTTCTTTGTTACACGATATCTACGTCAATTGTGGAGCAATTTTCATTTTTTTTCTTTATTCGTAAATCTATACTCTCGAGGTGGTACCGTGGTCACTATGTCAGGGCCTGATTTTCAAATATTTGAAATTTGTTAACCGACTTCTTTGTTACACGATATCTACGTCAACTGTGGAGTGATTTTCAAATATTTATAAGTCTGTACTCCCGAGGTGGTGCCATGGTCGCTATGTCAGGATCTGATGTGTGGATCCCAGGAAAATCGAGAGAAACTCTCGAAATTTGTTAACCGACTTCTTTGTTACACGACATCTGCGTCAATTGTGGAGTGATTTTCAAATATTTGTAAGTCTATACTCTCGAGGTGGTGCCATGGTCACTATGTCAGGGCCTGATGTGTGGATCCCAGGAAAATCGAGAGAAACTCTCGAAAGTTGTTAACCGACTTCTTTGTTACACGACATCTTCGTCAATTGTGGAACGATTTTCAAAATTTTCTTTTTTTTGTGTTTCATATGTGTTTTGACTTTCAGGTATACGAGAAGATAGAGTTAGGATCACCCTCTTGGCAGACTTTGGACGTACCGCAAGGGAAATTGTACAGATGGGACACCAACTCGACTTATATCAAGCGACCACCATTCTTTGACGGTATGACGAGGGTAAGTCTTTGAATCTGAATGTGTTGCTTGCCGCTTCTTCTCCTTAAGGAGCTATCTAATGGCCGGTTCCTATATCTTACCGACCGTTCATTTGCATATAAGTAATGTTAAAATTCACCCGATGGTAAGAGAAGTGAGTAGTAAAGCTGTAAACTGAAGCACAGTGGGCAGGCTGATGGCCCAACTGTGATGGAAAGTGGTTATTGTCACCTATGGACATTAGCAATACCAGAGGTGCTGCCAATGTGCTGCCGGACTTTGAAGGAGAAACTGGAACCTGGCCACTGATGCCGGAACACAACTCAAAGTTGTTACGGCGGCATACTCTAGACTGTCTAGACCAGGGGTGGTCAGAAGGGCAAATACCCTACCACCTGACTGTGTGTTGTTTTGTCGTCTCTTACTACAGGCTGTAACAGACTATTATAGAGAGTAGTAAATGTTTTTTTTTTTTTGCAGACCTTGCCACTAATCAGGAGCATAGAGAAGGCCCGGTGTCTTCTGCTATTGGGAGACTCTGTGACCACCGACCACATCTCCCCGGCTGGCTCAATCGCCAGGAACTCCCCGGCAGCCAGATACCTTGCCGCCAGAGGGTAAGGGGTTTATCTATGGTGTAATTTGATTTAGCCCTGGTCTAGAGTACGCCGCCATCACAAGCTTGATTTGTGTTGTGACATTAGTGACCAGATTCCAGTCCCTCTTTCGGGGCCGGCGGCATATTGGTGCTCTGGTGTTACAAATGTCCAAAGGCGAGAGTATCCACTTTCCATCGTGTTGCTCGTTAGCATGTCTCCTGTTCTCCAGCAATATTTAAAAAAACATAAAAAATATAATGTTTTTTGAGATATGAGGTGTTATTTTTTGTATTTTTGGAGTACAGCAGACGGGCTTTCAGCTCACCTGGTGGAAAGCGGTCACTGTCGCCTTTGGTCACTTGCAGCACCAAAACCAATATCCTGCAGGCCTGAATAGGGGTACAGGAACCTGGTCACTGATGCCAGAACACAAGGTTGTTATGACAGCATACTCTAAACTAGGGGTGGTAGCCATCCAGATGGGCAGATGTCCTACCATCTGGCTGGTTCATATATTTTTTTTTGGGTTCCATAGCTAGTAGGGGCGCGCACCGTTCCTCATCACCTCGTGATGAGACTCGAGGCAGCCGGAGAGGCTGCCCACGGCTCGGACATGAGACGTCTAAACTGCCCACGGCTCGGACATGGGACGTCTAAATGAGGGGCCTCAATCCTCACGCCCTACCGCGCTTCCCCCGCAGTGGTATGTCCTCAAGCGTCAAATAAATATGCGTGTATAAAGAGTTTAGTGACAGTAGATGAAGCGAATTGTTTGTCAGGATCGTCGCAAGTGTAGTTCCATCTTCTCTGCCTACCTCCATGGGAAACACGCGTGATGATATGTATGCATTTCTCCTTTTGCAGTCTAACTCCACGCGAGTTCAACTCGTACGGCTCGCGTCGCGGCAACGACGCTGTGATGTCGCGAGGAACGTTCGCGAACATCCGTCTGATCAACAAACTGTCGCCCACGCCCGGGCCCAGGACGACGCACTATCCCAGCAACGATGTGATGGACATCTTCGACGCAGCCGATAGGTCGGTGAGAAAATACATCTATGTTTTGAAAGTGATTTTTACGTCTTAGATGCGGTTTATTAGTTGATGATAAAATACGTCGACGTCTTTTTTACTGTTTTTGGTTTATTTTTTGTAATAATTAGCAATAATGTTAATTGTGACGTTTTCGAAAGAAATTGGGAGTCGATGAAAAAATACATCGGTATAATTTTATTGATTTTGTTTGTTTTGTTGTAATATTTAGTGATTAAGTTGATTTTCACGTAGCCGGAAGTCATTTATGGGTTGATGAAAAAATACATCGATGTGAGTTTTATTCGTGTTTTGTTCATTTCGTATCTAACAAATAATAATATTGATATTGACGTTTTGGAAGTGGTTGATGGGTCGATGAGAAAATACATCGATACGATTTTCATTACAGAAGATATCCATTATTTGTCCACAGGTATACGTCCGAGAACGTCCCACTAGTGGCCATAGTTGGTAAGGATTACGGTTCAGGCTCCAGCAGAGATTGGGCTGCGAAGGGGCCATATTTGTTGGTAAGTCCTCAATTATTATGTTTGTTAAATCTTTTCCAATATATATATATATATAAAATATTCTTCTGTACGTGTGTTGACAGTGAATTTGTCCTAAACGGCTGGACCGATTTGTATGAATATATTTGTGTAAATTTTATTTCTTCAGGGCAGGACAACGTCTGCCGGGACTGCTAGTGTATATATATATATATATATATATATATATATATATATATATATATATATATATATGGATGAACATAGGATACTTTTTATCCCGAAAATCGGGATAGTTTCCGGGATAAAAATATATTTGTCTGTTTGTTATCCTTTAATGGAAAGACTTGGACCGATTTAGCTGAAACTCGGTTCATATGTAATTTTAATACCGAGGGTGGGGCCAAGGGATACTTTACATCTCGGATAATGGGATAGATTTATGTAAAGGTTATCCCGGAAAGTAGGATAGGTTTGGTGATTTTGTCCACTTGGTCCATGTTGTGTATTTTGTCAAGTTTTGTCATTTATATAGTTTACAGATAGACGGGGTATGGGATAGTTTGCCATATGAAATTAGGTGAATCTTCCAGAGGCAAATACATAAAAAATTAAGAGAATGTAACTTGTACCGCCTGCTCTTTAAGCAAGAGATACGCACTAGATGACTAGAGGATGAGGCGCCGCGGGGTAAACTAGTTATTTATTAATTTAACATTTAATAATTTGTTCATTTTAATTAAAATCAACAAGTTGGCGGTAGGCTAAATAAAACTTTAACAATACTCATTGACACTTGACATCTTTGTCTTCCGTTATCACGGCTGCTGAAAAGTGGCCGAAACATCGGAATAATAGAAATCAAATAAATTACCGGGCTTAGAACCGTTAAAACGTAGCTTTATTATGTATACTATTTGCGAAACTTAAGAATTATAAATATTATATATAAGTTTTTATGTAAGTCAAAAAAATAATTGACACGGGCGTAACTGCGGGACAAACACTAGTCATTGAATATATTAAAAATTCCCTTTCAGGGCATAAAGGCGGTAATAGCGGAATCATTCGAGCGAATCCACAGATCAAACTTAGTCGGCATGGGGATAATGCCCCTCCAGTTCCTGGAGGGGGAGAACGCCGAGACCCTGGGCCTGAAGGGGGACGAGGTGTACTCCATCATGGTCCCGGAGGTAATCAACCCAGGGGACTTGATCACTGTTCAGGTTAGTACCGAGGGCCCAATTCTGCTGTCTCGCGATCACTATTCCGTTGAGATAGTGTCAAAAATTCGTTTCATCCGTGCAGGAACGGAGAAGGAATACAATTTCTTGCTTTGGGGCAGCCAGTCGTAAGACGCGACAAAACAACCCACAGCCAGGTGGTAGGGTATTTGCTCGATTGGATGGCTGCCACCCCTGCTCTAAAGTATACCATCATAACAACCTTGAGTTGTGTTCGGGTATTAGTGGCCAGGTTCCAGTCTCCCTTAAGAGAGCAGCAGCGCATTTGTAGCACCTTTGGTGTTGCAAGTGTCCATAGGCGATACTAACCGCTTTCCATCAAGTGGGCCGTCTGCCTGTCTGTTGAACTTTTGCAATAAAAAAAATCGTATTCTACTAAATTCATAATTACTTCGCGATATCGTCGCGGCGGAATAGTAGTAGAGAAAAATTGATATGCAACTCTCGCGCTTCTTAACCGACTTCCGAAAGGAGGAGGCTTTATGTATTTTTTTTGTATGTTTGTTCGACTTCAAAGTGTTGTATAAAGAAGTCTGTTAAACATTTATTTTTTTTAGTTTGAAGTCTGGTTTTGTATTTTTGTTAAAAATAAAAATTCGACCTATATTCAAATATGGCGCACAGCGTTTAGTGCCTTTTGAAATGGCTGCGTGTGTGTTATGTATGAGTGTGTATGTTTGTATGTATATATTAGGATATATATATTTTTTAATTGTTAGGTATTTAAATAAGTATTAAGATAAACATTTTTTATTTAGAAAATTATTTATATAACTTTTATCTTTGCCTGCAGGTGGACAACGGCAGATCATTCCAAGCGAAGGTCCGCTTCGACACAGAGGTGGACTTGACCTATTTCAAAAATGGCGGTATTTTGAACTATATGATACGGAAAATGTTGTGAACACCATCTCGAATGTTATTTAAATGCTTGTGTGTAAGAGAAATAAATATGTATGATAGAAATTATTAAAGTTTTTGGGGGGTACTTGAAGGATGATATTTTCTGTTGCATTTATTTTCCAAAATCGGGTGAATTATAGTCCGGTCGTTCTTTAAAGCCACATTTGGCATCTATCGAATTGATTTTAGTAGTTATGTGGACTATCGATGAGGCCTATACATAACTTACGCCACACCTTAAGAGGGGGGTGACATTCTGTGGCAAGGGGTGGGAGGAATGCTAAATTTCGTGACGTCACATTCAAAAATCCATTATGTAGTGTAAACTCTATATAACGGCACTGAATGGACTGTGCATTTTATGACGCTATAGAGAGTTGTCGTTAAATGGAGAGAAGTCAGTTATTTTTGTATGATGTCTTTTGCTGCACCAGTAATTTTGTTGTATTTTTTTTTCATATTTTATTCATATCTTGCGATATTGAGGCATCTTGGTGCTAAAGGAAGTATTTAGAAATTTCGGTATGCCGACAGTCGAGTTTATTACGGGCTAGAATAATAAAGTGATAAAAGAACGTACACAGCTGCGCAGTTTTTACTAATTTTGGCAACTTAAAAGGTACTTTTTATTACTTAATCGTTGTCATTATTAAGAGTGGGTATAATGCTATATATCATAAGTGTATCATTGTATGAAAGACGAGCTAAACCAGCCAAGCCAAGTGATTTCGACGCTTAAGGGAGTTTGTCGTTAAATCGAGTGACGTTATAAGGAGTTTACACTGTATTTATTTTTGTTTAAAATTGCAAGATATGTGATGTGACACTAGGGAGGGCGGAGTCCCACGAATGTGACCACCTGTGACAAGGATGGGGGAGGGGTCGAAAAATCAAGAAATTTCTGTGACGTCATTTGTGGATGGACCCTGATGATACAATTACAAATTGATATTGATACAGGAAGTGAGACATAACCGAATCGATTAAAATGAAACGATTTTAATCTTTAAAATGTATAAAATATGCATAACTTAATTACGATTTATGTTTAAAGTTTTCGATTGTACATCAGTCTCCAGGATACGTCACTAATAATTAAGGGAAAAAAGTGTTGACAAACATAACATTGTCATGTGTTAAGTTTCTAAAGAAATAGGCTAATTATACTGTTTTCTACTGTTTATACTTTTGACGTTTGCATGTCTATCAAATTACATATTTCTTGACAGTAAAACCCACATGAAACAAATGACACAATTGTCGCACTTTATTATTGTGGGTGACGTAATAGTGATGTTCTGTGAGTCATGTAACGCACAGACTATTAAACCATCGATACTGTACGTAAATAAATCCATAATAATCGATTTAAAAATAAAAAAATGTTCTACTTTAAGGGGTTAAGTGCAGTCAGAGACATGATAAAAAGACAATTTAATAAAAAAAAATGCCAGTAAGTTATTTTATTTTATAAAAGTAAAAACATCATTAAATAAGGTTTCGACTTGACATGACACAAATTTGAAAAAAAAACTTATAGTAATGGCTGTTTGTGTTGATCCAGTTCTAACCCAAGCTCCTTACGGTGACCATCACTAATCCTTGGAGATTCATCTAAAATTAATCGGACAAAAAAGATAGTTTTATTAGTAGATAATCTAGTGCCTGATCGAAGTTTTCTTTTTAAATGAACAAAATGCGGCCTCAGGATTTTTTTCCCAGATTTTCGGGAAAATACCAACAGTTATTTGTTTGTAAAAATCGAAATTAAAAGAAAATCCTTCGATCAGGCACTAGTTTTTCATATTTTCAAAAAGCTGTATAAATTTCATTGAAATGTACCGAGCGGTTTTCGTGCTACAGTGGTCACCAGTTCAAAAATCATCGTTTTGAGAAAAACTCATTTGAAGATTTACAGTACGCTCTCGAACGTTCTAGAGCGCCCGAGAACCCTTTGCTTAGTTATTGAATAACTCGAAAAGTAATACTTGCAACAACTCAGAAGGGTTTATGGTAGTAAAAGAAGAACAACTGGTCACAATACTTTGTATTCCCAGTACCTTACGGTTTTAACATATTTCAATACGTAGTATCCATAGTAGTTTGTGATATTTCATACACTGACTATTCAAATTCAAACTCGACAAGCATTCTCAGAACACCTCGACATCCCTCAATACAATTTTACAGTATATGAAACTTAGCATATTGGCACAACCGATAGCGGATTTAAGTCATTCATAAACTATTTTACATTAAAGGTATTATGCATGACAAGAATTTAATACATTATCGTTGTTTGGATATTTCAGTTAATATTTTATATGCAATAAAATAAGTCGAACACAGTATAAGTAAATATATCACGTCTGCCAACATGAAAATAAAATGTAGTAAATACCGTCTATATACAATTGAGAGGTTTGAATTATAATCTGTACACAATTATCACATTATACAAAGGATAAATATTGTAACAAAATTATTGTAAATTATAGACAACTACTCTACACAAAACAGGCGCTAATTACCTAATCAATAAAATATAACATTATGATTCAATTAAGGAAATGGCCGATTGTATCGTTCAGAAATAAGAGGGATCGTTCAGAAATCAGAGGGTACATAATAAAATCAATTATTAACTTAAGAAGAAACACGACAAAAACAACTATGCTACTCAATAAGTGTAACATTACTTAAATTTAAATGCAATAAAAAAAATCGATTTTTTGAAAACTCTGACTACACCTAACCCCTTAAAGAAAAATAATACCGAAATAATTATAAGTGCTGTTTTGTTTTGCTTATTTAATATATGTAAAATATGTTTACTGAAATGTGGGTATATTTATTACACAATATGGTATATTTAGCAAAAATATCTACATAAGTTAAATTGATTAAAATTTATTTATAAATTAAATCGATTATTGTAACAAATCAGAGTCGGAAACGCATTAGGACATCACTAATTGATCCGTCATCGAGCTGTCAAAAGTAAAATAAATGCTTGAAAAGACTATGGGCGCGTTCCTTTAGTAGCTCACAACAATCAAAATGCTCCTTCAGCCGTTCCACATAGCGACCGCGGTCGTCACGTTCGTGGCGAAAGCGTAACTAATGACGTTATAATTTTTGATCACGCAACGCTCACAACGACCCATGTCAAGGGTCGTATAACCGTTCGACTAGAGTTTATGATTATAACGCCCGCAAGCAAATGGAACGGGAAAAATCGCGCTCGTGAACGTGGTCGTTGTGAGCAACTAGTGGAACGTACCCTATACGGTGTTTTGATTTGATACAAATCATTTATATGAAATTTCAAATAGGACTTCTTAAAACGGCTGAACTATATTCTCTGTGATTTCACTACAGCGTGCTTTAGTAGTATGAATCTGTAAATAGTTCCGGTTTGTACAATGAACTTGTAAATTTAAAAAAAAGGGGGGGGGGGCTAATTCAGACCAGCAGATTCCGAAAATGCAACTTTTGAGAATTTGCGTCATGTCTGTCTGTCCGAGTATCACGTGACAACTACTGAATGGATTTAAATCATCCTTTCCCAAAGTGGTCGATAACACCCCCTTGTGGGCGCTGCAGGCCTAAAGGGGGGTGGTAAGAGACCCAGAAACCCGTTTCAATAATCATTCTCATTGGCAGGTGCAGCCCGTAAGAGTTGACTTGAGACCTCATCGCCGCTGTGTACTACCTACTGCGCTTAGGTCTCAAGGTAACTCTTGCGGGCTATAGTAAAAGTCGCGTTTGGAATGAATGTTTAATCTCCGCTAATATAGCTCACAATAATCAATTAATTTAATTTGACGCTATAGTGGTTTTTAAGTAGGTGAAAAAATGGGGGCGCTAAAAAATAATTCATTCTCAAAGTGGGCAGTTTAAAAAATAAGTTTGGGAACCACTGATTTAAATGAAACCCGACACAGAGGTAGTTTATATGGCGAGTCACAATTTAGGATAATTTTTATCCCTATAAATGACGTCGTTTCTGTGTCATAGACGACTATATTCGAAAGGTGTTCACTTTGAAAATTCAGGTTTTTTTATTTCTTGTCTAATCTACTTATAACTGTCCGCTGTTTTGTTTCGGGAATCACGAACTTGGGACATGTGCGTTGCAGTGTACTAGGCTTCTTAAAAAAAAACGCTTTAATTGTTTTTATCATATTAGGGAACGTACCCATACTACGCGACCCATTTTGGGGGAGGAAGGTCTACGAAATGTTTTAAAAAAATTTTTTTTTTTAACTATATATTTGCAAACATTATTTACTACCATATTTATGAATTACTACGTGAGAATAGCTCGCAAAATTAGCGAGTTGAAGTGGCAGTGGGCTGGTCACGTCTGTCGCAGGACCGACGGCCGATGGAGCAAACGAGTCCTCGAGTGGAGACCACGTCTCGGCAAACGTAGTGTAGGACGCCCGCCAGCCCGGTGGACTGACGACCTGCGCAAGGGACTTGGGGACAACTTGGGGAGGCCTACGTCCAGCAGTGGACTGAGATTGGCTGAAAAAGACGTGAGAATAAGACGTCGAGGGGGTCTTGGCATATACTACGGGTGGTCATTAACAAAAAATTGGTCACTTAGTATGGGTATGTTCCCTTATATGTTTAAGATTGGTGCTGGTTATATTTAAATGGATCCTTTTTTCATAATTACGAACTAATGATATGGAGGAAGAATACCAAAAGACGGTTCATTTCTGTTTCAAAATGATATATTAAGCGCCTGTAGGAATTATACTACTGGCACGCTTATACAAGGTTGTAGGCTCGACACCAAGGATTGCTCTTCAACCCACTCATCAGACCCTGACTTTGTGACAATGGGACCAATTCGAGAGTGTACCCTTCCGATTAAAAAACTAATTTTCGGTCGGTCCAGAATTGAAGGAGAACTCGAGTAACAAACATACAAAAAAAAATGCAGACGAATTGTTGAGCTATTTCTTTTGCAAGTCGGTTAAAAAGTGACTTCTGAAACATTTTTTAACATTTCAGCTCTTTTATATTTTTGTATTTTATGTCGTCATTTCTATACATATTGAGAGACAGAAATGAGTCCGTTTAATTTCGATTGAACTATAAGTTTTATTTGAATTTTAATCAAATAGTGCTTAGTAAGTAGATTTTGTATGGGATTTTGTGAAACTACACAAAGTTTGTGAATAAGGTTTAAAATATACTTATTTAATGGTGATTATGTTGTTAAGAATAAATGTTTATTTTAATATATTTTCAAAATTTATTTTATTACTAACCCTAATAAAAGTAGCCTAGGTTACTTCTTAGAATATCAGCTATCTGCCAGTGAGTGTTGTGAAAATCAGTCCAGCCGCTTAAGAGGTTAGCTGGACAATCCAGACAAACATACAGACAGACAGACGAAAGTCTGAAAATTGCGTTTTCGGAATCTCCTGTTCCGAATTATCGCCTCTATTTTTTTTTCACGTTTTTATTTTGACATTACAAACGGACACTTCCATTTTATTTATCTCTAGATATAGATTCTTAATTTTTTTATATTCCGTGCCCTATTTGACAAAAATAGTACTTTATGAATTCGCTATTTCTGTACGTCCATATAGAGCATTTGCCATTTTATCAGAAGCGACATTTGGACCTAAATATTTTTTTGGTCCAAAATTATTTTAAACTATTACTTTCACACAAAAATTGTGTGTTTGCAGTTCACAGTAGAAATGAAACTTCAGAGAATATACTCACAGATAATTCTTCTCTAACTTTTATTAGTATAAATACAATTCCTTTATTCACTGTTTTAATCTAAAATATATTATCAGTTTTATCTCGGTCCAAAATGGACCTATGTTTAATCATCGGTCTTATTGACTCTCTAATCTGTGCTGCACAATGTAAAACTGGTATCTCATTCTCTCGCAGGCTCAGTCCTATAGATTTGTGTGTTTATTTTTGGTGTCGCTTTTTTGTTTCATCGAGTTTCAAATCACGATTCTAAAGAAGTTTCACTTCGAAAAGAAATTGACTGGAATTTTTCACAAGTGAAGTAGCGAGATCAAATATGTTAATGTTTTAAAATGAAAATTGATGTTTTATTGCTTCAGATAAACAAACAGCATAAACAATAAACAATCAATATATATTTGTAAATAACATTTTATTTGCACCGCTACTAAAGTAGTCCAGTTTTAAACTTATCTCTTAGTTTGTGGTTCAACGTTGGTATATCAAGATTAATTTGTCAATTTAATAAAATCAGTCAAGTGCGTGTAGTTTATGAATGAAAGTTCGTAGAGGTAACAGACGTCGATGGGTTTTCTTCATTTGTCTACGGAACAATAAAAAACATTTAGAAAAATACTCCTATAATACAGACAGTCTTCGAGTTACACCCTATTTTAATTATATTTGATTACGATGAATCAGTTTTCTTAGCTACATCTGCTTGACATCTTCATCGACTCTAACATTATCGCGACTTCGTCCGCGTGCAATTTTTTTTCGCGGTACCCTAAAAAGTAGCCAAGTTACTTCTTAGAACATCAGCCATCTACCAATCAAAGTCCCGTGAAAATCGGTCCAGCCGTGTCAGAAATTAGCCGGGACATCCCGACGGACAGACAAGAATTCTAAAATTGTATCTTCGGAATCTCCTGGTACGAATTGACGGCCTCTGTGGTTGAGCGGGCTAAGCCTTTGCCGGCTTACCTCACTGCAACGCAGAGGCTCCGGGTTCGATTCATGGTATAGTAAATTTCGGAAGCGTATTTTCTCCGTTATTTACTATGGTCTGGGTGTGTAGTATTTAATGTTTATTTCTGATAATAATAAAATTAATGTTGAACACTTTATCTTAAATTTATGAATGAGGGGTAGATGGATGATGATGATCGAGGCGAACGGACGGTAAGCGACGCGGGCTTCGCGCGTGTCGTGTAAATTCCGACTGGTTTGGCTGGCCGCGCGCTGGGCAATCGACGCCCGCGCATTGTTCTATCTATACATATAATATTTACCAAAACTGGTTGCAGCAGTGGACGGGCGGTGCGTTCCCAATGCACAATCAATATAATATTATATTACGTAAATATAACGTTTGGTAATACGTATTATATATATTTGTGTGTGTGGGTGTGTGTGTGTGTGTGTGCGTGCGTGCGTGCGTGCGTGTGTCTGTGTCTGTGTCTGTGTCTGTGTCTGTGTCTGTGTCTGTGTCTGTGTGTGTGTGTGTGTGTGTGTGTGTGTGTGTGTGTGTGTGTGTGTGTGTGTGTGTGTGTGTGTGTGTGTGTGTGTGTGTGTGTGTGTGTGTGTGTGTGTAATAAATAAATAGTAGATAGGCTACAGGTGTCTGGGATCGGCCCCAGGGTGGTCCGTTGTATATTACCAAATAACACAAGCGTAACTTGCTTAATTTGGGGATATACAGCGTGTGTGTTTGTCTGCCGATTTATTTATTTAAAAAATTATTTATTTAAAGAATTATCCGCCCTGATTTTTTTCACATTTTTATTTTGACATTACAAACAGACAATTTTATTTATGTGTATAGATTAAAACTCATGAAGGAACAGTGGAGCATATATTTTTTTATTGTCCCAAAATTGCCACTCATATTTATCATATTTTACCTTCAAATTGTAATTCTCCTGAGGATATCCATTACCTGTTAACTCTTGTTCATTCTAAACTCATATATACTTTATGTAAATTTGTATACAGGCTGTTTCAGCAAACTGAACACCGTACTTAAATGGCTGAAAGGGCATAACACTAGCGTACAGTTACAAAAAGGAAAAAATCTTAAGAATTCAGTTTTAGAGTTATGACCGTTTAAACTTTCACTTCTTATCACCATCATTTCGCATAAAACCAGGTGGGACATGTAGTACAGTAAAAGATTTTAAGTCGAACATATTTTTTCTTTTCAAATTTATTCATCAGCAGCGACGTGCTTTTGATAGGATCCCCCTTAACAATGTTTACAAATCGTTGAGGTCACGAACTGTCAGCTGAACTTTATAAAAACGCTGACTATCTGTAAGCCGGATGCGCGGTTGCTTTGTCGGCGTGTCTGTGTTTGGGGGCATTATTAAAGGGCATCGAACTTACCAAATGTTTTATGCAAAGTTCAACCATTCTTAGTGTACAATGTTAAGGAGAAGCAGAACCAAAATATTTTTTTTTCTTCCTGTATCTTTGTTATTATTAAATAATAAAATTATAATGCATCTTAATTAAGATACACTCCCGGTATACTATAACGGTTTCGGAAACATCGTGTATACTAATAATATTTACTTATAATGTAGTTAATATAATACAATAAATGTTTCGTGTTGCCCTCAGGTCATCAGAAAACGTCCTTCACCGTTCAAAGTTGTAGTTATAAATTAATTTCTGATCATCCTGCAACTGTCATTTTTACATACAGCGCGTTCCACTAGTAGCTCTCAACGCCCAAAATACTCTGTTAGCCGTTCCACAAGGCGACCGCGGTCGTTGTGAAAACGTCACTAATGACGTCATAATTTTCGTTCACATAACACGCACAACGACCCATGTCAAGAGGTGGGTCGAATAGCCGTTCCACTTGGGTTTACGATTGTAACGCCGGCAAGCAAGTGGAACGGGCAAAATCGCAGTCGTGAACGTGGTCATTGTGAGTCCCCAATGGAACGTAGCCATAGTCACTCCCATAGATAATAAATAGATACTATATATATAAAAGTCACTTCGACATTGGGAAAATCAACGCACATTAAAGCATCCGAGTGGATCTCCCCTACATAATCGAAAAATAAAAAATGTACGGAAACTAGCGCCATCAAGTGATCCAGGAACATCAAAAATTATAATTAATTTCCATTTAGTCCACTTAACTTCACTTAAGATGGCGCTCTGCAATATTGTTGAATAAATACATCGCTCTGACGAGATCTTAAGAGCATAAATGAAACCAAATTATGGTCATATTTGATAAATCTCACTGCATTCGCCCGTTGTCGTTCGTCGCGCGCGCACGTCTCCCGCTCCGCCTCGGCTGTCCGTTATTCGTGTTCGTTGTGTTCGTTCGTTCACCCGGTCGATCTGTGTTTTTTCTGTGACAGTGCAGTGAAAAGTGCGTCATCAGGTGGTTTTTCCACCAAATCGTTCGTCCCCCTCAGGGACAATGGATGGCATGGAGCTCTCTCCATTGCTGTTGGAGGGTTTGCTGTCGTTTTTACGACAGCAATTCCCTCAAGCGCTCGACCAATTTTGAGGACTCCGGAGTCCCAATCAATGGCGTCCGTTATCTCGGAACTTAATTCCGAGAAACCCTTACACGTGCAAGGGGCCCCGCACCCGCATCTGCCGCGACCACCGCACCCCCGCGACCCCCGCCACCGCGCTTATCGCTGACCACCTGCGCTCTGCCTTAGCGCCCGCGCCCCCGCATCCGTACCCGCCGTGTTACCGGTGCGCCCGCCGCCCGCACCCCGCTCAACGATGCCCACCGTGTGGCACCAAAATCACGCGCCTCGTTTTCTCGCGGTTCCGCGTCGGGACAACCGCGATCGAGCTCCGCGAGTTCGACGACATCGCGTTCGCGATCGCCAATACACCGCGTAATCGATTCTCGTCGAGAAATCGAATTATCTCCTGACGGTCCGCAATACCTCAGGGATGCCCCTCTTCCACCGGCCGATGAAATCACCCCCATGGATGTCGCGCCTCCCGCGAACATCCCCTTAAACCACGAGGACGATGACGGTTTCATAACCGTCAATCGTACCAAAAACGGAAGACCCAGAGGGAGGTTCCCCCAACCCCGCTCCCACTGCGGGCACAAAACCAACAGCGGCACCTTCCAGCCGCCCTGGGCCACCTTCACAGCGCCCGCCGCCACCCCTGATCATCCGCGAGAAAGCCCATTGGCTTCAACTCGCTAAGGAGCTGCCAGGTAAGGCAATCTCTATAAAAGAAGCCCGTGATACCAAACACGGCATCAAAGTTATGGTCACGTCTTCAAGTGACCACCGCTCCCTAACATCCTTGTTATGTGACCGTAAAATCGGTTACTATACTTATGCCCTGCCGGAAGAAAAACGCCTTCGGGCTGTAATCCGCGGACTCCCACAGGAAATCGAGTGTTCCTGCATTCTCGAGGACCTTAAGTCCCAAGCTGTACCGATGCACGAAGTACACCGTATGCACAGAGGCGACGCAACAAAGTCTCCTCTAAACCTAGTATTGGTTGTCCTCGACCTCTCCCCAGAGGGGAAAAAGATCTTTGAACTTGAGAAGGTCTGTGGCCTCTCTGGCCTTCGTGTGGAACGCCCACACGAAAAACATACACTGCGGCAGTGTCATCGTTGCCAACTTTATGGGCACTCTGCCCTACGTTGTCAATCCCGTCCCAGGTGCGTCAAGTGCCTGGGCGACCACGGGACCTCGGAGTGCACACGCACCCGGGACTCCCCGGAGCCACCGAGCTGCATTCTCTGCGGCCAAGCGGGTCACCCCGCTAACTACAGAGGCTGTCCTGCCGCCCCCCGACCCAAACGTAAGTTCGGAAAGGGCAACGCCCAAAAAGGCACTAGAAAAGTGCCGAACAAACCCGCATTCGTGGCGGCCCCCCCTCCAGTGGTAAATCACTGGACGGGTCTTCCCACGACGGAAGCGTTCCCTCCACTAAGGACGCGCGCCCCAATTTTGGCCGGCCTACCCCAAGCAACCCCTGCCCCCGCCCCCATTTTAAAAGCACCTTCTGGGCCGTCATCCCACCACTCTTTAGCGGAGGACTTAGCCTTGGCGACTAAATTCGCCAAGAACTTGCCTTTCGACCTAGCAGAGGTCCAACTCTTGGCTCGAAAACTAAGACAAGTTGCAGAGTCTGATCAACCCTCCCTCCGGGATCAACTCGTGATCGAAATGGATCACGCGTACCTCCTCCAGGTACTTAGGTCGTTATAACTAAACAACCTAGTTAAATTATTGTTACCGGTAACAAATGGCGCATGTAGGAAGAAATAAACCACGCTCATTGACTCTGGCGACTTATAACGCCAACGGCCTTCGAAACCAGCGCGACTTGGTCCATGACTTCCTGGTTACCAATCAAGTAGATATACTACTAGTGCAGGAGACCTTCCTGAAACCGAGTGAAAGAGATCCAAAGATCTCTAACTATCGGGTCACTAGACATGACAGGATAGGCCGTGGTGGCGGCACCTGATCTATTTCAGAAGATCTCTACACTGCATGCCTCTAGTCACCCCACCACTAGTAGGTATGGAGGTATCCGCCTGCAGACTAGCAATGACTGGCCACCAACCTCTAGTCATAGTCTCAGCATACCTCGCGTGCCAGAAAACCCTTATTAAGAAAGACCTAGAAGCCCTATTCAACTTAGGCCCAGCTGTTATAATAGCCGGAGATCTGAATTGTAAACACGAACAGTGGAATTGCAATACCACTAACCCCAATGGCAGAGCCCTAATAAATATATCAGACAATCTTTTGTTTGATATAATAACTCCCATGACCCCACACGATACCCCCAACCGCGACTGGGGACCCCAAACACTCTCGACCTAGCATTACTGAGGGCGTAACTCTTCAGTTCCATTCGATCGAAACGATTGACGATATAGACTCGGACCATCGCCCGGTTATCCTCAAATTAGGACAACAGACGGACCAGACATCTGAAACTAGAACCTCTGTGGACTGGTTGAGACTTGGGGACCTCCTCAAGGCAACCGAATAACAAGACCTGGACCGCATCCCAGACCACATCGAATCCCACCAAGACACGGAGACGGCGATCGAGGCCTTCACCAGCCACCTTCAATCCGCAGTGCGGAACTCGTCCAGACAACTGCCAGTGGAGAATGACCGCCACTTATGCCTGCCGGACGAAGTGAGGGTACTGTTGAGGGAAAAGAGAGCCGCCTCCAGAGCTCACGACAGATATCCCACCGAAGACAACAGAGTCCGACTCCGCCAACTAGAGCGCGAGGTCAAACTACGTATCCGCGAAGTCAGGGAACAACGTTGGGACAGAACGTTGAGAGATATCGAACCAACTCACCAGGCGTACTGGAAGCTGGCTAGAGCTCTCAAATCAGATACCCTCACTGTCATACCCGCGCTAGAAAGAGCCGACAACACCGAGGCGTTCGATGATGAGGAGAAAGCCGAATGCCTTGCTCAGAGTCTAGAGCTTCAATGCTCCCCCACTACACAAAACGTCGACCAGTCACACCTGACGGAGGTGGACTCCGAGGTTGAACGTAGATCCTCCTTACCAGCGGAAACCACACTCGACCCAGTCACGGTGGAAGAAGTGCAAGATCTGATCAAGTCCCTCAAACCACGAAAGGCCCCAGGGATCGATGGCATTAACAATCGCGTGTTAAAACTCCTCCCCCGGCCACTTGATTATAATCTTAGTGAGCATCTTCAATGCCGCCATAACAAACTGCTCTTTCCCCGCGATCTGGAAGGAAGCAGACGTCATCGGTATTCACAAGCCTGGAAAACCGGCTAATAAACCGTCCAGCTACCGCCCAATCAGCCTACTGAGCACACTCAGCAAGCTTTACGAGAGGGTCATCCTCTCTAGACTAAGAGATTTTGCCATCAGCAAACATCTACTACCCGATGAGCAGTTTGGATTCCGTGCCAGACACTCATGCGTCCAACAGGTGCACCGCATCACGGAGCACATACTATCCCACTTTGCCCATCGCCCTCGCCCTATAGGAACAGCCGCACTGTTCCTTGACGTAGCTAAGGCCTTCGACAAGGTCTGGCATAACGGTTTGATTTACAAGCTGTACCAGTTCGGTGTACCAGACAGACTCGTGCTCATCTTGCGAGACATCCTCCTAGGCCGTAGCTTCCGTTTTCAAGTGGAGGGAACACGCTCGTCCCCTCACCCACTCACAGCCGGTGTACCACAGGGCTCGGCACTATCTCCACTACTCTTCACGCTGTACACCAGCGACATCCCAAAAACTCCAGATGTAGAGTTGGCCCTCTTCGCGGATGACACCGCACTCTATACATCAGATCACAACCGACAAATGGCTTGCGTCCGGCTACAGGTAGCTGTAACAGAGCTAGGCGAATGGTTTCGCAAATGGAGGATAGAGGTAAACCCGGAGAAAAGCGCAGCAATGTTCTTTTCCCCGGGCACGCTTCGCTCTCCCAAACGCGCTTGCCTTCGCTTAAAAGCCATCTCGCTCTACGAACAAGAGATACCCTGGGCAAAGTACACCAAATACCTGGGTGTCACCCTAGATCAGAACTTGCACTTCAACGAGCATATCACTATAGTCCGGAATAGAGCGCGATTTGTGATGGGTCGTCTAGCACCCATGATAGATAAACGAAGCAAAATGTCCCTCAGACACAAGCTTACTCTATATAAAACATGCATCCGCCCGATCATGACATACGCGAGTGTGGTATTCGGCCATGCCAAGCCTGCCCTTTTAAAGAAACTGCAAATCGTTCAGAATAAATTCATGCGCAGAGCCGTCGGTGCTCCCCTCTATATGCGTAACATCGACATCCACCGCGATCTGGAGCTTCCCTCCATCAAAAACTACATTACGTCGCTCTCGCGTAAGTATTTCGATCTAGCGCCGCACCATCGAAATCCCCTCGTCGTGTCCGCGTCCGATTATAAGCCTCGACGAAAGGCTCTCGTGCGACGACCGCGTAACATCCTCATGGACAAGGTCGACGATATCACAAAACGGCTGGCTCGGATCAGCCCGCCCGCGGTTAGGACGGCAGGCTGGCAGGCACCGACAGACAGACACAGACGGCGGCGTCGACGCCGCCAATCACGATCTCTCCACGTCCCCGCGAGGGACGCCAGGAGACACATAGGATAGGATAGGCCCCCCCCATAGGATAGACTAGGCGTGTTGCTGGAAAGTTTCTTTCGCCGTTTCTTCTCTCCCAGCCATAACACGTTGCGAAACGGCAGTAAGATAGTATAGGCCACCGCGAACCGCTGATCCCGGTCCGCCGGGATCCTTCCTCTCGGGCTTTATATTACCCGTCGCCCGCTCTCAATTAGTGCATTGTGTCGCCTTATGGTGGGCATCATTAGATTCATCCCCTCTCATGGCAACAGTCCAGCCGAGGTGAAATTCCTAGGAGCCCCCTCGAGCAAGTTGCCCCAGGCTCGAGCGCCTTCGCTTCGCAAAGGCACTCGCCCCGAAAACCCCGGTAAAGTTGTAAGGTCTTCGGACCAACAACATAAAGTCAAGTCCAATAAAAAAAAAAAATGGTAAATCTCACACACTTTTACACGAAGTTTTATGTGAACCATTTTTTACTTTTGGCATAAATGTTAAATATATAAGTTTTTTAAACTGACTTTATTCTATCTTTCCCTTTATTCCAATTTGGAACTAGTTTAACTCATTAGTACCATCTAGTGGAATTTATAGAATTATCAATTGTAACGCCATCTATCGGACAGGGCAAGGTATATTTTGATGTTTTATTCCAGAGAGGCTCATCTATTTTATATATAGTCTATCTATGATTAAACCCACCACCTTGTTTGTGACTACAGACACGCACTTGGCTGTTTTAATGAATTTTTGTTAGGTATCTTTTTCAAAGAATGCACGTAATATATAAATGGGTATTAAAATTCAGTGTTATTATTGGTGCACTATGTACAATTGGTTTAGTTGGTAGTATGGACCCAGTTATGGAAGACCTTCTGACTCCTAGAAGGGAGATGGGAGAGGCTTGTGGTTATGAGGTAAGATCATTTTTTCTTAAGTTTTCGCGACTAGTATACACGATAAAACTACGTTTTAACGGTTTTGAGCGCGGTAATTTATTTGATTTTTATTATTCCGACGTTTCGGCCACTTTTCAGTATCCGTAATCACGGAAGACAAGGATGTTAAGTGTCAATGAGTATCGTTTTATTTTGTTATTAAGTTTTATTTATCCTACCGCTAAGTTGTTCATTTTAACTATTTAGTTTTAATTTTGTTTATGGTTTTTATTTACTCTATGGGAAAGCGATAAATTTGTTTAGCCTCCCATAGAGTAAATAACCACAAGCAAAATTAAAACTAAATAATTAAAGTGAACAACAATATTCATTGACACTTGACATCTTTGTCTTCAGTGATTACTGCCATAGATAATAACGATATACATAAAAATTACGGCTACTGAAAAGTGGTCGAAACGCCGGAATAATAAAAATCTAATAAATTACCGCGCTTAAAACCGTTGAAACGTAGTTTTATAACTTCTATAAATATCTAAAAAAGCAGCTTCTCCTTTAAACAGCGATAACACGTTGCGAAGCAGTGTACACATAGAATAGGAAGTAGATTCAAAATTTGACATATGAATGACCTTCAAGAAATATTCTCCAGTGGAACTTACCTATAATATTATAAAACTCTAAACATGCCTTGTCTGTACATTGAAGCTATTTAAAAAAAAACTGGAATAGACTATGTAAACGATGGGGAAATTACAACAACAATTAAACAATAAATTATAACACCACACAAAGTCACAAACACACAACTAACAACAAAACTCATACACATACTCAAACCAACGCGCTCTACCACCGCATTGCATTACACACACACTTCAGAAACCAAGACACACAAAGAGCCTAAAAATTAATAACCTAGGCACAGAAAGAAAAAACAACACAAATGGCACTAATAAGATATATATAGGTATAGATATAAGGCACACACTGCACATGCACTTCCTCACAACACCAGCATGTAACAGATACACTCCACATTAGTATACGTTTAGTATTAAAAATAGAAAAAAATAATATGATAAGTTATTCTTAAAGTACACTACAACATAAAAATCACTAACTTAATGTCACACAGAGTAACAAAAATAAACTCTAAAAACTTTCATAGAAATTAAGTTGTAAAAAAGAGTACGGAACTCGAGTCCGAAGAGTTGTTAAAAAAAACGACGGAGAAAACGATGCAATATTTTTTAGATTATTGTCTGTTTCTCTGTTTGTTCGAGATCCACGTAGAAACTACTGGGCCGATTTCGACGCGGTTTTCGCTGATAGACAGCAAATTCCTAGACTTCAAATCTACGTTACTTTTATCCCGGGAATCCCTCGGGAATTTTCTCAGGAGCCGTTTGAATTTGTTCGCGTGCATAAAAATTGGCTTATTCCGACACAGTTTCCACTAAAACGATAGCTTACATTCTTTTTAAATGCTGTGATACCAACATTGGCGTAGCGTAGGGGGGCGACCCGCCCCGGGTGGCAAAATTTCACAATAAATAATATAAATATTTGGACCATTTAATATTTTTATCGCAACTACAAATTCGGACCGATTGAAAAGAGCACGAAATTTTTCATTACTTACTCGCCAGACTGAACACGGGCAGATTTTTCACTACCACTTCGCTCCTATTGGTCCTAGCGTGATGTTATATAGCCTATAACATTTCTGAATATGCAGGCTTTTCAACACAAAAAGAATTTTCGAAATCGGTTCAGTAAATCCAGAGATCACCCCCTACAACGTCACAAACACACAAACTTTACCTCTTTATAATATTAGTATAGATACAGTATGCATTAAATTGAAATGCCTAAATAAAAGGGCGGCAAAATTGTCTTCCGCCCCTGGCGGCCGTCACCCACGCTACGCCTCTGGATACCAAAGTACTGCGGGATACTCTGGACACGAATGTCCCGAGAATCCCATGTGAATTTCAAGTCAAGCGTGGATGAACTCAGCGGCATATCCTAGTTTTGAATAAAACATTTGAATTTAAATTTGCTATCAAGTGGATCCGTTTGCCAGTTTGCCCACAAGCAAACATAAAGTCACGTCTGCCGCAGGAGCGATGGCCGATGGCGCAAACGAGTCCTGGAGTGGAGACCGCGTCTCGGTAAACGTAGTGTCATACGCCCTCCAGCCTAATGGACTGACGACCTGCGTAAGGTCGCTGGTAAGCGCTCGATGAGGAAGTTCAGAGGACAGGGATGAGTGGATCGACTTGGTGAGGCCTACGTCCGGCAGTAGACTGCGAGTGGCTGACGACAAAGAAACATAAAATGCAAAAACGTTCTTCCTTTTTTTGTTTATCTGTCCATTTCTGTTTCAGAGCTGTCCTCAGATCGAAGTGGACAAAATCAACGTTCATATCGTCCCTCATACCCATGCTGAACTCGGTTATGTCAACACCTTTTATGGACATTATACTGGAAGTAAGTGACTGTTATTTGCTCTTTCCACCGTCTCCCAGTTATTTGGGGTCGGCACTGTGGTATACAGAAATCTTAACTGCTACGTGAAAATATGTAAAACCCTAAACATGGTCGTAGATGCATCTCCGAAGGTTTTGTGTTTCCTGTATCGAAAGGTTTTGACACGTACATGGACTTTTCAGTTTTAACCTTGCTATTATGTGGCAATAAACTATTCCATGTATATGTGACGTAACAGGCACAAAACCTCTTTTCCTTCCATATTCCTCTATTCTCACTAAAGTCCTTTTTCACACTAGAAATCATTATCAGCGCGTTTCATTAGTAGCTCACAATGCCCAAAATGCTCCGTTAGCCGTTCCACAAGGCGACCGCAGTCGTTGTGGTCGTGGCGAAAACGACACCAATGACGTCATCATTTTCGATCACACAATGCTCACAACGACCCATGTCAAGAGGTGGGTCGAACAATCGTTCCACTTGGGTTTACGATTGTAACGCCGGCAAGCAAGTGGCAACGGGAAAAATCGCGGTCGTGAACGTGGTCGTTGTGAGACCCTAATGGAACGTACCCTATGTCAATCTTCATACATCCATCTGTCTCTTGTTTGCTTCTTTACACTTGTATTCGTCAATCTTGCAATTTAACATTATTTTTCTCACGTGACTTTCATCCCTCTTCATTATGTGTCTATGCCATCTTTGTGTTCTTCCTCTTAACTTTTAAATCATTAGTGCAACTTACAAAGACAAGGACAGTAAGAAATAATAATAATCTTTTTTAAAAATTGCTGTTCGTTAGTCTGGCTGAAGCTTAAAACGGGCTTGACCGATTTTGATGAGATGTTGTGTGTGTTTGAGTGGGTCCCGGGGTGGTTTAGAACTTTAGAATCACAAGTTGAAAACGGTTTCCGAGAAAATATTTATGTGTGTTTGAGGGGGTTCTTGGATGCTTTAGATTCACAATTAGATCCGGTAGGTAGTGCTGCAATCGGGTTCTAGATTTTTATTTTTTCAGGGCAGGACAACATCTGCCAGGTCTATTATTGGTCTTATAAATAAATTTTATTTTATAGACTTGGACCCTCCATTTCCGAAGACTAATATCAACATGAAGAGAACCTTGGACTTTGTCATAAGCGAACTCTGGGCTGAAAGTACTAGAAAGTAAGTTAGCTTAGGTCAATCGTCTTTTGAAGGAGCCGGAAAGGGCACTTGAGGACTCAGGTTCCGAGACCTAAATGTGTTGCTGTAGATTAGGGCGCTGAAGATGAAACTATCACCAGTTCCTTCCGTCCTAACAACAACATGGGTCATAAACGATGACACGGGGATATCATCGTTCAAATGGCTCAGAAATAGTTTCGTTTTGTTTTCTGCACGCACATCTAATAGGAAAGAATAAAGAAGGACAGTCGCTCTCTTTATGATAGGAGGAGCTCTTTGAGCCAACACTGTCAGGACCATCGGATGCATTTCTGCTTCCCGAGGTCTTGACATACGGCGATGAGATGGAACATAGGGGTGGTTAGATGGTAGGTCCGAGCATGCCATCGGGAGTCCGACACTATCCTACTTTAATCCCCAAGCGGTGGCGCGTCCATGATGGATTACACTTTGGAAAAAAAGGTTAATCATATATAGGAGGCGGAATGGGAGAGTGAGCGTACGAGCTTGCTCTGCTCCCGCCAAAGGAAGATGCGCCAGCGCTAGAAGGCGGACTACGACCTTTGGCCGTCATGAGCTCCCCTGAGGAAGGGGACCCACCCGCCATTAATGGCGTCGAGAGCAGGGTGCATAGTCTTCCATGTGAGCTCATCTCTCCTCCCGTGGGGCGGGACATTTAGCCGCCTCACGTCGGACAGAAAAGGACGACTCCTGGGGCTATGCTGGCCCCCGACAGATGTGGCCTTTAGGGCCCCCGCCTGCCAGAACACGCGGAGATGGTCGAGTTTCCGCTTTCCCGTAGCCCTGGCATAGGGTGAAGGAAGGAACATCTAGGGGTTATAGTGGGTATCCTTAACTCGGGTTGCAATAGTACTTTTTTTGGGGTGCTAGTGCTACCCCAACGTGGTGAATCTGACACGCCGGGGTTAGTGCTCAATCAGATTTGTCCTCGTTAAAAAAGGTGGATGTAAGCTATATCTGTTTCGAGTTTCGTATGAATCTGTTCAGTAGTTTTCAAGTGATACTGTAATAGACACACAGACGAAAGTTGTAAATGTTACATTTTCAAATCTGCTAGCTCGGGGGCCTACCTCTGATGTTTTTCAAATTTTTTAAGCCAGTTTGCAAATTTGATACTCAACAACAGATTTATTACATTATAGATAGGTTCGATTATAGACAGAAGATAGCTTGGGTGGTAAATTAAGAATAATAATTTATCTTTTCAGGTTCACGATATCTGACTTTGCATACTTCTTTCATTGGTGGTCTATGCGAGATGGAACAGGTGAGATCTCTTACTCTATTAGAAGTATTTGTCGGGAACTTGTAGAGTGTTGTTTTTTAGCTAGCAACCATACATACGGCCCAGATCATGGAATGTGGTTACCATCGCCGACAGACTTTTGCAGTATTAAATGTGAAACGGACGCCTTGCCAGCCTTTAGGATGGAATAAAGAAGAAGGTATAGGGGGATGAGAAAAACGGATCAAAAGAAAGGAATAGAATAGAAGGGATAAGGAGTTGGAATAGAGTAAGTTTGCTCTGCTTTCCGAGGCTGAGTGGAAACTTTAGTGCAGTAGTGGCTTATGGGGAACGTCTCTACCCTGCTGAGTCTCCACACACGCTGGCGGACAATTTTGTTATTCCACTCTTTCTTCAGTGGTCTAACTCTCGCCGCTTTGGTCTAATTCCCCAGCAAAGGACCCGGTAGCGTACGAAATGTATCCCCCCCCTACTTTAACAAAAAATAGTTGAAATAGAGTGGTGGGGATAGGGCTTTTTATGTTTTACCTGGTACCAACTTCAGGATTTTTTTATTTTATAGCTGGAGTACAGCCGACAAGCTGACGGCCCATCTGATGGAAAGTGGTTACCGTTGCCTACGGACGTTTGCAACACCAGAGATGTTACCAATGCGCTGCCTGCCTCGAAGACATTTTATAGCACCTTTTTTTGAAAACCTCATATTGTAGCCCTATGGAAAAACCTCACTCAGCTGGCAGCTCATTCTAAATCCCCACGGCACGCAAACGTTCTGGAGAACCGTCGTGTATATGCCGATGGTGAGCGGTGTGGTGGTAGAAAGAAGACGAAGGCACCATTAAGCAGAGAGACGCGAAGTCTCTCCGAAGGCCAAGCATATCTAGACCGTCTGTGAGTATGGGATCATCAACAACGCGAACGGCTCGATGTTGAATACAGTCCAGGGCATTAAGTTGGTAGGCAGGTGCTCCAGCCCAAAGGTGTGAGCAGTACTCCATATGCGGCCTCACCTGGGCTTTATAAAGCACAAGGCGTTGCGGCAGTGTGAAGTACTGCTTGGACCGGTTTAGCACTCCCAGCTTCTTGGAGGCAAGTTTTGCCTTGCCTTCAAGATGGCCCCTGAACTGCACATCATTCCCGGTGTCAACACCGAGGATCCCAATTCTCTTGGAGGTGGTAAGGGGAGTTCCCTGAAACTAAAACGCTTGCTCGAATGGAGTTTTTTTTTACACAAAAATTCAAACAGCTTTAGAAAAGAAATTAAACACGTATGTGCTTACAATATTCGAGGGTAGCTCTCGATTTCTCTGGATTTCCCGATGTACTCATCTTATCTTGACTTGGTGACAGTGGAACCACTAGAGGAGTATACTCTTTTGAAATAAAATACTAGAAAATCGGTTTACAATTGACAAATAAATGGCATCTAAAACATACAGTTGAACTGAGAACCTTCCACTTTTTGAAGCCGGTTAAAAATAAAATTATTGTCTTCAGAAAGAAAGAAAGAAAGAAAAAACGTTTACTTGGTCTTCACATAGCGAGATACATAGCGATGAATTGTACGATGTAGGTATGTACAAAAAAGAAAGTCTCGCGATGGTACCGAATAGGTGCAGTTCAGCATATGCTAGGCAACAGGTGCCTGACGCTGGTTTTCCACTGCACCCTTGGACGGACGGATGTTGCTCTGTTATTTATATATATATATATATAGTCAATAATAATAAATTACAAACATGTCTGGCACCACGTGTTTTTTTTTTTCCAGTAACGCCACAATGACAGGAAAAGGAACAAAATCCATACACTATTCTATTTAGATTAATTTATTTTTTAGGTAATCTTTAGTTTTTTTAAATTATGCTATCACTGTTTTCTGTAATTTTTTTTATCATTGTTATTATTCCTTTAACGTATACGTTGACTATACCGTGGATATTACCGTGGGTCGCATGACTTTTGTGATTAAGGAGGTAGGCACTGAAATCAGTGCTGTGTCGGACTATGTTTCGGCACAGCGAAAATTGAGTGCCAACCTCATTTCGAAAATTGTGGCACAGATTTTGATTGCTATTGTTATTATTATAAATTATTGTGAAGTGTCGCATTTTTAGAAATAAATATTTTCTTTCTTTCTTTTTTTTCTTACATAAATATACACATAATTACTACTAAGATAATAATAATTAGTACCGAGCAAATTAGAAACAAATATTGTGGGGATACCGATAAAATATTATTACATGCCGTCGAAGATAAGCCGCACAGACAATATGCTGTTGTCTTTTACTTGTTTTAGAACTATCATTAGCGTCGAACTAATCCCTATTATTATTGTATTCGACTTTGTGGACGTTCGCAGGTGTCAAATTAATATTTCTTAGAAACTCAGTTTGCGCCTTCGATTCCTTTGTACTGTGTAGTTAGTATAAGACAATGCCCGAATCGAGGGGCGGGTGGTAGTCAAGCGACGACTACGAAGCGAGTAAGTCGTTGTCTAGTACTCTCGATTAGCGATATAAACGACGGACTTTGCGCTTTCGAATTGTATTGAATCGTGCAGTGTGAACTGGTTGCATCCAGTTTTATTTGTATTTGTCTTCATACGTGTTTGTATAGTTCTAATAAATTCTATAGTAGTTCCAACGGCATTTTTAATTCGAGTACTGTAGCCAGTAACAATATTTAAAAAATAGATTGTTATAAACTTATTAACTTTCCAGTGCGTCGTATGGTTTACCAGCTTCTGCGCCAGGGTCGGTTGTTCTTCGTGGGAGGTGGCTGGGGGATGATGGATGAGGCAACCACCACTTACCATGGAATTATTGATACCTACACTTATACCTTGAGGTGAGTCTTATCAATCTTATGTTGAAAATGCGGCGTATAAATTCTCAAAATATGTTTTTTTTATAAGATACATGTCAGCAATGTAAGTACGTCGCTATTTCTTCAATAATAATTTTTACTTTCTTTCTTTCTTTTACGAATATAGGAAAAACAGTCTCTCTATATTTTCGGCTTTCTAATTTGATCCTTCGTCGTCTTCGCAACAACGTGTCTTATTGAGTGATTCTTTCTTGGTTTATTTAAAAATAATATATTTTGTAGGAAACTCAACGCGACCTTTTTAGGATGTGGTCGTCCTCTTCTATCCTGGCAGACGGATGTGTTCGGCCATTCCAGGGAGTTCGCCTCCCTGATGGCCCAGATGGGCTACGATGGCCACTTCATCGAACCGATCAGCTTCGACGACGAGCTGGTGAGGATGAGGAAGAAGGAACTCGAGTTCATATGGAGAGGAAGCGATGATTTAGGTACATTTAACTCTCGTAAAAAATGTATTCCATGAGTTCAGCTGACAGGCAGGCGTCTGGTGGAAAGTAGTTACCGGTAATTATAGATATTTCATCGTTTAAGTACGAATACCGCAGGACTAAAATTTGATAAGTTTTGAGGACATGCAAAAAACTGATTTTAGACTTTTAAAATCTATCAAACAAGTGTAATAATAAATAATGTATTATGCGGCGAGAGCGCTTGATTTTGAAATGTATTCCATGAGTTCAGCTGATAGGCAGGCGTCTGGTGGAAAGTAGTTACCGGTAATTATAGATATTTCATCGTTTAAGTACGAATACCGCAGGACTAAAATTTGATAAGTTTTGAGGACATGCAAAAAACTGATTTTAGACTTTTAAAATCTATCAAACAAGTGTAATAATAAATAATGTATTATGCGGCGAGAGCGCTTGATTTTGAAAATTGTGTACCAGCATTGGATGCACGCTCATAGCCCCTTACGAAGATAACGCTATAATTATAAAATATATAATATTGTTACGAGTTGCGGGACTCGAATTAAAATGCCGTTGGAATTATTATAGAGTTTATTAGAACTATACAAACACGTATAACACAGGTACAAGTATAACCGAACACAAGAAATCCAAACCTCAGAAGTGGGGGGAGGTTCTCATTGCGTCGTGTGAATATTTTCTTTATGTACGTTTAGCCATAACTTTTTTATTTCTGAACAGATTTTGATGATTCTTTTCTTTTTCTCAATTGGCAAGCTATCATAGGCGTGATTATAAATCAAAATAATTTGATAAAAAAATATGTCTCAACTGGTTATCAGATGGGTGAAGATCATCATTTTGCTAGATTTTTTTGATTATATCATCATTGAAATAAGGCACTTTCCTTGCCTATTTCTGGGGTCGTGGTTGCTGAACTAAAGATGAATAATTTTGAATTCAGATCCTATATTATATTATCTATGATATATTTATATATACTGCTTATTATATATACTTGGTAACTATGTTATCAATAGGAATCGTGTATATATTTATGTGTTGTTACCAATAGGTGGAGGCTTGTTATCAGCATTTCTCTTTTATATACTACTTTTTTTTACTATACTGATATGTATTAGTCCATAAGCCTTCCTAAAATTAAATAAATAAATAAATAATTGTAGATATCTTATAGCTATTTTTAATTCATGACTTAAAATTATTAAGGTTTTGTTACCGACGCCAATTTGTAGCGCCACTCCAATAATTAGAAGAAGAGAATCCAATAATTACCTAAAAGCACGAACCATCTACAGCTTTTATGTTAAAATTTGACATATTACCTAAATATTTTAGATTGTGTAGATTGAAATTTGTGCCTCTATTTATATGAAATTTATTTGAATTTAATTACTTAATATCTAAATGTTTTAGTATTAATATAATTTTAAATGTAAAAGTTATAATTAACACATATATTTAAACATTTGCACGACCATAGGTCAGATGTGGTGACACTAATCCCACCATCTCAGTGGATCTCCCCTACATAATCAAAATAAAAAAATGTACGGAAATTAGCGCCATCAAGTGGTCTAGGAACATCGAAAATTATAATTAGTTTCCATTTAGTTCACTTAACTTCATTTAAGATGGCGCTGTGCAATATCGTTGCATCAATACATCGCGCTGACGAGATCTTAAGAGCATAAATGAAACCCAAGTTATGATCATAAATCGATTATCGATTGTAGCGCCATCTAGTGGTATATATAGGAATATAATACCGTTTGTAACGCCATCTATCAAATAGGGTATATTTTATTACAGAGAGGTTAATCTATTTTGTAAATAGTGTATTATCTATGAGTCACACTGTTTTACCAACTATTGTCGACATACCACTACATGTATCTCTGCAAATAAAGATTTATTAATTTGTTTATTCATTCATAAAGATTCATTAATTCTCTTCAGGTGCTAATAGTGATATCTTCACCCACAAACTCTTCGATGGCTACTGGTCCCCACCAGGCTTCTGTTTCGCCAGCTTCTGCACTGACCCACTGCTGGTGGTAACTGACACTGTCATGAGTAATGTTAAGGAACGGGTGAGTTACTTCTAGATTCTAGAAGTTATGGCCAGAATCTAGTATATGAACTATTTTTTTACCTTCTGACAACATTCTATCGTATCTATAGTCAATGTCAGGGAATTATAAACAAACGGCGCGTTCCTTCAGTATCTCACAACGCCCAAAATGCTCCGTCTGCCGTTTCGCTAGGCGACCGCGGTCGTTATGGTCGTGGCGAAAACGTCACTAATGACGTCATCATTTTCGATCACACGGCGCTCATGACTCACGTCAAGAGCTGGGTCGAAGTGGGCGTTGACCACAGAGCCTTAATTCTCTCTATCTTTTGACACTGAAAAAGGCGCGATTTTCAAATCAACTTCAAATGACATTTGTGTATTTCGTCGTTTATGACGTTTATCAACGTTCCATAATCCGTTCCACTAGAGCTTATGATTGTTATGTCCGCACGCAAATAGAACGAGAAAAATCGCGGTCGTGAATGTGGTCGTTGTGAGCCTCTTGTGGAACGTAGCCGAAGTGAATTTATCCATGTTATTTTAAATTTTAACGTTGATCCAAGTTTAAGATCCGCTAAAAATAAGTAAATACGGATATAACGGTACTAAGTTTCACACGAACGGTGATATTTAAAGTTGTAAAGCAAAAATATTTTCGTTATAATTTGACGACGAAGAACAGTCGACATGACAGTTTTGTAATGTAATAATAATTTCGCTTCTTTTAATCGAATAATTGCTCTATTAATAATCACAAGGTGTTAAAGCTCTTGTTTACAAAATTATAGTCATTATTATTAAAGTAAACAGCATAGGTTGTGTTGACAAAATGCAAATGCGTATGTCGTAAATGAAGCAACTTGATACTTGCACGATGTTTTGTGTAATACTAAAAATTACTAATAAGTATTGTTGGAACTTTTTATAATGTTTTTTCAAATTTAAATTTATGATATTTGGGACACTGATACATATATGATGAATCTAATATGGTACTTTTGTTTTTAAAATGTCACTTGAATAGTGAAAATTTTTCTGTAAGAGCAAGCCAAATATACTGGTTTTTAGAAGAGAAATATTATTTTAATTGGATTGCCAGGTAGTAGGGCATTTGCCCGACTGGATGCCTACCACCCTGTTCTAGAGTATGCCGCCATAACAACCTTGAGTTGTGTTTGGTGTTGCAAATGTCCATAGGCGATGGTAACCGCTTTCCATCGAGTGGGCCGTCTGCCTGTCTGCTGAAGCATAGCAATAAAAAAATAAAAAATCGTTGTTGGTGTCCCGCGATTAGTCCTAGTAGAACCTATGTAAGTATTATCTCTCTCTCTCTCTCTCTCTCTCTCTATATATATATATATATATATATATATATATATATATATATATATATGTATATACAATTATTATTTACGTGTGTATGTGAGTGAACTCCTCCTAAACTGCTAGATCGATCTTGATGAAATTTTTCGTGTGTGTTTGAGTGGGTCCAGAGATGGTTTAGATTCAAATTGGTTCCGATAGGTGGCACTGGAATCGGGTCTTAGATTTTAATTTTTTCGGGGCATGACAACTCCAGAAATAAAAAAATCAAAATTACGCTAATTTATATTAAAAAACTGCAACAAGTATCAAAATTACTCATACTCATGACATAATATTGAAGTTGCTAGAGTTTAAACTTCGCGAATCTGGCGCCTTTATATAGTCAACCTCTATCTTTAATGGTTGTACTGAAGACTAAATTCTGACTGAAATAATTATAATTTTCTCTTGTCTTTTAATCTCTCTTTACTTCTATGTCCGTTAATATCCCAACATCTTCACGCCTTCCAGGTGAAAGCCTTCATAGAGTCGATGCTACATCGCCAGTCCCCTAACTATATAACTAAGAACGTGATGGTAATGATGGGGATCGAGGTTCGCTTACCACGACGCTGGGGTCTGGTTCAGGAATATCGAACAGCTGATTGAGTGAGTCCTTTTTTAATTGCGAAGCAGGAAGAGAGTCGACCTGATGGAAAGTGGTTACCGTCGCGTATAGACGTTTACAACTCCAGTAGCGAAGCTAACGCTTTTAGGATGGAATAGGTGGATAAGAAAGAGGGATCAAACAAGGAGAATATCGGAAATCCGTGCAGGAACGGAGAAAGAATACAAATACAAACTCCTGCGTTGGAGTAGCCTGTTGTAGGAGGCGTCACAGGCCAGGTGGTAGGGTATTCGCCCGTCCGGATGGCTACCACCCCGGGTCTAAAGTATGCCAGCATAACAACTTGTAGTTGTATTCCAGGTTTAGTGGCTAAGTTTCAGCCTCCCTTTAGAGAGTGGCAGCACATTTGTAGCACCTTTGATGTTGCAAATAGCCATAGGCGATGGTAATCGCCTTCCACCAGGTGGGCCGTCTGCCTGTCTGCTCAACTCATGCAATAAAAAAACCTTTAGGATGGGTTAGGGGAAGTACGGAGCACGCTTACCTAGGTTGTTCCAATTCATTCCTGACTTGAAGACTTCAAGATCGTATTTGTAAAGAAGTCAAAGAGTTCCGTCTTAAATTATCCATATATGTTTATATTTATATTATACTGGCTGCGCCCCGTGGTCTCGCCCATCATGACAACTCACTCGTCGTACAAAACACAATTAGCCCAAAGGCTAACCGTTTCACGCCGGTATTCTGTGAAAGCGTGTTCACATCTATCGGGCCGGCACTAAAAGCTGTAATCGAGATAATAATTCTTAAACTTAGGATTACTTTCTTACAGCCATGTGAACGACAAAAGTGTGAGGTCGAACGCTGGTCTGAAGCTGTTTTACTCCACACCAGCGTGCTACCTCAGAGCTGTCCACGAAGCTACGTAAGACGACTAAAACTGTTCAATAATAGCAAGATGGCAGCACTGGTGTTTTGTAGAATCTGCCTAATCTGTTCGCACTGTCTGTATCACCTGCCTACACTGTTTGCATGACCTGCTTGTATTGTGTTTGTGTTACTTTATATTTATTATTGTTTTTGTTGGCCAGTTTGTTCCAATATAAAATTGCATGAACCATCGTGGTGTTTTTGCTATTTCGTAGGAAATTTAATCAAATCAAATCATTTTTATTGCGAACTAAGTGTCACATAGGTCTTATTCAGTATAACTGAGAACTTATTACTTATAACAAGTAATAAGTTCATGTCCATCGGGGCCAGAGGCGACGCGCGGGGGGCAACTGGCCCCGCCTTCGCCCCCCTCGCCGCATTTGTCTGACGTCGAGTGTTGTCCTTGACGGTTGTGACGCGCGCTTATCGATACCGAAAATTTACGCTAACGCTATTGTGTTATTTCATTGTGAATAAACCACGAGTACTCCGCTTGAAGTCAGCGACGGCGAAGATACTGATTCCGACTCTGATCTGTCGGTTGTCTTTTCATCTGATAGTGATTGAATAGAAATTTAAAAAATATTTTTCTCTATTAGAAATAAATAAGTAATTACTTATCACGTTTATTTTATTTCATAATTTGCAAAATCACCTTAAGTTACAATAAACCAAATTGACTGCTGTTGACTAAATTACCATGATTAATTAGGTCACAGCACTACGCGGGTGACGGTCAGGGGAGGCTTTAAGGCCGTCACCCGCATCTAAAGCCGCCGAGTAGGGGGCGCGTCGATGCCCGCGCGCGCCCCTCTCAACCGTCGCGTACGGGCCCACGTCAGCCGGGGTCGCGGGAGAAAAGCTCACGCACATCCCGTGGCCCCGGCACACAAGGGGTGTTTTAGTGAGTATTCCGACCCTTCTGGCCGGCGAGTCACACTCTCCGCAAATGGACTTCCCCTTGTAAAAAAAAAAAAAAGGTCACAGCACTACCGCATACCTCAGGATGGACATGAATGCATCGCAATATAAACTCACTTAACCTATCTCTGTATAATATTTAATTTGGTGCCTTATGAATATTTTATTTTATTTAAATAACACAACACAACTAATTATCATGTAGAGATTTGTTGAAAATGTATTTTTTTTTAAATCATATTAATAAAACTTGCCCCCATGCTGTTGCCGGATCAACTTACACCCTCTGCCTGTTCTGGTTGCACTGTATGCTTGATATGCTTGCACTGTCTGCCTAATTTATTTAAACTTGTTATGTGTGCTCATAATTTTTTAAATTTGCCGCGTTTTTTCAATTTTTACTTTCATTAACCAGAGTCTACATCATGATGTATTGAAATAGCTAAAAAATAAAATTAGAAGTCGTCGTCACACATGCATTTTAAGGATGGCGGTTTTTTAGTATTGTTGTGTTCCGGCATCAGTGACCAGGTTCCAGTCTCCTTTAAGAGAGCAGCAGCGCATTTGTAGCACCTTTGGTGTTGCAAGTGTCCATAGGCGACGGTAACCACTTTCCATCAAGTGGGCCGTCTGCCTGTCTGCTGAACTCCTGCAAAAAAAAGAAAATAAAAAATTAGTATAAATCCTTGTCGTTTCCAGACAATGCATTGTTGGGTTTCTCATATATATGTATTAGTTTGCATTTATATGAAATTCCTTCACTGAAATTGATCTTTACAAGCTATGTTATGTTTTGGCGTAATAATACGCCATCTGCTTTTTTTTTTCAAAATCAGTGGATTCGTTTCCTGAACAGGTTACATAATTGATTTTTAAAACTCCGATTATATCGTTTTAGTATAGGCTCCGAGAATTTTTCGCTATATCTTATGATATCAAATTTGGCCCTGAAGGCTCACTTGAAAAAATTCACCTTTATATAAAGTCCATATAATCATGGTTTGCAATAGATTTTTTACTCTAAGTATCAAATAATTTATACGTAATGTCATACATGATATCCGAGTCCAAAATCGTCGTTAGTCGAGAACGTTGCCAAAACATTGGCTGCATTTCCGCGTTGTATGGCAATGTGCGTATACGTTTTGGGAACGTTCTTAACTGACGGCGATTTGGGACTCGTATATTATTTGTAATTTTCATTATTTTAATTTGTTTATACGTTACGTAATGTTTAAATGATATTGTTTTTCATCTTTTACAGACCAAATTTACCAACCAAGCAAGATGACTTCTTACCCTTCACCTACGACAGGCACACCCATGCAACTGGCTTCTTCACCTCCAGACCTTCAATCAAGTATCTGGTCAGAGAGGGCCACATATTTCTTCAGGTAACATTTTTAATTCCCCTGATTTTGTCTGTAATTTTATTTGTATATACTAGCTGTGCTTGCGACTTCATTCGCGTGAATTTTTTTCCGCGGAACCCTAAAAAAGGTAGCCTAAGTTACTTCTTATAATATCAGCTTTCTGCCAGGACAAGTCCCGTTAAAATCGGCTCATCCGTTTCAAAGATTAGCCGGAACATCCAGACAGTCAAGTTTGAAAAAAAAAGTAAAGTACCGTATATAGTTTCATATGCACGTAAAAAGCCTCGCATGGTAAATGTCGTTAAAGAACTTTTCGTTGTTTACTATGGTCTGGGTGTCTCGGCCTCATAGTGGTCCGTTAACAATAACGTGAGCTGCTTAGCTTAGGGATCCACAATGTGTCTCTGTGTCTGTTGATTATTATTATATATTCCTTTATTTAAAAAGTATATTATTTTCAGATATCAAAACAACTGCAAGTTTTGTCAAAACTTTTCAATAATGATAAAGTATTTGAACAGTTCAACTGGATTATGGGCAAGTTCTTTTAGGGGATTGTAATAACAACCAATATATATTAGATGTGTGGCGTGCGAGTGCATGTGATGTGCGTGTGCGCGTGGTGTGCGAGTGCATGTGATGTGCGTGTGCGTGTGGTGTGCGCGTGCATGTGATGTGCGTGTGCGCGTGGTGTGCTAGTGCATGTGATATGCGTGCACGTATGGTATGCGAGTGCATGTGATGTGCGTGTGCATGTGGTGTGCGAGTGCATGTGATGTGCGTGTGCGTGTGGTGTGCGAGTGCATGTGATGTGCGTGTGCGTGTGGTGTGCGCGTGCATGTGATGTGCGTGTGCGCGTGGTGTGCTAGTGCATGTGATATGCGTGCACGTATGGTATGCGAGTGCATGTGATGTGCGTGTGCATGTGGTGTGCGAGTGCATGTGATGTGCGTGTGTGTGGTGTGCGAGTGCATGTGATGTGCGTGTGCGTGTGGTGTGCGCGTGCATGTGATGTGCGTGTGCGCGTGGTGTGCTAGTGCATGTGATATGCGTGCACGTATGGTATGCGAGTGCATGTGATGTGCGTGTGCATGTGGTGTGCGAGTGCATGTGATGTGCGTGTGCGTGTGGTGTCCGAGTGCATGTGATGTGCGTGTGCGTGTGGTGTGTGAGTGCATGTGATGTGCGTGTGCGTGTGTATTTCTGTGTGTAAACGAGTATAGGAATGATTACAGTTAGAGAGTAATAATTCTCTTATTCTATTACAGAGAGATAACAGTGTGATTAAGATGAGACTTTTATAATGAATATTAAGATTCTAGAGAAATTTATTTAGGAAAAAATAGAATTAGAGAAAACTAGTGATGAATTTTGAGCACCACTATATTATGTACTAGTATATATATATATATATATATATATATATATATATATATATATATATATATATATATATATATATATATATATATATATATATATATATATTTATATTTGTAATTTGTAAAGTAATTTTTATGATAGTAATGGTATTCTTTTTATTGAAACTACAATAAATATAAACTTAAAAATAAACTACAAACTATACTATATAAATACTAAAACTAAATACAAAAGGGTAAAATACCTAAAGATAAGTTATTGGTCCCAAACCACTGTCACTTACCGGGAACGTTCCCAACAGGCTGGTGGCGTTGCCACGTTGTATAGTAACAGAGTAATTTATGTATGTGAATTTAATTTATGAAATATATAGTTTAAGTATGTTTGTTTATGATATACCTAATAATCTGCACAACCTACATCTTAGTTAGATTAGCTAACTATTCCTTAAGTTAGGTTGCCTGGAAGATTGCTTTAAGCGATAAGGCCGCCTATTGTTTCTACCATGACAATATTGTAATCGGGCATTTTTGAAATTGTATATTTGGCGAGCAAAAAAGTGTTATCTATCTATCTAAATATATTATTATGTGTGCGCAACACACGACAACATTGGGACAACCTGCCTTTAAATTTCTATTCCAGGAGCAGTACAAGATCATAAAATAATTACAGGAGGTTCGAGAGATTCCGTTATAAAATATTACGTAGAAAAACTGCATGTAGCTATACAAACTTCTACATTATTAATCAAACAAGCTTTCAAGTAAGTGTCAAATGAAAACAATTTTTTTTTAACCAATTGTTATTTATGGCTATGTCTCTGATCTACCTGCGTTAGTGTTTTTGTGATAATATGTTATGATGATAAAGATGACATTCCTCAAGTATATCATTGTATTAAACTTTGACACAAAGGTGACGAAATTGTGCAACAAATTGGAATAATCTTAAACGACTATTAAATAAAAATATATGATGTTACGAGTGCGGGACTCGAATTAAAATGCCGTTGGAATTACTATAGAATTTATTAGGACTATACAAACACGTATAACACAGGTACAAATATAAGTGAACACAATCAGTCCAAACGTAATGCGCGATTCAATAATACGCGCAAAGTCCGTCACTATATAGCTTATCGAATATACACACGTCTTGTCTCGCTAGTGGTTACCGCTTGACTGCCTCATCCCTCCGTTGGGGCATTCCTTTATACTGTACAAATACAATATGTCTACCTGGCAAGCGTCGACGCAATTTCCCAGAATTCGTAATCCGCACATCTGCGTAATTATGCCTGCGAATGGCCATAAACGAGTACAATAGGCTGCTCTCCACAACAACCACTAAATAAGTAAACAAAAGGAGACGGCCATAAATGTTATTAGCTCAAACGCCGACGGGTAATAAATGTGCTTTGTTTACAGATATGCAGGTGGCCCAAATTGTAACAATATTTATAAATGGCGAAACATGTTCTCACCATATCACAGGACCTTGTTATCCATGTTTTATACAAATAAAGATTTCTATTAATTTAATTAATGGGGAGTTTCTTTCGTTGTTTCTTTTCTCACAGCGATAACACATTGCGAAACGGCAGTAAAATAGTGTAGAGTCCTCCCACTCGGGGCTTTATATCACCCGACGCCCATCATCAATTAGTCCATTGTTGTCGCCCTTTGGCTGGCGTCATTAGATTCTACCCCTCTCATGGCAACAGTCCAGCTGAGGTAAAGCCCTTGGGAGCTCCCTCGAGCAGGTTGCCACCGGGCTCTCCCCAAAAACCCCGACAAAGCTGTAAGGTTTTCGGACCAACAGCATAAAGTCAAGTCCATATAGAAAAAATCTGCAGAGGCAGTTGTACTCTAACCACCACGGCAGCAGCAAGTCGGGCTGCGGTATATTATACAAATGCCGTTCTAAGAACAGAACAGCATATAGTACAAGATAGATGAAAATTCTATAAATTGTGTTTTGGTAATTTGTTGGTCCGAATTAAACCCCTGATTTCGTTCCTGACTCCTCTATGGTTCTCCCTTTGCGGCTTAGACCGACATTCCTCTTCTTCTCTCCCTTTAAGAGTCAAGCTGACTGAACCTCTCTGAAAATGCATCCTTCAAGGCATGTGTATAATAAAATAATATTTCCGTGCAGGAACGGAAAGAGAATACTAATTCCTGCGTTGGTGTGGCCTGTCGTAAGAGGCGACAAAACAACCCATAGCCAGGTGGTAGGGTATTCGCCCGTCTAGATGACTGCCACCCCTGGTACAAATAATGCTGCCATAACAACTTTGAGTTGTGTTTCGGCATCAGTGGCCAGGTTCCAGTTTCTCCTTCAAGGCCGACAGCATATTGGCAGCACCCCTAGTATTACTAATGTCCATAGGCGACGGTAACCACTTTCCATCACAGGTGGGCCGTCTGCCTGTCTCCTGTGCTTCAGGAATAAGAGAGAAAAGCTCATCAATCACAGTATCACTGAGTCAGCTATCTGTTTTTATTGCGAAACATGCGAACAGGCCGACGGCGAAGGTCATGGTAAGTGGTTACCGTTGCCTAAAGACATTTGTAATGCCAGGGCGGGCGAAGACAGTGCGTTGCCAGGAGGGGGGAAATAAGGATCAGACAAGAGGAATAGGATAGAAGGAGGGAGAAGTGGCCAGACAGGCAGACGGCCCATCTGATGGAAAGAGATTACCATCGTATATGGACATTTTTATTACCAAAAGTGCTACCAATGTGTCGCCGCTTTCTAAACGGAGACTGGAACCTGGTCACTAACGCCGGAACACAACTCCAGGCTGTTACGGTGGCATACCCTAGACCAGGGGTGGTAGCCATCCAGACAGTCAATATCCTACCACCTGGCTGTCGGTTGTTTTTTCGCCTGATACGACAGGCTGCCCCAACATAGGAATTTGTATTCTCTCTCCGTTCCTGCACAGACAGAACAATCAATCAAGACAATGATTCTAGTATGTCTGTACATGGAATCCTTTTTTTACGCTCTCCTGTATGCTGCTGTGGTAGGGTGTTTAAACGAGGGGTATACTTTCCTTTCAGCAAACTTCGTAACAGTCCAAAAGGCACTATGTACTACAGATGTTCCTTTAATGTTTCGAGGTGTACAAACACTTACGGGTCTCAGTCGTTTGTAAGTAAATTGTATAATAAAAACTATTATTGTTTACTACAATATAACTTTTGATTAATTCAAAAGTTTCTAAGGAAGCACTTGCTAGGTTTTTAAATTGCAAAGCTGTATTATATTTTTGTATGTACATTCTTACGAAGTTAAACTTCTGTACGACGTATAATTTTTGATTTATTTTATACTGGTACTAGTAAAAAGTGAAAAAATATCTCAAGTTCTCCATATAACATCAGCTACCTGCCAGTGACATTCCGTTCAAAATCAGTCCAGCCGTTTCAGAGTTCCGGAACAAACAGACAGTCAGGCGAAAAAATTCAAATTGATTTTTTGATATAATTACCGTAAGTTTTTTTATTAACTTACACAGCCGTACGTGATACCTCTCCACAGGGTCGCCCCTAGACACACAACTAACGACGCACTGTCCCGACGATAAGTTGTCTCACTCACAATACCATCGCCGATATTGCGTAGACACACCTTCTGCTGCTGCAGTGTTCACCACAGAATTTACCGCGCGTGGCTCGCCTCTGGACGTCCTTTTAAACTACGCGAAACTCCTCCTTCACTAAACTGTCCACTACACTTTTCACTAAATTCGCCACTAAACTCGTCTCTGTCTTCTATTAAACTCTTCTTCCAACTCTTTCGTACCGCACTTGTCACTTCACTGTCTTGAACTGAACTCAACTCTAAACTGCCCGGTAGGCGCACCTTACGCTGCTCATATACCCGCAAGAATTTTCTGGAACCCATAATTTCGTTATTCTTTTATTTACTGTCTGTCCCTTTCTAAACATCTATCTATCTCTGTCTTTTCCTTCCCGAACCTTCTATTCTAGAACTTTCGTTCATCGTCTATCCCTTTCTAAAATATATCCGTCCTTGTCTTTTCTTTCCAGAATCTTCTACCTTTTTCTAAAAGTCTTGAGACCGGCTTACGCTGGCGGAAAGTTCTACCCTCGGTCGCCACAATATGCATTTAGTAAAAAGCTGGTATTTCAACATTACAAACAGATACTTTAATTTTATTTATTTGTATAGATGTATAGATATAGAGGGGATGACATGCGTACCAATGGTTTAAAAACAGGGCATGCTGAAGACCGCGCGAAGTGGAGTAGAAAAAGTAGGAAAGCGGACCCTGGGCGTCGGAGTTAACGCTCCGAACGCAACCGGGATTTAACGGTCGGATGATGATGTATAGATATTGTTACAAGATGTCCACCACAGTAGTCATGTTATTTTTAGTCTATTTATCAGATGATTCGATTTTTAATTAAATTACCATTCTCTACCGGTTAGTTAATTTTATAAGCCCACTAAATTATCATCTATATAATTTAGTGTATCAGTAACTAATTATTATAATTGTTTTTATGATCCTGGCAACACTATGATGTAATTGCTATTTTTAGCAATGATGAAATGTTATTGTTTTTTAGGGTAGCATTTTCGTATAAAAGGCGTAGTGGTGTGTAGACGGTGTTCATTGCTTACTGTGCTGTGTGAATATTCACATCAAAGGCTGAACAATAAAGGGGAAACCCTGTCCAAATAGTTAATATTTGGTATATTTGGTGCTTTCTTACCCAAATCAAGGGAAGAGTGGAGCAAGACTCGAACTTTTACTCACTGCTTGTGACATGTTTAGCTCGCGGCTAAACGTATCACACATATCTTACGTGGAAGTGTGGTATCACACTGCACCGCGTATCACACATATCCTATGTGGAAGTGTGATATCACACTGCACCGGCCTTAAGAGCTTTAAAACAATGATTTCAGCATGACTATATAAATTTCTATTTTTTTATTGCATGACTTCAGCAGACAGGCAGACGGCTCACCTGATGGAAAGCAGTTACCATCGCCCATGGACACTTGAAACACCGAAGGTGTTACAAATGGGCTGCTGTTCTCTCAAGGGAGACTGGGATCTGCCCACTGATGCCGGAACACGACTCAAAGTTCTTATGGGGGCATACTCTAGACTAGGGATGGTAGCCATCCAGACGGGCAAATGCCCTACCACCTGACTATGGGTTGTTTTGTCGCCTCTTACAACAGAAATTGTATTCTTTCTTCGTTGCTTTACGGATAAAAGTTCAAAGTTATCGTTTCGTTATTTAAACAATATCGTTATAAATTAAAAAATTTCATCAAAATCAGTTTACTAGTTTTTGTGTGTCACTAACTTTCTTGTTTATAATATTAATAGGATGAGTCTTGTTCTTACAGATAGTTATATACAATCCTCTAGCTTGGAATGTTACCATGCCAGTGAGGTTGCCAGTTCAAAAATTTGAATATGACGTTTTCGATCCAAAAAGTAAGTAATAAATATGAATATAGCCTCATTCACATTTGCATTACTTAAATTATTAGTTAACTGGCGTTAATTCTATTGTCATCTGAACAAACTTCTATTAAATTGACAACTTATTACTTCACTGGAAACTTTCTAAATGACGATAAGGACTTAACCGCAAATAACTTACTACTTAACTAATGCTAATAAAAATTACCAATTAACTAATGTAAATCAAGATATAATAAAAGACTTATTACTTCATTGGAACATTTCTGTCCAAATGATAACAAAGGTATATTTATATACAGGCTGTTTCAGCAAACAGAACATCTGCTTAAAACCGTTATAGTATACCGGGATTATATCTTAATTAAAATGCATTATAATTTTATTATTTAATAATAACAAATATACAGGAAGAAAAAAAAATATAATTTTGGTTCTGCTTCTCCTTAACATTGTACACAGAGAATGGTTGAACTTTGCATAAAACATTTGGTAAGTTCGGTGCCCTTTAATAATGCCGCCAAACACAGACACGCCGACAAAGCAACCGCGCATCCGGCTTACAGATAGTCGGCATTTTTATAAAGTTCAGCTGACAGTTCGTGACCTCAACGATTTGTAAACATTGTTAAGGGGGATCCTATCAAAAGCACGTCGCTGCTGATGAATAAATTTGAAAAGAAAAAAATATGTTCGACTTAAAATCTTTTACTGTACATGTTCCACTTGATTTTATGCGAAATTATGGTGCTAAGAAGTGAAAGTTTAAACGGTCATAACTCTAAAAGTAAATTTTTAAATATTTTTCCTTTTTGTATCTGTACGATAGTGTTATGCCCTTTCACCCATTTAAGTAGGTGTTCAGTTTGCTGAAACACTTCTGGCGTCCCACTAGTGGGGAATGGACAATATACCCGCCACGCATATCCAAGGCGGCTTGGCATGTTTGACACATCGGTTATCTCGATGTGCAGGTTGCATCACGATGTTTTCTCTCACCGTTGTTAGCACGTGGTAATTGTAACAACATGCACATTAGGTCCGAAGACTGCCTAAGTAGTGCATGCGTTCTGGCCAGGATTCGAACCCAGGATTTCAGTCTAAGACGTGTGCGCTAGCCATTACGCTGCGCTACAGGGATAATGTAGCTTGGTAACAGTGAAAGAATTTTTCAAATCGGCTTAATAATTTCGGAGCCTATTCAATGCAAACAAACAATCAAATCTTTCCTCTTCATAATATTTGTATATATTATCCTCTGTTGTTCAGTGGGATAAACTTTGGCTGGCTAGCTCACAGTAACACTGTGGTAACGGGATCAATTCATAACATAGAATTATATAAAAGAGATAATAATATTATAAACGAAAAGGTAAAACTTTATGATTGAATAGAACTTAAATAAAGTACAAAATTCTACCAATCCTATCCAATTATCCAACCTTACCCAGACCTATCACAATATACCCAAATCCTTCCCAACACCCACACCCAACCCAAACCAACCACAACCAACATTCCAACAGAGTACAATTATTCTAGTAATATAAGTATATATAGTAAATTCTCTTTGAGAGTAAAAATAAAAGTAAAAGATAAATATAAATAGAAAACACGAACCTCTGTCTTGACCAAGGGTAGAGGAGAAGGCGAAAAAAAAATGGGATCAATTCCTGGTGAGGTAAATGTCGTAAAATAACTTTCCGTTATTTACTATGGTCTGGGTGTGTAAGTGATCCGTTGTATGTCACCCATAATACTAGTGTAATTTATTTAACTTGGGTATAAGCAATGTGTATGTTTGTTTGCCGATTATTGTCATTATAAGCTTTTTCCTTGTATAAAAAAACCGTTTATTTCCAGTGAACAGAGTAAACGCATCTCTTCTCCGAATTCCGATGCCAGTTTTAGGGTTACCCCACCGTGGGAACCTCACGATATACCACGAGTTGGTGTTTATGGCCGAAGTTCCCCCGCTTGGGTTCAAGTCCTACTTCATACAAGCCGCTTTGAGGGGAAGAAGAAGGAACTATAACAGAGATGAAAATCAGGTAAAAATTATATATATATAATAATAAATCACACAACACAAAAAAATACTAAAACAATATAACGGACAACACTGATCACAGACACACAGACCATAGTAAACATCGGAAAGTTTACGAAGTTTACCATGCCAAGAATCAAATCTTAACATTGTAATACGGAGGCTATCAAAAATTAAGAATAGAATATAATTTATGTATTTTATAAATTATTATAACAGCTCATATCTTGAGCCTTCCATTTATGGGGGATAGTATAACACCACGGATAGTCCGAGGCGGCTTGGTGGGTTTGACACATCGCTTATGTCGATGTACAGATTTCACCACGATGTTTTTCTTCATCGTCAGCACGTTGTAATTGTAACAATATGCGTTTTTATTTTATTTATTTAGAATAACAAACAGATATACAATAAAGTTACATAAGAAAAAACAGTGTATAGTATATATGTATGTATATGTATAAAATCTGACGGCCTGTGTGTTTGAGCGGGCTAAGCCTTTGCCGGCTTACCTCACTGCAACGCAGAGGCTCCGGGTTCGATTCCTGGTATAGCAAATTTCGGAGACGTATTTTCTCCGTTATTTACTATGGTCTGGGTGTCTGGGATTGGCCCCAGAATGGTCCGTTGTATATTACCCATAACACAAGCGTAACTTGCTTAATTTGGGGATATACAGTGTGTGTGTGTTTGTCTGCCGATTTGTTTGTATTTGTAAAATCAGTGCTGAACCAACTAGATTATCCACGAACTAAAAGATCGACACCTCCAAGGAATACTGCGCTAACTTAATTTTAGATATTTTCTGTTTTTAAGTGAAAAGCACCCGTTAATGTCTTAAAATTTCATAAGAAAATATTGAAATCATAAAGGTTTTTAGGTTATTGAGAACCTAAAAACATTTATTATTTTAATATTTTTTTTATGAAATTTAGAAACATAACATATTAAGACATGAATGAGTGTTTTCCCTTAAAAATAGAAAACATCTAAAATTAAGTTGGCGTAGTTTTCCTTGGAGGTGTCTAGATGGTAGTGAACAATATATTAAAAGTAATACGGGACATATACAAAAACTCTCGCACACACACATACGCACGCACGCATCCATGCATACAAACACACACAACAACACGCTTATATACAGATCATGTATTCGAGGGATAAAGATAACAGAGACAGAAAAAAAGAGGTTAAGAGCGTAAGAAGCGTAAGTCAGAAAAACTTCTTAGGCTCAGAAGCAAAAACACTAATTAGTTAATTCAGGCAAGTCTACAGGCAGATCTAAATCGTCAAAAGAAGAGCATAATCAAGAGGCTAAAGAACAAGACAAAGAAGTATCTAATAAGACAAGCTAACAACATCAAAAGTGACGACGAAAGTCTCCTGAACATGCCCCACGATTACTATGATTACGAAGATATTACTACTGAAAGTACTAATGGTGCTGAAGTGGGAAGAAAGTTGGATAAAAGTCACGTAGATATTAAGCCAACAAGAAGAAAGTGGGATAATGATGAAGGTATTAATGTTATCACAAAGTATTATCATGTATGTTTTTTTTTAAAGATTTATTCTCGTAAATGTATGTACATACACACAGAAAACAGAATACACGCAATAAGACGTTGTACATATAAATCAGAAATATACAATTCTAGTTAACAAAACACACAAAACACGTAAGTACATAATATTCACGCCAATGAGGCTCGAACTCAGCATTATGCTGCGAAATGGCCTGACGCAGCGCTGACGCAGCGCTGACGCAACACTGACGTAGCGCTGACGCAGCGCTGACTTTCAGTTCCAGCCTTTATACAAAGAAAACAAATGATCCAAACAAAAATAATAATTTAACTTCATACAGAAGTATTAACAGAAATTTACTACTTTAATAAATCATAAATGAACTTTAAGTTGCACTAAACTAATAATAGTAATATATATGTATATATATATATATATATATATCTATCTATCTATATCTACGTGTTGGCCTTCCCATGGCCCACGCAAGGCCTCCAAAATTCCGGCCTATTTTTATGGCCCGTGGTCTTCAAAGACATAGTATACATACATATAACATATATAGACGTTATTCGTACCTTTAAATATAAAAAAACCGTAGATACCTACTGTTGTGTTGTTATGAACAAATAACAATAACTAACTATTCTATGTCTATATATGTTATATGTATGTATACTATGACTTTGAAGACCACGGGCCATAAAAATAGGCCGGACCTTTGGAGGGCTTGCGTGGGGCCATGGGAAGTCCAACACGTAGAGGCCCTTTGACAAATTTAATCTAAATGTGGCGTGACACTGACCGGCTATTATCCCTGTCTACACCATATAAAAATGCATCGAAGGACAAGCCCCGGTCAGTGAAGGACTTATGTAGGGATTGAGGACAAAAGGTACTGGGCTATTGGGATGAACTGGGGTCTATGGGGACTATGGCGTCTGCCCGTCGCAATGTTCGGAGAACATGGACAAAATGAGCAGACGGTGACTCGCAACTCCCTGGCCATTTTTTAAATTTTTTTTATTAACTACTCTACGTACTCGAGTTCCGTACCCTTTTTTACAACTTAATTTCTATGAAAGTTTTTAGAGTTCATACACGCTTATTGTTTATTTTTATTACTCTGTGTGACATTAATTTAGTGATTTTTATGTTGTAGTGTACCTTAAGAATAACTTATAATATTATTTTTTTCTATTTTTAATACTAAATGTATACTAATGTGGAGTGTATCTGTTACATGCTGGTGTTGTGAGGAAGTGCATGTGCAGTGTGTGTCTTATGTCTATACCTATATATATCTTAACTAGTGCCATTCGTGTTGTTTTACTTTTCTTTGCCTAGGTTATTAATTTTTAGGCTCTTTGTGTGTCTTGGTTTCTGAAGTGTGCGTGTAATGCAATGCGGTGGTAGGGCGCGTTGGTGTGAGTATGTGGCCATTTAAAATCATCCCAAAAAAATTCACGCGGGAAACCCAGGATAAAAAGTAGCGAAGTTTTTAAGTCTAAGAATTTGCTGTCGATCAGAGAAAACCGCATCGAAATCGGCCCAGCAGTTTTTACGTGAATCCCGAACAAACAGACAAGAATTGAAAAAAAAGCATCGTGTTCTCCGTCAATTATATAGTCTATTCCAGTTGTTTGTTTTAAATAGCTTCAATGTACAGACACGGCATGTTTAGAATTTTATAATATTATAATAAAGATTGATATCATAGACAGACATTTCAATTTATGTAGATATAAGGAGAAAAGGCGTTGATTATGATTACTTTGAAGAACCAACAACTCAAATACCAAAATTGAACGTAAGTAGATTTACTACTAAGAGGACTGGAGCTTTTAAACGTAAGCAACAACCAATCCTGAAGCTTTATGACGAGGATCTGGCGAATGAAGGATATTATTATAAAGAGTCCAATGATAATTTTATTAAAAACAAGGTAATTACAAATATCAGTACTAAATTTAAAACTACAGAAGCCGTGCTCAAATTCTCACGTGCTAGAGCCGCCATGGAATCATACCTTGGTTACAGCTCGTTGCACTCGTGACTGAAAAAATGAGAGGAAGAAGATTAAGTTGGTATGGACATATAATGCCTGCCAGGTGGTAGGGTATTTGCCCGACTGGATGGCTACCACCCCTGGTCTGGAGTATGCCGCCATAACAACCTAGAGTTGTGTTCAATTAGGGACCAGGTTCCAGTCTCCCTTAAGAGAGCAGCAGCGCATTTGTAGCACTTTTGGTGTTGCAAGTGTCCATAGGCGATGGTAACCGCTTTCTATGAAGTGGCGTGTCCGCCTGTCTGCTGAACTCCTGCAATGAAAAAAAAATATGAGGAGGATGAAAGTCAAGTGACAATAAAAAAGGTAAACTGCAAGATAGATGGATGTGTGTAAAGGATGACATGATGATTTGTGGTGTGACAGAAGTTGTATGTCAGAATAGAGGAGTGTGGAAGGAGAAGACATATTGTGCTGACCCCAAATAATTGGGATATGGTGAAAGAAAAGAGAGAGCTTTTAAGCTTCGGTCAAACAGCGGATTGGGCGGGACGGCGACTCGACGTTGTCGTTGGTATTCCTATGAACTACTGGATGGGACACGGTCTCCTCCTTTGTCGAGCGTGTCATGCTTGCAAAGGAGGAGGCGGGACGGAAGAGTGAGCGGACTTCATTGCTCCACTCCCGTTAAAGGAGGACGCATCGGCGCCGGAGGGCCAGCTTGGACCTTCGGCCGCCGTGAGTGGGCGGCGCGATTGGGCCCCTAGGGAAAGGGCTTTATGACCCACCCACTTTATGCCGTCGAGATGGGAGTGTGACTCTCCTCCCATAGGGCGAGTTACAAACCGCCCCACGCAATAAGAGTAAGATGCCCGGGGACAAAAGTAGTCTCCCGGCAGTAGAAGAGGGCGATGGGCCAGCGGAGAGGCTAAGCCATTTACCCGTTGCCCTGGCATTAAAGGCGAGGGACGAAATACCGAGGGGTTTTAGTGGGTATCCCTACTGAGCTAGTGCAATAACATCTTTAGCTTTGGTTAGAGGTGCTAGTGCCACCCCGACCTGGCGTATCCCACACACCGGCCGCGATTTGCCCAGTTCACTGCGCGGCTGATGGCCCAAAATCAGGTTTTCCCTCGTTAAAAATCAATGTTATTGCCATGAAAGAAGTACGATATTGCCCATATTAATATTTTTCCCCAAAAAACAGGTGGCAAAGATAAGATAGAAATATACATACAATTTGGATATTAATCTATACAAGTTTTCTGCAAATCTCAAGAAATAAAAATATACACATTTTTTATTAAATGAAAAATTAAAGTAGCCTATAAACTTTTTTATAAATAAATAAATAAATCGCAGACAAACACACACACACTGTATATGCCCAAATTAAGCACGCTTGTGTTATGGGTAATATACAACGGACCATTTTGGGGCCGATCCCAAACACCCAGACCATAGTAAATAACGGAGAAAATACGTCTCCGAAATTTGCTATACCAGGAATCGAACCCGGAGCCTCTGCGTTGCAGTGAGGTAAGCCGGCAAAGGCTTAGCCCGCTCAACCACAGAGGCCGTCAAACATATTATATATAATAATAAATATATTATATTACTGTTATGAATAACGTGGTTAGTTATTGTTCTCAGTGTAAAACATTTGGCTTCTTATTTCAGTATATACAGATAAATTTAGATGGTTATAAGAAAATATCGAATGTTAGTCTATGCAATGGAGTCAATATCACTTTAGATATACAATTTTACATGTTTGTTTCTGACACACAAAACCCTGAAGACGTTGATAAGAAACGGAATCCTGGCGCTTTTATATTCAGGTTGGTATAAAATCATAGATCTCCGTTATTACTAATCAAGAGGTTGGTATAATTTGTATGCCTATTTGATATACGCCATTTTCAGTGCGAGAGGACCCAGTGAACTAAAGAGTTAAACTAATCCTATTTCACTGGTCAACACTGAATTTTTTCCAGAGTTTTACTAAACATTTTAGGTTAAATTAATGGTGCTGATTACGAAAACACTGCTTTTGTTTTGGCCGCACTTGTTTTTGAGTTACACAATTATATTTAATTCCCATAAAAATGTAGATATGTTTTGCATACTTTTTTTTTAAGTATAAATCCTCACAAAATTGGTTTTGGATTTTCTTAAATGGGAAAAAGGTTCTTTTGACAGTTCTTTGTCGAGATTTAGCTCTAGAGTCCTAGAGGCTTATGGTCTCAGTCCTCACAGTCCAAGCGTCTTAACAGTAAACGGCACAAGTAACCAACTCTTATTCACGCTATATATATATATATATATATATATTATAATGTGTTTCAGCAAACGGAACACCTACTTAAATGGGTGAAAGGGCATAACACTAGCGTACAGTTACAAAAAGGAAAAAAAAAACATAAAAATTTAGTTTTGGAGTTATGACCGTTTAAACTTTCACTTTTTATCACCATAATTCCGCATAAAACCATGGAACATGTGCAGTAAAAGATTTTGAATCGAACATATTTTTTTCTTTTCAAATTTATTCATCTGGTATTAAAAAAACGCATGAAAACTAACTTCAGCAAGCGACGTACTTTTGATAGGAGCCCCGTTAACAATGTTTACAAATCGTTGAGGTCACGAACTGTCAGCTGAACTTTATAAAAAACGCCGACTATCGGTAAGCCGGATGCGCGGTGCTTTGTCGTCGTGTCTATGTTTGGCGGCATTATTAAAGTGCAACGAACTTTCCAAATGTTTTATGCATTGCTCAATCATTCTTATTGTACAATGTTAAGGAGAAGCACAACTAAAATAATATATTTTTCTTCCTGCATCTTTGTTATTATTAAATAATAAAATCACAATGCATCTTAATTAAGATATATTCCCGGTTTACTATAACGGTTTCAAGCAGGTGTTCCGTTTGCTCAAACATCGTGTATATTATGTATTTGTACCGCTTTAGTGAATTACCTGATTCCGCTGTTGAACCGTCGATCTAGCCATATTTGGTAAGGGCCAGATCACATATCTTACTGAGCGTTCATCAGCCTTACTATCGGTTAAAATTTGACACAAGCTCCAAACAAGTAATATCAAAATGCAACCAATAGTAAGGCGGTTTGAAAGAATAGCAAGATATAGAAACCGGCCATAAATGGGATGCGGCTAACGTGTCTACGTAGGGCATAATAAAACTACGTTTAATGGTTTTAAGCGCGGTAATTTATTTGATTTTTATTATTCCAACGTTTCGGCCTCTTTTCAGTAAAACGTAGTTTTATTATTTATTATGTATACTAGAGTCGGGAAAACTTAAGAAAATATTACATAGATCATCAGAGATTTTTCACAGCACCAGGAAATTAGAATCATTTCGTGTGAATTTTTTTTAAGCTGTATTTAAATTTCAGACCAATTCAAGATCAACCTGAGCCTTTGATAGACGCATTTTCAACTAAAATATACAAAAGTGATATGGTTGAGGAAATTCACACTATATATTCAAAATATACATCTTTAGTCGTAAAACTATATAAAGATAGTCCGTTTATTGAAGTGGATTGGTTAGTTGGTCCTGTTCCGACGGAAGATGGCGTTGGAAAGAATATTTTTGTAAGTTATTTGACAGATTTGATGAATAATGGAGAGTTTTATACAGATTCTAATGGTCGACAGACGATCAAAAGGGTCCGGAACTATCGGCAGACGTATACTCAAGTTAGTGAAGATAAAGTATCAAGTGAGTTGAATTAGACTATAATCCTTATTAGGATAGTTGATAGTCAAATCAATTGAGATACTTTTTACCAATTTACAAAACAAGTGTGTTGAAAATTATGACGTTAATTTCTATAGCAAGTCAAATGGTGCGTTAGTTATAGTTTGAACAGTAATTAAAATTACTTTTATAATGATACTTTGAAGTTATGATGATAGCATGTTATTTGAACGCTCACTATATACTAAATGTATCAACTACCTCATTAATATTATAAATGCGAAATTATCTGTCTGTTATGCTGTCACAAATAAACTAGGGGACCTTTTTTTGCTATAATTTGGTATATATGTAGTCTAAATACCGAGAATGGTCATAGGGTACTTTCAGTTTATGGCATTTTGAATCAAGTCCTATTTTTGATACAAAATATATCTTCGCTGTACTGCCATTTGTTGCCAATTGTGAGAATTAAACACAGGGTACTAAAATATTTGACAAGATCGTATTCAGTAATAATTTTTGGTCAGCACCTAATCTTTATTTTGTAATGATCACTTTTTTTCTTTTATATAATATAATATCAGCCCACAGATGTCCCACTGCTGGGCTTGGGCCTCCCATTATAAGGGGAACAGACAGTATACCTGCCACGCTTGGCCAAGGCGGCTTGGCAGGTTTGACACATCGATTATTTTGATGTGCAGGTTGCATCACGATGTTTTCCTTCACCGTCGTTAGCACGTGGTAATTGTAACAATATGCACATTAGGACAGAAACTATGCCTAAGCGGTGCATGCGTTCCGGCCAGGATCGAACCCGCGCCCTTTGAGTTGGGGGCGTGTGCGCTAGCTATTACGCTATCACGACTTCTTCTTTTTTCTTTTGGCCTCACTTAAAATATACTTTCGTAATAAACATGTACATAGGATATTTTTATCCGGAAAAACGGGATGGTTTTCCCATGAGGTATTGTTTAATATATTTTTTATTGTAGCAAACTATTATCCAGTAACTTCAAAAATTTACATAGAGGACCAAGTTAAGAACATAAGACTATCTGTCCTAAATGACAGAGCTCAAGGTGGCACTTCTTTATATGATGGCGAAATTGACTTAATGCTACATAGAGCTATTTTGACAGATGACGTAGGCATGAAAATATATCTAAATGAAACAGAATTCGATAAAGGCGTAATTGTGCGAGGAAAGCATTATTTGTACATATCTAAAGCAGATTATAAACCTAATAAGATTTATGAGAAAAAACTGGCGAAGGAAATAAATTTAATGCCGCAAATACTTACAGGTCCTTTAGAAGCTTATGGACTTAACAGTTTTGATATTTGGAGAGGTCACGTTAACGAATTTAGTGGATTAAAAAATAAATTGCCACTAGGTGTACATTTATTGACATTTGAACAGTGGAATGATAATACTCTATTAATAAGATTGGAAAATTACTTAGAAAAGTCTGATGTGGTTAGAAATGGAATTAAAAAAGTATTTCTCAAAGAACTTTTTAATTATATAACAATAAAGGAAGCGAGAGAGACTACGTTGGCGGCGAATATGTGGCTAAAGGACTGGGTTCAGTTACAATGGCGAAGGAGGGAGAAATTTGTGGACAATTTTAATTTTGCATATGGCAATACTAATGCTAGTGATGTGAAAATGAGTGACAGTGTACCAATGGCGGTAGAGGATGTTGATTTGGATGAAGGGATAATATTAGCGCCTCAACAGATTAGGACTTTTGTTATTTATTGTGATTATTACAATGTTTTTAAATGATTATAGAATATAAAAACTTACTTTGTATTGCTTTAATTTCTTTTTAAGGTTTCATAACTATTTTGGCATAAATGGAACACTTATGAAACTATCATATCCATCCGTTCTTTTGTCCGTCCGTATGTGACAGTGATTTTTATCTGAAGCCAATTAGAAAAACAGGTTGAAATTGGACATTATTTAAATGGAAAATGTTAGGTCAAATTTCAACAAGGACGATTAGTAAGTGCTATATCTTATAATTCACTGTAGTGCAAAAGTTTGATTCCTGACATGGTAAATTTCGTAAACGAACATTTCATTTTGAACTAGTAGAATCTAGTCTCGAAGGTTAGTGAAAGGTATTATGGATTTAGTTCCTTGGCCTGCTATTATGAAACGCTGAAGAACAAGTAACAATGTAAAACTGTCAAAGTGAAATAAGATTGGCGAGTTTTTTGGCGGGAACTGAAAGGGGACGTCGTGCTGTGCAGTTTTATTTTCTAAAAATGTGTAAAAGTACTCTAAAATGAACAATAGTTGTAGGATATTGATAGTTTTTGAGTAGTAATTATGCATTTTTGTGAGAAATGTGAACTGTATAGTCAGATGTGGTCTTTCGAGTTTTCACAAGAACTCCATTGAATGGCGTCGGTTGTAGCCTGCAATACAACTGCGCTACTATACGAAGACATATTATTACATCAGAATTGGCTGTATGGACTAAGATTCCTTTGCCTGCCTTTGTGGCAAATTTGAAAAACAACAACAACAACGAAATAAGATCATTGAACAATCAAAACATAACCTAGAATTTATGCTGAATATTGTTTCTTAAATTATAAACCATTTTACACTAATAGACAGATTGTTTATATGCAAAAGAAAATTGGGGCAAACTTCTGTACCCTACATACAAAGTAAGTAACAGCTATTAACTTGAATACTAATAGGTAAAACAAATTTCATATTTCATTATCAAAGGCTTAGAAATGTTATAACTCATTATTATATATATATATTAGACTTATGATATTTTATAAATTGCTTTTTCCATAAAGGTTCTTCTGTACCCCATTAAACTATAAATTCTTTAGGGTAATGTCTCTAACACACTTGGCATGCATTTTAGCCTGTACCTAGGGCTATCCAATTTATTTCAATAAACAGCAAAAAACGAACGAAGAATCCTACAGCCAGTAATGTCACATATTTTATTGGTTAAACTTTATAATAGTGGTCACTGAATTTTAAGTAGTGGGGGGGTGGAGGGGGAGGGGAGGAGTACTTCTCCCTTCTGCAACCGCCATGTCTAGGAGACATGTAGTTTTTGAGATATTATTTTTTTGTAAACATAATTTTACTAATTTTTTTCAAAATGGTTTACTTATTTCTTATGTCTAAAGAGGAGAAATGCAGAAGAAAGGTAGTGGTCAATGTAGAAAACATTTAAAATAGACTAAAAACGCAGACTAAGGCCCACAAGCCGAGAGAGCAAAGCGAGTGTGCCATGACAGCGGTATGCAAATGTCACAACTGTTTTGTAACCATCATTTAAATAGTTAACAGTGAATAAATAGTAACCAGTCGATTCTGGCACTCGCCGGCCGCTGCCGCGGCATGCTCGCTTCGCTTGGCTCGTGCGCTTTGGTCTAAAGACTAACCCAACCTAACCAAGTCACCGTTTTAGTCATTGGTCGCAACTTTCGATTACCCCTCACAACCTTAGTGGCTATAAATAAACTGTAAGAATATCTCTAACTTAAATTACCATTAATTTACTTCCCGTTTATCTATTGTATTTAAAAATTGATATTATTGACATATCAAATTGCAAATTTTTTTTTCTTTCTTATACCTATTATCGTCGTAAAGTAAAAAAAAGTGACAGTACTGTGATTTATTATTTTATGAATTTTTAAATAGTAATAACTAATTCAAAACTTGCTTACTAAATTAAAAAAACAGTTTTAGTGTTTATATATCAGGTGTAAGTGTATTCCTAAACACAAATCAAACTTTTTTTTAACAAAAGTGATATAACCTTGATAGATAGATAAATAGATAGATAACACTTTATTGCTCACCAAATATACAATTTCAAAAATACACGTTTACAATATTGTCATGGCAGAAACAAAATAGTCAACAAAATAACATAACCTTGTTATTTTGTTGATGAAACATATTTTTGTTTTTCCCATTATTCATTCAAAACTTGTTGGTGGACCCTAAAAACATGTTTCCTAGCCCAAATAACAGGTCTAGTGTCTATATATAAGGCATATGTATACCCCTAAACTTAATTTCCGTTAATCTGATGCCACTCTGTGCAAAAGTTTAGCCATTTTATTAATGCTCGATTTGGGATAATGTTATAGCTATTGATTCACCCAATGCATCTTATTAATAGCATTAAAAGTAATACTGTGCATGAATATTTGTATTAGTGTATAAACATATGTTATCTGACAATATTTGAAATCATTAATAAATAATAAAACTATCACATTGCAAAGCATTAAACCCATGTATACATCTGCATAAAACTGTCAATATCTATAACATTTTCCAAAATGGAGCAGTAATAATAATAACAGCCCATAAATGTCCCACTGCTGGGCTCAGGCCTCCCATTATAGGGGGGGAATGGACAGTATACCCGCCGTGCTTGTCCAAGGCAGCTTGACAGGTTTGACACATTGGTTATCTTGATGTGCAGGTTGCATCACAATGTTTTCCTTCACCCTTGTTGGTACTTGGTAATTTTAACAATATGCACATTCGGTCAGAAAACTGTCTAATTGGTGCATGCCTTATGACTACGATCAAACCTGCGCCCTTTGACTTTGGGATGCGTACACTAGCCATTATGCTACCACAACTATGAAATGGAGCAGTAGGGTAACACATAATATGACATTCTTTTGTATAGGTTTTATATTTTGTTTGTCTTGTATGTCTCATATTTGGAAATAAATTTTGTCTTCCTTTCTATTTTTAGTTATTTCACAGATAAAAAAATGGTAGACATACTAAAACTAACTTTACAATTTGGAGGTGGTGCTGAGCTATTATTTGATAAAATAAAGAGGAGAGATGTAGAGTTGCCGCCATTGAAAAAATATATGCCACATAGTGAACAGAACACATGGAGGATAAAAGAATTGCTGGTTTGGATAAAAGATAATTTGTTGAGGGAGAGGCCTGAATTATTTTTACAGGTATAGTTCAAATATTTCAAGTTACCACAAGATATTGTAATTGATGCTAGAGGTAAAGTTAGATTGTTTTAGATATCAGAAAATGTCTTGTAATATCGAAGACATAAGAGAAGTCTCTCTCTCATGATGTGAACATTATACATTCTTAAACATCGGTAGAGGTAGATATTACCATACCATCTTAGGGAATGTACTTGGTGACCCATTTCGGTGGAGGAGCAAGGTCCCCCACCATAAAAGGAAGACTTTATATGTGGTAGAGCGATGCAAGGGTCCTTACAGTTGATTGCAGCTCTTATGGCCCGCTCTATCAATGTGATATTACATTCCCACAGAATACCGAAATGAAATGTTTAGCCTCGAGCAAGTTGTGCTTCATGCGATGAGTGAGAGGGTTGGTGACCCACATTTCCCTCCGCCTATTTCATTCTAATCCCATATCCCATCCCCTGTATACCATTTTTTTATTTTATTGCATGTGTTCAGCATACAGGTAAACAGCCCCCCCCTGATGGGTAGCGGTTACTATTGCCTAGAGACATTTGCAACACCAAAGATGCTACAAATGCGCTGTTGCTCTCTAAAGGGAGACTGGAGCCTGGTCACTAATGCCGGAACTCAAGTTTGTTATAGCAGCATATTCTACACCAGGGGTGGTAGTCATCCACCTGGCTGTGGGGGTTGTTTTATCGCCTCTTACGACAGGCCACCCCAACGCAGGAAATTGTATTATATTTCCATTCCTGCACGGATAGCACCGTTCCTCATATCTGATCCATCTATCTCATCCTCCTATCCCATACTAATAGCTGGAAACACATTGGCTTTGCCACTGGTGATGGTAACCACTTTCCATCAAGTGCACTCTCTGCCTCTTTGCCAGCTTCGCAATAAAAGGAGGTGAAATTGTTATTATGTATATGCAAATAAAAGCATGTTAAAAATACTAATAATTTATTTTCAGAATGAGTCTGTCCGCCCGGGCATATTGGTATTAGTTAATGAAGCAGACTGGGAACTTGCTGGTGAAATAGAATATGAACTACAGCCAAACGACAATATAACTTTTATATCAACATTACACGGTGGATAATTGGAATTGATAAAGTGCAGTCTATAGAAATTTTGGAAATAAAACAATATTTTAAATAGTAAAACAATCAGTTAAAACTTTCAATGAAAGTGAAAACATTTTTAAAATTAAAATGTAAATAAATAAATATAACTTAAGTAAAAATAAATTTGTAATATATCTGTTCCATCTGGGTTAATGTTAGTATTAGTGACTGTGACTAAATGCGTCTTGTTTACAGCGTTAAAAATAACGCCGTTAATGATTATCTACATCATAAATATGTTATTTAACATTTATTGTCATTGTCAATGTTTAACGTCATAATGTCATTAATCTTGACTACATTTGCGTGTTACAGTCATTCACACATCCCAAATGGAGCAGAGATATAATATAATAAACTTGTAGAGTAGCATAGTGTTGTTTGTACAGTGTTTTTAGAAATGAGAATAAAATGGGAGGGCTACTCGGACAAGCAGAATTTGAAAATACAACTTTTAGATTTTTGTCTCCTGTTCCGAATTATCACCACATTTTTATTTTTGCATTACAAACAAACATTTCATTTTTATTTACCTATCTGTATAGATTATAAATATTTAATTAAGTAAAGTTTTTTTTAAAATTTTGTTGATGTGTTTATTTGAGATACATGCTGTCATTATTATCATGGTTATAACCATAGATCATATCATTGTCTATACCTTTTAGGGTTATAAAATAAAACCACAATAATAAAACTAGTTTTTAAAGGTTTTAAACGCAGTAATTTATTTGATTTTTATTATAACGACGTTACGGCCATTTTTCAGTGGCTGTGATCACCAAACAAACCCAGCAAAAACCAACTGCCAGACCTCAAGACACTGTGAGCTCTTTCTGCGTGCAACGGAACACAAACCAACTTGATTGATAATTTCTTTTATTTTTCCTTTCACCCATTTTAATATTATATAAAATTATTAGAGCTAGGCATGTTTGCTGAAGAGTTTCTTGCGCCGCTTCTTCTCTTCAAGCCATAACATGTTGCGAAGCGGTGGTAAATTAGATTAGGCTCCCATAGAGTAAATAATAACCATAAACATAATAATTAATTTAAATGAACAAGATGGCGGTAGGCTAAATAAAACTTTAACAATTCTCATTGACACTTGATATCTTTGTCTTCCATGATCACGGCCACTGAAAAGTAGCCGAAAAGTCGGAATAATAAAAATCAAATAAATTACCGCGCTTGAAACCGTTAAAACGTAGTTTTATTATGTATACAAGTCGCGAAAAAAAAATACCTCTTAATATTACGAAAGTAATTCTGTCTGTCTATTCCGTTTTCACGGAAAAACTACTGGACCGATTTGGCTGAAACTCAGTATATATATATTTTCGATACCGAGGATGAACATAGGATACTTTTTATCCCGAAAAATGGGATAGTTTCCGGGATAAAAATATATTTGTCTCTCTGTTTGTTATCCTTTGAATGGAAAGACTATTGGACCGATTTGGCTGAAACTCGGTACATATGTAATTTTAATACCGAGGGTGGCCAAGGGATACTTTCATCCCGGATAATGGGATAGATTTGTGGAAAGGTTATCCCGGAAACTAGGATAGGTTTTGTGATTTTGTCCATTTCATCCACTTGGTACCGTTGGTCCACTTGGTCCCGTTGGTCCACTTGGTTCACTTTTGTCAAGTTTTGTCGCTTATGTAGTTTACAGATAGATGGGAGATGGTATAGTTAGCGATATAAAATGAAGTGAATCTTTCGGGGGCAAACACATAAAAATTAATAGAATGTAACCTGTACCGCCTACTCTTTAAACAAGAGATACGCACTAGAGGTTGACCCGCGGCCCAGCCGCGGGAAAAACTAGTATTATATAAAACCACAATGTGAGTACTGCTCACATCTATGGGCCGGGGCACCCGCTTACCAGACTGACCCCCTCGACTACACCCAGCGTCGCGCCGTTCGTATTGTCTAGATTCGCTTAGCTCTGCGTATTTCACTGCCTGTACGCTTGGTGTTGCTAAAGTCCATACGTCACGGTAACCACTCTCCCCCAGGTGGGCCATTTGACTGTTTGCCTGTTTCAGGCATAAAAAACCCAATATTCTACCTGAAGACGAGAAATCTTAGAAATAAGTTGTCGATTACACTTTGATCTTTGCCTAGTATAACTGCATAAGATAGGTAAGAAATCGCTCCATCAATTTTGCTGTCTACTTTCTTTCTTTGTAAAGTGACGCCCAGTGTAGGGGAAGCCATTTTTTTTTACCGTCATCAATTTGACCAAGACATTATCACGCCGTGCGGTTATCATTTAAACATATTTTATAATACTTAATTATAAATACTGGCCGTGCCAAGAACTTATTGAGTAATACTGGTAAAAAGTAGTGATCCTTCCAAAGTGAATTCGGTGAGGTCCAATGTTCCTTTGTATGCTGCAACCTGAACCAAGCCAGGAGAGGGCGAATCTCAAGGTTGGTGGAGCTTCTGCTTTTCTAGTGCAAGGATCAGGTTCATATCTCTCCCAATACAGTCCATAACTATCGTACTAGCATATTATCCGTGGGCTGCAGCATCCCATAATTACCATAATCGACTTATGTGATTGAATTACAACAATCTACACAGATAAATAAAAAAATTGTCTGTCTGGATGTTCCGGCTTATCTCTGAAACGACTGGACCGATTTTGACAGAACTTTCACTGGCAGATGGCTTATGTTTTAAGGAGTAATATAGGCTATTTTTTTAGGGTATCGCGACAAAAAATTCCACGTGGACGAAGTCGCGGGCACGGCTAGTTGATAATATAAAAACACAACAAACGATTAATTAATTCAAAATAATTAAACCCACTACCACTATTAAAAAGTAATTTTAAAATCATTCTCATCCTTTTACAACCTTGGACCAAGAATGTATGAAAGCAAATTTATCTCCATTAGCATAGAGGTATATAGTCTGGAATAGAACACAGGCTACTTTTTGTTCCGGAAAATGTACAGTTCCCGTGGTATAACATTAGTGCGAGTCAAGCCGCGGGCAACAGCTAGTGGTAAAATATACTGCAAATGTAACCGAGATTCAGTGTTTGCGTGATAAGATAATAATAATAATAACCTGCGGGAGGCTTTGTAGTAAAGTCTTAGGTGAGTAGCGACACCTCGTACCTGACTCTGGGGGGGCCAAGGCAAGTCCCCCCCCCCCCCACCACCTCCGTGCTTGCCTTAGCCAGTCGGCGCGGAGTGGAGATCACTAGAACTAAGACTCAAGCTCCAGAGGTGGAAGTGATAAATGGTATAAAGTCGGCAGTAACTTCGGTGAACCTGCAGCCCACCTTTCGACATCACTTAGCCACTCAGACCCATGTTGACCCTCGCCATTCTTATAAGGGATTTCTTGGGGCCCATGAAGAGAGTGGCGAGTCACCGTCTGGCCATTTTATCCATGTTCCCAAACATTGCGATGAGCAGACGCCATAGTCCCCATAGTCGCAGATCCCTATTACCTACCTTTTGTACTTATTTCCTACAATAGTCCCAAACTGGCCGAGGCTTGTCCTTGGGTGTTATTTTTTTTTATTGCCTGAAGTAAGCAAACAGGCAGACGGCCCACCTAATGGAAAGTGGTTACCGTCGCCTATAGACGTTTGCAACACCAGGGGTGTCGCCAACGCGTTGCCGACCTCTAAGAAATTTTATAATGCCCTATATGGTGTAGAGAGGAATAATCGCCTGTCAGTGTCACGCCACATATACATCTTTGTCAAGGGGCCTCTATGTGTTGGCCTTCCAATGGCCCTACGCAAGCCCTTCAAAAGTCCGGATCATTTTTATGGCCCGTAGTCTTAGAGACATACAAATATAATAATAATAATTGGCAGACAAACATACATATTCTATATCCACAAATTAAGTAAGTTACGTTTGTGTTATATAACGGACTACTTTGGGGCCGATCCCAGGCACCCAGACCATGGGAAATAAATAAATAATTTTCCGTGCAGGAACGGATAAAATAAAACTAATTCCTGCGTTGGGGCGGCCTGTCGTAAGAGGCGACAAAACAACCCACAGCCAGGTGGTAAGACATTTGCCCGGCTGGATGGCTACCACCCCTGGTCTAGAGTATGTCGCCATAACAACCTTAAGTTGTGTTCCGGCATCAGTGACTAAGTTCCAGTTTCTCCTTCAAGGCCGGCAGCACATTGGCAGCACCTTTGGTATTGCTAATGTCCATAGGCGACGGTAACCACTTTCCATCACAGTTGGGCCGTCAGCCTGTCTGCTGTACTCCAGCTATACAAAAAATTACGGAGTAAATTCGTTTCTGAAATTTACCATGCCAGGAATCGAACATGGAGCTTCTGCGTTGCAGTGAGGTATTCCGGCAAAAGCTTAACCCGCTCAACCACAGAGGCCATCAATATGATTCCACCGTGGCTCCTACGATAGTAAAGCAAATTAATCTATATCTATATTGCCGGCCTCTGTGGTTGAGCGGGCTAAGTATAAGTAAGTATTTTCTCCGTTATTTACTATGGTCTGGGTGTCTAGCGGCCCCAGAATGGTCCGATGTATATTACCCATAACACAAGCATAACTTGCTTAATTTGGGGATATACAGTGTGTGTGTTTGTCTGCCGATAATATTATAATAAGACATGAAACCAGACACAAGGTAGCCGAAGTTCTAGATACTGATTTCAGTTATCAATTAGAACCAATTAGAATTCACTTAATATTCTAAAAGGACCCTCTAAGTGCAGTTTAAAGATAAGGTTACGCAACACGCCTGCGAGACTAGTAAGTTGTCCCAGCGCCGCCCGTAATTGGCTCGCAGTGGGACAAGTTATAGCGGAGGGCGCGAAAAAGAGGCAGGGATGGATTTAGGGAATTTTTATAGTACATCGAGGTTCCGCAGTGGTCTAGTATTTGTATTAGTAAGATGAGAAACAGAAATGTTAAAGACAACCGGTTTCGTCGCGAAAAGAGACGAAGGGGGAGCGCCGAGAGTGGTGCAGGCTGCCAAATACTGTCCGAGGACGCTTATATTTAACACATACCTACTTGCAATAACGCAAATAAAGGTTATTCGTTTTTAATCAATTAAATTGGTTTTAATTAAGTTGTAAAGTAATAAAAATAAATGTAAATTATAAATATATTACACTACAAAAAAAACTTAGAAATTAAATACTATTATAAACATATTTACAAGTAAAAGATGTAGTCCGGATCGCTGTCGGTGGGGGGCGTTCCCAAAATGCTGGCCGTACTCCCGCGTAGTATGGCAACGCTAATCCGTTGCTTATTTAATCGTATTACAACTAGTCATTCAAGAACCTATATGATACAGAATATTCCAGAACAAACCTAAAATAAAGATGCAATAAATAGACCGACGGCTTCAGGACTGTGGGATCCGTGTGGTGGCGCCATCTATTCATGTAGAAATTAGGAGTTTTTCAAATATTGGTTACGTTTTTAACTGGGCGATTGTCGATCCTTGTCTTCTTTGATGAAAATGTTTAAATTTTCAAATTTATTTTGATTATTGTTTTATTCGTTATAATGGCAGGCAAAAAAAATTAAATCATACAGTCTTGTCCGATGTATAATGTTTTCGATATAGTTCAGCCAGCCGTCGACTGAGATCAATCATGGGAGTTCTTGTAACTTGTAAATGTTGTAAATCGAAACGCCACGTTTTCACATTTCTCACAGAAACATGTAATTATTACTCAAAAACTATCAACAACCATTATTAATTTTAAAGTGATATTACACACTGTCACACCACCTTCATCTCTGTATCATCTTTCACACAATCCATCCATCTCGTTTTTGGTCTACCTTCACCTTTATTCCCGACAATCTTGCAGTTTAACATTTTTGTCACGTGACTTTGACCCCTTCTCATTATATGATCCTACCACCTTAATATTCTTTCTGTCAGTTCTTCGGTTAGGGGTGCAAATTTCAAAGATGTCCCTATGTTCATTTTTCACCTTATCCATTCTTGTAACACCATACACGCATCTCAACATTCTAATCTCAGCTAATGTGAGACGTTTGTAGTTTATCACTATAATGACCGGTCGGTCATATGACACATTTGTGTATCTGATCTTTTAATTTCAGCGTAGTTAACACTTCTACTATATAAAATAGTAATTCAAAATAATTTTGATTTTTTTAAAACCCCAAATGCAGCCCTTGTTTCTGTCATTCATTTTAAAATATAAAAAGGTACGGACCCTCCCATTTCGCACCCTCGTTATTCCGAGTACAGTCACGTACGAAAGGAGATTAATTAAAAATAAAACAACGGCCAAGTGCGTGTTTATTTAGGCATAGGAAAGAGTTCTGTAGACGCAACGACAGTTTACTATATATGTATAACATGATGCAGAGTCACAGACTACGGATTAGGGATTCAATACTGCTATTTCAATGCCTTGGCGTTATATAAAATATATATATTATAAAATTCTAAGCATGCCATGTCTGTACATTGAACCTATTAAAAAAAACTGGAATAGATTATATAAACGATGGAGAGCACGATGTATTTTTTTTAGAGTTCTTGTTTGTTTATCGTTTTGTCTGGTTGTCTGTTTGTTCGGGATTCACGTAAAAACTACTAGGCCGATTTCGATGCGGTTATCGCTGATCGACAGCAAATTCCTATACTTAAAATCTGCGCTACTTTTTATCCTGGTATTCGCGCGGGATTTTTTCTGGGAATGCTTTAAAATGGCCAGATAAAAAAAATCGAATTGCAATGTGATTTTTTACTGATCGATAGAAAATTTGTGTAATAAAATGTGTGATAATTTTTACTCAGGAATCCCGCGGGAATTTTTCCGGGAGCGGTTTGAAGTTGTTCGGATGCATAAAAATTAGCTTATTTCGACATAGTTTCTACTCAAACGATAGTTTACATTCTTTTTAAAATCTGCAATACTTTATGTCCCGGGAATGACGGAGAATTTAAAGTCAAGCGTGGACGAAGGCGAGGGCAAATACTTATATAATACTTCTATAATCACAGATTTCTCCTATGTTACACTGTTAATTTGACTTTAACAATAAACAAAAGAGTATATATGCGTGTGTGTGTCAAATATATGGTAGCGTGTGTTGATTTTTTTGATTGATTTAATGAATTTTTATGCATAATTTAAAAAAAAATAGCATTTTGCACTCCTTCTCTATATAAACTATAAGTGTGCGAAATTTCATACTCCTCCGTCCGCCTAATTTTCGTAAAAAGATGTACAAAGTTTTTGCTTCACGTATTAATATACTGATTATACTGCAGAGTACAACAACTCGTCGTCTTCTTTTGTACTCCTCTCTCGGGCGATTGAGCCATGGACTCTCGCCAGTGGTGCGTCAAAATCCAACGGGGTAACCATCATCAACCTACCACACAACTTAATCAACCCTCATAAGTGTGGTAACCCCGAAAAGATTAACAATAACAATTAATAGGGAAATCGCATCACACATAACGCAAGGTTTTATTTATGCTATAAAGTCCACGAAACCTTATTGAGCCCTAAAAGATGTTGTAGTCTGTAAAAAACATTGCTTTACATTATTATCTTGTTTTAATAAAAATAGAATTTAATTAATCAACAAAACCCTTATCATATGCCCGTCCGTCCGTCCGTATATGTATGTCACAGTCGTTGTTATTTTGTAATAAATTTTGTTCGTGCAGGAACGGAGAAAGTTGTAAGAGGCGATGAAACAACTCACAGTCGGGTGGTACTTATCCGTCTGGATCGCTACCAGCCCTGGTCTAGAGTATGCCGCCATAACAACCTTGAGTGTATTCCGGCATTAGTGACCAGGTTCCAGTCTCCCTTTAGAGAGCGGCACCTTTGTTGTCACTATTATCCATAGTCGATGGTAACCGTTTTCCACCAGGTGGGCTATCTGCCTGTCTGCTTAACTCACGCAATGAAAAACATTAAAAAATAAAATAACTTTTGCTACTGACTGTACTGCAAAGTACTGACAGCAAAACAATCTGCACTATTCAAATCAGAAATCATACGCTAATATCATTACGCTATGACATTTGGGGGAGTGACAGCTATAAATTAAGTTATGAACTGGAATAACAACGTAGGGTTACCAGCTTTTATTTAGTCTATGGTTGATTCAACTACGTCATTTGGCAATTTGAGGTTCCCTTTACTAACTCTGTGTATAAAGTTAAATAATAAGAAAGTATTTTCTTATGTTTTCGCGTTTAGTACACATAATCACTCGTATGCAGCAAACGCACATCACCGTCTGACAACTTACCTGTAACGCGAGTTAGTCTTGTGCACGGCCTATATAGTATATAGAGTGAGGAAATAAAATATATTAAACACACCATATCTTTACAGTAAAAAAAAAAAAAAAATTATAGGTTATGAAGTAGAATGTCATTTGTTGCGTCATGTCAGTGACGTGGCACACAGAATGTGGTAATACTCGGCAAGCACTCTATCGAATTGTTATCGAATAAATGATTCGATACAAATTCTTACACGAGTATTTATTTTAATTTTTGAAGTAACAAAGTATTTTATGGTTAGTTTCATTAAAATTTATTTGTTTCTTTTACTAATTAAATATTACATAACTAGAATTACTTTAATTAATCATTATTACTTGTTTTATTTAACAAAATGGTGTCGTTTTGGTCTTACGCCAAAAGGAAGGTTGGCACTGTAAATCAGCGTTGTGTCGAAAATAATTCCGGCACAGCAATATGCTGAGTGCAAACCTTGTTTGCTGAAAATGCGGCGTACAAATTCTCAAATTATGCTCTGTGTATTATAATGTATAAAGAATGTAATTACGTCGCTATTTCTTTAAATAAAGTGTTTCTTCCTTTCTTTCTATAATTAATACAACTTAATCATATGTTTCACATGTAACATGTATATATAATAAGTGCTTTATTTAGGTTTATTTGTTTTTTAAGTAATTATCTTTACTTGTTTTACTATGCTTTTTTTCTTTGTTAATATTCGTTTCACGTATACGTTTACTATAATTTAATTAAATTTTGCTTGTTTTCACCGTGGGTCAAATGACTCTTTAAATTATTATTACAATTTCTGTATGTCAATTATTTAATATCTTTAATTGAAATATTATTATTAATTATGTATTGGTATTATGTTTCAAATTTGTCTTTAAGGAATTCGTTTGTGGAATAATATGATTTGTCTATTAATAACTTCTTAAATCTCGTTTTAATGGTATTGTTTTTAACGGTTTTCGTAATTTATTAAATATGGCAGGTGCCATTTCGTAAGCACTCTTTCTTATCCAACAGTGCCGTATTATATCTATTAACACAGAATACATTTGATTCTTTTTTTGCGCAAAGTTCCATGTCGTGGCGGTTTTATTTTAAATAGGTATAGATGGGGTTTTATATTAACGAATAGTGCAGTCTCGTATATATACAGACAGGCAGTGGCGTAAATAGGGCGGTGCCACCGATGCTCAGGCACAGGGCGTAGACTCTGAGGGGCGCAAGAATGGCCAGACACGGTTGGGCTATTATTTTTCGGTTTGCTCCTGATAAGTTCCTGCTGCGCCCCTAGTGCTCAATTCTAACACACACGTACCTACCTACGTCTGTTAAATTTTATACTTCAAAACAAATTGATTTTTCATCCAAAATATTGGATAATTGGTCCACCAACACCAAGGTCCTTGTGCGTTATTTTATCACCCTGAATGAAATAAAGTAGGCCTATACATAGCATTGCTCTAGCTAGGGTACCTATAATATCTAAAAAAACAAGGGCGCAGTTTTAGAAGCTTTGTAGGGCGCAGAAAAGGCTGTTTACAGCACTGTAGACAGGCCAAGGATAAGATTTTTAATTATTGGAATTGAGTCTCAATTGTCTCTCTCTTCTGGTGATCAAAAGGTTGGTGTCTACCTCGGACAGCGGATCAATGTGACAAGTCAACGAGGAAATGTAACCAGCCTTCTGACCACTTTACCCATAGAAGACGGAGACCTGGGATCAGTATTCTGCTTCGGGGCCATCCATATATTACGTCCACGTTAAGGGGGGGGGGGGGGAGGAAGTTGACGAAGTGTGACATTGTGTGACAAGGAGGTTCCTAAATTTCGTGACGTCAGATTTTTTTTAAAGCAGGCAAATAGGCATACAGCCCACCTGATGGAAAGTGGCTACCGTCGCCTATGGACGCTTGCAACACCAGGGGTGTAGTCAACGCGTTGCCGACCACTAAGAAATTTTATAACGCCCTTGTTAAAGAACCTCATGTCATAGCGCAAAGAGAAAACCGCGGCGGGAAGTTCCCTCCAGATCATTGTTGTACGCGGAATAAATGTTCTAGAGAACTGTTGCCTAGTTGAGTTTGGAGCTCCAGGAAATGGGGGTGAATATCCCGTCGCTGGCGAGCGATGCGGTTGTAAAAGTGAGGCGATAGCAGCAGATCAAACAGTTCCTCGGAACACTCCCAGTTATGCAGCGGTAAGATACGCAGAGGGACGCAAAGTCTCTTCAAAGGCTGAGCGAAGAATCGGGATTGTGGACGATACGAACGAGCGCCACGCTGAATGGAGTCGAGGGGGTCAGTCTGGTAAGCGGGTGCTCCGGCCCATAGATGTGAGCAGTACTCCATATGCAATCTGATTTGCGCTTTGTAGAGTGCAAGTGGTCGCCGCGGGACATGCCCAACGTGGCGAATTCCCCATGGCGCTTCCTCTGCGGCACTTTCTCTTCAATCGGATTTATTCTCATTAAAAAGAAGGTGGTATCTCTTACAGTGTGGTGTGCGTTCACCGTAAGACGATGCCGTACGTGCAGCAATCCCCCGGTCGCTCGTCGTCGCAATATGTTAAAGATCACCTTCATACGGCGAGATTAGCCGTTGTACCTACACCCATCTCGGTATTGGAGACATACGGGTTAAAAATTCGCACGTGTGCGTAGTGTTAATTATACAACAAAACAGGTTCAACTTGTAAAAATAATATTAAAATATTAAATGTTAATTAGTTTCTTTTTTCTTATGTGAAGGTGACGTTACTTCCTGGCACTAACGGAAGACCAGCGTTGTTTGTTGTCAACCAGCATTTGCTGAGTTAGTTAATATTTGGTTTTTATTAAACTACTTCTATGTAATTTCTAATTTAAATAACTCTAAATAAACATTATTTTCTTTCTTTCTTCTAAAACTGATTTATTCGAATTTCAATTAATTTTTTTTTAAAGTTTTTACTCTGTTTATGCAAAGATAGGCCAGATTCTTACAATATAAGTATTAGATGATGTTGAAACATAAATGCTAACTCCATGCTAAATATAATATTTCTAATTACTTCGATAAGAAATCATTAAAATTCTGCAAAGCCAGTGCAAAGCCACATTAGTTCAGATATATTCTGTTAGACAAAGCCACCAGACAATCGCAAAAAGTTACAAAAGTACCTTCATTATTTCAAAATTAAAAATAACAACTCTACAATATATTCTCATAAGTTCATACACAAATTGACAAATGGTCATTTTCAAAACCAGTTCAAATATTTGATAATAGATAGACCCCACTAATATTGAACTGTAAGTGGCTTTATTAAAATACTTAACAATCCTATTAAAAATAGCTTTATTTCTATGCCTTTTTTTATAAAATGAATAACTCGCAAATTTTAGGGTTTTAAAGTTCGTTGACTAGATGCAAAAATAAGATTTTTGTTTTATTCGACATTGAAAAGGAGCTAATGATAATATTAGACAAATCAATCGAATTATTTTGGTTGAAAGGCAAAGAACTGAAAAGGCGCGGTCGTATTCAATGATATTGAACGAATGAATACGATGGGCGTATAGAATAACAATAATATATTGCAAATCGGTATACATTGTAGAAAGTAATAAATAAAACAAATTAAAAACTATTTATAACTATAAACTAGTACAGTGAAGGAAATTTAGCTTCTATTATATTGTCCCTATAATCCCTTAAGACTATAAGTCGAATACTGAGCCTAGGTCATCGAAGTCAATGGAGAAGGTTCCTAGAAGGCTGGATACGTTACCTCGTTACCCGTTGTCCGAGGTGGAAACCAGACAGACATCTGATCTCTCGAAGAGTCAATAAGGACTCTTCGAGAGATCAGATGTTGATCAGATGATCGTTTTGAAATATCTTTGTACAAAGTAAATATAGTTTGAACTTATGATATGGAAATAGTGTTTTCAGTCACATATTTTGAAATAAAAAATCCGTTGGATTTTAAAAAACTGTATATAACGTCTATCAAAACCTTTCAATGCGATTGAAAAAAGTCTCGCGTGACCAGCTGTCCTGTATTTTAAACATCGCATTAGTATTGCCATACAGTGTGGAAATGCGGCCAGCATTTTGGGAATGCTCCCCACCGACAGTAACGGACGTAGCGGGGTTTGCACTTAGGATTGGAAGGAAATACCAGTTTTTAAATAAACGCTTTTATTGACTTATACGGCCGCACGTAATATCTCTCCGCAGGGTTACCCCTATACGCACGACTAACGATGCACTGTTCCGACGATAAGGTGTCTCACTCACAATATCGTCGCTGATATTGCGTAGACCACCTCCTGCTACTGCCGTGCTCACCACCGATATTACCTCGTGCAGCTCGCTTCTGGTTCGTCTCTCGAACTACGCTACACTCCTCTTTCACTTAACTGTCCACTACACTTTTCACTAAATTCACCACTAAACTCGTCGCTGTCTTCTATTAAACTCTTCTTCCAACTCTTTCGTATCGCACTTGTCGCTTCACTGTCTTGAACTGAACTCAACTCTAAAACTGCCCGGTAGGCGCGCTTTACGCTGCTTATATACCCGGAAGAATCTTCTGGAACCCATAATTTCGTTATTCTTTTATTTACTACCTGTCCCTTTCTAAACATCCATCTATCTCTGTCTTTTCCTTCCCGAACTTTCTATTCTAGAATGTTCGTTCATCGTCTAACCCTTTCTAAAATATATATCCGTCCTTGTCTTTTACTTCCAGAATTTTCTTAAACTAACTAGATGGTTCCACCATCATTCGCCACAATATATAGGTAGAAGTGATGATATATTAATATATAAATGTTGCGTTTTAATAACAAAACATTTCAACGTATGGTTTCTTTTCATAAGAAACGGAGTTATAAGCCCTGGCATTCACAGTGCAGGTTCGTTTCACTCTAATTTAATTAAATGATTATTTTGGATAACGTAATATCACGCCTTGAACCTTTATAGGTATCGTAGAGCTTTATTAATTAGTAGTAAAAATAGTTTACAGTTAATTGAAAATAGAACATCAAAAAGTAAGTAAATGAAAGTAGCTTAAATTTCACAATTACTTTTAACCAATTTCCGATTTTGTTAGAATTAGCAAGGCTTCAAAATGGTCCCATATAAATTTATTGCTATTGGACTTTGGGTTCCGAAAATATAGCAGAAAATTCATTAAAATCGGAAAGAAAATGTAAAAATCTGGCGGTACTCAGCCGTAGTTTTTTTGTTCCTGAACCAATTTTGATCGTTCTTTCTGCGTTGGGTTCAGTACAGCTTTAGGATAGTATCGTAAATTATTTTGTAATTGGATACAATATACGTAACTTAAAAATGAAAATTATATAAAATTAAGCACATATGAATCCGTCTTCAACTCGTCGTGTAGTAAGCTCTCGACATTGTCTCGAGTTTACATTCGCCTATTCGTTTGTAAAAATCAAGTTACCGCACTAGTGCAGATAAATTAGCTTCGAGACGTTTTTGCGTTTGTAGTAGTGTACTGTCAGCACATAAATATATAAAGTAATACTTTTTGTGGTAATTTATTTGTTTTTTTTATTCCGACGTTTCGGCCGATTTTCAGTGGCCGTGATCACGGAAGACAAAGATCTCAAGTGTGAACGAGTATTGTTAAAGTTTTATTAAGTCTACCGCCAACTTGTTCATTTTAATTATTTTGTTTATGGTTATTATTTACTCTATGGGAGCCTAATCTAATTTACCACCGCTTCGCAACATGTTGTGCCTTGAAGAGATGAAGCGGCGCACGAAACTCTTCAGCAAACATGCCTAGCTCTAATAATTTTATATAATATTAAAATGGGTGAAAGGAAAATTAAAAGAAATTATCAGTCAAGTTGGCCTGTGTTCCGGTGCACGCAGTGCACCAAGTGCTAGTGGCCGAAAAGTCGGAATAACAAAAATCAAATAAATTACCGCGCTTAAAACCGTTAAAACTTACTTTTATTATATAATTTGTAATACTGAAATTCAAGTTTAGTCCTCTTAATATACAAATACTGCTACAAACGCAAAAGCGTCTCGAAGCTAATTTATCTGTACCATAAATGATTATTAATTTACGAATACACTTTCGTAAAAACCTCCTTATGACGAATTTTCAATCATTGCAAAACATAAATAGAAAGATTAAAAAGTATAATTAACCTCGGTATAACGATGTATGTCCACTTACAATCTTTGCATACAGTATACTATGTATCCATCTAACATGAATTCATATCTAGACAGGTTCAAGCGTAATCCTTTACCGTAAGACAATTTAATAAATTAATCTTTAATGTTACAAGGTAAATAAATCTTAAAGTTCTACTTTTTATGTTAAGTTCCCTTAACCTTACTAAAACGAATCTTAGACTAAACTAGCCTCTATATAACAAACGTCATTGTAACAAATTTCTTGATATAACGAATATTTTCTAATCTCCTTCAGATTTTTTATATCAAGGTTACGCAGTAAATCCTTTTGCGTTGGATTAAATTCAAGAAGGAGAAGAAGAAAACACAAGAGTTTTGGTTTTGTGAAAACACCAACGAAGAAAAGGTAACTTTAAGTTAATTTGCACTAAAATGTTAAAAAAAAAAACAAAAGTAATTTTAAATGAAATTTGTAAATTCTACAAGAATATGTTTAAGGAGTCAATATTATGTGAAACGGGAAAACCTTATCTTCTATCCTTGTCGTGCACACTTCTTGTCTCTTTCAAGGGGAAAAACTGGATATAAGAAAGTTAGATACGGCATTTTAGGGGTGTGTGTTGTAAATAATATAGTAGATAGATAGATAGATAACACTTTATTGCTCACCAAATATACAATATCAAAAATATACATTTACAACATTGTCATGGTAGAAACAATAGGCGGACTTGTCGCTTAAAGCAATCTCTTCCAGGCAACCTAACTTAAGGAATATAGTATGACAGTTCCTGTGGTTATGCTTTTCGTAAACAAACTTTCCGATATATTACTATTTGGTTTGACTTTAATGTTGACTGTAGTGTATTTACATATTATAAAATTATAAAAGTGTCGCCTTTTGTTTCTAATATTTTTGTGTTTGTCTGTTTTTCGGAGAGTCACGTAAAAAATATTGGGCTGATTTCGATGTGGTTTTCGCTGCTCAATAGTAAATTCCCGGACTTAAAATCTGTGGTGACTTATATTCCGAGAATAATACGGTAATTTTCTTGGGAGAGATTTAAAGTGGTCAGGCCGAAAAAAAGATTTTCTGGTACGAACTTTTCATTGATCGACAAAGTCTTTAGTAAAACAATTGTAGTTGTGTACGCCTTTAGTATGATTACTTATCCCCAGTTTTTACGAAATTTTCCGGGATTAATGTATTTCCATACTAAAAATCTATTTTATATTTAGAAAATAGCTGCAATCTTTATTGCCTGTCAATGTGGTCAAAGACGCGGACAAATGCTAGTTACCCATATACCTACGTTATGAAAAAAAACACAGATCAGATAAAAACGAATGTTTATATATTAATTATCTTAATGTTTACTTATGTTTTGCACATTATATTATTTTCTGATAACAAAATACATAAAACGATTTTAATTATACTTTATTCGCTACAGACATTACAACGCCATCTATAAGAAACAAAGAGTCAACAACCCCTGTAATACCACATCCAAATCTTTTCACATCAGCTACCTTAATATCGAACAGCGAGCTCGACCAATAAGGCTTTAGTATCTCTAAACCATTCTTACGGGTCACACATTCCAACCCCGTATATAAAAAACCTCTTAAAGCTCACAAAAAACGGACTGAAAACATTTAAAATTAACTAAAAATCTAAAAAAAAAATTTAAAAAGGCTTTATTTGAAGTTATATTTTGTGTTGGACTGTGTTAGTTGATAAAAAAATAAAGCAAAATTTTTTCAATATGGCGGACACCTGAAATTCAGTGCAGTTATGTGTTAGTGAAATTAATGAATGAAACACTTAAGGTATGTTATTTCTTATTAAAATTAATACATTGTATTTAGTTTTTGGCGCTTACAGTATGATAAGGGAACGCTTTGGACTGAAAGAAGATGTAATAACAAGAGTTGCAGAAGTAATGTTAAGATGGCTTAGCATTGTAAGAATGTATCATAGGAGACTGACAAAAGAAGTGTATGACTCCTGTGTGAATGGTAGAGTTGGTGCCAGTAGTCCGCGCGTACTTACAATGATCAAATCTACATAAATAAATAAAAAATTGAAGTGTCTGTTTGTAACGTCAAAATAACAGCTTTTTACTAAATGCATATGAAAGTACGAGTATATACGGTACTTATATCAAAAAATCAATTTTTAAAGTTTTTGTCTGCTACCTGTTTGTTCCAGCTAATCTTTGAAATGGCTGGACCGATTTTAACGGGACTTTCACTGGCAGATAGCTGATGTTATAAGGAGTAATTGGCTAGTTTTAAAATTAGGGTTCCGCGAAAAAAAATCCACGCGAACGAAGTCGCGGGCTCAGCTAATCAATATATATTTTGAAGAAAGCTTCACGTAGAAAGCACTTCAAATGAACGTGCTTGTATGAAGAGGTTAATGAAAGTAGATGAAGGGAAAGGTTTGTACCAAAATCGTCGTAAGTGGAGATCCATCATCTCTGCCTACCCCTATGGGAAAAGGGCTTGATAGTATGTATGTATATATGATATATATATCGAGCCTTTACCGCCATTTACCTACCTGACCTAAGTATATTTTTTATTGCAAAAGGTATTTTAAACTATTTCTTTCGATACAGTAGGGTCTAATCTAATCTAAAAACTAAACCTGAAAATGTTACAAGAAAATTATAGTTTAAAATACCTCTTACAACAGTAAGAGACTAGACGGAATGTCGTTGGTGCCTTGGAAGATGGGACGCCCCCTAGTATGGGACGCAACTTGCGTTGATATTTTGGCGGCGTCCCATCTTCCAGACACAGCCGTGACAGCCGAGGCTGCTGACGCACACCAGGGGTCCCTAAATTGTCTCAAATATGTGTCCATTGGTAGTGGGTACGTATTTATAGCTTCCGGTGTCGAGGTTCTGGGGCCGTGGGGGCCTGGAGCTCATCACCTCTATCGAGACCTTTCGACGTGTCTAATTGACGTCTCGTGTGACCAAAAGGCTCGCTTGCAAGCCACCTTTTTTTTTTTTTTTTTTTTTTTTTTTTTTTAGCCAGGGGAAATCCGTTTGAGGACTAAGCCGCGACAGGCACAGAAGCCTGGGGATGTTCGCGACCCGATGTGAGTGTGGGATTCGCCAGATCGGGGTGGAACTAGCGTGCCCGGTCAGAACCGGTGCCACGCTATTGCCACTCCCAGTTAGGGATACCCACTAAAACCCCTGGGTGTTCCGTCCTGCGCCTTATGCCAGGGCTACGGGACTGCGGGATTCCCAACTCCGCGTGCCCTGGCAGGCGTGGGCCTCGCTCACTAGGCCTCTTCCAATGCCGGGGACTACGCCCCTGGCCACAGCTAGGTCTTTTCCGTGCGTGGGGCGGTCTGTAACGCGCCCCACGGGAAGAGAGATAAGCGCGCGCGGAACACTCGCGCTCTCATCTCGACGGCATGTGCGGGTGAGTGAGAACCCCTATACCCCAAGGGGCCCCACCCGCGCCGCCCGCTTACGGCGGCCGAAGGTCACCATCCGACCTCCGGCGTCGGCGCGTCCTCCTTTGGCGGGAGCGGAGCAGGGAAGTACGCTCACGCTCCGCTCCGCCTCCTCCTTCGCAAACATGACTTGCTCGCAAAAGGAGGAGACGGCGTCCCATCCGGCGGAGCTCCCGACCATGGTACGTACCACGGCCGGGAGCGAGGTGTCAAATCCGGTATGGGCGACGAGCTCCCGGCGCTGCTCTGTCCAGGCTGAACACTCCTGAAGTGTGTGCAGCGCCGTGTCCTCGTCGCCCGTGTCACAGTGATGGCACCCTGACGTGGCCTCGCGGCCGAGGCGACACAGGTACCTCCCGAAGCAACCATGCCCCGTGAGGACCTGTGTCAGCCTGAACGTCAGGGTGCCGTGACTTCGTCCAATCCATTCTTGCAGAACGGGCCTCACCGCCTCGATGGTGGCGGGGCCCGCGCTGGGGCGTCTTAGGCGTCCTTCCCAGACCCCCACGGCTACCTGGCGGAGCTTCGACCGGCACGCCTCGGTCTCTCGAGGCGCGGGTCTGGAGCCTCTGGCCAGGGCCTCTTTGCGCCACGTATATAGTGACGCTAGGACCCTGGCTTCCAGGTCCCATGGGGTGGATCCGGCGAGTAGCGAGGCCACTTCGAAAGACACCGTACGGTATCCTCTTATTGCCCTGACGGCCAGTATGCGTTGCGCTTGACGCAGTAGCGCCGCATTTTTAGCCGTCAGGCGGTCTGACCAGACTGGGGCCCCATAAAGGGCCATCGAACGTACGATGCCTTCGAAGAGTTTCCGGCACGTGGCATTGGGCCCCCCGACGTTGGGGAGCAAGCGTGACAGCGCACCAGCTGCCCCTTGAGTCTGGGGAGCAACTGCCGAAAGTGTGCCGAAAAATCCCACCGGCCATCGAGGACCAATCCGAGGTACTTCATGGTGTCCCCGATGCCGATGCGGATGCCTCCTACTATGATGCTACTGTCCGGAGGTGGACGTTTGCGAGGGCCGTGAAACATCACAGCCTCGGTCTTCTGTAACGCCACCTCCAGACCAAGACGCCGGATCCTGCCTACTATTGTCGACACCCCAGCCGTGCCTAACAGGCACGCCTGCCGATGGGTCCCCCGCGCGCGGCGACCAGTGTATCATCAGCGTAACAGATAACACTGACGCCCGGGGACCCGACACCTCAGAGTAAAGTCGTATGCGATGTTCCACAGGGAGGGACCTAGAACCGACCCCTGTGGAACACCGCACACCATGGCTCGCCGATTCCAACCCTCGTAGACCGGGTAGATGACGGCTCTTCTATTTAAATATGCCCCGACTATACGGCGGAGGTAGGTCGGCACCCCGAAGTAACGGAGTGCCTCCATAGTGCATGCCCAGGGCAGAGAATTGAAGGCGTTGGCGATGTCTAAGGACACCGCCAACAGAACCTCGCCCCGGGAGACTGCGTCCTCCGCCAGGCTTCTCAGGCGCATGATGGCGTCGATCGTGGAGCGCCCTGTGCGGAAACCAAACTGGTTGTCCGCCAGATCCGGCCCGGTCGTCGAAAGGTGCTGGACGAGGCGGTCGACGATGATACGCTCGAAGAGCTTTCCGACCTCGTCCAGCAACACAATGGGCCGGTAAGCGGACGGCGACTCCGCAGGGCGCCCCTCCTTCCGCAGCAGGACCAGCTTTCCAGTCTTCCACCGTTGTGGAATCTGGCCCTGCTCTAGGCATGCGCCGAAAAGCCTCATCAGTCGGGGCTCCAGGGCGTCGTAGGATAGAACCCACGCACGCCCTGGTATGCCATCAAGGCCGGGGGCGGTGTTCTTGGCCTTTAGCCGTAGCATGGCCACCCCAGCTCTACCCGGTCCACGGTGGGCACAGGGTCTCTATCCGCGCTGGGCTCCGCTTCTGGCGGTGCCATAGCAGGAGGCATATGCTCAGCCCGTGAAGGAACAGAGCGTCAACTACGTTGTGGATGACGTCCCTGGGGAGAGACTCGGTTAGCGGAGGCGCCCAGGCACGGAGCTTGTTCCGTGCCATTTTGAAAAAGCGCCCCCAAGGGTCTTGGTTTAAACTATGCAAGAGCTCCCCAGGCAACGTTCTTTGCGTTGCGAATCTCTATTCGCAGAGTCTTCCTGGCGCTTCTGTACCCCTCGTACAGCTGAGCCTCTACGGTCGCTGCGTCCGCCACGCGGCGACGCCGTCTTCTATGGCGGGTGTACTGGCGGCGAGCGCTATTGCACGCGCGCCTTAGCCCTCAAGTACGGGGTTCCACCAGTACACCTTTCGGGAGGGCTGGAATCGGCCCCTCCTCGGCATCGCCGCATCGCAGACGCTAGTAACGAGCGACCGTAGGTTTTCTGCCTCCTGCTCTACATTTACATTTACATCAGGAGGGTTCACCTCGGGCCCTGATGCCCAGGTGGCGACGATCAGGGCCTCTCTGAACGCCTCCCGATTCAACTTTTGCAATGCCCAGCGCGGGCAGTCACCTACCGGGGACTCTCGGGACGGCGGGTCCGGATTCCGGGCGGAGACGCTGAACCGTATATAACGGTGGTCGGAGAGCGTCTCCACCTCCGTGACGACCCTCCAGTCCCGCACACGGCGCGCCAGTTCAGGGCTGGCAAACGTGACGTCTACTATTGAGCCGCCCTGCTGGCGCACACACGTGTGTACTGAGCCCCGGTTGAGAACTACGAGACCCTTTTCGATGGCCCATTCTTCCAGTGCCTCGCCACGCGGGCACGTTCTCGGGGAACCCCAAGCCACGGATTTTGCGTTGAAGTCCCCGAGCACGAGCACGGGGCGAGGCCGGCTGCGGGCCACAACTCGCTTGCAAGCCACCTAGGGCAACGCATCAGCATTGCCATCTAACGCGGAAATGCGGCCAACATTTTAGGCGCGTTCCCCGCCGACAGCGATTTGGAGTAAATTTTTTACTTATAGATTGTTATTTGGTAAGTTTAGTTTATATATTTGGTTAATTGTGATGTAGTGTTTGCTCCTTAACACTAATACAGATGTCACCAGCTCGTCTAAGTATTACCACATGTACAGCTGCATCAGCGATTGGTTATTGGCTCAGGAGAGGACTGAGCCTCGCTACTTAATTGATATCCCCTCCCACTGTTCCTCAATGACTTAATGCACTCGAGAAAGATACTTGTATATTATTATAATATACATACACTACATCTGAGATCAGTTCAACATCCAAATATTACGAAGAATTTTATCTCGACTAAAATTGCTTTGATTGATTGCTGTGCCTCTTAAACTACAACCAGCCACACTACCGTGTAACTCCGATTTCAGATACCTTGGTTCACTACTGCAGAGTAATTGTGATGTAGAGAGGGATGTAAGGAGAAGAATAAATGTAGCATGGCTAAAGTGGAGACAGGTAACCGGTGTGACATGCGACAAACTAATGCCACTGAAATTAAGAGGACAAATATATAAATCTGACATACGACCAGTCATGCTATATGGGTCGGAATGTTGGGCCACTAAAGCGATAAACCAAAACCACAAACGTGTCCACTGAGCTGAGATGAGAATGTTGAGATGGATATGTGGTGTCATAAGAATGGATAAGATGAGAAATGAGTACATAAGGGGATCTTTGAAAGTTGCACCGTTGAGTGGAAAATTGAGAGGAAGAAGATTAAGTTGGTATGGGCATATGATGAGGAGGGATGGAAGTCACGTGACAAAAAGAATGTTAAACTTCAAGATAGATGGGTACAAATGTAAAGGTAGACCAAAAAAAGATGGATGGACTGTGTGAAGGATGATATGATGATATGTGGTGTGACAAGATGTATGTCAGAGTAGAGGAGTGTGGAAGGAAAAGACATATTGCGCCGACCCCAAATAATTGGGATATAGTGAAAGAAAAGAGAGAGAGAATCGTATACAGATTTATTCCCTTTTGCAACAATAAAATATATTTAGGCCCAATATCGCTTACGATAAAATGACGGTAAAGGCTCTATATGCACTATAATTTCGTATATTTTTTTTGTATGCATTCATATATCATTCTCTTCCGTGCAGGAACGGAAAGAGAATACAATTTCCTGCGTTGGGGCGGCCTGTCGTAAGAGGCGACAAAACAACTCACAGCCAGATGGTAGGGCATTTGCCCAACTGGATGGCTACCACCCCTGGTCTAGAGTATGCCGCCATAACAATCTGGGGTTGTGTTCCGGCATCAGTGGCCAGGTTCCAGTTTCTCCTTCAAGGCCGACAGCACATTGGCACCACCTCTGGTATTGCTATTGTCCATAGGCAACAGTTACTACTTTCCATCACAGTTGGACCGTCAGCCTGTCTGCTGTGCTTCAACAATAAAAAAAATGTATAATATTATAAATTATAAAAATGGCGTGTCTGTACATTGAAGCTATTTGGAAAAAACAACTGGAATACACTATATAAACGACGGAGAACACATTGCATTTTTTTAGATATCTTGTCTGTTGGTTCAGGATTCACGTAAAAACTACTGCGCCTATTTCGATGCGGTTTTCACTGATCGGCACTAATTAAAATGCCGTTGGAATTATTATAGAGTTTATTAGAACTATACAAACACGTATAACACAGATACGAATATAACCGTACACAACAAGTCCAAAAGTAATGCAGAAGGTCATAATTCAATAAAACGCGCAAAGTCCGTCACCATTAGATCTTCGATTGTACACACGTCGCGCTTAGATCGTTGTTATCGCTCGACGGCCCACTCCCTCAATCAGGCCATCGTTTTGTACTGCACAAATGCAATATGCCCGTATCGTAGTCGACATAATCCAAAACACCTGGCTAATGAGGCGGCCTCAAGTGGCCATAAATGAGTACAATAAACAATGGGCTGTTCTCTAGAGACATATGCCAATAAATATGTAAACAAAAGAAGACGATTATAAAATAATTACAATTAGTTAAAATGCCGACAGGTAATAAAATGTGTTTTTTTACAGATATGCGGGTGGATTTTGTTTTTGTCGGAACTTAAGTTGTAACAATACAATAATTAAAAAATAGAAATAGAAAAAAAATACCATAACATCATTAACTAAATACATATTACTTATATAAATTGACATTGTTACCTATCTATATATACCCTTAAATTTTCCTTTAAACTTTTTGAACAAATCCCACAGTGTTTTGCTAATCGTTTCAAGTCTGCCACATACTCGGCTATACTTTCCCCCTGCTTTTGTATACGTTGTCTAAATTTAAACCTTTCTGCTACGTAACTTGGTTTAGGCTGTAAATGTTTTGTCATAATTTCTACAAGTTCATTAAAGCTTTTTGAGGCGGGTTTATATAATTCTTCTGTACGTGTGTTGATAGTGAACTCCTCCTAAGCGGCTGGACCTATTTTGATGATATTTGTTTTGTGTGTTTGAATGGGTCCCAGGATGGTTTAGATTCATAATTAGAACCGGTAGGTGGCGCTGAGATTGGAGTTCTAGAATTCTCCTAATCACCTAGACCAAGATTTTATTTTTATGTCATGAAACAAAGTCTTTTAGGAATTCAGAACATATGGCGGTAGTTCGCCGGGTCACCTAGTTACTTATATAAATTGACATTGTTATCTATTATCTATAAAATTTAAAAATATATATTTTTTGGATTGTCTTTCTCATCGATCTTAAAAAGCAAACTCCTTCTGACATTGTTTAAAATCAAATGATGGCCAAAAGCCCTTCAGTTATTGGATTACGCCAGAAACTTGGGGTTCCTGAATAGGATTTACTAACCCGCAGAGATGAAAGGTCTAAAATCAATTACGGAACGGTAATGGATGAGTTTTATTTAAAAAGAAAAAAGTTGTTCTTTCCGCGTGGTTTCGCCTGTATATTGCATTCAACCTCCGTGGAAATATGAAAGGCCGATTTGCTGTGGAGCTTTAAACAATTAACTCTGTGTCTATGATGTTTTCACGAAAAAAAATCTAGTAAAATAGAAACCGACTTCAAGAGTAACTAAAAAGCAAATAATAAATATTTTCCACAACATCTTGAAGTCGCATAATAAAACTACGTTTTAACGGTTTTAAGCGAAATATTTTATCCGATTCTTCTTTCTGCGTGCACCGGAACACGGAATTGATTTGTTATTACCTCCCATTTAATTTTAATATCTTTCTTTCTTTATATATATAACATTCTCGTGTCACAGTGTTTGTAACCAAACTCTTCCGAAACGGCTCCACCGATTTTTATGAAATTATTTGTGTATATTCGGTAGGTTTGTAAATATAGGTCGTAAACTGTTTTTAATACCCATACGTAATAAGGGTGGCCCAGCAAAAAAAATATTGAATAAAATTTTGAAGTGATAACTTCTTATGGGAGGGTAAACCGCTTCGTTCCGTAACGCGTTATGGCGCCAGTCTGTCTGGCTTCCCTTTCTCTCCCACATACGGCAGCGGTAGGCTCCTCCTCTCTCAATCTAACCCACGCGCTATATACATACAATTTAAGTAATAACCTAAGCTTTTCTCAAGTTAAACAATTTCAATATTGAATATTTCAACTTAGATTAGTTTTGGTTATCACTTCTATCGGGCGTCCCGAGATGCACACGTTTTTTTTTAAATTTATTTTGTATGATTTTACATTAAAAAATACATATAATCCTTAATTTTCACTCTTCTATCACCAAACATTCATTTTTTAATTCTTTGTTCTTTATTCGCTTAACTGATATATTTAAAATGATATCTCTTAAAAGTTATATATATCCTATCCGTGCTGTTTGCTGGGTGAGAAGTGACACAGGACGCCTGGCGGAGATAGCTGATTGACTTACCGAGTCGCTGCAATAGGGTTCTACATTTTATTCCTCCATGGCAGGCCAACGTCTGCCGGGACAGCTAGTTAGGTACATAAAATTATTAGAGCTAGGCCTGTCGCTGAAGAGTTTCTTGCGCCGCTTTTTCTCTTCAAGCCACAACCTTAAGGAACGTTTTGAATTTCTTCGCCTTTCTGCTTCTACAATTTTCTCACTCATACGTAACGTAAACTCACTACACCTGCATACACTTCGTTCTTTTATGATAACTCTTTTACAGTCCAGACTGTCAAACTTTGGAATGCGTTGCCTCTTACTGTCGGAGAGCCCAAAACGTCGCCTATATTTAAGAACGCACTCAGAAAAGACTAGTTTTTCTTAAATAATTATGCCTAATTCTTATACTACAGACTAATTAATATATATATATAAATATTTTTGTATGTATTTAATTTATGAAATATGTAGTTTAAGTATGTTTGTTTATTATATTACCTAATTATCTGCATCACCTACATTGCCAGATTAGGTTAAACTATTGGTTAAGTTAGGTTGCCTGGAAGAGATTGCTTTAAGCGATATGGCCGCCTATTGTTTCTACCATGACAATATTGTAATCGTGTATTTTTGAAATGGTATATTTGGCGAGGAATAAAGTATTATCTATCTATCTATCGTGTTGCGAAGCGGTGGTAAATTAGATTAGGCTCCCATAGAGTAAATAATAACCACAAAGAAAATTAAAACTAAATAATTAAAATGAACAAGTTAGAACAAGCACTAGGCTGAATAATGACGGTCTCTGTGGTTGAGCGGGCTAAGCCTTTGCCGGCTTACCTCACTGCAACGCAGAGGCTCCGGGTTCGATTCCTGGTATAGTAAATTTCGGAAACCTATTTTCTCCGTTATTTACTATGGTCTGGGTGTCTGGGCTCGGCCCTAGAATGGTCCGTTGTATATTAGCCATAACACAAGCGTAACTTGCTTAATTTGGGGATATACAGTGTGGCAGTTTGCCGGCCGAATTAAAAAAATAAAAATAAACTAACAATACTCATTGACACTTGACATTTTTGTTTTCCGTGGTCACGGCTACTGAAAAGTGGCCGAAACATTGGAATAATAAAAATCAAAAAATTACCACGCTTAAAACCGTTAAAACGTAATTTTATTATGATTATAGATTATTGTATAATTATATAATATTTTTTTTACAGATCACCAATACCTCTAAATAACTGCATGAGAGGTGAGTTTTTCCAGTTAGCTATTACTTTAAGTAAGTGTCCCACTCATAGTAATATAATCTTATCTTTATATGACTAAAAGATATTTTATTTGATTTTTTTAAATACAATTTTGACAGCTCTGTTCTGAAGGTTCTAAGGTGGTTCTAAAAGCTGATTGATTCCACAGGTCATTAATGAATGAATGAATGAAAACACTTCATTGTGGAACAAAAATTAAAACTACTTTCCTAAAACTAGGTATAGTAAATGTTAAGCTAAGGGCGGCCTTATCGCTTAAAGCGATCTCTTCCAGGCAACCCCCAGTGCCGTAAATAGGGCGGTGCCACCGTTGCCCAGGCACAGGGCGTAGACTCTGGGGGGGCGCAGGAATAGCCAGACCAGGCAGGTCTATTATTTTCTTGGTTTGCTCCTGATAAGTTCCCGCTGCGCCCCCAGTGCTCGATTCCAACACACACGTACCTAGATGTCAGTATCAGCAAAAACGTCTGTGAAATTTTAAAATTTAAAACTTAACAAAATATAGATGTTACGTCCAAAATATTAGAGAATTGGTCCACCAACACCAAGGTCCTTGTACGTTATTTTATCACCCTGAATGAAATAAAGCAGGCCTATACATAGCATAGCTCTAGCTATAGAAGTTCATAGAAGCTCGCATAGGGCATAGAAAAGGCTATTTACGGCACTGGCAAGCCCCTAAACTAAGAAAATGTAAGAATTAAATTAATCAAATTAGCATGGACAAAGGAGGAATGGTTTCTTTTGGATACATTACTATTAACTACACAGACACAAACTACGTGTATGTTACATAGGTTTACGCACACAAGTAATAAAAAAATGCTTCACAAATGAAGTGAACCTGAAGCATTTTTTATTTTATTTACATTCGCTTTGTTTCCGTAGACTGCGTCTATAGTTTTATTTTGTATGAGCTTGATCAGTATAATTTTGAAATACTTATTGCTAGGCTTAAACGTTTTTGTTACCAGGCTATAAAATCCATTTGAAAGAAAATACGTGAGAAAACACTATGTTTTTCTCGAAATCTCCATTACGTATGCATCATACACCTGACGCAATGATAAATGTGCCAGCCGACGCGACATGAGGCGATTCGATTTGATTTATCGAGTCATTTTTATCTCATTTATGAATGTTACAACATTATATACTTGTTCATCACTATCTTTTGCCCGCGGCTTCACCGGCGTTATATCGTCCTGCGGAAACCGTACAGCTTTTCGGTGTAAAGTAGCCTATGCGTTATTCCAGACTTTTTCATCCAGATCCGTTGAGCCATTCTGCCGTGTTAGAGGATCTATCCAAATTTTCGCATTTATTATTGTAGCAGCGACAGGTAGAGGTTAAATTTTATTTCAGATGGCAGAGAGTAGTATTCACAGTCAAGTGCTGATGTCAACAGAAGTGAACTCATTTATTTTGGAAACGGTAACCTTATGTACAAATATTAACAAGTCGTACAGTTAGTACAATACGTAGCACAATGTGTGAGCGGGACGGATGATGTGCGATCGAGAAAGAGCAACTTTTCATATGTGCGTTCTCGCGTTGCGCTAGCCAGTTCGTTGTCCGCTGCGATGACTAGACGTATGCAGGTCCCATACTAGATTAGTATAGATTTAATTTTATCACCATAGCTTTTTTCGAGGTGTAATCCATCATGGACACCCCACAGCTCGAGGATAGTCATGGACTTACGATGACATGGTTGGACCTACCAACTAACCACCCCATATTCTATATCATCGCAGTATGTCAGGACCTCGGAAATCAGACACGCATCCGATGGTCCTGACGGCGCTGGCTCATAGGGTACCTCCAATTATAAAGAGAGCGTCTATCTCTGTTTATTTCTTCCTATTAGACGTGCGTGTGGGAAACATGACGAACCTATCTCTGAACCATTTGAACGATGAGATCCCCATGTCACGTTTAGGGCCCATATTGTTGTTAGGGCAGAAGGAACTGGTGATAGTTCCGTCTTCGGCACCCTAATTTAGGGCGACGGATTGAGGTCAAGGAAGCTGCGTCCTCGCGTACCTTTTCCGCCGCCTCCTTCTGCCATATCAACACGTCGCAGCAAACATTTTTGGAACGCCTTCCATGATTGCTCACTGTCGAGCATATTGCATACTATGGCCAGCAGTAACAGCTCATTTCCAACAGCCTCCAATAACACGCTACGCTGATCCGTCCATGCGGGGCAGAATTGCAGTGAGGTATCTTCCGAGCAAGTGTCGCAATGATGACATCTTGTATCTGGCTCCCTACTACATCTATTTTTCGAAACATTCGTGACCCAGTACATGTGTCAAACGAAAAGTAAGGAAGCCATGCTGCCGGTCTACCCACTATGGGAGCACAGGGCGGATTGGCGCAGCGGTAGCGAGGGCTGCACTGGGTCGTTCTAACCGCTGCTGCCACAGCTCTACCATTCACCGATATAATTCAAACCTTACGGCCTGAACTTCTCTAGGTACAGGTCTTTGACCTCATTTAATAACTTCCTCGAGCCATTGGTATATTGACACCATTAACACCATAGCTATGTTAACCTATATTATTCTCAAATCAAGAGGGTTGTCAGGTAGAGGTCGCTTTTAAGCAATAAGGCTGCCCTCTGTTCAACTTAATTGTAATCTAATTTTAGGAACCTAATTTTAATTTGTGCTGAACAGTAAACTGTTTCTATTCAATCGTTCATTTATTCCGTAATTCATTCTTCACTCATCGACCTTCAAGTTCCTGCCCAAGCTGCTTTAATAGATTAAATATTCATTGAAGCATGAATGACATTTTGAAACTTTATTATCTTGACTTTTGGATATGCATTGACATTTACAACACCTTCCCTCTTTATAAAGTGAACTTATTATAACGGTAGATCAAAAATATTATTATTAAATTAGCATGTACTGGGGATATTGATGTTTCGATGACGCCAAGGATGTGTTTGTACTAGTCGGTTCCTAGTTTAAATTCAACCGATGCTAAGACAAGTGATGGCCGGTTCGTAGATCTTACTATTCATTCACTTGCCTTAGAAACGATTGAATTTTGACATTACTTATATGGCGCGTAAGTCAAATTTGAACTGATAGTAGGGCAAATGAACGGTTGCATTGCGATGGCGGCACCAAAAAACGTATTAAAATTAAACTGGACAAGGAAGTGTGCAGTTCACTGGCAGTCAACCTAGACATTGCTAAGGCCTTCCACCGGGTCTGGCACAGGGCTCTTCTATCGAAGCTGCCATCGTCTGGGATACCTGAGAGACTTTGCACCTGGCTATCCAGCTTTCTTGATGGGCGCAGCATTCAAGTCGTTGTCGACGGTTGCTGTTCAAGTATCAAGCCCATCAACGCTGATGTTCTCCAGGGTTGTGTGCTATCGCCAACGTTGTTCATCTTGCATGTAAATTAAATGATATGTTGTCTATTCGCAACATTCATTGCTATGCGGATTACAGCACTGGCGATGCGCAGTACTCTGGTAGTGCAAACGTCCCTCGATCATTTGTGGAGGAAAGTCGGGTTAGACTTGTGTCTGAAGTAGAGCATTCCTTAGAGAGAGTCTCTGAATGGGGAAGACAAAACCTCGTCCATTTCAACCCCAAGAAGACACAGGTCTGCGTATTCTCTGCCAAAAAAACTCCATTCGAGTCAGCGCTTCAGTTCCAAGGAACTCCGCTTACCACCTGTAAAAGTATTGGGATCCTCGGTGTTGACATTGCAAACAATGCACAGTTCAGGGGCCATCTTGAAGGCAAGGCAAAACTTGTCTCCAAGAAGCTGGGAGTGCTAAACCGGTCCAAGCAGTACTTCACACCGCGGCAACGCCTTGTGCTCTATAAAGGCCGCATATGGAGTACTGCTCACACCTTTGGGCTGGAGTACCTGCCTACAAACTTAATCCCCTGGACATTATTCAACATCGAGCCGTTCGCGTTGTTGATGATCCCATATTTACACGGTCAAGATACGCATGGCCTTAGGAGAGACTTTGCTTCTCTCTGCGTATTCTACCGACTGTATAACGGGGAGTGTTCCGAAGAACTGTTTAGAATGGTGCCTTCGTCTTATTTCTACAATCGCACCGCTCGCCATCAATTGGGAGTTCACCCCCACTTCCTTGAGCCGCTTCGCTCATGTCCGCAACGGTTCTGTAGAACGTTTCTCTTGCGTACCGTGGGGACTTGGAATGAGCTCCCAGCCGAGGTTTTCCCACGGCGCTACAATATGGAGTTTTTCAAAAATTGTGTCATAAAATTGCTTCGAGGACGGCAGCGCGTTGGTGACATCTCTGATGTTGCAAACGTCCATAGGCGACGGTAACCGCTTACCACCAGGTGGGCCGTCAGCCTATCTGTTGTACCCAGCTATAAAAAGAAAAAAATACAGCTCTTGATGCAGCGGCACTCCTCAGCCTCTTTCAAAGGTAGCTTTAAATATGCTGCTTCAGAAAATTAGAAAAACATTCCCCAACTAATAAGAGACTTGCAGTCAGTTCTAGGGCTTAGGGTCAAACTCAAGAAGTTTGTTGTTGACCACCGAAAATCACAGGCGGGCCAAAGACACGACACCAGCATAATATAATTCTGGTATTGTTTTAAGGCTCTTTTTTTATTTATTTACCTTGTTTACCAAATAATATGTTGTGTATAATATCGTTAAATTTATTATATGTATATATTATATTGTTAAGTGCGAGCGGGGGTACGCACTTAGGATTAGAAGGAAACACGTGTTTTTTTTTACTAAACGCTTTTATTAACTTACACAGGGTTGCCCCTCCACGCACAACTAACAACGCACTGTCCCGACGATAAGATGTCTCACTCACAATACCTTCGCCGATATTGCATAAACCACCTCCTGCTACTGCAGTGCTCACCTCCGAATTTACCGCGTATAGCTCGCTTCTGGATCTCCTCTTAAACTAAACTACACGCTTCCTTCACTCAACTGCCCACTAAACTTTTCACTAAATTCACCACCAAACTCTTTACTAAACTCATCACTGTCTTCTACTAAACTCTTCTTTCAACTCTCTAAACTTGCCACTTATAATTAAGCTTCTCTTCCAACTCTCTTGTATCGCACTTGTCTTTTCGCTATCTTCAACTGAATTCAAACTTTAAACTGCCCGGTAGGCGCGCCTTACGCTGCTTATATACCCGGAAGAATCTTCTGGAACCCATAATTTCGTTATTCTTTTATTTACTATCTATCCCTTTCTAAACATCTACCTATCTCTGTCTTTTCCTTCCCGAACTTTCTATTCTAGAACTTTCGTTTATCGCCTACCCCTATCTAAAATGTATCTGTCCTTGTCTTTTCTTTCCAGAATCTTCTACCTTTTTCTAAAAGTTTTGAGACCGGTTTACGCTGCCAGAAAGATCTATCCTCGGTCGCCATAATATGTATATATTATGTGTTGTATGTGAATTTTATATTATAAATATTTGTAAATTTGTTGAACTCAGTATAATTATTGTACTGAGTTCACGCACACAGTTATAACTCAGTATTAATATTTGTCTTTATTACCACAATAACATAATTATTTATTAATAGTTTACCGTGACGTCGCTCTAGGTTCAAGTGGAAGATCAGCGCTGGTCCAACAGATCGACATTTTTGCTGAGCTTCATCCAATTTTTAGGACTTAATATGTATATCTTCTTAGGCTTTGTGGTTGTTTTCTCTTTTTTTTATTGTGCTTTATTTATTACTTTTAATGTGTTTGTTTCACTTGTATGTGTCCTAAAATAAACCTGTTTTCTTTCTTTCTTTCTAAAATGTTGGCCAAAAAGAGTGGAAAATAATAGAGGGCGCCACTTTCGCACATTTGTCCGAACTCTAGCAACCCCGACGTTAGGACAAGAGTAATTTTGGTACTTACTACTACCTAACTTTAATGGTGGGGCTTCATCTGCATTAGTGTCAAAGATTTAAACTGTGGCCAAATGCGTCTATTTTTATGTATAGCATAGTAAATTTCGGAAACGAATTTTCTGTTGTTTACTATGGTCTGGGTGTCGGGGCAAGGATCAGGGGTTTTCTGCAATTTACTTGAGATTCAGAATCAGCGCATTGAAATGAAAATACTTTGTCTAGTTCCACAATACTCTTGTAATCGCCAAAACTGCATTCTTTTGTGGTGTTTTGCAATATATTCATAATTTTGAGTGTTTGTGGACCAAACTGAACCCACAATTGTAATTCGAAAATCAAATGATTGGGATGTTTTTTAATCTGCAATAAACACACATATTGTACGAGTATATCCCATCCCTAAGCTAAGCAAGTTAGATATTAGATATTGTATACCAAACATTGTGTTTTTTTCTCAGTTTTGTTTTTACTTACGGTAGCTAGCATAATTTCAATTACTCAATATGTGGCAAATGATGTTGGTGTTGTATTAAGTATAACTACCTATGTATAAGATTCATAATATTAAATTCTGTACAATACTGTTTGTCCAAATAAATGGGGATAAAAAAGTTACTCTTGTGTTATGGGTAATATACAACGGACTACTCTAGGGCTGATCCCAGACAACTAGACCATGGTAAATAGTGAAGAAAATTCGTTTCCGAAATTTACCATAGCAGGAATCAAACGTGGAGCCTCAGCGTTGCAGTGAGGTAAGCCGTCGAAGGCTTAGCCCGCTCAACCACTGAGCGGCAGCAATTCACTGAAGTAAAACAGAATATTGCAAGAAGGCAAAAATATTTGTTGATATTATTAGACGCTATGGCTAGGATTTACATTATACTGTGGCGACCGAGGGTAGAAATTTCTGGCAGCGTAAGCCGGTCTCAAGACTTTTAGAAAAAGGTAGAAGATTTTGGAAGGAAAGACAAGAGCAGATATATTTTAGAAAGGGATAGATGGATAGATTTATCTGCATATGATGGGTATGTCGCTGCTTCCCTAAGATATGGCATAGTGTTTTGGGGTAATTCAGCAGATGTTGGAAAAGCGTTTATTGCACACAAAAAATGTGTTAGGGCTATATGCGGTGTATCTCTGTGGCATTCATGTAAACCATTATTTCTACAACTTAAATTATTGACACTACCCTGTATGTACATTTTTGAATGTGCGAAATTTGTTCGGAACAATTCAGAATTGTTTACAAAGGCCAAGTAACTGTATCCCAGAAACACAAGCAATCCAGATAGAATAGTTCTAAAAAAGACGCCTAAAATTGCAATGTTACAAAAAAACAGTCTCATTATATGTGTGGCAAAATATCAAAGACATGAATATAATTATATTTAAACACAAATTATATGACTCGCTAGTAAATAAAACATTATACAGTATCAACGAATTTTTTGATTATAAAATAAATTGAAACATTATGTAACAATAATTAAAAAAAAATACTATTCTAAAATCTTAACGTGACCGAGATTTGTTAGCAAAATTTATTAAAGTACTTGGTTACTTTAATAAATTTTGCTAACAATTTGTACTGGTTATAAACAAATACAGGTATAGGTATGTTAGAGAAGACGGATAAATATTAAATTAATTTTACAATTATTATTATTTTTCGCACAGCATGAAAATGGTACAATGTATAGGATATCACCTTTTCACCGTAACAACTTCTACTACATTCTGGCAAATAAAGATAAAGTTTATTTACTATACATATTTATGGTGTACAAAAATTCTAGAATAGAAAGTTCAGGAAGGAAATGACATAGATAGATGTTTAGAAAGGGATGGCTAGTAAATAAAATAATAACGAAAAGGAGATCGAAATTATGGGTTCCAGAAGATTCTTGCGGGTGGGTGTATAAGCAGCGTAAGCCTCGCCTAATGGGCAGTTTAGAGTTGAGTTCAGTTCAAGACAGCGAAGCGCCAAGTGCGATACGAAAGAGTTGGAAGAGAAGTTTAATAGAAGACTGACGAGCTTAGTGGAGAATTTAGTGAAGGAGGAGTGTAGGGCGCGTAGCCCACGGATAATGAGCTGGTTCAATTTGCGATGGACTGTATGAAAGAGATATGGCCTATATCCTTGTACTAGAAAAGTAGAAGCTCCACCAAACTTGAGATCCGCCCTCTCCTGGCTTGGTTCAGGTTGCACGCAGGAACAACACACGGCACTGAATTCCACCTTTAGAGCTAATACTTCGTCTTTCGTACAAAGTTTTAAGAATAGTAAATGTTCTTGGCACGGCCAGTATTCGCAACAAATTGATTAGTTTTAGAAAAGTATTAGAGCTCGGCGCGGTGTGGTTCTCGTCAGAACTTTGACTCGACTGAGTCCAAAAATGGCTGCCCTTACCCTGCTCTGCATTGGTCGTCGCCTCGCACAGAACGAGGGTAGACAGCAAAATTGATGGAGCTATGTTCTACCTACATTATTCTAGGCAAGGACCGAACAAGGAGTGTAGTGTAGTTTAAGAGGAGATCCAGAAGCGAGCTACACGCGGTAAATTCGGAGGCGAGCTCTGCAGTAGCAGGAGGTGGTCTACGCAATATCAGCGACGGTATTGTGACTGAGACATCTTATCGTCGGGAACAGTGCGTCGCTAGTTGTGCGTAAAAGCGTTTAGTTTAAAACTGGTGTCTCTTCCAATCCAAAGTGGAGTACACCCCCCCCCTCACACGTAACAACACTATGCATTATGAGCTTATGACTCAAGCGATTGAAACAGTGCCTACAAATGGGTAAAACCTCTAGGCAGTCAATTATAAATTATAAAGTTCACTCTACAGGCAGTATAGGAGCGGTTCCTCGCGTGACTAAAGCGATTATAATAAGTATAAAGCTCGTATCATGACAAAGGACTGTATTGTTTGTATAACACGACAATTTGAATATTAAAAATGGGATTTTCTGTTTTTTATTGCGAAACTTGCTAATATACAGTTCCTCAATATAATAACAATTTATTATATTGAGGACATATAATAAATTGATTTATTATATACAACGACTTTTCCACTATTCTACTTAATAGATATAGTGGAAAAGTCGTTGTAGCGTAATGGCTAGCGCACGCGTCCCAAACTCAAAGGGCGCGGGTTCGATCCTGGCCGAAACGCATGCACCACTTAGGCAGTTTTCTGATCTAATGCGCATATTGTTACAATTACCACGTGCTAATAACGGTGAAGGAAAACATCGTGATGCAACCTGCACATCGAGATAGCCGCTGTGTCAAACCTGCCAGGCCACCTTGGAAAAGTGGCGGGTGCTATTATAAGATATAGCGGCGACTAAACCCAGCACTTATAAACAAATGATCCTTGAATGTTTGAAAAACTAGTAAACCATTATATCAAGTACTAGCTGTGCCCGCGACGTCGTCTGCGTGGAATTTGTTTTCAAAACCTCCCGATTTTGAAACATTCTTCATTGGTGCTCCGCTCTTATTGGTCTTAGCGTGACGATATATAGCCTATAGCCTTCAGACCAGCAGTTCCTGAGATTAGCACGTTCAAGCAAACAAACAAAAAACATTCAGCTTTATATATTAGTATAGATAATAGGGATAATGTATGTTTTTGTTAGAATAAGTAAATTAAAAAAAAACCCACAGCCAGGTGGTATTTACACGTCTGGCTGGCTACCACTTCTGGTCTAGAGTATGCCGCCATAACGACCTTGAGTTATGTTTCGGCATCAGTGGCCAGATTTTAGTCTCCCTTAAGAGAGCAGCAGCGCATTTGTAACGTCTTTGGTGTTGCAAATGTCTATAGGCGATGGCAACCACTGTCCATCAAATGGGCCGTCTGGCTGTCTGCTGAACTCGTGCAATAAAAAAATATGTGTGTGTGAGCAGTTCACAAACAATGGAAGTGAAACAAAGTGTGACAATAGGTGGGAGGATTCTAATTTCGTGACATCACATTTCATATGTTATATCATTATAATATTGTTACGAGCTACAGGACTCGAATTAAAAATGCCGTTGGAACTACTATAGAATTTATTAGAACTGTACAAACACGTATAAAACAAATACAAATAAAACTGGATGCAACCAGTTCACACTGCACGATTTAATGCAATTCGACACGCGTAAAGTCCGTCGTCTATATCGCTAATCGAGAGTGCTACAAACGTCTTACTCGTCTTGTAGTCGTCGCTTGACTACTCACCCCTCCATTCGGGCATTGTCTTGTACTCACTACACAGCACAAAGAAATTGCCCGCGCTCACTGAGTTTCCGAGAAATAGTAATTTGCACACCTGCGAACGGCCACAAATTCGAAAACAATAACAATAAGGATTAGTTCGACGCTAATGATGGTTATGAAACAAGTAGAAAAACAATAGCATGTTTTTTTTAATTATAAATTCAAAACACAAATGAATTCCTTAATCCGGGAAGGACAATAAACTGCGCTTACAACAGGCAGCTGTGCGCTTATCTTTGACGGCATGTAACAATATATTATATAATAAATGTGTTTATCTCTTTTTAGTGTCGCTTTTTCCTTTCATCGAGTTTCAAATCACAACGATTCTAAAGAAGTTTCACTTCAAAAAAGGATGGCTTACAGGGAAGGGATAGAAGTGATCAGACAGGAGGAATGGGATAGAGGGGGGATAGCAAAGAGGTGGTAGGTGGAGGGGAAGTGGGCTGTCAAAATTCTCACTCATCGCATGAGACACGATTACCTCAACGCGAACCGTTTCACGATGATATTCTGTAAGAGCTTGGTATCACACAGATCGGACCCAACCTAAGAGCTGCAATCAAGATAATAAAACTACGTTTTAACGGTTTTAAACGCGGTAATTTGACTTTTGTTATTCCGACTTTTCGGCCATTTTTCAGTAGCCGTGATCACGGATGACAAAGATGTCAATGAGTATTGTTAAATTTTTAATTGCCCTACCGCCAACTTGTTCATTTTAATTACTTAGTTTTTTTTTATATATGAGGGTCCTTCAGACCCCTCTTCACCCCTAACATAGTCAGGGCCTTTATAAAACTATTTTAATATTAGGTTTAGTTTAATATTAGTATATTTTAACACTTCAGCGGGCATTATTTCATTATTTTATCAAATACATTTACATTTATATTAGAGCATGTCATAAACTCTTTATAGCGGTCTTGCTTTTGTACAAAAACATTGTGAACTGTAAAGTATCCAGTAATTGGCAAAAATCATATTGCACAGAGTTTATTGTCTAAGTTATAAATATTGTAAGCTGTTGGATATGTAATAAATAAATAAATAAATGTTTGCTGAAGAGTTTCTTGCTCCGGTTCTTCTCTTCAAGCCACAACATGTTGCAAAGCGGTGCTGAATTAGATTAGTCTCCCATAGAGTAAATAGTAAATATAAGCAAAACTAAAACTAAATAATTAAAATGAATAAGTTATGATAGGCTAAATAAAACTTTAACAATACTCATTGACATCTTTGTCTTCCGTGATTACGGCTACTGAAAAATGGCCGAAACGTCGGAATAATAAAAATCAAATGAATTACCGCGCTTAAAACTGTTAAAATTTAATAATATTATATATTATGCAATCAAGATCATTATCTTGCCAAAATCATGATCGAGACCGATTGTTTTCATCAATTGCAAGAAGAGTAGTAATCCTAACATTGTTCTTCAGTGTTTCTAGAGGTCCCAGCAATAACACCCAGACCACGGTAGCCGTACTTTTAATTCATTTGAACTGTGGGCAGGCAATAAAACACCAAATACGTTTGAACTCATCCGCGGCCAATTGGAAAAGTTTTGAAATGAACCGAAAATTAGTTACAAAGTTGCCGAAAGGTTTTTTATTGTTCAAAACTGCCCAAAAATTGGCCCAGTTTTCGAAGGGTACGTTCAGGATCAGTTTATGACTTAAATTTTGGTCGAACATTAGGTATATTAGGATTGATATTGTAGAACCATGCTGTCGGCATTGTCTTGATTGTCTTGATTACGACTTGCGCTGTACAAAGCGTAAACCTGACCACATATGGAGTACTACTCACATCTATCAGAGAGGTTGCGACTTAGGACTCCGATGCACATACTACGGAGATTTATGCAAGATCGTTCTCTGTTCAGGCTGTGCATCTCTGGAATGCTCTGCCGGCAGATGTCCGGTCTAATAAAACTATCCATACCTTTAACAGACTTGTGAAGGAGCACTATTTAACTGTATAACGTGTTTGTTTTGTATATCTATGTACGTATATATTTTTAAAACTATAATAATGTATTATAATTATTTTATTATTATATTAATATCTATTTCAACTGCACGCCAACGCTATCTATGCAATTAGATCTTGTCCATCCAAAGTTTGCCTGGAAGAGATTGCTTTTAGCGATAAGGCCGCCCATTGTACTACCTTTAAGTAAGTAAGTTTTTTGTGTATTTTTCTATGTAATGTTGGTGTACAATAAAGGGTATTGTATTGTATTGTATCTATGGGCCGGAGCACCCGCTTACCAGACTCCAGCGTCGCGCTCGTTCGTATCGTCGACAATCCCGATTCTTCGCTCAGACTTCGAAGAGACTTTGCGTCCCTCTGCGTATCTTACCGCTGCATAGCTGGGAGTGTTCCGAGGAACTGTTTGATCTGCTGCCACCGCCTCACTTTTACAACCGCATCGCTCGCCAGCGACGGGATATTCACCCCCATTTCCTGGAGCTCCGAAACTCAACTAGGCAACAGTTCTCTAGAACATTTATCCCGCGTACAACAATGATCTGGAGGGAACTTCCCGCCGCGGTCTTTACTTTGCGCTATGACATGGGGTTCTTTAAGGGCGTTATTAAATTTCTCAGAGGTCGGCAACGCTTTGGCGACACCATCAGGGGTGGTGGTGGACATTTTTGTAACGTCAAACTTTGTTACTAATGTGCTGCTGTTCTCTGAAGGGAGAACTTGGCCACTAATGCCAATAACTCAATTCGAGTCGTTATGGTGGTAGTTCTAGACCCAAGGTGGTAGCATCTAGACGGGCAAATACCCTACCACCAGGCTGTGAATTGTTTTGTTGCCTCTTGCGACAAGCCGGCCCAACGCAGAAAATTGTATTCTTTCTCCGTCCCTGCACGCATAAAATATATGTAATACTGTATAACAGACATTAAGTATCTATATATATATAAAACAAAGTCGTGTTAGTTACACCATTTATAACTCGGGAACGGCTGGAACAATTTTTATGATATTTGTGTTTTTGGAATTGTCTTCGTCCAGAATAGGATAAGGTATTAAAATATGTTATTCATCATTAAATAAACACCAGTCACAACACGAATCTAGCCATTAATTTGCTATGATCTTTCGCGGCCGATTTCGGCAATAGTGACTGCATTTAAACTCATTTTCATTTGTCTGATTTAGGTGAATTAATTTTGTGTGTGTTCAAGTGGCTCACGGGGTGACTGTGATTCAAATTTATTCTATTTTTTTTTAATCGGCAGACAAACACATATATTGTATATCCTCAAATTAAGCAAGTTACGCTTGTGTTATGGGTAATATACAACGTACCACTCTGGGGCCGATCCCAGCTACCTAGACCATAGTAAATAACGGAGAAAATACGTTTCTGAAATTTGCTATGCCAGGAATCGAACCCGAAGCCTCTGTGTTGCAGTGAGGTAGACCGGCAACGGCTTAGCCCGCTCAACCACAGAGGCCGTCAAATTTGAACCAGGCAGATGGCGCTGCAATCGGGTTCCAGGATTTAGGTGAAATTATTTTTGTTTGTGTTCAAGTGGATCCCGGGATGGTTTAGATTCACGATTGGACCCGGAAGGTGGCGCCGCTGAACACCTCTTTAACGTTGGGACTATTCGAGAATCGTTTAGATAATTTAGATTAACAATTGGTCCCGGTTGATGGCGCTGCAATCGGTTTCTAGATTTTTATTTTTAAGGCAAGACAACGTCTGCCGGGTTTATCTAATTTGACATAAAAAGAAAAAGAATAGAAGATAAAAAACATGGAAAAATAAAAACTCTTTCTTGGCCTATAACAGAGGAGACGAAGATAATTTGAAAATTCTAAAGACATTAGCGAGTCTATATGGACCCCTAGGGCTCCATATAGACAACTTTGGGGACCTATGGTATGTATTCTACTTATCCCCTCCGTATCTCGTTAGATATTTTTAATTTAAATCTTTTTTTCTGTGGCATAAATAATACCGTATTTTTTTTACATGTCGTCTTTCTTTCTTTACTTATTCTTAAGAAGTATTACATTTTGTTGCTTTTAAACTACCAACTAATTCTTATTGGTTATATTTTTCTTCACTAAAAAGGATAAAATTTTAGTATTGTGATGATGATATGGTTGCAGTAGTCCGGTCTAGTAGTATAGTCCTATAATCCCACTAAAAAGGCCTGAATAAAGTGTAAAAGAGTGTTTAAAAGCAAGTATTAACCGTTTAAACAACTCTAGGAGGCGATTACAATTGCAAATTGCTCTCTTTATTTCAGGTCCGCGACGGAACTGCTGCCATTTTGTTTAATTTATACACTCTTGAAGTAGGGTGACACAATTTTTGCTTACTTCATAGGACTTTATTTATATTTGTCAGGTGGTAGGGTATTTGCTAAACTGGATGGCGACCACCCCTGGTCTAGAGTATGTCGCCATAACAACCTTGAGTTGTGTTCCGGCATTAGTGACCAGGTTCCAGTCTCCCTTAAGAGAGCAGCAGCGCATTTGTAGCACCTTTGGTGTTGCAAATGTCCATAGGCGATGGTAACCGCTTTCCATCAAGTGGGCCGTCTGCCTGTCTGCTGAAGTATAGCAATAAAAAAAAAAAAATTGTTGTTGTCCCGCGATATAGGCTAGTCCTAGTGGAACCTATGTAAGTATTATCTCTCTCTCTATCTCTCTCTCTCTCTCTCTCTCTCTCTCTCTCTCTCTCTCTATCTATATATATATATATATATATATATATATATATATATATATATATATATATATATATATATATATATATATATATATATATATATATATATATATAATTATTATTTACGTGTGTATGTGAGTGAACTCCTCCTAAACTGCTAGATCGATCGATCTAGATGAAATTTTTCCTGTGTGTTTGAGTGGGTCCAGAGATGGTTTAGATTCAAATTGGTTCCGATAGGTGGCACTGGAATCGGGTCCTAGATTTTTATTTTTTCGGGCAGGACAACGTCTGCAGGAGCTACTAGTGTATCTACAATATTATAAAATTCTAAATATGCCGGCCGGGTCTGCACATAGAAGCTATTTAAAAAACAAAACAACTGGAATAAACGACAGAGAACACGATGCAATTTTTTTTAGATTTCTTGCCTGTTTGTCGTTTTGTATGTTTGTTTAGGATTCACGTAAAACCTACTGGATCGATAGCTAATTCTTAGACATAAGCTCTGCGCTACTTTTTATACTGGGAATCCCGCGGGAATTTTTCTAGGAATTATTTAAAATGGCCAGATTAAAAAAAATCAAAACGAACATTCAAAACCACATGTTCAAAAATATTATATACCTTTTGTCTAGGGCTTCGCTCGCGTAAATATTATCCCACGGAAACCGTACAGTTTGTCAAAATAAAAAGTAGCCTATGTGCTATTCCAGACAATAATCTATCTCTGTGCCAAATTTCATCCATATTTGTTCAGCCGTTACGGCGTGATTGAGCAACAAACATCCATCGAAACTTTTGCATTTATAAAATTATTAGTTTATCTATATATTAATACGTGTGAAGAGTGTGCTATGATGTTATAGTTGTAATGTAAGGCTCTTGAATAAATATAACTTCGATCTTAAGCTGACTTTTTATTTTCACTTTAGTAAGTATCTTTTTGTCGTACCAAAAAATGGTCTCTTCTTAACTAAATTCAAAACCCGTGTCTTTTTTTACATTTTTGAATTCCCACCAATGAGAGCGAGTTTTATACACATCTCTCATTGGTTAGTCATATTCTTACGTCCTGGCTAACATAAGCATATAGGCATTGATTAACAATAACAAAAGTAGATCATTATGTAATTGATAAATTAAATTTAATTCAATAAATAAGAAAATTGAAATAGATTCATAAAATAAATTATATATAATTTATTTTATGAATAATAAACATAGCATAGATCAAAAGGATGCTGTTGCTATGTTTTTCATAAGGTAGCACCTGTCAAACGTCAAAAGCCAAATGCCAAAAGATTGACCTCGAACTTGACCTACTAAACCTACTTTTGTTTATGAGAATTAGATTAAAATACGAGTTTTATTTATTGCGAAAGTTTCTAATAGAAATGAAATGAAATCTAAGAAATGTATAAGCAAATAATTGAGTTGGAAACCCGATCGTGTGGTAACCAGGATCGTATTATATTTTAAACAAATATAATATAAAACTATCTACAACTAAACGTAGAAGTGCATCGACTACATGAAGCAAAAACTTTGTATCCCTTTTTAGGAAAATTGCGCGGACGGAGAATTATGAAATTTCGCACACTTATAGTTTATATAGAGAAGAAGCGACGAATGCTAATTTTTAAATTATGCACAAAAATTCATTAAATCAATAAAAAAACATTACACACACTACCGTGTATTTGACACACAACAGTGTAGCCTTGGCGAAACCTGTGATTATAGAAGTATAGTCTTTGTCAGTAATTATTAAGGTCGAATTTCGAGCACGGGCGACCACTAGTCAGAATAAATATATCCCCAATACCTTAAGTAATGTTTTAAATTCCATCGCCTATCCACTGCCCATAATTTGCACCATTATACGTACTGAAAACTTATGACGCCTGCACACACTTCATCCTGTTATGATAATTCTTTTACTTATGTATTATTGTATATATGTGTATTCATTTCTTAAACTAGTTTGAGTATTTATGTATCTACTGCCTTTTTCCTGCACCACCTATATCGCCTGATTCATTTTTTTTCATTTAGGTTGCCTGGAAGAGATCGTTTTAAGCGATAAGGCCGCCTGTTGTATTGCCTAGAAAAATATTGTAAATGTGGTCTGTTTTTCATAATTCTATATTTTGGTGTGCAATTATGTGTTATCTCTCTCTCTCTCTCTCTAAATATATATAAATTGGGTATTTTTAGATTTAAAGCATTTCTTAGGGATCCTAAAGCAGATAACAAAAATAATAAACGTCTATTCTCTCTACAGAATTCCTTTGTAAGTCTGTATGTCGACAGACACGCACTTGAACGATTTCATTTAATTAAATTCAGTTTGGGATTCCGATTCTGTACGCTTATATCAAGTGAACCAAAACACATTTCAAATATGATAAACAAATTATAATTAAAGATTTATTTAGTATATATACCGAAGGTTTCGTTTGATATATCGCAGACGGTCTAGTCTAGTAGAAACTAACAATGGCTTTTAAAATCTTCTTAATCTCAGGTAAGATCTTTGACATTTTTCATATTTAAAATGTGGTTAATTTTTACGATAGGGAGGGACATTTTTGTTTCTAATTATAATAATAAATAATAACAGCCTATAAGTCGCTATTGATATTATAAATGCGAAAGTAGCTCTGTCTGTCTGTTCCATTTTCACGGAAAAACTACTGGACCGATTTGGCTGAAACTCAGTTCATGTACATATTTTCGATGCCGAGGATGAACATAGGATACTTTTTATCCCATAAAATGGGACAGTTTTTGGGATAAAAATATACTTGTCTTTCTGTTTGTTATGCTTTTACGGAAAAACTACTGGACCGATTTGGCTGAAATTCGGTATACATGTAATTTTAATATTGAGGGTGCACAAGGGATACTTTTCATCCCGGATAATGGGATAAGTTTGGGGACAGATTTATGGAAAGATCATCCCAGAAAGTAGGATAGTTTTTTATTTTGTGATTTGCCATTTTCGTCATTTTGGTTAATTTGGTCATTTTGGTCGATGTAGTCGATTTGGTCGATGTGGTCGATTTGCCCAATTTGGTCGATGTGGTCGATGTGATTGATGTCGTCGATTCGATCGGATCCGTCATTTTGGTGTACATATGTAGTTTTAATACCAATAATTGGCATAGATACATTTCATCCGGGAGATGGGATAGTTTGCAATACAAAATGAAGTGAATCTTCCGGGGCAAATAGGAGTAACATAAAAATTTTATACAATGTAACCTCTTTAAACAAGAGGCACGAAATAGAGGTTGGCACGCGGCGCAGCAACGGTGTAAACTCTAGCAAATTTATAAATAGTTCGACTTTGAGTCCAACAATATAAAAAATAGCAGGGGAGCTAATTCGGACCAGTGAATTCTGAAAATGCAACTTTTAAAAGTTTTGTCTGTTTGATTGTCTACCTGCGAGAGTATCACGTGAAAACTACTGAACGGACTGAAATGGAACTCGACACAGAGCTATCATGCATCCCGGGTCAACACTTAGAATAATTCTTAATTATGTGGTGTACTAAAAAACTACTCTTTGTGGCACATTTTATATTGAAAAGGTTTATTATAGAATACAAGCGCTGCGAGTAAAAGTTTTCGAGCGTTGTATGATAACCGCGGCAGGACTCGCGCGCTAACCGAAACAGACTGTTGGCAGCGTTTAGCTGTTAGAGCGGCGCGGGCGGCGAATAACGCGAAGGCGATATGCCACGATTACATCGCTGAGGCAGGCAGCTGACCACTATAATTATCATCATTGATGTCGTTTCTGCCTGTTAAACAAATATAACCAAAAAGAAGACGCTGCGGTCATTGATGAAGCAATAATTGTTAATCAGTGTCTGCTGTCACGTTATTATTGCAACTCGAACGAAGTTCAGTATGTGTATCGTTCCCAGAGTGGTTCGTCGTATATGACACGAGCGCAACTTACTTAGCTTCGGGATATATAATGTGTGTGTTTGGCTGCCGATTATTTAAAATTATTATCATCTATTTCATCAGCTCTCCTCTGTTCGGTGCAATGCAACCCTTTGGGACAAACAACCATCTGCGAAAGCGGTGCTGGATTACTACCAAACCTACTGCCAAACTATGGAACAACTATCTGCGAAGCCGCTCCTAATTATCTAGGACTAGGAGCTCTAGGATACGGCTGGCCAGGCTTTGTTTCATCGCTCGTCAACCCTCACCCTGCTGCCACAGTCTGCGAATCAACTCCCAATTATATGGGATTAGGAGGGCTTGGTTTGGGAGTCGGAGGAATGGGCTTACAAAACTTGTTAGGAGTCGGTGGTACTACTGTATGTGATAGTATCCCTAATGTTGGACTAGGTTTAGGAGGTCTAGGCTTACCAGGATTGTTAGGAGTAGGCAGTGCAACAACAGTCTGCGACAGCGTTCCTAATGTAGGACTTGGGTTAGGATTATCTGGTTTATTAGGAATGGGTGGTTTAGGAGGAACTACAGTCTGTGAATCAAGTCCTAATTACGGCTTGAATCATCCACTAGGTTTAACTGGTTCCAGTCATCCGAATCTGCCTCTAGCTTTAGCACATTTGGGAATAGTCAACCCGTTAGCTCTGCAAGGATTACCTCTAGGGCATACTTCGTTAGGTAATTTAGGTAGTACTACAGTATGTGATACTGCTCCTAACGTGCTGGGTTTGGGAGGTCTTGGATTAGGTCTAGGTTTGGGGCGTCCTTTTTTATAAATACCTCCTAATCTCTGAAAACGGGATTGCTAGCAGTTTCTACTTGCACGTCAGCCGACAACCACCTGCATGTTATAATGATTTTTGTCATGGTCCCAATAATAATTAAATTGATGACAGACTCTGAAATTACCACATCCAGTATGGGTATAAGAGGTCGACAGGACAATATTCTAGTGATGTGATATCACTTACCACTTAGTCGGTATCGATAATATATTTGGTACGCAACAAAGTGAGTGTGAGTGTAAAATAGGAACCTTTTTATTTCAAGTAATAATTTGAAACACATGACTAACAAGATATTGATGACAGTGGTATTCCGTTACATGCCACAACTTTTAATACTCTCGAAAAGGGCTTGGAAACTTTTCCGTTTTGTTCTAAATTTAACCTCAATCATACGATTTTTGGTAATAAAAGTTCGTTAAATAGGTTTTGTTGAATCGGTTTCGAACGATTTTTGCTGCACACTTTTAAAACGCAGCCACGTTGTACATACAGCAAGTTTTCGGTAGCACACAAACTTATGCCTAGAGAGATACCGGTTAGTATAGGTTTATATAACAATATTTTTAAGCTTTACACTCCTAACGAAACAGTTGTCTAAAATCGGTTATAACCCCTAATAAAACCGGTTAAGTTTAAACCGTTTCCAAGCCTTGCTCTTGAGAATAAATTACTGTTTTTTTATATTAACATGTAACACAAAAGCAACCGAAGTCATTTTCGATACACATCTATTACAGAAGCAATAACGTGAGTAACATCACCTCATACCCCTATATAAGGCCCTATTGCCATGTCGACCTGCGAATTGTACAATCATATTACCCAGACGCTGTCTGTCTTTACCCTTTCGTGGACTTATGAATTTAATCAAATGACAAAAGCATTTGTCATTTTAAAGTTTCAATTTCAAAACTATGACGTTATTTATAATAAAAATGTATTTATTGGGACTTTATTAAGATATTAGCAAAATAAAAAATACTTCAGACGAATTCATACAAAGATTTATCTATTGCAAAATTTCTATATATCATTTATAAATTCACGTTTAAGCCTGATTTACAATGGCGTTAATTATTTATTACGCAATATAGTATTTTTAGTAAATGATACAAGAGCAATAAATTGATTAAAATTAATTCACAAAGAAGTACTATTTTTATGTAAAATCGGATACATAACGCTTTAGGGTATCACTAATTGTCAAATGATTTATTTTATTTTTTTTGTTTCGTTACGACCGTCACTAATTGGTGATGATCGTTCCAACGCCTAGTTGAGCTGAATGGCAAAGACTTAGCTACTCATCGAATGACAAAATAGCCCTATTAAGGGATATCAATATAGACATCTGTCGAATCACTTTACAGCTTTTCTTGATCTCATAATATCATATATTAGATTTCTTATTTTTAATATTACTGTATATAAAAAAATAATTTGTATGATGAGTCTGAATTGAAAAAATAAATGTAAAAAATTTGGAATCTGTGTAGATATTTATTATTGGCATATAAATAAAATTTATTTATTTGATAAAAGCTTTGTTTTTTTATTATATTTTTTTTGATACTTGTAAGTGAATAAATTGTCAAGAAGGTTGTCAGTTCACGTAAAGTGATGGATTTGTAAACGTTATGGTTCTTAACTTGGTTTTTGTTATTTGGCTATTGAAACATAAAAGCTTGTATGTACAAATAAAACACATAAATTGAATTAAATTACCCGCAATAGATTTTAATTGTCTAAACACCTACAAATACATCTTAAAAATAACAATATATACCATAGTTTATGAGACACACGAAACATAACAACCAGTTAAACTGCATCACTTAAAGAGAATAACCGGTTAAAATCTTTCGACATTTTAGTATATTATTTCAAAAATAACTGTGAATGAACATTTTAAGAAACCTCTTATAGTGTACTATACAGCATTTAAATTATTTTAACAATGTCATCAAAGCATAATAAACCGGTTTTCATTCCTCCAATGAAGCAATCAAAGCTTGGAAACTGGAAAATATTTAAACCGGTTAAAGCTTAAGTACGTGAGAGCTATTATTTTCGGTTTTATTCAACATTCAACCTCAAACGGTTTTTAGCAAAGTTCTTTAAATACTGGTTGTTAAATAAACCGGTTATAGCCGCCAGCCTACAAGCGCTGCCATGTCATACCCGCAACAAATCATTCGTATACAAACACATTGATATTGGAAACTGTTATCATGTGAGTAAAGTAAACCTTTCACGAAATAAACAGGGTAATGGAGGTTCGAATAACACTTTACCTTTATAATCCGCAACGAACTTTATAAAAACCGACTTTAACCTTAAGGTTCTTACGTTATTGCATTTCCGTTTAAAACTGAACCGGTCGCTTTAGGCGACCCTCTCGCTTATGCTAAAAATAGATTTTTTGCTTTGGAAAAACGATTCCAAAAATCTTCTGGTTTACGCTCCACTTATAATGATATTTTATTAGATTATTGTGAAAAGGATTTCATCGCTCCGCTACGCTCAGATTACCGTCGCAACCAGACGGTTACATCAACATAAACCGGTTTTTAATGCTAAAGTACAACTAATAGGCTGATAATTCACTTGCTAGCCTGTGTTAAGTATAACACCTTAAAATAATCATATCGCAGCGTTGAAATAAAACCGGATAATATTAAAACCGGTTCCGAGCCTCATGGAAGTTATTATTACATAACGTAATTGACGATATCAAGTTAATAAGTGACGTGTGTGTTTTTGAAAAATATTATATTCTTTACGCGCATGGTGGTGGGGCACATGGATTGCATGGACTGGGGCACGGGCAAGGGTTTGCTGGTGGGGCGGAAGGGCATGACCCTGCTGGGGCACGGGAGATGGCAGCTGATCCAGTCGCCCTGAAGTTGTAGGGTGCATTAGGCCTGAAGACGATGGTAGGTGGCGCTGGTACCAAAATCCTGGCAGGAGTCACGACCAGGGTATCTGGTGCTGGTACGTGTACTGGTGGGGGTTGTATCTGTAAATAGATTACATAATAATAATAAACACCTATATTGATAAATGGCATAATGTTGGAAGTAGCTTCAGTGAACCTGCAGCCCGCCTCTCGATACCCATGTTGCCCCTCCTCAATCTTGGCATTTTTAGGGGCCCCTGCAGTGAGTGGCGAGCCACCCTTTGCCCATTTTTTTCATGCTCCTTGAAACTTGCGACGGGCAGACGCCAGTTCCCATAGTCTCCGATCTTTAGCTCCACTAGCAGTTCATCCCAATAGCCCGGTACCTTTTGTTCTCATTCCTTACAATAAATAGTCTTACACTTACTGGGGCTTGTCCTTGGGTGCATTTTTATATGGTACAGACAGGGACAATTGCCGGTCAGTGACACGCCACATTTAGATTAAATTTGTCAATGGGCCTCTACGTGTTGGGCTACCCATGGCCCCACGCAAGTCCTCCAAAATTCCAGGCCATTTTTATGGCCCTTAGTATATTAACACTTATATAATATTGACACTAACTTACATATGGATGCCAAATATGGACTCCTACCAAAGAAATTGTCCGCGCAGGAACGGAGAAAGAATACAATTTCCTGTGGCCGGGCGGTCTGTCGTAAGAGGCAACAAAACTACCCACAGCCAGGTGGTAGGGCATTTGCCCGACTGGATGGCTACCACCCCTGGTCTAAACTATGTCGCCATAACAACCTTGAGTTGTGTTCCAGCATTAATGACCAGGTTCCAGTCTCCTTTAAGAGAGCAGCAGCGCATTTGTAGCACCTTTGGTGTTGCAAATGTTCATGGGCGATGGTAACCGCTTTTCATCAAGTGGGCCTGTCTGCTGAACTCCTGCAGTAAAAAAAATAAAAAAATAGGACCATTCTAAAGATCAGCAGAGAGGAGCTAGTTAGGCATCAAATTAAAAGACAAAATAAACAGCGATAAAATACTCAGAAGACCAAAGTAAATAAACAAATAAATAAATCGGCTGACAAACACAAATATAATGTATTAAGCAAGTTACGCTTGTGGTGTGGGTAATTGTACGTGCCATTCATTCCATTCATTCGCTCCTTCCTGTTCCGTATTCAAAATCTCCCCCCACTACCCGCTCCCCTCCAAAAAGAGACGTTGCAAAACCCGCTCGCTACGCACACATACGAACCAAAAGTTTATATTCAAAATATTTAAATATAAGCTCAAATTTAATCCACCGCGCCGCCACGTGTGTAAAACTTTAAACTAATCGAATTAGAAGATAGATAGATAGATAACACTTTTTTGCTCGCCAAATATACAATTTCAAAAATGCCCGATTACAATATTGTCATGGTAGAAACAATAGGCGGCCTTATCGCTTAAAGCAATCTTCCAGGCAACCTAACTTAAGGAATAGTTAGCTAATCTGGCGATGTAGGTTGTGTAGATTATTAGGTATATCATAATTAAACATACTTAAACTACATATTTTATAAATTAAATACACACAATAAATCATAGTATAAGAATTAGCCATAAGTATTTAAGGAAAGTAGTGTGTTCTGAGTGCGTTCTTAAATGTAGGCGATGTTTTGACCTCTCTGACAGTAACAGGCAGCGCATTCCAAAATTTGACAGCCTGCACTGTAAAAGAGTTATCATAAAAGGATGAAGTGTGTGCAGGTGTAGTGAGTTTAGGATACGTATGAGTTCGCAAATTGTGGGTAGTAGAAAGGTGAAGGAATTCAAAACGTTCCTTAAGGTAAAGAGGACTACTAGGAATAAATAATATGTTATAAAGTACTTATAAAGTATTCCGGCGAAAGCGAATAGAGAGCCACTTGAGTTAATCACGAAATTCAGAGACATGGGCATATTTTCGCAAGCCAAATATGAACCTATTGCAAAGATTCTGAAGTCGTTCAAGTTTATTTAGCTGTTCTACGGTTAAGTCAAGATAGATAGAAGATGTGAGAGTGACTGATACTGGTGCCGGCCCATTTAAGCTATCGAAGGACACTGCAAATTGTGCAAGGTACGTACCCTTTTATCTCACAGTATTATACAATGGACTACCCAGAGCCGATCTCAGATACCCAAACAAATAACAGAGAAAATTCGTTTACGAAATTTACCGTACCAAGAATCGAACCCTTAGCCTCTGCAGTGAGGTAAGCTGTCAAAGGCTTAATCTGCTCAACCACAGAGGCCGTCAAGGTCATCGACGCTTTAAGCGTAATAGCAAAAACGAAGTGGAGGTACGTAGGCTACGTAGCTAGAATAGCGGATGGAACGAATCCTGCATTAGTTTCCTAGAGAATGCGAACGGGGACGCGGCCGACTCCATAGAGGGTGGAATGAGGACATAAAAATAGTTGCAGGAAAATTATGGATACAGAAAGCTAAAGAGCAAAAGATATGGCATAAGATGAGGAGGCCTTCGTCCGGTAGTGGATGGACCCTTTAAATAAAAAATAAAAAAATAATTATTCAAACTAGAGCTTATTGGGAAATAAAGCCTCTCTCATTTAGTTATTTATCTATCTGTATTATAATAAATCTATCAACGGTTTGAGTTTGTACAATGCGTTTAAACACGTGAACAAAATCAGGAGGGATTATTCGGACTAGGAGATTCCGAAAATGCACTTTGTTGAATTTTTGTCTGTCTGTCTATTAGAGCGTCACGTGAAACCTACTGAACGCATTTAAACGAAACTCGACATAAAGAGACTGATTGAATCCCGGGGCGTAACTTAGGATACATTTTATCCCGATAAATGATGTAGTTTCTATAAATTAGATAAGTTAAATAGCGTTTTTCAAATCACTAACAAATACGTTATCATAGGCAACAAGTCATTCATTGTATTACTTCCAATCAGGTTGGCTTCGACTCGTCTCTGTTTTGCTGGGCAGTTGTCTAGACTATATGGTCTTAGTTTCTTTGTTATTGTAATGAATTGAACAAGAAACAGTAAAGTTTTAAGTCTAATACATATAAAACACCTGATTTAGTTTTATGGAAGTAACACAGAGCTACTACCTAGGGTTTATCACGCGGCGTAATAATAATAATTAGGTCAAGTGCTTGCTAGACCATGCACATTGAAGAGTTTTGTAGAAGATTTTTCCTGCGTAGCTGTCAAACAGACAGACGGCCCACCTGATGGCAAGTCTTTAGCGTCATCTAAAAACGTTTGTAACACCAGAGGCGGAGCCAACGCGTCGCCAGCTTTCAGCATGAGATGCTCGTAAGCGATAGTTTGATGTTACAAATGTCCATAGGCGATGGTAACCGCTTTCCATGAGCTGGCCATCTGCCTGTCAGCTGAACTCATGCATTAAATAAAAAATAGGAGAACGAGAAAATCGTCGAACGTTTGTTTAGTTCCCAAGGTCCTGGCAGACGGCGTCGAGATGGATCAAAGAGGTGGTTTCGTTGGTACGTCCGATTGTGTCATCGAGAGTCCAACACTACCTTACTCCCCGAGCGGTAGAATGTCTATGGTGGGTTACACTTCGTAAAGAAAGGGAAAATGGTCTATCGAAAGTCTCACTCACAGCGTAAAACACTATTAGCTCTAGGTTAATCGATGTTCTGTGAGAGAGTGGTATCATACCGTAAAGGTTGAAATGCCAGTATAGTTTTACCATGTCAGGTATTGCAAAATACCTATAGGTGACGTCCATCGCCTTCCATCAAGTGGGTGGTCAACCTGTTTGCTCTACTTCATTAATAAAAAGTCAAGTGTTTCCCTAGAATGTAATTCTTCTTCCGTATTTGTAGTGTGGCATACCTTCATTAGTGGAGGCCTTGGCACGCAGACTGGAGGTGGCCTGATACAGATCGGGGCTGGCGTGGGAGGCTGGACTGGGGGTACCCTGACGTAGAAAGGTGGTGGAGTAGGGGGCTGGATTGGTGGTGGCCTGAAATTAAGAGAAATACACACCGCTTAATTTTCAAAATCATCATGAATAAATGTACACTAAATAAAAAGTTTCTAAATAGGGAGTGGTCCAAAAAACTGTTCGGAAAGGTTTCCTCTTCTTTTTTCTACCAAAACACCACTTGCACCGGCTCCATCAAAACTGGCAATACTTTGATAGCACCTCTGGTGTTGCAAATATCTAAAAGCAACGTGAAATACTTTCAATCGTTAGTCTGTCTGCTGTATTCCAGAAAAAATCAGCAAATAAACACACATTATATCCCCAAATTAAGAAAGTTACAATTTTTTCATGGATAATTACAATCAACCAATCTGGGAACGATTCAAAACACCCAGGCAATAATTAAGGGAAAGGTCTTTATCGAATTTACCATATCAGAAATAGAACCCAGCACCTCTGAGGCACAGTAAGCTTGGCCGGAAAGTTTTGGCCACCACAGGGGCTGTCATAAAATCCAATAAGTAACATAAATAAAAGTTCTCGAATTAAGTTTAAGAACAGATTTACCTGACTACAATGGGAGCAGGCTCTGGTGATTGAACCGGCGCTGGCTTAACCCAGACTGCTGGTGGTGCTGGGAGACGGATGGTGCCTGGCTGGACGATGATTGGCGGGGGGACAGGGAACCTAATCTGGCCTGGCTTCACTGTCATCGTGCCTGGAATACATATAATAAAATAATAAATCCCCAGAGGACATTGTAATCCCACAAGAAGCTTTGTAACCTAACAGAGAGGTTTTGTAATTCCAGTAGAGTACTCGACTTCTGAGGGGGGCGGGGGTCAAGGGAAGGCTCTAGAAGAACTGGAAAGCTGACGCGATCAGGTGCTGTTCGGATGCTGAGTGTTTCTAATAAGTATGACCTTAAATTGACGAAACGGCCTTCCAAAAGCCTGAGACAATGGCTCTGCACACTCGAAGGAGCTGTGAGATGCTGACCTTCCACCTTACCTCCGCGTCTTTGTGAGTTACCATGGGATACACCTTAGGCAATTTACCTAAAATACTTCGATACAATCAGTCATAGTTGGGCTGTCCCTGTGTCCAGGACTCCTCACATCATGGGCGTTACTCGCCAGGACCTCAACTTGGTTTCACTACACCACGGGGAGGAGGTGAGCGTGGCGACGCCCTCCAGTGTTACCTAAACATTTTCTTTTCTTTTAACTATCTACCGGGGGGTAATCGCGGTGGGGAGTGTGAGATTCGCCGAATTGGGGTGGCACAAACAAGCAATGCTATTGCCGCGCCATGGTCGGGGATACCCACTAAAACCCCTCGGTGTTTCGTCGTTCGCCTTTATGCCAGGGCCACAAGTATTTGGCCTAGCCATTTCGCAGATCCTGACAAGAGTGTTATGTAATTTAATTCGCAAGAATTATGTTGCGAACAGAATCACCCCTGACCTCTTCCCCGGAACTCCCGTACCCCCAAGCCCCGCTTACCGCGAATATAAAGCCTATAAGCCTTAACTTTTGTTGCTAAAAGTAGAACAAAACTCTAAAAAAGTTCCTATCTCTTTAAGCAATAACCGGATTGAATTTTGACTTCCCGGTTTCCAAGCCTTGGTGGATATTATATAACATGTAACCCTGAATAATGTTGCCAAGACTTACCAGCTGGTGCTTGCCCGTACAAATAGTTGACAGCCTGCTCGCATGGGTTGCACAGTCCTATTTGGACTACATCAGAGCAGTCGCATGGTGGAGGACAGGCGCATGGGTCGCAAGGTGGCGGGGGGCACGGGTCGCAAGGTGGGGCGCAAGGGTCGCAAGGTGGTGGGCACGGTGGGTCGTTGTCGGGCAATGGCTGACCCGTTACTGTGCCGATGATTAGAACTGGAAAGAGTTATAACCACGTTAAAATTATGAACCAAAAAGTAATACTATCTATCCGTGCAGGGACGGAGAAAGAATACAATTTCCCGCGCCCTTTCGTAAGAGGCGACAAAACAATCCACAGCCAGGTGGTAGAGTATTTGCCCGTCTGGATGGCTACCACCCCTGCTCTAGAGTATTATTTGTAGCACCTTTGGAATTGCAAGTGTCCATAGGCGATGGTAACCACTTTCCATCAGGTGAGCCGCCTGCTTGTCTGCTGAACTCGTGCAAAAACAAAAAATACATTTCATACCACATAAAATATTAGGTTAGCAACTAATGGCTGGTTCTTATATCTTACTGACTGATCATTATTATCGATTAAAAACTGACATAAGCTCCATACAAGTAATGTCAAAATTCAAACGATAGCAAGGCAAGTGAATGAATAGTATGATATATGAACCGTCCATTAGTGAAGTCGCAGCCAACCTGATTTGAAGTACCTACAGCGCGTTCCATTCGTAGCTCACAACGCCCAAAATGCTCCGATAGCCGTTCCACCTGGCGACCGCGGTCGTTGTGCTCGTGGCGAAAATGTCACTAATGACGTTATCATTTTTGATCACACAACGCTAACAGCGACCCATGTCAAGAGGTGAGTCAAATAACCGTTTCACTTGGGTTTACGATTATAACGCCGGCAAGCAAGTGGAACGGGAAAATCGCGGTCGCGAACGTGGTCTTTCTGAGTCTCTTGCGGAACGTAGCCCTAATATGTAATGAATGACATGTGAGCAACCTGACAACGTATTTGTTATTGAATTACAGCGGTGGTTGTCTACATCGCGATTGCAGCGCCATCTTATTTGGTAATCCGTCTATTCTAAAGAAATGACTTCATTTAGCGGGATAAAATGTATCCTAATGTTAACTCGGGTTATAAACCAGCACTACGCCGAGTTTCATTCATCTACGTCCATTAGTTTCCAAAAAAGATGCGATCGCAGCGGCTTCTTATTCGCTATTTTCGCCTATGCCACGTTGCCTACGTTATTTATCGGGATAAAAAGTTCAATAGATAGGTAGATAAGACTTTATTATACACCAATACAAAAATGAACTTAAAGACTAAAATTATATCTAGTTACTAGCTGACTCAGCTGCCTCAGAATCTATTTTTTTCATATTTACTCACCTTTTAAACCTTCCCTGGACTTCCACAAATAATTCAAAACCAAAACTAGCCAAATCAGTCCAGCCGTTCCCGAGTTAGTTAGTTAGTTAGCGAGACCAACGAACAGCAATTGATTTTTATATATAAGAGAAGTTATGTACAATGGGCGGTCTTATCGCTAAAACGCGATCTCTTCCAGACATCCCCAGGAATGAATTGAGATGACAATGGCGATGGTGGTATTACGTAACATATAGTACGACCTTCTTACTTTTTAATAATAACTATACATATTGTGACGAATGGTGGTGGAACCATCTAGTTAGTTTAAGAACTTTTAGAAAAAGCTAGAAAATTCTTTAAGGAAAAGATAAGGACGGATATATTTTAGAAAGGGATAGACGATGAGCGAAAGTTCTAGAATGGAAGGTTCGGGAAGAAAAACACAGATAGATAGATGTTTAGAAAGGGACAGATAGTAAATAAAAGACTAACGTAATTATGGGTTCCAGAAGATTCTGCCGGGTATATAAGCAGCGTAAAGCGCGCCTACCGAGTAGTTTAGAGTTGAGTTCAGTTCAAGACAGTGAAGCGACAAGTGCGATACGAAAGAGTTGGAAGAAGAGTTTAATAGAAGTCAGTGACGAGTTTAGTGGTAAATTTAGTGAAAAGTGTAGTGGACAGTTTAGTGAAGGAGGAGTTTCGCGTAGTTTAAAAGGAGGTCCAGAGGCGAGCTACGCGCGGTAAATTCTGTGGTGAACACTGCAGCAGCAGAAGGTGTGTCTACGCAATATCGGCGACGGTATTGTGAGTGAGACGTCTTAACGTCGGTACAGTGCGACTTCCGTTGTGTGTGTAGGGGCAACCCTGCAGAATGGAACCACGCACGGCTGTGTAAGTCAATAAAAGCGTTAGTTAAGAACTGGTGTTTTCTTCCAATCCTAAGTGCGTACCCCCACTACCCGCTCGCACGTAACATGGTGGTATCACGTAACATATAGTACGACCTAATTACTTTTTAATAATAACTATATAAATGATATATATAAATATATAAATGTTTATAGATGAATTTAAATATCATATTTTAACGACAGGTAGTATTTCTTGATCATGGTATTAAATAACGGTAGCGATTTGACTTGTCTGATAGCAACAGTTTAAGATTATATTTAGGTATTCTAAATTATTAGTTAATAATACTATAGATTAATCTCGTTAGAAAATATAAAGCTACTTGATGTAGTTTTCTCCTGGAATCGGCGTAGTGAACCATATTGTTTGAATATCATAATTCTAAAATTATATTTGCACATTTAGTTATGAAATTGAACCTAAACAAACAGCCGGAGGGTTAATTCACCTGTAATTAATCTATTCTTGTATTTGTATACGTTTGAACAAACTGAAATGTACCTGAAATTCAGGTTTTGGCTTGTTCAATTTGGTAGTAAATTTTAGCATGTTGTACCGTCATTTTTGGGGCTATGAATTTTTGGCACAACTAGAACTTTTATGAAATCTAGAATAAAACTACTTTTAACGGGTTTAAGCGTGGTAAATTAATTGATTTTTGCATTGAACTTGATTGAAAGATAAATTTCTTTTGTTTTTGTTGGCACTATTGCTTTGTCACACACAAACAAAAACCTCGAACATGTGTTTGGATACACTACTTTATATTAGGTTGGGGAAAAACTTTCTTCGCATTTTATATAAAAATTCAAAAGGTTTTTTATAAAGTTTATTTACATTTGACTAAAGTATGTAGGTGCCATTTTCTTGGATAACTTTTTGCCATCTTGTAGGTAGGGACGTGATCCCATTGCTATAAAAATTTTGGGGCTTCTGATTAAAAAACTGCGACAAGTGGTTTTGGCAGTCCTCTCGTGATGTTAACCTGACACTGCCTAAGGAATTCTGCAGAGACCGAAACAAGTGAAAATCTGAAGGTGCAAGGTCAGGACTATACGGCGGATGCATTAACACCTCCCAGCCAAACTCTCGTAATTTTTAGTGAGTGGCTAAAGATGTGTGAGGTTTAGCGTTATCATGGTGAAAAACCACACTCCTTCTGTTGATTAATTCCGGCCGCTTTCTCTCAACTTTTTGCTTTAATCTCATCAGTTGTTCGCAGTACAGTTCAGAATCGATGGTTCTGCCTGGCGGTAACAGCTCATAATGAATAATACCCTTCCAATCCCACCATACACACAGCATCACCTTGTTGCGAGTTAATCCGGGTTTCGCCACAGTCTGTGAAGCCTGACCGGCCTTTGATCAGATCTTTTTCGCACGTTCTTGTCGTATGTGATCCACTTTTCATCACCAGTTATCAGCTTCTTCAAAAATGGTTCGGTTTCATTACGTCGTAATAAAGAATCACAAATGAGTACACGGTTCATTAGGTTTCTTTCAGTGAGCTCATGAGGCACCGAAATATCGAGCTTTTTTGTGTACCCAGCTTTTTTCAAATGCGCCAAAACCGTTTTGTGGTCAATTCCCAGTTCTCCAGCTACATCGTAACTACTAATATGCCGATCTTGCTCCACTTTTTCAAAAATGGCATCAATGTTGCCCGTAACAGGGCGACCAGAGCGACAAAACGCTTAAACCAAATTTGCACTACTCTCACAGATACTGCATTAGGTTCATAAACATCACAAAAAAATTTCGAGGCTTGTGTTGCATTTTTGCCTTTTTTGTAGTAAAATTTTAAAATGTATCGAATTTCTTCACTCATTTTAAACAATAAGAAAAACAAATGAAAATCACACGTTTTCCTAATTTGAATTTGGAATTGTCTTTTTTAAAAATAAAACTTTTTAATGATACCAAAACCAGCCAGATATACAAATGGTATAGCCAAAGAGATCTTATTACAAGTTCATACATACTATATGCGATAAGACTTTTTCCCCAACCTATTAGAAAGGCGATAAATTGAAACTAGCAGCAATGCTTAAAGTTGGGGTACTTAAAATAGTACCCTGGGCGTTTATATGATGAAATTGGTTTTGATGCTGGGCTTTATTCATTATTTCATTGAAGTATTTTTTAAGGACCGTGGACGCTAGGAGATTTAAAAGCCGGAAATGCCGAAGTTCACGGTTGACTTTGAGATAGGCGATGACGCCAGAACGCTGACGACTCTTCGCGCTCTATCTCAAAAACAATTGATTGTATACCTATTGTTTAATTTAAAACTTGTAGAGAATTTTATGCTCTACAATTTTTATCCTTTAAAGCATAGGAAACGAGATATTTCCAAAAAACCCCTCATCAGGATCTTTGATCTCTTAATTTGAATATCTTCCGTTATCTTCCAGGGCACTGTGCCAAGGGCGTGTATCAAGAGTGTGGTGGTCTGGTTCTTCAAAAAGGGTGATAAGACCCTCTTGAAGAATTATAGGCCCATCTCAGCCTTGAGACACAAGAGTCTATAAGTTGTTTTCGTGGGTCTTCACGAATCGTCTCGCCAGAAAACTTGACGAGTTCCAACCACCGGAACAGACAAGTGTGAACAGCGTCATACTTACTCATAGGCGAACGAGATCCGACACGATTTTTTACGGATGTAGAGGACTGGCAAAACACCCAACGGTTCTTGTCGGCGCCGATAAAATAACGTTGTCGGGTAAGAGTGAACAGCTTCATATAAAATGTTCTGTCACTAGAGTAACCGATTTTTATCGGGCCCGTCACACGGCAAGTTTGAACGGGCGGTTATTTGACTGGATTATTAGGGATTCTGCTTTTACTAAAATGGCTAAGGAATCTTGAAAAGCGAGCCATTATTTATAAATTAATTAATTCACTCACCAGATAACCATATAACTTTGCCCCTCGCCATCTTTCGGTCGTCTGATAGGAAAAACCTAAGACACCCTCCTTTTATACCCAAGAAATTCTATTTTCAAATCTAATTTAATAACGTTCTTTATTTCCGTATTAATAAATTTCAAGTTTAAATATTTAATTTTTAATGTTTTTTCAAGATTAAATATTTAATAACGGTCCGATAGATATTTGCAAAACATTTTTTTTACGTTCTACCCGATTTCATTTGGTCGGTGTTTTTAATATTTTCTTTTATTATTTACCTAACATTAACTGATGCAGTTATAAATTGTTAATATAACGTTGCTTGAACCGTCGAATCAATTTTTTTTTAACTTTTTTAGTTACGTTGTGATTTGAAACTCGATGAAACGAAAAAGCGACAACAAAAAGAGATAAACACATACATCTATAGGGCTAAACCTGCGAGAGAATGAGGTAGAATGTATTATATTTAATAATTTAAACACTATAGTCATACAGATAGAGTTGGAAATGTTTTGAAGTTTTTCGTTATACTTCAAATTTCGTGTTTTAAAGATGACAAGATTTTTTTTAAATTTTGTATACAATACCATAAATAATCTAATACAATAATAGAAAACTTAACTTATTTATATTGTAGTCTACCTATAGTCCCTCAAGACTATAATTAGAATACTGAGCCTAGATCACCGTCGTCTATGGGTAAGGTGCCTAGAAGGTCGGCTACTTTTCCTCTCTGGATCGCAATACTGATCCGTTGTCAATGAGTCGTTTTGATAAATTTTGGTTGAGGCTCATGGCTAAAGAAGATTAGAATCCCTCCCACCCCTTGCTACACTTTGTTACAATTCTAGTGCGTGTGAACTACACACACACGCACATATATACACACGCACATATACACACACGCACATATACACATACGCACACACACACAACTTTTTTTTCAATTTCGAACTTTGTTAACAGCAGACGGCCCAACCAATTGAAAGTGGTTACCAGGGCTGTAGCCAACGCATAACCAACCTATAGGGTGGAACGAAATTGTGCCTTGGTACATGGAAGACGTCGCCATTTTGTCGTCGGATTCGTTTGCGGTGTTAAAAAGACAGACATGTAAGAAATAATAAGATTTTTGGCATGTGCAGCGAAACAAAAAAAATGGCGGCCGCCCTGAAAAGTGTGTTGTTATTGTTTGAATGTGTGATGATATCTACTTCTGAAGCCAAGGTGGGCGTTCTTAGTCGATGAGGTTTTGGGCGAGTCTATATAATAGTCTATTTATTTATTTATTGTTATTCGACAAACATTTACACAACAACTGAAGGCTACAAAATTATACTATTAGCTTCAGTGGCTTCGTATGTATGGAATATCAGGGGATTTTTGCTGCGGAATCTGCATACACACCGGGGTTCCACTGTATATCAATTTCCAAAGCCGCCCATCGGGTTCACATGAGCAGATCTAGGACTAAATCCAAACCATGTATTGCATGATGATACCTCTGCTTATTATTTATAAAATCTGAAGTAAACACTGGAATGATGATAAAAAATCGACGACTTCTGTGATTCAGCGGGCTAAGCCTTTGAAGGCTTACCTCACTGCAACGCAAAGGCTCCGGATTCGATTCCTGCTATGGTAAATTTCGGAAACAAATTTTCTCTGTTATTTACTATGGTCTGGGTGTCTGCGATCGGCCCCAGAGTAGTCCGTTGTATATTAACCATAATATAACTGTACCTTGCTTAATTTGGGGATATACAATATGTGTCTGTCAATTTATTTATTATTATTTATTTATTTATAGATATTTTTTATGACATCTATATTAAAAAATTACCTAAATTTCTTTCCTAATTGTAAATGTTGCGAACAGAGAGCACCCCCTGACCCACCCGCCGGAGCACACTTTTTTACGCCCCGTATACCGGCGACGCCCACAGCTCGCACAGTTAGCAGCTAGGCGTCCGACGGAACGTGGGATATAGAAGTGGCCTTGGAGGCCGAAAATGCTCAATCACTCTCACTTGCTCATTCGCTTCAGATTGCTCACATACAATAGCACCAATACGCACTCTCTGTATTTCTTCTATGTATAGTTTAATTGTAAGTAAATAAAGCCAATAAAGCAACTAATAGTAAACATGTATTGATTTGATAGTCATATAAACTAAAATATTTGTAATCATAAAAAATTCATTCTATGCATGCCGACAAGGCGATTTTGGCGAACTGTGTATGTATTTTATAACATCTATAGCGGACGAGGCGGAATAAACTTCAAACAGTTTTCGATGTCAAACATATTGTAGCCGCAGACGTCCGATCACCACGGCGGCCGTTCGGAAATGATCGGCAAGCGCGCCGCCCCTAGTCGGGCCCCGCATGTTTCCCTCCGCGCGCACCTCGCCTCACCTCACCGCCTTACGTGTACTCGCTCGAGTGCGCTTATTATTATTAAATATTATATTTCGTTTAGCAGCTAAATGTGTGCTGTACTATAAAATATTAATCGGTATTTTTACCAAATATAGGTATATGCATTCCTGAACTGCAATTCAAACACACAACAGTATTTCATTTCTACCTGAAGACCTCCAAAATATATTAAGAATTTTTCAATTACAATAAACAATGTCACAATTCAAACACCAAAAAGCATAATTTTAAGGAGTTTCTCCGTCGCCAACAACATCTTTATAAATGTATCTATCTATTTTCGTTGTAATAAATTGAAATTGTATCTGAGAAAGAGAAAGAGCTTTATTTCAGGAATACAAGTGCGTCCTTCCCCGCACCCTACAGAGACCTGATGCTTGAACGTGTCCTACATCTCACTCATTGTCTACGGACGTTTCTGGCTGATTCAAACATCCAGTCGTCAGATTTATATCGGACGTCCGAACGCTCAAGTACTGCCCAAGGCTATGTTCGCAACTTATGTCCAATAGTTTGCTCAGTTCAGTGTACATTAACTTACTTATAAGGACTCCCACTGCTGAGCATCATCCTACCCAAGGTTTATTGGAGAGCATCATCTCTCCAACCCGTGAGTGATATCCTTATAAACTATATATATATATATATATATATATATATATATATATATGTGTGTGTAAGAATAGTGTATTATGTTATACTAATATATAAAACTGAAGAGTATGTTTGTTTGCTTGAACGCGCTAATCTCAAGAACTACTGGTTTGATTTGAAAAATTCTTTCAATGTTAGATAGCCCATTTATCGAGGAAGGCTATAGGCTATATATCATCACGCTAAGATCAATAGGAGCGGAGTATCAATGAAGAATGTTTCAAAATCGGAGGGTTCTTTTAACTTACTTTCGTTTTTAACTGTTCCACGCGGACGAAGTCGCGGGCAGAAGCTAGTGTAGTATAATATAGTAAAGTCCAAATCTTGTCCTTAAATGTATGTTTAGCTTGTATATTAAGTAATTTAGTATTTTTTTTGTGTTTAATAGAGCCAGTGTATAATTAACTAAGTATTTAGACCCGGGCAATCATGTTCGCCTGGGGCTACTAGTTCTGACTTAATAAAAAAACCTACTTATAATTCGATGCTGTTAGCAGCATTCAATCATTTGTTTCCACCTTTACACAGGTTCCCGGGAAGTAGAAATCATGCAGGAAAATTGCCAGTAGGCACTGTTGTTGTGTGACATTAGTCTCTATTTATGACTGACCATCTGTTGCCCGCGGCTTCGCTCGCGTGGACTAAAAATAGTCATAGTTTAAATAGTAAAAGAAAGTTTAAAGGTAGCCCCTTTTTCACCACCTTAGGGGTTGAATTTCCAAAAATGCCGATACGTGCTGTATGGGCCACGTACATTATGTATGGGTTGTACATAAAAAAGGCATACTTATAAGGATTTGTGTCAACCGAACACAAGCAGAGTTCGCATCAAGTATCGAACACGCTGGGTCGCTGTCACATGTCGCGTACAGCACACTAATGAAAGAAAGAAAGAAAGAAAGAAAACTTTATTCGAAGAAATAGCGACGTAATTACATTCGTTATACATTATTATACACAGAGCATTATTTGAGAATTTGTACGCCGCATTTTCAGCGAACAAGGTTTGCACTCAGCATATTGCTGTGCCGGAATTATATCCGACACAACGCTGATTTTCAGTGCAAACCTTCCTTTTGGCGTAAGACCATAACGACCCAAAATTGTTAATTAAATAATGATTAACAATAATAATTCAATTTAAATTCAAATCATTCTATCATTTTATATCAGTCATTTATATCAATCATAATCATTTATCATTAGTTTCATAAGTTCAGCATTAGCAATAAACATTTTGTTTAATATACAACATTATCAATCAATCAATCAATATCTTTATTTGCAAGAATGTAGTTTATACAGGTGTTATACAATTGTAGGTGAGAACAGTACATTCTACCACATAGTGGTGTACAAAGTGAATTAAAAATTAAGATATAATAAAATAAAAATTATAATTTACGTAAATATTACTATTATCTATTCTAATTAGAATATCAATTTTTGGTATTATATAAGTAATAAATGTCAAGAAAAAAGAAATAACAAATAGATCACTAAAATTTTCCATATAGATAATAACGACAAGCACTTCTTTTAAGAAATTCATCTACAGTATAGAAACACTCCTTAATCAGCCACTTTTTTAAGATTACAGTGAATTTTCTGGAGGGTACGTTTATAATATTAGTTGGCAAAGAGTTATAAAGAAGAGGAGCCATGTAAATACAGTTCCTTCTGAAGAGATCCAGAGAAGGCATTATAGCCAATGAAGTGAATATCAATTTTTCACCACATCCTATCAACATCATCATTCTCTTATCATCGTCGCCATTTGTATGAGTGTCGCGCCGTAGCCCCTACACGGGTATATTTATTTCAAACGATCGGTAAATCAACAATTATTAATTAATTTGATTAATCCTGATTTTGCTACTGCAAATATGTCATAGACTAAAACCATAAACTAAATCAACGTCTGTTTAGGCCAATTATTTCGATTGGTCATTTGTTTGATTATATGATCGGAATGAAGTCAGTCACGGTCACGCCGACATCTTCCGATCTGTGTACCCTTCTAAGGAGGCTCATTGGCCAACGATGTTATGTCGTCACGCAATGACACTGGAGGGACAAAACCGCACCACCGCCCCAAGATTTTCAATAAGAAAAATATCGCCCAGCCGGTCGCGCGCGCATAACTGACCCGCAGCTATATGTGCTACTTTTTATAATTTAACCGCCATTTGTGTGTGACAAAAAAGACTCATTAAACCCATTGTGTGCAACCAATTGATCCTCGACGACCGCTGCCAGACGTCTCCAGGCTTGCCGAATTGGGAGAAGTGCAGTTTCGGGAGGTTAAGGTTAGTGGCTTGATTTTCCTTCCCATCAGATCAATCGGATGCAATGATTGATCTGATTGTCCTGCCGTCCGCTGTTCTTGAGTTATATTATCGAAGGCCGCACCAGTCCAGGAGGTAGGGCAATTTATATACAACCGCCGCTACGTGGTGTGCTATAGGGGAGGTGGGGAAGGACTTCAGAATTTACCCTTGGCACCACCAACGTCTATATTGCTTTCGTCCGCGTACTCCTAGATGTCGCTAGGCGTTTCGAAATCTACCTTACAAAGTAGGTCTGGTAGGTAGGTAGGTTAAAATTCAGTTGTAAGATTTAACCTGCAGTAGCCGTGATCACAGAAGACAAAGGTGTCAAGTGTCAAGTGTCAATGAGTAATGTTAAACTTATTTTTTAGCCTACCTTCAACTGATTCAAATCAAATAATTCATTGCATAAAAACATGGTTATACAATAGGTCTTGTTATTTTATAGAGAGCACATGTATGTGCCGGTTGGGCGTACAATATTTTTTTAAATTTATATCATAAAAGTACATACTTATTTGGTTTTAATTATTATCACTAATATTTTATCTTTATCTTATAATTGTGTATATCCTTAAATTTAACAAATACTAAATGACACACAATTTAAATTTATATATGTTTCTAATGATGTTTATACGGTACAAATATTATAAATATATTTAAACACTTAACTTTCTAACTTATAACTTACATTTAAAACTTATCATTAAGGAACTCAGTTACACTGTAGTAGCTTTTTCTTATTAGTACTTTTTTAAATGTGATTTAAACAATTTAGTTTTCAGAGCTTTAAGCTCTTTTGGGATTTTATTATATATCTTTGGGGCCATGCATACTATACTCTTATACAGTAAAGTTGTTTTTGCAGGGCGCATACAAAGTTTTTCTTTATTACGTATATTCATTTTACTTTTTTAATTTTAACTTTTGTATATCGTTATTATTTACTCTATGGGAGCCTAATCTAATTTCATATCGCTTAGAGTAAATAATAACCGTAAACAAAAATTAAATAGGTAAAATCAACAAATTGAGGGTAGGCTAAACAATAATTTTAACATTACTCATTGACAGAGTCTGTCTTCCGTGATCACGGCTACTAGAAGCGGCCGAAACGTCGGTATAAAATTTATATAAAATATCGTGTTTAAAACACGTTAAAACGTAGTTTTATTATGTACTAGCTGCGCCCGTGTTTCACCCGCGTATTAATGGAAAATCGTTATATATTGCATAATTCACACTATCTCATTATAAATTATAGCCTATGTGTTTTTTTTATTACAGGAGTTCAGCAGACAGGCAGACGGCCGACTTGATGGAAAGCGGTCACCATCGCCTATGGACATTGACCAAAGGTGCTACAAATGCGCTGCTGCTCTCTTAAGGGAGACTGGAACCTGGTCACTAATGCCGGAACACACCTCTAGGTTGTTATAGCGGCATACTCTAGACCAGGGGTAGACCAAAAATAAAGTTGGATTATGGATGGATTATGTTAAGGATGATGTGATGATATGTGGTGTGACAGAAGATGTATGTCAGAGTAGAGGAGTGTGGAAGGAAAAGACGTATTGTGCCGACCCTAAATAATTGGGATATGTTGAAAGAAAAGAGAGACTCTAGACCAAGGGTGGTAGCCATCCAGTCGGGCAAATGCCCTACCACCTGGCTGTGGGTTGTTTTGTCGCCTCTTACGACAGGCCGCCCCAAAGGAGGAAATTGTATTCTTTCTTCGTTTTTGCACGGTGTTATTCTGATGTGTGAGCTATATTATTGTAGTTTCATCAAAATCCATTCAGTAGTTTCTGTTTTAAAAAGTAACAAGAGACGTAAGAGAAGAGTAAGAGTAACAAATATACATCCATAGATTATCCATTGTTACAAACTTTCGCATTTATAATATTAGTAAGGATATTAGCCGCGAAAACTTAAGAAAATACTAGGTGTCTCTATTAATGTCACCTTTTGTCCGATTTTTCAGTAGTAAAATAAAACGACATTTTTTAGTATATAACATAGTATATTATATTAGACATAATTACATAAATAAAAATAATTAAGATTATATTTGTAAGCACTAATTAACAATTAACATTATCACGGGTAAACACTAAAATTAAAATTTCATTAATCCATTTAAACTAGCACAGATTATTTGTTATGAGATCAAAGTAACAGTACAGAAAAATCTTTAGTAATTAACTAAAAGATTATTGTTACCTTCTTACCTCTCACCATCAACATTTAACTACTTGTTAAAATTTAATTTAAAAGAATCTATATTAGTAATGTTTATTTTCTACCAATAGTAAGAGAAAGTGTTATAGTAAGAAATAAACCCAACATATATCATTTGTATTGTTAGGATAGGCACAAGCGAGCCACCAGCAACCAGTATGTACACGCTTTTTCATACATTTTGTAGGGACTCGCCGCACAAGTATTGCTGATGACTACAGCGGTGGCCGCGACTCGCCACTTGTGGCTGCTACGAGCGACACACAACATCGTCGCTGCTACAAAAGCGGCGGTGGTGCGCGACAGCCTTAGACCTTTCTGTATTTAAAGTTACTCTATGATCGGGATGTTCTTAGGAGCTATAGAAAATCTTCATTGAGAAAACAGAGTAGACTCTTCTCCCTTTTGAGTTTTGGGTAAAATTTTCCGCTCACTTGGGCAAGGATTTTTAAGTCTAAAAGAAGATTCTTTCTCCTTTGTTATATCGAATTAGGCTCAAAGAACATCCAGTTTCTAATAATCCTTATCCAGTTCTTAAACATCCCGGTTTATCATTAATTTAAGAGAGGGGACATGGGCAAGGACATGGCGTCCTGGACCCCTGAAGAGCTGATGCTGATAAGCAGAAGGTTGGTGGCTGGATGGTATTAGGCCTTGGCTGCTTGACTAAGATCTGAGGTGGGTTAAAAGGCTCAGGAGCTTGCTGTGTAACGCAGATCGGCTTCAGTTGTATCGCAGCCGGTTTCGGGGGCTTCACGAAAATTGCCGGTGGCTGGATAGTTGAGAGAGGACATGGTCTTGCCAATACGGGTGGGGGAGTGATTGCAGAAAGTGCTGGTGGCCTGACAAAGATCGGCTGAGGAGTCACTGCCGGTACAGGTGGTGGTTGAACAGTGATAGCTGGTGGAGTGATTGGTTGTTGCTGTCTTGGCCTGATCAAGATTGGGGGAGGCTGGATGGTGACGTCAGGAGACTGGGCGATGTAGAAGGTACCGCCGGATACAGGGATTTCTTGGAAGCCGGCTTGTTTCAGGCGGTCGTGTATTTGGTCCTTCTGCATCTGGACTTTTACAGGACCGTTACCACAGGATGCTGGAACGAATATGATTACATTTATACCTTCTCTCTCTCCTGCTGTTGTCAGTTTCATTCTTTACTAGACGTAGACGTTGTCCTGCCCTGAAAAAATAAAAATGTAGGACCCGATCCCCAGCTCCACCTACCAGGTTCTAATTGTGAATGTAAACGATCCCGGGCTCTATTGAAACTACAAAAAAATCCATCAAAACTGGTAAAGACGTTCTCGAGTTATACGCGAACATACATTTCTACGATTAATTTTATTTATATAGATTGTACATAAAATAGTTACATGTTAATCTACAAAATAGGGATGATGTACAAAGGCAAGTTTCACCCTAAAAAGAGTTTTCTTCCAGCAGATCTCTGGATCTAGCCAAAGGGGAAAATAATGTTTGAAAACGAAAATTCTTAATAAAATTCTTAATATTGTATACTAGCTGCGCCCCGTGGTTTCACCCGCGTGGTGATGGAAAATCGTTATATTTTGGATAATTCACACTATATCTTTATAAATTATAGCCTATGTGTTATTCAGTAGTTTTTGCGTGAAAGAGTAACAAACATACATCCATACATTCTTAAAAACTATCGCGTTTATAATATTAGTAGGACTTCAATGACTTCGTGCCTGGCTGTGCCAATGGATTATAATAATATATTGGCACTTACAATGCACCTTCGAAGAAGGTTTTGTTTCTATTAAAAGACCCAGGAAGAAAGTAGGGACTGTTACAAGTAACTTTAAATTCGAGGTAGGGAGATGTGACTTTTTCATGGAAATATTTAATAGAGGGCAGTTGTTTTACTTCAATAACTTCGTACCTGTTTGTGTTTATCCAAGATAAAAATATTCTTGGAGCACTATACACTATTTTATTCTTTCTTCATCATTATATACATGATAATTACTAATTTAAGAATTTCCTATGAGTCAAGTACCTTTGAAGAGATCGCTTTTAGCGATAAGACCGTATTTTGTTTTACAAAGTAATTGTTGTCTTGTTCTCATCTCTACATAATATAGGTAATTTCATGTCTTCACCTACAAAAGTTAATATAACATACTTGGCCTGGCCACGCAAGGGTCGCATGGACACGAGCACGGCTGCTGACATGGGCACGGCGGACAGGGCGGTTGGCAGGGATCACATGGGCACGGCGGACATGGCGGTTGGCAAGGGTCACATGGGCACGGCGGACATGGCGGTTGGCAAGGGTCACATGGGCACGACGGACATCGTGCCTGGCATGGGCATGGACACGGGCACAGACATGGAAAGGGGCAGTCCTGGGGCGTTGGCGCTGCGGCCGTTGATGCTATCAGTGCTGGAAATATAAATAACAGATTTCAATTGGAATTTTGCATTTATTTTGAAGTAACAAACAGGCATAACTCAACATACTAAAAAAATCTAATGAGGTGCCTTTGAAACACCTGGCTGGAACGAAGTTTCGATGAACATCGAAGGCTATCAGAAGCCATCAAAGGCCACTGAAAAAATTGTATAGTAATATAATAAGGGCAATTACAAGACCTTCTATGTCCAAAACAGCGTACAATACACTATCCGTTCAGGAACGGAGAAAGAATACCATTTTCTGCGGCCGGGCGACCTGTTGTAAGAGGCGACTAAACAACCCAAAGCCAGGTGGTAGGGTATTTGCCCGACTGGATGGCTACCACCCCTGGTCTAGATTATGCCCCCATAACAACCTTGAGTTGTGTTCCGGCATTAGTGACCAGGTTCCAGTCTCCCTTAAGGGAGCAGCAGCGCATTTGTAGCACCTTTGGTGTTGCAAATGTCCATAGACGATGGTAACCGCTTTCCATCAAGTGGATCATCTGCTTGTCTGCTGAACTCCTGTAATAAAAATAAATAAATAATGGATATTATTTTAGATCTTATCTCATTGCGTTAAAGTTCGAAATTGTGTGATAATACCTATATACAGCGGTCAGCATTTTTCATTTCGATTTATAACTTTTTTCGTCTGGCTCCCCATTCGCCGAGCAATGTGCGATAAGGAAAGTCGTTCCAATAAACTATAGTTATATACAAATTAAAATTTATATAGAAAATCCAGTGCCAGAACACTATCAGGTGGAAACGTTCCCAAGAGACTGGCCGCATTCCCTCTTTAAATGGCAACGCTAGTGAAGGAATAAGTGAAGCAAACTTGAAAAAACTTATTGTATTCTACCTATAACTCCTTAAGAATGTAGAATACTGAGTCATCGAAGTTAGATTGTAAATTAAATTGAATTCAATTTGTACTTACAACCTATAAATTTTATATAAGACCAACTAGAAACTAAACTGAAACCGTGATAGGGTGTATGCAGTAACAATTCGTAAGGGGTCTATGTGACAAAATAGTTTGTGGAGCATTGCTTTAGAACTTTAGACGGTCTTAGCATAGATTATATAAAAAAAATCTTTACCTAAAATACCCAATGCCGTTACACGCCCCATATTTGACAGCTTTGTGTGATTCCCATGAGGAAATAGCCACTTTATATATTAAAAAGATATTTTCAAATCAATTATTCATCGATAGATATTTAGGAATGCTTCAGTGAATGTTAAGGTGGACTCAAATGTTTATTCATAAATTTATTTGAGCATTTATTAATATGATGGAGAATCCTTGAAATTTTCATGAAGGTTTCCACAGATTCGGTGCCCTTATTTCCATAGTCGGTGACAATCAGCTGTTTCAAAGAAACATCGCCATCTTGCCTCTTAGCAGTCTCTTAAACTAGCTCTCGACGTTGGTTATTTTTGACAGCTGCTTAAGCTAATTTACCACCTCTTATCCTTAAGAGGAGTTTATGGATAATATTTGCACTATTCACCTGCTGAGCAATTGCTTAAAATTTAAGTAACGCCATTAGAAAATAAACACGTATTTTGATGTATTACGTAATTTTAATTTTCATACAGAATAGTTTCATCTTTTTTTTGCGGATTTATAAACTTTATAGGTTTTGTTTATTTTTTTTATTGCAGGAGTTCAGCAGACAGGCAGACGGCCCACTTGATGGAAAGTGGTTACCGTCGCTTATGGACATTTGCAACACTAAGGGTGCTACAAATACGCTGCTGCTCTCTTAAAGGAGACTGGAACCTGGTCATTGATGCCGGAACACAACACAAGGTTATTATGGCGGCATACTCTAGACCAGGGGTGGTCGCCATTCAGTCGAGCAAATACCCTACCACCTGGCTGTGGGTTGTTTAGTCGCCTCTTACGACAGGTCGCCCGGCCGCAGAAAATTGTATTCTTTCTCCGTTCCTGAACGGATAGTGTATTGTACGCTGTTTTGAAAATAGAAAGTCTTGTAATTGCCCTTATTATATTACTATACAATTTTTTATATTTTTAATTTTATTTAAACATATTTTATTTTATCAAACAAATAAACTGAATACGATCCGGAACCAAAAAAACATATATAGTCTACTCTAAACTTATGCCGCCCCTCCACGCGGCCGTAACACTTTTTCGTAACAGAAAAAAATCTAATTAATACCCCTCGTCTATATAAAAGTTTCACTTCAAAATTATGAACAATTTTATAACATCACTTTATACTTATAAATTAGTTTTCACAAAGTTAATATTTAATTTACATTAATTCGAGCTAAACATATTCAGTGACAAAAAATACTGGCTGGTAGAACGCCACAGAAAAAGAAATTTACTTGACGTTTCATAACATGCGTTAGTTATTGAGTGGCATAGTTGTTTTTGTCGTGTTTCTTCTTAAGTTAATAATTGATTTTATTATGTACCCTCTGATTTCTGAACGATCCCTCTTATTTCTGAACGATACAATCGGCCATTTCCTTAATTGAATCATAATGTTATATTTTATTGATTAGGTAATTAGCGCCTGTTTTGTGTAGAGTAGTTGTCTATAATTTACAATAATTTTGTTACAATATTTATCCTTTGTATAATGTGATAATTGTGTACAGATTATAATTCAAACCTCTCAATTGTATATAGATGGTATTCACTACATTTTATTTTCATGTTGGCAGACGTGATAGATTTATACTGTGTTCGACTTGTTTTATTGCATATAAAACTTTAAGTATAATATTTTATACAATATCTTATATAAAATATTATCTGAAATATCCAAACAACAATAATGTATTAAATTCTTGTCATGCATAATCCTTTAATTAAAATAGTTTATGAATGACTTAAATCCGCTATCGGTTGTGCCAATATGCTAAGTTTCATATACTGTAAAATTGGAGGGATGTCGAGGTGTTCTAAGAATGTTTGCGAGTTTGAATTTGAATAGTCAGTGTATGAAATATCACAAACTACTATGGATACTACGTATTGAAATATGTTAAAACCGTAAGGTACTGGGAATACAAAGTATTGTGACCAGTTGCTGTTCTTTTATTACCATAAACCCTTCTGAGTTGTTGCAAGTATTACACATGTGACGTATTTAACGAGTTCGTCAGATTTAGATATGGATTTAAGTTTAACGCCTGATTTCATTAGAGAAGTAGTTGTTTGTTTAACTATCAGTTTTTACTTACTTTCCTCATATTCGAAATGAAAAGCAGAGTGTCAACCTCGGGTGAAAGGCCTATTTAGGCACTCCAACTATTAGCGCCCCTCACCATGCTGGTGCGCCAAGCTATCTCGTGCCTAAATAGGTCATTTTCAGCTCTCGTGTAACAATCTACTATTTTACCTGACCTTTCTTCAAAATATCTCCGATGTAATTGATTAATTACGTCATTACACACTATATTATAAATTTCAAGGTTCTACCATGTTTTCTCTACAGTCACTTAGCGTACGAATAACTTTTTTGTTGTCATTTTTTTTTAGTATATAAGAAAGGAACGACTCGCGCTCTGTACAACAGCACGGAGAGATGGGTTACGCCACTTTTTTAGTTCTTGGTAAGTTGTTTTTAAGACTTCAAATTGTTTTTCAATTATAATACTTTTAACATGTTTTTTTAATAGTCAGAACTGGTGTCTCCGACAAGGGTTTGGTCAGAGCGAGATCACTACACTTGTCAATGTCACTTTAACAGTGTTTCAAAAAAAAATCTTTTAGGTCGAAGGGGGCATTTTCGCGTGGGTGATTTGAGGAGGAGGGGGCATTTTCGACTTTTGACATGTTAGAGCCATGCTGGGATATAGATGTGGGCCTCTTTTTACGAGGGGAAATTTGGTTGACGCGTAACCGTCACGAGGGAAGCACGGCGGGGGCATATGGAATTCGCCTTGTTGGGGTGGCACAAGTACCAACCCCAGAAGGTTTTTTAATTTTGTTATTGATGAAGCACAGCAGACAGGTTGATGGCCTAACTGTGATGGAAAGTGGTTTCCGTCGCCTATGGACATTAGCAACAACAGAGGTGCTGCCAGTCTCGAAGGGAAACTCATAGTTGTTATGGTGGCATACTCTAGACCAGGAGCGGTAGCCAGCCAGTCGGGCGAATGACCTACCACCTGGTTATAGGTTGTTATGTCGCGTCTTAAGACAGGCCGCCCCAACGCAGGAATTAGTAATTCTTTTCCGTTCTCGCGTGGATAAGAACTATTGTCACCCGAGTTAAGGATATCCACTAAAATCCTTCAGCGTTCCTTCCTTCGCCTTATGCCGGGGATACGGGGAAGCTGGATCAATGCAAGCCAAAGGGTTACATCCACAGTCGGAGGAAAGCATAGCCCCAGACGCGGTGTCGTCCCTCTGTCCTGCATGGGGCGGCTAATATCTCGCCCCGCGGGAGGAGAGACGAGCCTCTACGCGCCCTCCTCTCGACGGTGTTATTGGCGGGCGCATTCCCTTCTTCAGGGCCCTTCCTCAGGCTCAGGAAATGGCCCATGGGAATTTTCAGTCATCGTGCGCTTCACGCTGATATTCTGTGTCTGCGTGATATCATACCAATCGAGCTCAACCTAAGAGCTGTATATAACATGGACATGTTAAGATATCTAAAAATATGTTTACTACATTTTTTCATAACCGCCCTTTTGCAAGTACTGCGTTTACTATAAGGAAGATTTCAATACCCTTGCAAATTTCAGTACTGATCAGCTATGCCACGGCGGCACCATGGCGCTGTTACACAAATTGCGACGGAGCAACCATATGCATAGGACCAGCAGGACAGCCATGCGTCGGGCCCCCATGCATAAATATCCCTCGTCCATCCCCACCATGCTCCGGAGCTGCGACGGTAGCAACACCCTATAGCTTCCCGTGTCCTCAAGCACAATGTACACCCCCACCGTGCCCTTGTCCACCGCCCCCCTGTGACCCGTGCCCCTGTTCTTAAATAACTCTCAAAGTTGCCATTTCATCGTTACTCAAATACTATTCAAAACGCTCTCAAATATTTGACGAGTCAAAGAACGTTGTCTGATTGACACCATCTTAAATAGACAATATATTGATTACTGCTGTCAAAGTAATTGATATTGTTTCAAATATTAGACAACATATTTAAACACATGCGATACAAATATTGATGTATATACGAACTTTTTGTGTGTGTTAAATTTGAATTTAACATTTTAGAATGCGTGACTGTCTTTTTTTGGTTGTTTCTGCCACTAAAGACTTTTCACATGGATATATATCTTGTAATAACGTAAACCTCTCGTTTATTTATTATAAACGTCTTCTTAGCCCCCAACAAATAAGTGTTCTGTCTGTAATCGCAAGACATTTGCATTATTAAAGGCTTATAGCATTTGATCAAATTTAAGACAGTGTATTGATTACTGTTCTCAAATGATTGTTGCGCTAAACATTTAACAACAATAAAGTTGTATTAATAAACGTTGTGATGCGTGTTATATCGTATCGCTTAGCACTTTTGGAAGCGTTTGAAACTCTGTAAGTATTTGACAACGTATTGATTACTATTGTCAAAGAATGATTCTGATATATTTGAGAGCGTAATATTTAAAGTGTTTGACTATTAGGCAATTGATTCGTCAGGTATTCTCTTATAAATTGATATAATAACCATGACAGTTTTAAATAAAGTGAGCAAAAAATTTAAATGTCATCCTAATTAGTCTAAAATGGTTTTGTTTATCGATTTGTTACTAGATTATTTAGCTGATTAATCGATTTGTAATTTTAAAATTGTATTGCCTAGTGCTGTCACCTGTATATCGATGTTATGGTTAGTTTCAAAAATTGTGTTAGTCTTGTTTAAATTGTTTGTGTAGAAAATGTCAAGGGGGTTCTGAAATTTTGTTGTAATTTTGTAGAGATTAGCGTTGTTTAAATTGGTTTTCGGATACAATATTGTAAATAAATTATTTTTGGAATTATTGTTTTATTATGTTTATTTTGTGAAATTAAACTACAGCTAAAATTAAATGAAATTGAATTTATTGGCTAGACGGATGGTACAAAAAGATCTTCAAATAATCATTCAATCAATAATTTTGAGAACCTTTAGGTACATTTGTATCCATCAATCTTTCAATATAACATTCTTGTTGTCTTGTGACTTTTATTTTTTTTTAATTGGTAGAGTGTAATGGAAAGTGGTCCCCGTCGCCTATGTACACTTGCAACACTAAAGGTTTCACCAATGTCCTGCCGGACTAGTAGATGGGACTGCAAATTGGCCACTAATGCCGGAATACAACTCAAGGTTGTTATGGCGGTATACTTTAAACAAGGTATGGTAACCATCCAGACGGGCAAATACCCAACCACCGATTTTTCAACAAACCGCTTCAACGCGGGAAATTGTATTCTTTCTCCATTCCTGCACGGAATAGTATAACATAATAAAAGTCAAATAATAACTAAGTGTATAGTTTTCGCGATTAGTACACATAATAAAACTACGTTTTAACATAGAATAAATAATAACCATAGCGTAGTGACGTGCATGTGACTCGGGCATGTTACTTCGCTACTGTGCACTTGCTGCTGCAGTACCGCACTAGGAGCATGCCTTCCATATTCAAAACAACATAAAATATATATTCTATGCTGCATTTGACACCATACTATTTTACCAACAATTCCAAAACTTGGCTTGTTATTTCATTATCCTACTAATATTATAAACGCGAAAATTTATAAGAATGTACGGATGTATGTATGTTTCTTACTCTTTCACGCGAAAACTACTGAATGGATTTTGATGAAACTTTACAATAATATAGTTTGTCCAAAATATAATGATTTTCGAACGAGACCGCGCGGCGCAGCTAGATCAGTACTAACTCAGGGAAAAGCAGCAAAAATGGCCTAATTTCTTTAAATAAATGAAACTAAGGCGATTGAAAGGCACTTACAGTTTATTGTAATTTAATCCTGCACACATCTTGTACATATACACAACACGAAATTATTTTAAAACTATTTTTTAAACGGAGGAGGCGAGCACAGTACAATCTCTCCCAGCGAGCTAGCAAAGTCTGTTACTCACTTCACACTCTACAAAATCGCCCAGCCTACCTCCTTTACGAATATTTAAGGTAATGCGTCGAGTACAGTCGGCGACACAAGTTTGCTTTTCTGCATACATGAACTTCACCCGGGTGCACTCGCACATTAAAAATATTTATTTATCATAAAAAATGAAGTGCCTACAAAACAATATTCTATTTATTTATCACAATATTTTTATTATGCTACACGCCAACAAATAATTTTTAATGAGTTCTTGTCTATCCAAAGATTGCCTGGAAGAGATTGGTTTAAGATAAGCCCGCCCATCTACCTTATAGTTAAGACAATAAAGTGTATTACTTTTAATATTATAATACATTCTCGCGCAATGTCATTGCTAGTTGGAATTTAAGCCTTTTGGATGTGCAAGGCGATTATATAGGCTGGAAAGAGGAAAGTTGTACACGTCCAAGCATTTATTAACCGACTTCAAAATGGAGGAGGTTCTCGATTCATCTGTATGTCTTTTTGTATGTTCGTGACTGGATTTCTCCGTCAATTGTGAACCGATTTTCAAAATTTTCCTTTTAATCGAAATAATATACTCCCGAATTGATCCCAGGGAAATCGAGAGAAACCCTCGAAACTTGTGAACCGATTTCTTTGTTACACGATATCTTCGTCAACTGTAAAGAGCGCTTTTCAATTTTTTTTCTTTGTTGGTAAGTCTATACTCCCAAGGTGGTGCCATGGTCACCAAGTCGGGATCTGGTGAGGGGATTCCAGGGAAATCGAGAGTAACCCATATTCTAAAGAACACCGAGCACCTATATTCTTAGAAAAAAGCTTGTATATGTGTGCCAGTATTATATTTTCTACAGGCGCTTAATTTTATTGTATGCATGTAATGCGATGTCTCCGTCAATTGTGGACCGATTTTCATTTTTTTTCTTTATTCGTAAGAGTATACACCCGAGGTGTTCCTATGGTTACGAAATTTAGAACAATCATTGTTGATGAGTGTCAACACCGAAGAGTGATATAGTAGTAACCTTTTATCCGCCTGCCAGTTGTAAAATTTCTACAGGCGCTTAATATATTATTTCTAAAGCTATTCAAGTGCTTGCGCAACTCAAAAGTAAAAAAGTATTGACAAAAATAAAACCATGTTCAAACGAAAAAGCAAAAATAAATATTAAACCGTCTTCTTTCTACAACATCTTGAAGCCGGTGCGAAGTGAAACATAAAAATTACCATATTTTGCACATTTGTTGTTTTTTTATGTTTTATTTGGCATCGACTTCAAGATGTTGTAATATTACAAGATGTCCACCACAGTAGTCATGAGAACCATAGTGTATATTAATATGACATAGACAATCATCATAGATAATATTTGTAGTCTATTTATCAGATGATTCGATTTATAATTAAATTACCACTTTTACCGGTTAATTTTATAAGCCCACTAAATTGTCGTCTAGATAATTTAGTGCATCAGTAACTAATTATCATAATTGTTTTTATGATCCTGGCAACACTATGATGTAATTGCTATTTTTAGCAATGATGCAATGTTATTGTTTTGTAGTGTAGCATTTTCGTATAAAAGGCGTAGTGGCGTGTAGACGGTGTTCATTGCTTACTGTGCTGTGTGAATATTCACATCAAAGGCTGAACAATAAAGGGGAAACCCTGTCCAAATAGTTAATATTTAGAATATTTGGTACTTTCTTACCCAAATCTCTCCTTGCATTTTACAGTAGAAAGAAGACGGTTTAATATTTATTATAAAAATATTATAGCATTCTTACATAAAAACATTTTTTCAGTGTTGACATGTATATAGATAAAACAAAGCCAAATGTTACCTAAATACAAATAGATAGATTTTTTTAATATGAATAAGATATTGGGTAGCAACATGGATTTTGACAATATGGGTATAGAAAGAGTGGGGAGGCTCCTGCAGGCTGGGGTTTTGGTTGAGGTTGTAAAGAAGCGGAATTTTGGGCAGGTTCATTTGCGGGACTTTTAGATCGTGGGGAAAATGCGGGATTAGGAGTTGGTGGTGTTGACGTGTTTGGATCTTCTCTGTCAGATGGTAATCTGCAAACAAAATAGAATCTTGTTATTTAAAAGCTTTTATTTTAGCAATTTTTCGATATTTCTTGGTTGTATATAATACAAAAAAAAAAATGTAAAATGTAACAAAATTATGAACTCGACGTCCTTCTAAGTTTATTTTTTCTTTTAAAAATAATTCTAATAAAAGTTTGTTTTAAAAATATCTTCTTGATATTCATTTGTTTATTCATTATTTTGATTTACGTTGGACATGAATACTTTTTGCTGTAAGAATAAAAAGTACTAAACTTTTTTCAACATATTTTTTTTAATTTACATGTGACAATGCGTTGTTCAGGGAATAAACGCAAAATTGGAAACACAATAGGTTTAAAGGTTTTAAATTAGCTTGCAAGATACAAACTAACTAACAAACTTATTCAACTCATTGCGAATATGTACTATTATTTATTTTATATATAATGGAAACGTATTTAAAAATTCACAAGAGGTTTGGTGTGTATTATAATTTACATAAAAAAGTGTATTTAAGTATATAAAACAGAAGTTATAAGGTATATATAATTTATTACGTACGATCCACAGTTTGGCAATGTGATTGTTTATATAATCTTTTAACTTTTTTTATTTAAAACACATTGTAAGTTAAATCATGGTTTGTCTTGTACGAGAAGTGCCGGCAGAATTCCGCGCCATGCAGCACTTAATGACATAATCCGTCGGGCTCTTGTCACCGTCGGGGTACCTGCCGTTCTAGAACCGAACGGCTTGTGCCGCGACGATGGCAAGAGACCCGATAGTATGTCTTTGGTGCCCTGGTGGATGGGTCGCCCTTTAGTATGGAACGCGTCTTGGGTCGATACTCTGGCGGCGTCCCATCTTTCAGCCACTAGCATGTCTGTCTGAGGCCCTAAAAGGCCGCAAATATTCCGCCATCGGAAATGGTTACATATTTGCGGCTTTTGGGGTCGAAACCCTGGGACCATGGGGGCCTGAGGCGCACATACTTTATCAAGACATAGCGAAACGCCTGGTAGACGTCTCACGTGACCAAAAGACTGGTCTGTACCTCGGACAACGCATTAGCGTTGCGATACAGCGAGGTAATGTGGCCAGTCTTTTGGGCATGTTTCCAACTGACAGCGGTCTGGCACTAGATTTTATAATTTAATTTTAATTTGTATATATACTTATTTATAATTTAGTTTAGTTTTTATTTAATCCTTAACATAAATTATAATTTATTTTATAATAACTTAACTAAATAATTATCTAGTTAAATCAAAACTTTTCCTTCTCTCTCACTCTGGTTCACACTCAACAACTCAGCGTTGGTTGTGAAAGTAGCATTATGCTGAGCAAGACCCATTTTAGGACACCATAATTAATTGTTAGATCTATTATCACGTATTGACTTTTTGTATCTTGTCCTAAATAAATATTTTTTGAAGCGAAACTCCTATTTAGACGTAGGGTACTAGGATTTTTTCTGTCACGAAAAAGCGTTACGGCCCCGTGGAGGGGGTAGAAAGTATATCGCGTGGTGAGGCATAATTTTAGAGTAGACTATGGATGTATTTTAGTTCCGGATCGAAGTCGGTTTTTTTAATTTGATAAAATAAAATGTTTAAATAAAAAATGCATTCATTAAAATGTACCTAACCTAACCAAATCATAATTTGCAGTAAACCTGCGAAAAATCGAAACGTGTGCTGGGACACATAGTAGAAGTGAAACTTCAACGGACAAGTGGCCAAACGAATGGCGGCGGACAAGTGGCAAGTTTGGCAGTTTTACGGGCAGATTGTTAATGTACTTGTCCAATTTGCCTGCCCGTAAAACTTCAAGTTGAAACTTTGTTGCGATACCTTTTGCCACTTGTCCGTTGAAGTTTCACTTCTACTATGTGTGCCAGCACACATTTCGATTTTCGTTCTTTCTTTCTTTTACCTCTGATCTTTGGGAGCTGAACTCTTCGTGCCAAGTAAGCAGTCTAACAGAGATCTTGACATCTGGAAGGGTATGCCCACCAGATCCCCAAGACCACTATCCACCATCAGCCGCTGTTGTGTAGTTTCTTCTATGAGACATACTGAAACTGAAAGACATAGAATGTAATAAAATTCTAAACATGATGTGTATCTTGTGTGTACATTAAATCTATTTAAAAAAACAACCGGAATAGACTATAGAAACGACGGAGAACACGATGCATCTTTTTAGATATTTTGTCTGTTTATTCGGGATTCACGTAAAAACTACTAGGCGGATTTCGATGCGGTTTTCGCTGGTCGACAGCTAATCCTTAGACTTAAAATATGCGCTACTTTCTATCCTGGGAATCCCGCGGGGATTTTTCTGGGAACGATTTAAAATAGCCCAATTTAAAAAAAACGAATTTCAGTGTGATTTTTGTACTGATCGATAGCAAATTTCATGTAATAAAATGTGTGATACTGAAAAGTGGCCAAAACGTCAGAATGAATATCTAATAGCTTAATTATAATTTTGTTTTCTTTATTACTTCTATATCTTAGTAATATTGCAAAAGCCACATGTTCCACAAACTTTTCTAATCCATTCTGATTCTCTGGAAAAAACTGGAAAAAAATTCAATATTTTTCAGTTTTTTAAGCCTCTAGACTTAACCCACTTTCCAATAGAGGCCGTGAAATGCAAGAAAATCAAGGCCATTTGATTTGTTTAACAACAACAATATGTGTATATTTGTATATATAGTATAGTTATATATTTATTATTAAAATGTAAGTAATCGTACAATAATTATGTATACCACCATCGCCATTCCTAATCAGCAATATTCCTGCCACGAGTTGTCTGGAAGAGATCGCTTTTTAGCGATAAGACCGCCCTCTGTACACAATTAGAATAATACTAGTTCATAAATTTTCTGTAATGGTGTACAATAAAGTGTTATCTATCTATCTATCTATCAACAACTCAACAAGAATAAAATAATAAAAAACATTATAACTTACTCATAAGTCCAAGAACAGTGAAATAATTCATTTTAATACTTTAAAAAGGCAGTAAGAAGTGAATTTAACAAATGATTGTTAAGAGAGAAAAACATTGCTTTTATAACCCTCTTTTATTTACTTTTAATAAATTAGTATGAAATAATAATATTCAAAGCGTTCATAATGTATTTTGATTTTTAAATATAAACTTCTTTCGCTATAGAAACTAATCGAATTGATTTAACGCTTGTGTGAGAATTCAAGGAATTTTAAAGTTTCATTGCTATTACAACTTCCCGTTACATTGTGGTGGTATGCAATATTTTCTTCTTCAAAACTCTAAATGACTGATGTGGCATGCAACAAACTAATGCTATTTAACTAAAAGGTTAAATAAATTTGTGTGCTGATCTTGTTATCCTGTTATCATATCCAAATCCTATTTTTGTATAGTATATAAAATATAGTTACGAGCTACAGGACTCGAATTAAAAATGCCGTTAGAACTGCTATAGAATTTATTAGAACTGTACAAACACGTATAAAACAAATACAAATAAAACTGGATGCAACCAGTTCATACTGCACGATTCAATGCAATTCGACACGCGTAAAGTCCGTCGTCTATATCCCTAAACGAGAGAACTACAAACGTCTTACTCGTCTCGTAGTCGTCGCTTGACTGCCCGCCCCTCCATTCAGGCATTGCCTTATACTCACTACATAGTACAAAAAAATTGGCCGCGCACACTGAGTTTCTGAGAAATAGTAAATTGCACACCTGCGAACGGCCACAAAGTCGAAAAAAATAACAATAAGGATTAGTTCGACGCTAATGATGGTTATAAAACAAGTAGAAAAGCAATAGCATGTTTTTCTTAATTACAAATTCAAAACACAAAAGAATTCCTTAATCCGGGAGGAAGACAATAAACTGCGCTTACAACAGGCAGCTATGCGCTTATCTTTGACGACATACAACAATATATTATTATTATACTGTATGTCTTTACAGACCACGGGCCATAAACATGGCCCGGACTTTTGGAGGGCTCGCGTGGGGCCATGGGAAGGCCAACACGTAGAGGCCCCTTGACAAATTTGATGTAATTGAGGCGTGAGACTGACCGGCGATTATGGCTGTCTACACCATATTCTAATGCACTCAAGGACAAGCTCCGGCCAGTGTAGGACTATTGTGGAAAATGAGAACAAAAAGTACCATGCTATTGGGGTGAACTGCTAGTGGTACTAGGTATAGGAATATGGGGGAACATGGAAAAATTGGCAGACGGTGACTCGCCACTCCCTGGATGGGCCCCTAAAAATGCCATAAAAGACAGGGGCAACATGGGTGTGAGTGGCTAAGGGGTGTAGAGAGGTGGGCTGCAGGTTCACCGAAGCTACTTCTGACGTGATGCCATTTATCACTTCCACCCCTGGAGTTTGAGTCTTCTACTACTACTATGTTTTATCTATGGTGCTAATTGCCACATTTCACAATCATTCACTTGCCCTACCGTCGGTTGAATTTTGACATTGTTTGTATGGAGCTTATGTCACATTTTAAGCGTAAGGCAAATGAACGGTCGTTAGGACATAGGAACCGGGCAAAAGATAAACCAGCGGTTAAGAAAATTTTAAAATTCTCACAAAAACCATTTGTAGAGTATAAAAGCTCGTTTAGCATTGAATTTTATAGCTCGAACTGCTCGCAGCGTCTGTCCACGCCTTTATTTACCAGCTTAACGACTTTCAAGCTATTCCGTTCAGGAATTTTCCCGATTTTCCTTTGAGAATTTCCCCATTATACGTGATGTTCTTTGACATCAATAAGCGATATTGGAAAATCTGTGAGGAGATTCTGAATTTATCGGTTGAGTCCAATATAATAAGAGTAAACTTTTTATATTAAAACTACGTTTTCACGGTTTTAAACGCGGTAATTTATTTGAATTTTATTATTCCGGCGTTTCGGCCACTTTACAGTAGCCGTGATCACGGAAGACAAAGATGTCGAGTGTCAATGAGTATTGTTAAAGTTTTATTTAGCCCACCGCCAAATTGTTCGTTTTAATTTTGTTTATGGTTATTATTTACTTTATGGGAACATGTTGCGAAGCAGTGGTGAATTAGATTAGGCCCATAGAGTAAATAATAAGCGTAAACAAAATTAAAACTAAATAATTAAAATGAACAAGTTGGCGGTAGGCTAAATAAAACTTTAACAATACCCATTGACACTTGACATGTTTGTCTTCAGTGATCACGGCTACTGAAAAGTGGCCGAAACGTCCGAATAATAAAATTCAAATATATTACCGCGCTCAAAATCATTAAAACGTAGTTTCTTACATACAGTTCTCAGAGATTACCCGAACATCCAGACAGACAAAAATTTTAAAAATTGATATTTTGATATAAGTATCGTATATACTTTCATATGCATTTATTAAAAACTGTTATTTTGACATTATAAACAGACACTTCAATTTTATTTTTATCTGTAAGTACTGTATAGATTAAAAACTGCTGAGGATGCGTTCCTTTAGTATCCCACAACGCCCAAAATGCACCGTCTGCCGTTCCACAAGGTCATTATTTTCGATCACACAGCGCTCACAACAACCCACGTCAAGTTATGGGTCGAAGTGGGCGTTGACTACAGAGAATTAATTCTCTCTAACTCTTGACTTTGAAAAGGGCGTGATTTTCAAACTAACCAATGACATATGTGCATTTCGTCGTTTATGACATCAACGCCCCGTAATCTGTTCAACCCAGAAACTTGTTAGCTACCCAGCAAGTATCTAAAAATATATATCATATAAGCATCTAAGGAATGATCTCTAAGGAGGTACACATTAACAACTATAAAAATGAATACGGGCAAAGCCGCGCGTACATCTATTACGAAATAAGGCGTGATCGAAGTAAACGTCCCACTGCTGGGCTCAGGCCTCCCATTATTGGGAAACGGGCTGCCCGCCGCGCTTGCCCAAGACGATTTCATCACGATGTTTTCCTTCAGCGTTGTTAGAACGTGGTAATTGTAACAAGCTGCACATTAGGTCCGAAAACTGCCGAAGTGGTGCATGCGCTCCGGCCAGGATTCGTTCCCGCGTCCTTAGAGTCATAGGACGCGTGCGCTAGCCATTACGCCAGGACGACTTTAAAAGCTTTTATACCAGACGTCGTATAAAAGCTTTCAAACTATAAGCAACCGCGCTTTTATAAACGTGGCAAAGTTTTTTAATTAAATGCGAAACACTTTTCTACTGTTCCTCTCCTTTCAGTGACTTAGGCTGTTATTTCAATTTTTGCTTTAATTAAGGGGACACCCGAATGGAATGCACTATCTCGCTCGCGCATTAACACGTTTTTAGCCAACTTAAAAAGGAGAAGGTTCTATATTGTAATATTATAACAAATAAAACAATGACTTTATATACTAGTACTATAAAAGAAAACTTACAGTCGCTATCAGACCGTATCGAAGAGCAAGTTGCTGGTGGATAATCCTGGCTACTAGGTTTTAGTTTATATTATATTCTACATATAATCCTTTAAGACTTAGTAGAATACTGAGCCTAGATCACCGTCTACTATGGGTAAGGTGCCCAGGAGGCTGGCTACGTTTGAGAGAAGGCAATTTAATACCTTCTTCAAGCGGCTGAAGAATCGCTCGCTGGATCGCCATACTGATCCGTTGGCCGAGGTAAATACCAGCTCTCTGAACAGTTTGAGGTCATCCATGTACTGAACCGATTGCATAACCTACAAGATGTTTCAATTACAGGGTCCATCTCTGGTATCCGTTGGCATCTCTGTTGAGCACTTTTCCAGTTGCCTTCTGTGGACCGACAGGCAACGACCTCCACGCCAGAAGGCCGTTATGTCGTCAGCATTTGGTGGCTGCATGTTCATCGGGTTGTTCCCAACCTCTATAAATCCCTTTTTGGTCAATTTGGAAGCTGCGCTTCCTATACCTACGAAGGTTTGTTGTGCACAGACTTTCTGTTTCAGGAAGTCTATGCGTTCCGTGACCTTTGCTTATAGTCGATATTAGTGCCTGCGAATGCTTGGTTCACAAAACGCATAATTTTAGGTCGAGTGTTACCCGACCGAAAGCAGAGTAGCTTGATTAGCATTCTGTATTGCCAGGCTGGTTTCTGTACGGGCCCTACGCCAGCTGCTTGACAGACAGCGACAGCCCCGCAATACAGAATAGAGTGTGTCTCGACCAACTGAGCTAAGCTACGCTGTAGCCGCGGCCTGCTCTGTACATCCTTAAAACATATGTGTTTTAAATTATTATTATTATTATTATTATATTCTACATAAGAATACTGGCTAGATTACCGTCTACTGGCAGGAGGCTGGCAACGTTTCCTCGCTGGATCGCCATACTGATCCGTTGGCCGAGTAAGTACCAGCTCTCGATCACCTGAAGATTGTGTCGACACAGGTCGCATATTTGCGCCACTTGAGTGATTCACCAACGGCTGATCTGGACGTGTTTGGTAAAGGAGATGCGGCCATTGTGTCGACATAGGTCGCATCCCACACCAACGGCTTGCCACGTTGCCAGGGAATCAGAGTTGTTCCGTCAGGACGCCTAAAATCGTCACCTGCAATACCGTTCGGCTCCAATAAAGCCGCAGGTTAGAGGTGGCAAGGGCCTTCCACAAGACATCATTTAAGGCAGCGTGGCGTGACTATCTGCCGCCACTTCGTACCGCCATATTTTTGAATTCCTAAAAGACTGTTTCATGACATAAAAACAAAATCACCAAAATCGGTCTAGGTGATTAGGAGGATTCTATCACTGGATCTCAGCGCCACCTACCGGTTCCAATTGTGAATCTGAACCATCCGGGGACCCATTCAAACACACAAAACAAATATCATCAAAAAGGGTTGCATGGAAGATATCGTTTTTCAGCATTGAGGCCGCCCGTTATACTATCTTTTGTATTTTTCTACTTCTGTTTGTCTATGCTTTGGTGTACAATAAAGAGTTATCTACCTACCTAATTTTTATAGGCTTGAGCTGCAATTAATCATCATCATCCAAGCGTTAAATCCCGATTGCGTTCGGAGCGATCATTTCGACGCCCAGGGTCTGCTTTCCTACTTTTCCTTCGCGATCTTCGGCATCCCTCACAACGTCAAGCCAGCATTTCTTGGGCCTACCCCTTCGAACGGGACCTGATGGAGGCGGCATGGCTAGACATTTGTACCCCACATAATTGGCCGGTTTCCGTAAAACATGGCCGTACCAGCGTAGGCGACTCTCCTGCAGTTCGTTATGTCAGGGACCTGAATACTGCCGCGTATGCGGGAGTTCCTGAAGCGATCCTTCCGAGTGACTCCACACATCCACAGAAGCATATTTAGTTTCGTGACACAGCTCCTTCTTGTCGCTCAAGTACAGGTCACGCGTCACTGCCATATAAAAGGACAGCTCTTGTATTGAATTTGGCGTGAGCTGCAATTATCATCCTAAATTGGACAACGCATAGTGCTCGTTTTCCTCGACTAGAAGCGTCATGTCATGTAATTGTCATTTTCACTTTTCGTTAGGGTGAAAAGTCCCATAGGAATTTTCTTATGGGTTTTTCTAACAAATTGATTTTTCGCTTATTGAAATTAATGGTAGTTCACCCCATGTAATAATATGGTTTTCGTAATGTTGCAAGATTTATGTCTATTGGAATAAGTTATAGGATTTCTGATTAATTCGGAATTCCAAAGCTATTTTGACAAAATAATACTCTTATGAAACATTAGTAACTACACTCCCTAAAAGATGCTTGTTTAGAATGACGGGATCTTTAGACGCCGTTCAGGCTCAATCGACTTCAAAATCTTCTTCTATCTCTACATCTATATATTGTTACGAGCTACAGGACTCGAATTAAAAATGTCGTTGGAAAATACTATATAATTTATTAGAACTGTAAAACACGTATAAAATAAATACAAATAAAACTGGATGCAACCAGTTTACACTGCACGATTCAATGCAATTCGACACGCGCAAAGTCCGTCGTCTATATCGCTAATCGAGAGGACTACAAATGTCTTACTCGTCTCATAGTCGTCGCTTGACTGCCCGTCCCTCCATTCAAAACAATTTATACATTAAAAAACAATTAGGCTATATATATATATATCATCACGCTAAGACCATTAGTAGCGGAGCACCAATGAAGAATGTTTTGAAATCGGGAGGGCTTTTTAACCTACTTTTTTAACTATTCCACGCGGACGAAGTCGCGGAGAGAAGCTAGTGTCTGTATGTAGTTCATATTTGAGTTGCGCCAATATGACCATGTCTCCGAATATCGTAAGCAACTTAAATGAATACTATTACGTCTCTTACAAAGAATAATTTATTGCTAAACTAGCTGATGCCCGCGACTTCGCCCGCGTGGTGCGGTTTTTTAACTATCCCACGGGAACTCTTTAATTTTTCGGGATCAAAAGTATCCTATATGTTGACCAGGGATATAAGCTACCAACATACAAAATTTCATTTAAATCGGTCCAGTCATTTCGGAAATTAGTCCGTACAAACAGAGAAACAAGAAATTGAAAAAAATCTAAATTACTTCTATTTCACTTCTTACATCCCCCTGACTCGGTTTTTAGCATTTTTTATCATTGTACAGAAATTTATAGATAATTAGCAAGAACACTGAGTAGTCGCAATAGGTACCAAAATCTGTCAATATAGAAAACAGAAACTTTCGGAGAGACATCTACGAATATGTTTACGTTTTACATAGTTTCACGTAGCAGTTAAGATTTCTGTATATATTAGTCTTAAGTTTAATGTCAATTAATTAAGTAATAATTACATCTAGAGCACAGCACTCGCCGTCTTATTTTGCACACCCTTCCAGCGGTGTGGTTATTCGACCTACCTCTTGACATGGGTCGTTGTGAGCGATGTGTGATCGAAAATGATGACGTCATTAGTGACGGACCACAACGCCCGCGGTCGCCTTGTGGAACGGCTAACGGAGCATTTTGGGCGTTGTGAGCTACTAGTGGAACGCGCTATTATCTTAGCTCACCTCACCTGTCATGTAAAGGTTTGGAATGTTGTTTTTTTTTGAATGCATGAGTTCAGCAGACAAGCAGACGGCTCACCTGATGGAAAGCGGTTACCACCGCCTATGGGCATTTGTAACACCAAAAGTGCTACCAATGCGCTGCTGCTCTCTTGAGGGAGAATGAAACCTGACCGCTCATGCCGAAACACAACTCAAGGTTGTTATGGCGGCACACTTTAAAGCAGGGATGGTAGCCATCCAGACGGGCAAATACCCTACCACCTAGCTGTGGGTTGTTTTGTCGCCTCTTATGACAGGCCATGCGGCTGCAGAAAATTTAAATTGTAATAGTTTACTTTTAATTTTTATGTTCACATCTTTGATTACTCCATATTTATATTATTTTTATCATATTGTTTGCATGATCAGGCTATTGTTACGACCTAGACGCTGACAAAAACAAATTCACACCTGCATACCTGTAAAAACACATTTTATTACCTTTCGGCATTTGGACTTTTGTTTACTTTGTGTTTATAATTTGTGATTAGAAAACAGCCTATTGTGTTTTGTAATATTTTATGACAGTCATTAGCCAGGTGTGTCAGATTTAAGGTACAAACCGATTCCAGGAAATTCGGTCCCAGCGGCCAGGCAGACATATTGCATCTGTGCAGTATAAAACAATGCCCCGATTGAGGGACGCCGCAGTCGAGAGATAACCACGAGCGAAGCAAGACTTGTGTACATTCGGTAATCTATTTAGTGACAGACTTTGCGCGTGTTATTGAATTACGACCTTCTGCATTACGTTTGGACTTGTTGTGTTCGGTTATATTTGTACCTGTGTTATACGTGTTTGTGTAGTTCTAATAAAGTCTATAATAATTCCAACGGCATTTTAATTCGAGTCCTGCAACTCGTAACACTATAAACACATAACAGGCCGTAAATATGACCAAGTCGGTTAAACAGGGGATTGTCGAATGATTTGAGAATCAATCGACCCCTTACCACGAGTGAAAGTACCATTATATAAATTACTGCAGACGACAATACCTTTCATAGTTGTTGTTTAGTGATTTTAAGTAGGGCTATTACAGCGGTTTTATTGTAGTCTGGTACCAAAATACTGTCTATGTAAATATTTATATATAAAAAGTAGGTACTGTCAAATTTAAATCTTAAAGTTTAGGTGGATGTTTGTTGTATAATCACGCCAAAACGACTTAACAGATCTAGATGAAAATTAGCACAAAGATAGATTATAGTTCGTAATAGTATACACGCTACTTTTTACTTCGGAAAAATTTACAGTTCCCGTGTGATTGAGACGTGAAATAGAGTTGTTTTGGTTTTTCAGGCAGAGGGCGTGTGGTACTCTCAGCGGATGTTTCTCCACTCTGTGTATAAAATCTACATAACGCGAGCGAAGTCGCGAGCAAAAGCTAGAATATTACAAAAATATATGGTCACTTTCCATTACACTGCAATAACGCGTTTCATTCCCATATATTAACTTCAGATTCCGCTTGATCATACTTCGTATGTATCCGTGCAAGAACAGAGAAAGGTATTAATTGTAACAGCCGTTCGATGCTCAATCGTTTATTACACATATTATGAAATAGTCTACTATCAGTCAGTTCTTGTATAGAATATGCCACTATAACAACACTAAGTGGCTGTTCCAGCGTCAAAAGACAAATTCCAGGCCCTCCTTTGAGGTTGGTAGCACATTTGTAACACCTATGATGTTTTTTTTTAATTAACAATTCTACGGACTCGTGTTTCGTACCCTTTTTTATAACTTAATTTTGAAGAAAGTTTTCTATATTAAGTTATAAACACGATTCTTGGTAATTTTTGTTTTTGTGTGTGACATTTGTTCAATCATATGTGTGTTGTGGTGTACCTTACGAATAACTTATTATATTAATTTATTCTAATTTTAATACTGAACTTATATTAATGTGGAGTGCATCTGTTACATGCTGGTGTTGTGAGGAAGTGCATGTGCAGTGTGTGCCTTATGTCTATACCTATATATATATATATATATATATATATATATATATATATATATATATATATATATATATATATATATATATATATATATATTATCTCAACTAGTGCCATGTGTGTTGTTTTTTCCCCACACACACCTTTGATGTTATAAATCTCTAGAGACGACGATTACCGCTTTCCAGAAAGTGAGTCGTCTGCCCGTTTGCCTGATTCAGGCAATAAAGTATTCAACTACAGGGGGAGTCAACTTATACATCTTTACTTACAATTACCTAGCAAAACATTAAAGTTATCATCGTCTATAGTAAGTTGTACAACCCCAAAAAAACAAGAAACATGAATTAAATAGCGGGTAGTAGTGATCACGATTTTGTGACTGACAAACGTATTGCTTATTTATGTATTTATTTAAACAAGGTGTGAATTTAATTATTTATTTCAATATAGACTTTAATTAAATTATAACAATTACAATTATGTACTTGTGATATTTAAAAGTGGATTGTCTGTGACTTGTTAAAAATGGCCACCGGAATATTATAAGGTAATCTATACTTTTATATCTATCTACATATATACTAACACTAGCTTCTGCCCGTGACTTCGTCCGCGTGGAATAGTTAAAAATAAAGTAAGTTAAAAAAACCCTCCCGATTTTAAAATATTCTTCATGGTGCTCCGCTCCTATTGGTCTTAGCGTGATGATATATAGCCTATTTTTTTAAAATGTATACATTGTTTTATTGCTTTATTGTATGATGATGATACCGGCAATATCAATACTAAATTAGGTACATAAGGTGTATAATAAGCTGTTTAAGTAATTTAAAGTTTTTTTAACTATCCCATGGGAACTCTTTAATTTTTCGGGATCAAGAGTATTCTACGTGTTGACCAGGGATATAAGCTACCACCATACAAAATTTTATTCAAATCGGTCCAGTCGTTTCTGAGATTAGTCGGTACAAACAGACAGACAAACAGAGAAACAAAAAAATTGAAAAAACAACTAAATTAGTTCTATTTCACTTCATACATCCCCCACGCTCGGTTTTTAGCATTTTTTTTCATTGTACAGAAATTTGACCTCTACAATTTTATTATATGTATAGATTATATACTAACATTCGATATAAGTCGGGATAGCGTGATGGCTAGCGCACGCGTCCCAAACTCAAAGGGCGCGAGTTCGATCCTGGCCGGAACACTTGCACCACTTAATCATTTTTCTGATGTAATGTGCATGTTGTTACAATTACCACGTGCTAACAACGGTGAAGGAAAACATCGTGATGCAACCTTGCACATCGAGATAACCGATGTGTCAAACCTGCCAAGCCGCCGCGGACAAGCGTGGCGGGGGTATACTGTTCGTTCCCTCTATAATGGGAGGCCCGAGCCCAGCAGTAGGACATTTGTGGGCTGATATTATATATAACTAACATTACCCTGGACACCGTCTTATTAAATAAAGTTTTCAGTTCCTTCACAGTGATTCGAGGTCTTTGAGAACGTCAGAGAGGTGCGACTTAGGGCTCCGATACACATACTACAGAGATTTATGCAAGATCGTTCTCTGTTCAGGCTGTGCATCTCTGGAATGCTCTGCCGGCAGATGTCCAGTCTGCTAAAACTACCCATTCCTTTAACAGACTTGTGAAGGAGCTCTCTGTATAACATGTTTATTGTTTGTTTTGTATGTACCTATATATTTTTATAACTATAACTAGCTGACCCGGCGAACTTCTTACCGCCATATTTTCTGAATTCCTAAAACACTTTGTTTTATGACAAAATTAAAAAAAATAAACAATAGCTCCTGTTTTCAATAGGACCATATATTGAAATAAAGTCAAAATAAAATAATACGACTGTATATATTCATCATGTTAGTCAACAAATTAAATGAATTTTATGAATAATTTCGCACACTTATTTACTCAATTATTGTAAATAAATACTATTCTTAAAATTATTCTTATATTCTACTGTAATGCCTTGTAGCTAGCTAGCGGTCCCGGCAGACGTTCTCCTGCCCTGAAAAAATAAAAATTTAGGACCCAATTCTGGCGCCACCTACAGGTTCCAATTGTGAATCTATACCATCCGGGAACTCACTGAAACACACGCAAAAAATCAACAAACTCGGTCCAGGAGATTAGGAAGGTCCTAGAACCCAATCCCAGCGCCACCTACAGGTTCCAATTGTAAATTGTTTCAATACCCGTAGATCAATTTTTGAATTATTCAAATCGGAGATTCCATTCAAAAGATATTACGATTTTAAAAACGGACAAGTGGAAAAACGAATCGCAACAAAATTTTAACTCGAACATTTACGTCTCTGTGGATAATTAAACGGACAAGTGGTTGTCCGTTGAAGTTTCACTTCTACTATGTGTCCCAGCACACGTTTCGATTTTTCGCAGGTTTACTGCAAATTATGATTTGGTTAGGTTAGGTACATTTTAATGAATGCATTTTTTATTTAAACATTTTGTTTTATCAAATAAAAAAACTGACTTCGATCCGGAACCAAAACACATCTATAGGCTACTCTAAAATTAGGCCACCTCTCACCACGGCCGTAACGCTTTTTCGTGACAGAAAAATCCAAATCCCCCCCCCGTCCATATAGAAGTTTCACTTCAAAATGTCAAGCTAAACAAAATACTTGGCGTTGGAATCGGGTTCTAGTATTTTGATGATATTTTTTATGTGTTTTGAGTGGGTGCCCATGGATGGTTTAGATTCACAATTAGACCCGGTAGGTGGTGCTGGAATCGAGTTCTACATTTTTGTTTTTTCAGGGCAGGACAACGTCTGCCCGGACCGCTAGTCCATACTAATAATATACAAAAGAAATTTGCTATTTATAGCTGGAGAGATGCTAGACATCTGGGAGTAGATATTTGAGCAGTCGTTTGAACGCGTAATTTTTTTATTGCACGAGTTCAGCAAACACACAGACGGCCCATAAACTCATAAACTCAGTTATTCGTAACTATGTTACACGTCAGGGTGATGATACAATACAATACTCTTTATTGTACACCAACATTACATAGAAAAAATACAGAATAGACTGTTTGATGATCGACACTGATGGATAGCGGTTACCCTTACCTATAGACATTTGCAACACCAAAGGCTCTACCAATGTGCTGCCGCTCTCTAAAGGGAGACTGAAACCTGGTCACTAATGCCGAAACATAACTCAAGGTTGTTATGGCGGCATACTTTAAACCAGGGTGGTAGCCATCCAGACGGGCAAATACCCTACTACCTGGCTGTGGGTTATTTTGCCGCTTCTTACGACAAGCCACCACAAAACAATAGATTGTATTCTGTCTCAGTTCCTGCAGAGATAATACTGTTAACTGTTAAGTGGTTATATAGTAATATTACATATAATATTACTATGTAACCACTTAAAATAATAAGTATGTAATCACCTGAACTAACTTTAAACGGCAAACTTTTAAAGTATTTCGAAGAAACTTGTAAATTTGAACATTGTTCCCAAAGTGGCGTCCCATAGGGGCCCAAGATTTATGGCGCGTTAAGACAGGAATTTCATTATAGGGCGACATATATTTTGTGGAATTTCTACCGTTCAATACTTTATTCGCTTGATAATATACTAGTTACGATAGTATTACTTCAAAGGTAGAGTTGTTTTTATATTTCAAAGAGGCTTTGAAACTTTTCGTTTATGTCAGCCCCATCGTGCATTTTTTAAATTTATTATAACTCACATTAAACTAACATAAAATTAGTATGAAATTTAATGTGTCTGTGACAATTTTTGTAATGAGCTCCCCGCAGACAAGGAGCTCATCACGAACTTGCACATTGATCTAGCTTCTTGAGAAGCAGGAGAGACCAAAATATAAAATCTTATAGAGTCCAATCTCTCCAGACTTAACTCCGCGCATAACTTAATTCTGGCTGCCTCGTTCCGAAATCATACCATGAGAATGTGGGTTACATCTTCTACCATATTACAATTTAAACACTTTGCGAAATCAGACTTTTTCATTAAGAATCCAACCAAACTTTTTCAATGGAATGTGTCCGGAACGTAACCTATGTGCAACTATTCGCGCAGGGACGCAGAAAGAATACAATTTGCTGCGGCCGAGCGGCCTGTCGTAAAAGGCGACAAAACAACCCACCCAGGTGGTAGGGTATTTGCCCGACTGGATGGCTAGAGTCTAAGCTAGTCTAGAGTAAGCCGTCATAACAACCTTGAGTTTTGTTCCGGCTTTGGTGTTGCAAATGTCCATAGGCAATGATAACCGCTTTCCATCAAGTGGGCCACCGGCCTGTCTGCTGAACTGCTGCAAAAAAATATTTTATTTATTTAAATTAAATTAATTTCTATTCTGATTACAACTTTTAGGGCCTAAACACACAGCGTTGCGACGCAGCGCCACAAAACGTCATACCTACTAGAATGAAGTAACCATTTTTGACCTGTCCCTGCCATGGAATACAAAAGCGTATTGCTATTTGTTATTAAATAGCATCTTTTTCGCTGTAATTATCATAAACTAGAGGTCCCGACAGACATTGTCCTGCCCTGAAAAAAATTAAGAATCCGATCCCAGCGCCACCTACCGGTTCCAATTGTGAATCTAGATAATCCGGAGACCCACTCAAACACACACAAATCACACACAAAAATCGATAAAGTCGTTATTAAGTTATGCGCGTACATATATTTCTACGATTCATTTTTATTTATATAGACTATTTCACGAACGCTTTTTCACACCTATAATTTTATAAATTTGTTGGAGTTTATTCCTTATGAATTGATTTTCATATAAGGTAACTGTATGGACATTTTATGAGGAGTGTAATAATAAAAGCATTATGTGTTTCCTTGATTATACAATTTCGAATTTTAATGCAATGAAATAACATATAACATAATATCCACGAACGGAAGTATATGGCGTTTTAAAATTAGAAGGTCTTGTAATGTCCTTATTCGGTAAATGAATGGTTGGTCCATCCAACCATCTGACTGTTAGCCAGCTTGTAATTTTTTGTAGAGAAACTTCTTTAGAATCGTTGTGATTTGAAACTCGATGAATCGGAAATAAAGCGACACTAAAAAGAGATATTTAATCATTTATACAATATGCCCATAAAGATATAGCTGGAAATATTTCGAAGTTCATAAATCAAATTGAAACTAGAACATTTGTTTCGTAGTTTAGTTATCATAAGCCTCTAGTGTCATTGTTCAAAGGGAAAACATGAAATCTGAATAATATGTGTTATAATGTATAATATGTAGTATATGAAATACAATATTTTGCATTAAAGTATAAAATAATTTTTGAGGTTAGTACAAATATTTTAAAAATAATAAACCATGTAATTAACCCCCCTAACTCCTGATACTCTATATTTATCTCATTTTCTCGGAGACTACTTTTCTGAAGTTTCACTTTATCCGTATGTGAATTGCACTCACACACACACATACACACTTTTTTTTACTATGTTTCGAAGTTTTTCTCGTATTTTAAAGAAATAAAAGTTTGTTATCGTACCTTCTTTTATGCTAAGTAACCTTTTCATTGGTTAAAATAGTTAAGATTTTAACTGTCAGATTAACTACTATGATGTATTGCCAAGAGGCCCTAGACTATGGGGTTTTCCCTATAGCTTTCATCTGCCAGTGGTATCCAAATGTTTCATAGTTCCCCCAACTGCCTGTTAATAAAGGAGTCAGATACGACGTTCACACATTCTTGGGCTCAGATTTTATAAAGATGAGAGTGATTTCAATGGTCCTTTATATTATGTTACTATTTTTTTATAATTGTTTCGGGTTAGTTATTTTAATTTTAATTGTAAATAATGAAATAATAAGCCATACAGTCCACATCGAATTTTATTTGGAAGAAGCAACTGACACCAATAAATATACTAATGTGGCTAGTCGATAACGGCGTTATTTTTAACGCTTTAAATAAGACGCATTCGTCCACAGTCTATATCTTTAACATTAACGCAGGTGCGGACCATTAAGAAAATGTGGTACTACTTTAAACTTTGAGAACCTTTTGTGTACAATAAAGACAGTGATTTATTATGTACTGTAATAGTTATAGTTCGCCGCTACATCTTTTCAACATTATTTAAACAAAACTAAAGCTTGAGTTTAGGAATTTCTTAATATTGAAAAGGAGATAATTAGCTGCTTAAAACGCCGCGATTAAAACCGTTAAAACTTAGTTTAAAGTAGAAAGATTTTTTTAACTTAATACAGTTATAAATAAAAAACAATAAATGCCTATTTACAAAACAGGTTTTAACGGTTTTAATCGCGGCGTTTTTTATTATGTTTTAATCCGACGTTTCGACCACTTTTCAACAGCCATGATCACAGAAGACAAAGATATCAAGTGTCAATGAGTAATGCCAAACTTATAACTTAGCCTACTTCCAACTTTTTAATTTTAATTTTTGTTTATGGTTATTATTTACTCTGGGACAGGAGCCATACAAGCCTAATCTAATTTACCACCGCTTCGCAGCGTGTCGTGGCTTGAAGAGGAACTCTTCAGGAACATGCCTAGCTCTAATAAATTTATATATACACTAGGATATGCCCGCGACTTCGTCCATGCTTGACTTGGAATTCCCGCGGGATTCCTGGGATTTAAAAATAATGTAAGATCTCGTTTTAGTTAAAACTGTGTTGAAATAAGCTAATTTTTAAGCACCCGAACAACTTCAAACTGCTCCCGAGAAAATTTCCGCGGGATTCCCGGGATAAATAGCAACGCAGATTTTAAATCCAAGAATTTGCTGTCGATCAACGAAAACCCCATTGAAATCGGGCAAGTAGTTTTTAAGTGAATCCCGAACAAACAGACAAACCGAAAAACAGATAAGAAATCTAAAAATTGCATTGTCTACGAGTGCGGGACTAGAATTAAAATGCCGCTGGAATTACTATAGAATTTATTAGAACTATACAAACACGTATAACATAGGTACAAATATAACCGGACGCAATAAATCCTTATATAATGCACAATTAAATAACACGCGCAAAGTCCGTCACTATATCGCTATCGAATGTACACGTCTTGCTAGTATCGTAATCGTCGCTTGACTGCCGCACCCCTCAGTTCGGGCATTGTTTTATAGTAAACTGTACAATACACAATCGATTGCGTGGGCTGGCTTCTTCCAAGAAAATATAATTTGCACACCTGCGAACGGCCAACAAAGTCGAAAACAATAACAATAAGGATTAGTTCCACGCTAATGATGGCCATAAAACAAGTAGAAAAACAATAGCATTACAAATTCCAAACATAAAAGAATTCCTAAATCCGGGAAGACAATAAACTGCGCTTATCTTTGATGGCATGTAACAATATAATTCTTGCCAGTCGTTTTTTTTTAAATAGCGTCAATGTACATATCATATTTAGAATTTTATAATTTTGTAGATTTAAATGGGTAAGAGATAAAATAAGAAGATAACATTATTAATTAAGTTGAGATGTGTTTCGGTGAGCTCTTTCTGTGTGCACCGTAACGTCGGACTAAAAATGAAATAAAGTATCGCGCTCAAAACCGTTAATATTGTTACGACCGACAAAGACTAATGCATACCTACAGTTTATTACCGTTTCGGCATTTGTACTTCTTTTGTTTACCTTATGTTTAAAATTTGTAATTAGAAAACAGCTTATTTATGGCCGTTTGCAGGCATAATTAGGCAGGTGTGCAGATCACGAATTCTAAGAAATTCGATCTACGCGGGCGGGTAGCCATATTGTATCAGTGCAGTATATAGCAATAGCCCAATGGGGAGATCGGCAGTCTAGTGATGGTCACCAGCGAGACAAGACGTGTGTACATTCAATAACCTATACAGTGGCAGACTTTGCGTGTGTTATTGAATCGTGTATTACGTTTGTACTGGTTGTGTGTGTTGTGTTTGTATAGTTCTAAATAAACTCTATAGTAATTCTAACGGCATTTTAATTCGAGTCCCGCACTCGTAATAATATCGAAAACTTAAGATGAAATGGTTAAAAGATACTCTAACTAGTGGTAAATAGTATAGCAATCAACAAAAAGCTGATTGATAGCGACCAACTTGTCAATACAAGACTTCAAAGCTTAGAACATCGACGCGCCGTGTTGCTAGTATATCGGTTTTTATAGGATTCATTTCGGAGAGTGTGCAGTTGAACTGTTTGATCTGACTCCCCTTACACTATTCCATCTTCGGATGACAGGGCGCTCTGGTCTACGTCATCTCACAGTGGAAACGCCACCAATGCGAACTGTTATAGCCGTCCGTTGAAAGTCGACTCAAGGATCATGTTTTCATCCTGTTTTGCTCGGCAGATCTCAACAACGGTTACAGTCGGCAGACAGTTCATCTCCATCCTCCGTCCTGATCGGACCTCTGTTTCTTGGACTCAATCTCTGTTCCAATTTCAAATACGTATTTAGATTTAATTGTCAGTCTTGTCCTAAAGTATGAATTCTAAATTTATTATAATTAAACAGTGTTTATTTGGAAAAGTTTTTTTTTAAACGCTCTCCGTTTTCCCTGATGTACAGCTGAGTTATGGAATGCACTACCAGAGACCGTGTTTTCCGAAAGTACAAATCTTGAAGTCTCGTGTGAATAGGTATTTTCGAAATAGGCGTTCATCATCTCCGACTTAGGTCTGATCGTGGTCAAAGGCCAAAGGTCAAAGGTCAAACCCATTTATCATTTAAAAAAAATAATCGTCTGTTACCATAGTCGCACATTTATCACTCTTAGGATATCAATCTTGTCTTTATATCCAAGATTTACGATGAGGGAATTCACCCCAGCGATACACGCAGTACAATGCGCACACGCCGGTCACGTGACCTGTCATCCATACTAACGACGGGTTGTAAGGGTGATCTGCAGGGGTGGCTTAGGGGGTTGGTGTTTGACATTGATAATTGTCTATTTGTAACCACCCTTAGGGATTTGAAAGGTTTTTGATGGGATTAGTTTTGGTAGCTTTTTTTATAAAACAAGTAGGCCATGTGCGAGTTGGATTTGATTAAGGATATTTTCGGATTGTAAGACGCCGACATCTCCTAAGTTTTGTAATAAGCATAGCAAGTTGTTACGTCATTTTCGAAAGCCTTCAAGTTTTTAACCATTATGAATCGTCAAGTAGACCTTTCTAAAGCAAGCTCCTCCCATTTTGTCAGTATGATATCGCACGCATTTTTATCCGTGCAGGAACGGAAAAAGATTACTAATTTTTGCGTTGAAGCGGCCTGTTGTGAGAGGCGACAATACAACCCACAGCCAGGTTGTAGGGTATTTACCCGCCTGGATGGCTACCATCCCTGGTCTAGATTATGACGCTATAACAACTTAAGTTATGTTCCGGCATCAGTAACCAGGTTTCAGTCTCCCTTAAGAGAGTAGCAGCGCATTTGTAGCACCTTTGTTGTTGCAAATGTCCATAGGGCATGGTAGCCAATTTCCATCACAGTTGGGCCGTCAGCCTGTCTGCTCTGCTTGAGCAATAAAAAATAGGTGCCGCTTTAACACGTCCTTGCAGCGTAAGTATGGACTATTTTGACCAAGCTTTCGTTTGCCTTCTGCCAACTCCGAAGATTTAGATGTGAAGCGGCAAATTCGAAAAGAGAGAACCAAGCCTTCCTTACAAACATCTATCATTACAGTTGTCACCAATACGATAGCGTGGTACACATAATACATTATATATATATATATATATATATACATATTCAGTCGTCATAACATATAATATAATAAGCAGTTCTTGTGAATTCAGTCACAGTACAGAAAAAATGACAATTTGTTGACATATCTTGTTCAATGTTCGCAAGGCCTGTGTCATCGGCGCCTTATTAAGTAAGTTGGTCCTGCTGTGTGGTGCTACGAACATTGGCGGCTGCCTAAGTCTCATCACAAAATTCGCTGGAATGTTCAGTTTCAGTTCAGCTAATACTCCTGGGTTAAATAATTTTCCTCTTAACAATTTATATAAGTAGGAGACCAATGCAAACTTTCGTCTGGATGCCAAATTATTATACCCAACCATGCCTAAGACAAACAAGGTGGGGTACATCAAAGGATAAAATGGGTAAACACCATAAAGTCTTAGGTATAAAAATCTAATAAATTTATTTTGTATGTGCTCCAACATGAGACTATATTTAGTTTCATGTGGAGCCCAGATGATTGCGTTGCTTTCTAAGTGGCTTTTTGCTAATACGTTAAATAATGTTTTAACGACACAAATACTATTAATACCTTCTACTCGACGTAATACAACGACTTCCTATGGCGGCTATACATATAACACCGCTGGTTAGCTATATTGTGTAATAAGTGACCGAGAGTTAAAAAAGATCGATCAAGCCAGCCACATAAGGGCCCACAAACGGCGCAATGACTACATTTGAGGGGTTGCTGTTACCAAAAATGGTAAGGAGGATATTACCGGGTCACATTTTTTAATTTCTTATTATTGCACGAGTTCAGCAGACAGGCAAGCGGCACACGTGATGGAAAGCGATTACCGTCGTCTAAGGACATTTGTAACACCAAAGGTGCTACCAATTTGCTTCCGCTATCTACAGGAAGGCTGGAACCTGGCCACTAATGCCGGAATACAATTCGCGGTTGTTATGGCGGCATACTCTAGACCAGGGGTGGTAGCCATCCAGTCGGGCAAATAGCCTACCACCTGGCTTGTAGGTCACGTCTCAGGCCGCCCCGACGCAGGAAATTGTATTCTTTCTCCATCCCTGCACGGATTTATCATTTGTCAAAATATTACCATCCATCAGGTCATCTTATACTAAATCATTTCTATACTAATATTATAAAAAGGTAAAGTTTGTGAGTTTGTGACTTTGTAGGGGGTAATATCTGGATCTACTAAACCGATTTTAAAAATACTTTTACTGTTAGAAAGCTACGTTAACAGGGAGTATCATAGGCTATATAACATGACGCTATATACCACGGGGGCGGGACAGAGCGCGGGTGAAACCGCGCCGGACCGCTAGTTATATATAAAGTTCTTCTGTTCGTGTGTATCTCAGTGAAATCCTCCTAAACTTTTGGACCAATACTGATGATTTTTTTGTGTATATTCAAGTGCGTCACGGAATGGTTTACAATGACAATTGGACCTGGTAGGAGGCGCTGCAATCGGGTTTCATTTTTTTTTTCAAGACAACACCTGCTAGTTTATTCCTATGTAGAAATTAAGGCTCGATTATCAACAGCATACAAAAAAGCACAAGCATTTGATGACAGTAACTTTGATGTGTAAAAAATTAGCTTTGAATAAAGGCCTTTTGGCAGACGTGCGCAAAAACCAAACCAGACGAACTGAACACAGCTGAATTGGAATCAGAGCATAAGAAACACGGATAATAAACATTTTATTCAGTTTGCAATTACCTGTCATCCAGCCCTGGATCTTGAATTTTTTTGAGGGCAGGAAAAAACTGAAAAATGCCGCCTCCACTCGCCTATATTTTTAACTCAATCATCATCTTTTCAGCCATCAGGCGCCTACTGATGGACACGCGTGCGTCTGTGATTTTTGACTTATGCCTACGAGCCCCGCGGAAAGTAATTTATGTGCTTAAAGTACTGTCTCAGTGGTCAAAGTTGCCTTAATGATGAGTTGTGTATTTGTCTGCGAAGTTTGAATTTGCCGCCCGGGGCGTAGGTTCCGGCATGCCCGTAGATCCGGCCCTGCTCTCATCCAAGTATACTTAACGTACAAAGATGTATGAAAATGTTGAACAAAGCTATCCCGCGTCTTGTAATTAATAATCATGCTCGGTAGTGTTCCCAACCTTAGGGGGCTCTTACACGCTCAAGTTTTTGAGCAATGAATGCTTTGCAATAATAAACGATCAATCTCGAGCAATTGCAATATTCCACATTTCTCAACGTTGCCATATGAGTAGCCCAATTCCCTACCTGCAACGATGGGTCGGAAACACGGGACACTGACCGGGTAGCGGTGCTTCGATAAGTATCTTCATCAGATTGTGGGGTGTCTGCCTTCCCCTCAATGCCGCAAGTCCGGCGCACTAAATACTGCTTTCCATACGCTGGTCGAATGTGCTGCATGGCAACCTCAGAGATTCGAGCTCGAGGCGATAGTAAGACCGATCGATTCGCTGGGGCGCTTGGTTGGGGCCTTGCTTCACAGCAACGATCACTGGAAGGCGGCATCGGATTTCTACAAGGCAGTAATGTCTCGTAAGGAGGTTGCTGAAAGAGAGAGGGGGAGAGATGCGCATGCGACTTCTGGACACCGACGACAGTCCGGCCCCCGAAGGCGTAGATTTCCTCCCGTGATTCCATCGCAGGGATCCACACGCGTTTGGGGGTGCGGTGTATCTTACCTGCTGCTGAGAAGTGGGTCACTCTGCTTCCCGAAGTGATCCAAGCTCGAGACCTCATTTTCCTCCAACTCAAGCGCGGGCACATGGGACGGAGGTTGCGGCTTAGTGGAATATTTAGGAACAAATGTATCAGACTCTCCACACACGCTGTGCGGTGCTTAATCTCGCCGCGTAAGATCTAACCCCCACAAAGGTGCCAATATGATACGAAATGTATTCCTCCTGCGTTAAAAAAAAAAAGTGAGTGGCCAAATATCCAATCGGTTTGGATTTTTTAGGCAATTTTCTTTCTATCTCTTTTGTACGTAAAACGTCTCATTTTCGCGCGAGAGGAGCAGGCCGGCAGCGGGTGAGATGATTTTAAGTTGGTCCATATTGAATGGTATTGTATGGCCGTATCTCAGCAACAGCTTGCTACATATTTCGATCGTCGTAAATTACTTGATGTACTCGTGACGTCATAGTTGACGAGAATGGACCGAGATTGAGCAATTTTAGATGCTCGTGCAAGAGCACCTTTAGCTCGGCTTGCGACGCTAGTAACTAGTAATGTGTAATTCCAATTTGACAATGTGGTTTTACCAAATCAAACATATTCACTTGACAACTGTAAATTTCGGCAACCGCAGAACTTGACACGTTTTCTCTAAAATTAGTACCCGCAAAACATATGGGATGATATTCTTGGCGTTTATTTATTGACGACCGTTGTGTTCGATTGTTCAGGCGCCGTATTAGCTTAAACCCAAAACGAATAGAATTGAAAATGTAGGAAAAGACATACCGTTACGCAAAGTATAATGTGCTATTAACTAGTACAGTGAAAAGAAACTTAACTTATATTATATTCTACCTATAATCCGTTAAGACTAAATATACAAAATATTATAGATATATAGAACAATGATTGTTTAAAGTAATACAATAAAAGAAAACGTAACATTTTTATATTGTATTCTACCCTTAGTTCCTCAAGACTAGAAGTAGAATACTGAGCCTAGGTCATCAGTCAATAGGTAAGATTCCTTGAAGATTTGCTACGTTATCTCGCTGGATCGCCATACTGATTCGTTGTTAGAGGTAGGAACCAGCCCTGTGATCTCTCGAAAAGTCGATAATCGTTTTGAAATACTTTGTAGAGGCTCATGGCATCAGGACCCCACGTTCCAAGCGTTTCAACAGCAAACGACACACACATATAACTCTCATTAAGGGTTGCATATTTGCGCCGCTTGAGTGATTCAAGTATTATGTCATTCCCATATATTTTCATTTTATTCGTTCAGCGCTAATGCCATTTGTCTACAGCGTCAGAGCGTTTGTCCATCTAGATTCTTGGGACGTAAAGAACGAACTTTCTATCGTTGTCGTCAGCCAATCTTTGTCCACTGCTGGACGTAGGCCTCGTCTAGCTAACGCCACCTATCTCGGCCCTTCGCTGCCCTCATTCAGCCCCATCGGTGACTTTGAGTAGACCGCCAATCCAATAGACTGAAGGACTACATAAGTAGTTTTAATTAGCTGTACTAGTCGCGTACACTTAAGAAAATACGAAATAAACAAGAAATTAAAAACTAAGTATTGAGTTATTGAAACGCACATACTTGGCATAGCTATCTATAAATAGATACTTACAATACAATAAGAAAATGCTGATTATATATTTTTGAATAGTATTTTTTAAAATATAACTCTAGTTTAATTTTTAAGATAGGAAAAATATTTATAAATATGTTGTTACGGATAGAATGATAGCTAGATATTATGCTACATATAGGAGAGTGTTGTGACTTATAAAAATACTTAAATTTATCGCTTACAGCGTTTACGACTGTTGTCCTGAAAAGTTGCAGTATGCACAACCGCTAACGACCACTGTCCTCATACGTGTGCACGTCTTAGCATAGTGAGACACCTGCGGAACGTTCGGCCGAGAAAAGCGCCGATCCTCCGCCGCCAAAATGCCTGCGCTTTAAGTCTCTTTATTTAAGAGTCACGGACTCGGCGCATTACAGTGTTACTATAATTGCTGTATGCAATGGCTGTGTGACAGTTACAATTCAGCAGAAATTGTTATATACGAATGACATTGTCTCCAGTCGCCGTATGTTGTGGAATTAAAAACATTTATTTCATTATATCTCTCATAGAATTAATACGCTTAGAAGCTGAGTAGGTGGCAGTAAGGTTAAGCACTTTTTAGTAGGACCTAAAAATCTCAGTTCGCTTGTCAACGCTTCGGTTCCGTTAATCAGCGAGACAAAGTCGCTCCAATAGTGCCAATTCCCTACTTTTCGGAGAGACTAGTCTACTTGCATATATGTGCGTGTCAGGGAAAATAATCACATGGCGCTCACGAGCACGTCGATTGGTTTTGTGCTTCCACTCTAAAAATATTTTTTTAGGAAACTATCTCTTTAGGTATTTTTTTTAAACAACTCTACGGAGTTTAGTTCCACACCCTTTTTTACAATTTAATTTAGAGAAAAGTGTAGAAGTTATACACGTTTATTTGTTATTTTTATTATTGAGTGTGCCATTTATTGAATGCATGTTTGTGTTGTGGTGTACCTTAAGAATAACTTATTATATTAATTTATTCTAATTTTAATATACTAATGTAGAGTGTATCTGTTACATACTGGTGTTGTGAGGAAGTGCATGTGCAGCGTGTGCCTTGTGTCTATACCTATATATATTAACCTAACTAGTGCCATGTGATTTGTTTTTTCGTTTCTGTGTCTGGGTTATTAATTTTTAGGCTCTTTGTGTGTCTTGGTTTGTTTGTGAAGTGTGCATGTAATGCAATGTGGTGGAAGTGCACGTTGATGTGAGTATGTGTGTAAGTTTTAAGATTAAGATTACTCTAAGATATCTCTAATTACTCCCGACACGCGAGAGCATGAATGGAGTCAGAGGAATCACATAGTGTGGGGGTTTGTTTTTATGTGTGTGGTGCGTCGATGATGTTACCCCGTTGGATGATGGTGACGCACCACTGGCGAGAGCCCATGGCTCAATCGCTGCGGAAGCTAGACTCAACCGCTGGAGAGAAGGACAAAATAAGACGACGTGTCTTGTACTCTAGATGTAATTATTGCTTAATTAATTGAACATTGAACTTTATCAAAACGACTCATTGACTCTTCAGGTGGTCAGAAGGCTGGTGCTTACCTCGGCCAACGGATCAGTATGGCGATCCAGCGAGGAAACGTAGCCAGCCTTCTGGGCACCTTACACATAGAAGACGGTGATCTAGGCTCAATATTTTACTTATAGTCTTGAGGGTCTATGGGTAGAATACAATACAAATAAGTCAAGTTTCCTTTTATTGTACTTATGATTATTAGTAATAAAATGTATATTGTATTCCGTTAAAATATATAAACATTAAACTTAAGACTATATATACAGAAATCTTAACTGCTACGTGAAAATATGTAAAACCCTAAACCTGTTCGTAGATGCATCTGCGAAGGTTTTCTGTTTTCTGTATTGACAGATTTTGGCGCGTATATGGACTACTCAGTTATAACCTTGCTAATTATCTAACAATAAATTATTCCATGTACGTGACATAACACATAGCAACAGAAGGAGCCTACTTAGAACCTAACAGTGGTAACCCAACACTGCATTTACAGTAATTACAGTTTTAAATGATATTTATCGCCCGCTACAAAAAATAATAAACAGCAGCTGTCCACCTCACAATTCCGTCCCGTGTGTACCCGTCAATTAATAACCACACACCCCAGTCGTAAAGTACACCTGTTGCGAGTGGAACCGCGGAACTAACTTCTACTAACTTAGCTTTTGATTTATTGCGTAATGATTTCAAATTAAATTTAAATGTCGCGCTAAGAGCTCTGCGTACCTCTTGCGTGATATTACAATCAATACTGGGTTTCTGGATTTATTTTGATAAAGACGGAAATCGGAATCTTTATGGACGTGTCATGATTGTCTGTCCATCAGTCATTGGATGAAAAGTGGCAAGATGTCGGAACGTGTTCGTCAGGGTTTTTAAGTTATTAAGTTAGAGAGTTTTCAAACATTTTTTTTTTAATTGCTGGAGCACAACAGACAGGCTGACAGCCCAACTGTGATGGAAAGCGGTTACCGTCGCCTACGGACATTAGCAATACCAGAGGTCCTGCCAATGTGCTGCCAGCCTTGAAGGAGAATTCATTCATTCATTGTATCCCTTTCATGAGGGATTTGTCATTTTAATCCTTTAAAAAAATAATCAAGCACTGTGGGAACCATTGTTACTCTCATGTCTTTCTTTCTATTGTCTGGTAACCCTTTTATTCCTGCCTATATTTACATAAACAGAAATCAATTGTCGAATATATGTAAGCGCATCACTTCGGAGGGACGTCATCTATTTGGCCAGTTCTTTTTTGTTGTTTGTATTTGTTACGCTGCCGCTTCGTTTGCGTTAGGCAGGTTACAGTCAGCGTGACCAGATTTAGTAGATTTCTACTTTTTTGGTAGATTTTGAGGTACTGGCAACAGAATTTAGTATGTAAAAATTATTTGGTATATTTTAGTAGAATTCACGCTTTTCAGTTATTCTAGTACTTTTTTGGCATATCGGATAAATGCGGGGTATTCCCCCTTTCATCGAATGATTGTAATTATTTAATGTTCATTCTTTTCGTTACCATTCGTGCCGTGAGCATAGAGTGTGAAGAATTCCTTAACAGATGTCAATCATTTTTGATCGAGCTGAATAACCAATTTCTGCAAAGACTGCCTGTACAAGATAATTTTTTGCAGGATTTGTCGTTTATCGATCCCCAAATAGCAGTGGATGGTGAATTTCGAACTCTGATAAGAATACTCCAAAGGTTTCCTAACTTAGTTGCAACAGAAAACACGCAAATTTTTGACAATGAATATATGGAATTAAAATTAGATGTTTCCGTGTCTAATTTATTGTCAACTTCTAGTTCAACGTCTCAAACTTTTATGGTGGATAAATTTTGGAGTGAAGTCAGCCAAATCTGTGATGCGAATAGCAAACCAAAGTATGGCAATTTGTTCCGATTTGTGAAGCAAATGACGATACTACCGTTGTCAAACGCCAAAGTAGAAAGAATATTTTCCGATATTAATAGGATTAAAAATCAAGATCGAAATCGATTTAATAATAAGAATGTTGCTACAATGGTTCATGGAAAAGCACGCTACGACAGTTGGAAGAAGGATGTAGCAGATTTAATCCTGACAGAATTATGATCGAGTTAATGGACTCAAAACAGCTTTATGACAATGTTACCCAACATAAAGACGAAGAATTTTAACTTAAGTTTCATATATTTTTTTTAAATTATATTTTTATTATATTATTTAGAATTTAATTTAAAAAAAATTGGTTTCTTTCATTAATGTTGGTTTCTTTGTTATTTTTATTATTTTATTGTTTAATCAAGAAAACATTCATGTTTTTACGTTGTAACATGACAGCAAAAAAATAAAATAGATTTTTAGTATTTTCTCGTTCTCTTTTGGTAGAATTCAGTAGTTTGTAACCTCCACAAGCAGTAGATTCGTCAAATGAAATCTGGTCACACTTGTTACAGTGCTCCACCGACTGTCGGTGCGTGCTGTTATATAGGAAGCTCCGGAGAGAGTTTTAAATTTTTTTTTTTTCCGAATAAACACTTTTTATTAATATGAATTAAAAAATATACACTTTTGAATTGAATTTACAATTAAATTTAAATATAGAATAGAAATTGAGTTCTAGAAATAGAGGTCCGATCAGTACGGAGGATGGAAATGAACTGCCTGTCGGTTAAAACCGTTGGTGGGATCTGCCGAGCAAAACAGGATGGAAACATGATCCAAGGATCATGTTTCTTTATGTTTTTGTTATTTCCTTTCAACGGATGGTTATAACAGTACGTTCAGTGCTCTCCTGATCAAACTGACGGGACTGGTACAGTCGGTACACGAAATGGACGCGTTTGGAAGTAGTTTAATTGGTGCTTATTATCTTCATAAACGTTTAAGGAACAGAAGACGTAGATATCACGTTCACCCAATCGTCGCCTAAAGAGAAAATAATACACATGTTAAAGTAAATAGACTAGATAAGACAATATAAATGTTACTAGGATAGGATATATAAATGTAAAGATAGATAATGTTACATGCCGTCAAAGATAAGCGCACAGCTGCCCGTTGTAAGCGCAGTTTATTGTCTTCCCGGATTAAGAAATTCTTTTGTATTTTGAATTTGTAATTAAGAAAAATATGCTATTGTTTTTCTACTTGTTTTATAACCATCATTAGGGTCGAACTAATCCTTATTGTCATTGTTTTCGACTTTGTGGCCGTTCGCAGGTGTGCAAATTACTATTTCTCGGAAACTCAGTGCGCGCGGCCAATTTCTTTGTACTGTGTAGTGAGTATAAGACAATGCCCGAATGGATGTGCGAGGAGTCAAGCGACGACTACGAGATAAGTAAGACGTTGGTAGTACTCTTGATTAGCGATATAGACGACGGACTTTACGCGTGTCGAATTGTATTGAATCATTCAGTGTAAGCTGGTTGCATCCAGTTTTATTTGTATTTGTTTTATACGTGTTTGTACAGTTCTAATAAATTCTATAGTAGTTCCAACGGCATTTTTAATTCGAGTCCTGTAGCTCGTAACAATAATATAAAACATTGAAATTTATGAATATAGAGTCATATTTTTGAAAAAACACTATAATTTAGAATTTATCTAATGACATGTTTTCATTTGCAAAAACAATAGTAAGTAATCAAGTACAAAACAAAAAAAAAATTAAAAAAATTCGTCACCTAAACGTAGAGCTTACAATGCCCTACGAGTCCAATACAATAATTCCCTCAGGGTGTTGTTGAGGCGACCGCGTTTCTGCAGTGCGTCGGCTATGTTCGCCAAAGCACACATAGAATAGAATAGAATATACTTTATTGCATAACATTGACTTAGAGACTATATTTGTTGTACATTTACAACCTCGGCCTTCGGGAGTCTCTTAGAGAATGCTTTAAGGAAATCGATATTATGACGGTCGCCTGCCAATATATCTTTAATAACATAATTTATATTCGTAATAATTTGAGTGCCTACAAGCAGTATAAGGATGTTCACAATTTCAACACCAGGCATTGTAATAAACTGATGTTGCCATCTTTTAGATTACAAAAAGTACTGTCCTCTTTCTTGGGGGTTGGTATACGCTTCCTCAATAAGATTCCGAGTGAAATGTTAGATCTGCCTTTCACTAAATTCAAAACCAAAATAAAAGGTATCTTGCTAAAAAAGGGATACTACACTATTGAAGAATACTTAAATGACAAAAATTCATTTACATAGCAGCTCGCTCTAACACCTTATACTATATTTTGTATAACGTTGTCTTGCCAAGCTTGTAAGGGATTTATGGAGATATATTGCAGCATACATTTAGTACGTCATGTCATTATTATAACTTTAATAATATTTTTCTTTCCTTTTATTGTGCCTTGGTCTTATTGAGTATGCACTATTTGCTACAACTCCATTAATTCTTCAAAAAGTAATCCTGTAACACACTTCTGTATAAAACTTATTAAAAAAACACAACTTGAGATATAAATGGAATAAGAATCTTAAAGAAAAACAATATTTAGCTAGACGTGTTGCTGGGGAGATTCTTTCTGCATCTTCTCCTTAACAGCAATAACACGTTATGAAGCGGTGTACATAGAATAGGAAGTAATATTAAATTTTAACTTATATATATATGACCTTCAAAAAGTATTCTCCAGTGGAACTTATTTTGAATAAAAAATCTTTGAATTTGAATTTGAATATTTTCTCGCTAGCTGTTTCTGCAAGAGTATTCTTTAAAAAAATTTTTGAGTCGACAGCATGTAAATTATTTTATCACCATAGTAGTAGTAGTCTGTGGTGCGTAGCAATTTACATATAAATGACAAGCGCGAATGACGTACGCACTGACGGTTGGTGGAGCACTGTAACCTGCCTTAGTGTTAAAGATTTAGCCCGTTTCACGCAGATATGGCGATGCCTTAAATGCGTTATATGACATGCAACATTCCTAACGATGTTAAAGGCCTGAGGCCATTAATATCTACCAAAATTTAACAAAACGACTAATTGACTCTTCAGGTGATTAGAGGGCTGGTACCTACCTCGGGCAACGGATCAGTATGGCGATCCAGCGAAGAAACCAGCCTTCTAAGCACCTTACCCATAGAAGACGGTGATCCAGGCTCAGTATTCTACTTATAGTCTTGAGGGACTCTTACGTAGAATAGACTATAAATAAGTCGGGTTAAAGAACTTTATTTCTCATAAAAGAATTTTTACAATTCACTTAAACTATGAGAACATTTATAAGTTGTTGAACAATAAGTTGTAATTTGTAACGAGATAGAAAGCACAAATACTAAAGTTGCAGGTACATACATACAAGTTACAAGTTCTTTCGAACCAAAATAAACAAGGATATAGATTTCGTGGAAGTGTCATTGTGTAAAGTTGTAAAGTTTTCTTTGAATGTATTAGTTTATAGTCATTACACTAGTAAATAAATTTTCATGATGTTAAATATCGACATATAATGTATGTATATGTTATAGGCAAAGGTCGATATGCAGTCTATTCCCGGAATGACTGGTTTATCCTAGGTTTGACCAAGGCCTTTCGACAAAAGCCGAAGTAAACTCCAATTTCGACCTTTGACTAAAGTGTTTTTAGTCAAACCTAGAAGTACCTAACTTTTTAGTCAAACGTCGAAAGTAAAATAATCTGTTTCGGACTTTGCCTAGCCGATCCTAGAAGCTAAGGTAGACTCGGTCAAACGTCGATTCGTCGCACTTGTTACATGTTTAATGACTGTATAAATTAGTCTCCTAGATTAGACAAAAAATCGTTAGTGAAAGGTAGAAAAACGTCATTTATTTGGAGTTTGACTAAGATTTTATGTCAGACCTGAGGTTTGACTAGTCAAACCTAGCAACGCCAGAGCATCGATATTTGACTATAACATATTGTTACAACTTAGCCAAAATTCCACGAAGCACGCCGACAAATGTGAATGCACACCTGCCACCATTAAAGCGCAGTTTATTACCTGTCCGTATTTGGACTTCTTTTGTTTACTTTGTATTTAATATTTGTAATTAGAAAAGCCACCTATTGTGTATTGTAATGCTTTATGGTAGGCAGTGGCCAGGTGAGATTCTTAGAAACCATTGTTTACACGGTCGTGACATATTGTAAGCTGAGTATAAAGGAATGCCCGAACGGAGAGATCGGCAGTCAAGCGACGATTACGATACGAGCAAGACGTGTACATTCGATAAGCTATATACTGACGGACTATGCGCGTGTTATTTAGTGCAGTTTGTACTGGTTGTGTCCAGTTATATTTGTACCTGTGTTATACGTGTTTGTATAGTTCTAATAAATTCTATAGTAATTCCAACGGCATTTCAATTCGAGTTCCGTAACTCGTAACAATATATACATTAATGTGGCTATGCATTAAGCACTTAATTTTTAATATTTTTAATAAGACTCATTTGGCCAAGCATAAACCTTTAGCACTAGCGCAGATGAAGCCCCAACATTAAGAGGAGAATTGTTAAAATCGTACGAGAAAGTGAAAAGGTTAAGGTACAAAATGAGTGATTCTTTTCATTTAGCATTAAAAAGATTTTATAACACAGAGGAAGATACAAAGAGAGAGCCATTGTTAGACAATCAAGACAAGGCTTTTATTGATGATAATGTAGCGTTAGGATATGGCTCTTATATTAATATCGATAAATATGATCTCAGTTGTGATCCAGTATATTTTTTACCTCATCATTCTGTTTTGAGACCAGATAAAAAGACTACCAAGTGTTGAGTAGTATTTGATGCATCTATGCTAACCAGTAAGTCTCGGTGTCTCAATGATTTGTTGCTAAATGAAGGGCACAGGCAAAGAACAGGGAATGTTTTAATGAATAGATTTTGAGAAAAACGCAATTAAAAGTTTAGAAGTATATATTTTTTATTGAGATCGGCGTATGCAGTCACTTTTACTTAAAACTAATTAAGTGTTTATTTAATGAATATAACTGTGTAGTTATGTTGGACTTTTTAGTTATTAAAAATATTAAAATTTAACAAAAATTAAATAAAACAATCTTGGAAGAACAGAAAACAAGTAATGTCCAATTCAGTCATCAGCAGCATCTTTAGTCTTGGAATCATATTCTAATGGTTCGTAAAATACCTGTGCTTCTCTGGTACAAGATGGCATCAGACACATCAAGTCTTCATAATTAAGTTCACTTATGGGCAAATAATTTTATATAAAAGTTAGTGATTGGGAAATAACCTACCATAGACAAAGATTTGCTTTCAATAGAGTATAGAAAAATAAATTTTGTGACATTCCCTGTTCTTTGCCTGTACCCTTCAAATGGTCCTACAGTATAAAGAGATTTAATTGATATTTTATTATTGTTTCGATTAGGCTCATATCTTTTCAGTACAGATTGGACGAGCATGTTTAGATGTATCGGTTTAAAACCTATGTAAGCTAGAAGATATTATTTATGAATGGAGTGGTCTAGATTTACAATTGAATCTGGAATTTCGGTTTTTATTTTCAGCCTACTTCACCGACCGCTATATCTTCGGAACCTGACGTCCAATTACAATAAAATTTATATGGGACTATTTTGAAGCTGTTCCTAAATGCAACGCAAAAGGAGTTATCACAATCGTTTCAGAAACAACAAAAAATATGAACACACATAAAAAAATAATTTACACGGCGTATTAAAAACTTTCTGAATTCGGTTGAAAAATAAATCAATTTTCAGTGGTTTATCTGACTTAAATGTATTGAACACGTATGAACTAACCCTTAACGCCTACTTGTGAACCGTTCAATTGGAAATACAATAGGTATTAGGGGGTTCGAACGAGGAGAAAGTCAAAAACGCGTAAAATCTAAATTGGTTTCGACTTAATTGAATTTTTAGTTCAATCCTGATTGGAAAATGGATTTTAAAGATTATTTCTGATTAATAAATAATGTATATATTAACGAACCAGCATAATAATAATAATACCGGTTGTTCTCGTCTTGCTAACAGCAAGTACTTGCACAGGCACAACCTAGTAGCCAGGATCATCCACCAGCAACTTGCTCTTAAATACGGACTTGTCTCGTCGGAGTTACCTTATAACCAATACAAGCCCGAGCCTGTTCTTGACAATGGTCAATATCTGCTCTACTGGGACCGATCAATTATCACAGAGAGGACTATTGTCGCCAATAAGCCTGATATTGTGATAGTTGATAGATGTCGCGATTCCCCATGATGGTAACCTCGTGAAAGCCGAGAAAGAAAAACAAAGTATATTGACCTCGCTCACGAGGTTGCTGCCATGTGGAACTTGGACTCTACAATCATAGTACCGATAGTGGTGTCAGTGAATGGACTAATAGCGAAGAGCCTTGACCGACACCTTGAAAGGCTCTTGCTTGGTAGCTGGGTGAAGGGTCGGATGCAGAAGGCAGCCCTGCTGGACACGGCCCGTATTGTGAGGAGGTTCCTGTCGCTGGAGCCTTAACCACCGGTAGCTTGGACCCTAGGCCCTGTTGCCGGCGGAGATCGATTTTTTACATTTTTTTTTAATATATGTTATTTTTTGTATATAGTATGTATATAAAGAAAAATATGTGAAATAATAATAACAGCCCATAAACGTCTCACTGCTGCGTTCGGGTATCCCACTATAGGGGAACGGAGAGTATACCCGCGACGCTTGTTACGGCGGCTTGGCAGATTTGACACATCGGTTATCTCGATTTGCAGGTTGCATCACGATATTCTCCTTCACCGTTGCTAGCACGTGGTAATTGTAACAATATGCACATTGGGTCGACAAACTGCCTGAGAGGTGCATGCGCTCCGGCTAGGACTCGAACCTGCGCGATTTGAGTGTATGACGACGACAAGATAATTTTAATTAGCTCGCAAAGAATGTGGAGGGAAATTTTGAAATTGGAACGTACCTATTTTTAATTATAAATAATCATATTTTCGAAACAGATTATATATAACTGGCCAGTCTCTCATACATTAAAACCTTTTTCGAAATACTTTCTGAGTGGCCTGGTATTAATTTGCTTAAAACCGACATCAAAAAATCCCAAATTACATACGATTAATGACGAACCACCCCTTGCGTTCAACCCCAGTTGGGGTGAGTTCTTTGTGATAGGGTGCAGCTTGTTATTGCAAATTATTTATTTATTTTCAAAAATATTTAGGGGCGGGTAGTGTAAGATGTAATTTGGGATGAAATGCCTTTTAAGTCTAAATAGTGAAATATCAAAAATAGTTGCGGCCACTATTAAGGAAAGCAAAGTTTTTATGTTACAGGATTATGTATTGCAAAATGGAAGTCTAGTTTGAACCATAAATCAAAAAAATAAAGAAGAGATCTAGGCTCTAATTCGAACAAGTATTTATTTTTTATTTCGATTTGACAACGTATTTGACACTCATTACACCTGCACACACTTCATCCTTTTATGATAACTCTTTTACAGTGCAGGCTGTCAAACTTTGGAATGCGCTGTCGCTGTATTTAAGACCGCACTCAGAAAACAGTACATATTCTTAAATATTTATTTGTAATTCTTATACTATAGACTAATTAATATATAAATAAATATGTTTATCTGTGTTTAATTTATAAAATAATTTAAGTATGTGAATTTTATTTATAAAATGTGTAGTTTAAGTATATTTGTTTAAGATCTATCTAATAATCCGAATGAATGAATGAATTTTTATTCATAGAAATACAGGTAATAGTTGTACAAAGGATGGTAAACATCTGCCCACCTACATCGTCAGATTAGATTAATCTAGTCCTTAAGTTAGGTTGCCTGGAAGAGATTGCTTTAAGCGATAAGGCCGCCTATTGTTTTTACCAAGACAATATTGTTATTGTGCATTTTTAATATTGTATATTTGGTGAGCAATAAAGTGTTATCTATCTCTCTCTCTCTCTCTCTCTCTCTCTCTCTCTCTCATATTCTGAATAGGTGTCATCTTTATAGCTAGATATTACATCACACGTTAAGGGGTGGGAGGGAGGAGGTCGATGAAGTGTGATATTGTGTGACAAGGGGTGGGAGGGGTCCTAAATTTCATGACATCACCTTTTAACATTCATAATTAAGCTTTATAACACGTAATTTTAACTATTAACGAAAAAATTTCAAATATTTCCAACTCCATCTATATGAGCAGCGTTTAAATTATTAAAAAATAATTTAAATTGAAATAGAACTCATTTCGGAACTGCTGTTGTTATTTAATAACTAGGTGTGCCTCCGACTTTGTCCGTGTGGAATATTTTTCGCGGCACCCTAAAAAACGTAGCCTAAATTACTCCTTATAACATCAGCTGGTGAAAGTCCCATCAAAATTGGTCCAGTCGTTTCAGAGCTGGAACACCAAGACAGACAAAAATTCTGAAAATTGCATTTTCGGAATCTCCTGCTCCGAATTATCCCTCCTGAATTTTTTCACATTTTTATTTTGACATTACAAACAGACACTTCAATTTTATTTATCTGTACAGATTTCTTGACGTGAAGTTGCGTGCATTTGTGATGTCACACTAGAGGGGAAGGAGTCTCACGAATGTGACCAGCTGTGGCGAGGGAGGGGTCAAAAAATCGTGGAATTCGTGTGACGTAATTCGTGCCCCAAATACTATGTTTGGAATTTTTGTCTATCGCGTTGGCTTCGACGTTGGTGTTGCAAACGTCTATAAGCGACGGTAACCACTTGCCATGATATACGGCCCAATATCTACTTGTCAGATTCCCAATAAAAAAATAACACCAAGTATTGATCAAATTTTCTTCTGTTTGGACACCGGGTTGCTTGGAAGTGATCGTATTTACGATAAGGCCGCCCGTTGTTCCAATACAAATGTATCCATATCTATCTAAGTTTAAGTTTATGGTGAACAATCTCAGACCATTAATAAACGGACAAAGTTTCGGACTCTCAAAGTGAAGCCGGCTAAAGCATGCCGATCACGCCGCAGTGCGTTATTAGAAACTCAATATGAAATGTCCAGTTCCAAGATTTTACTATTCATTCACTTACCATATCTACCATAGGTTGAATTTTGACATTACTTGTATGGAGCTTATGTCAAATTTTAACTGATAGTGGACGCGTTCCTTCCGTATCTCACAACGACCCATGTCAGGAGCTGGGTCGATGTGGGCGTTGACCACAGAGCATTGTGTCTATCGATAGACATTGAAAAAGGCGCGATTTTCAAATCAACCAATGACATCGTGTATTTCGTCGTTAATGACATCAACGCGCCATAATCCATTCCACTAGAGTGTGACTATTTATTTGTTGTAATGTGTCTGGAAAACTAACACGTAAGTCGTCTATAGTGTGAGCTTGACTTAAGAAGCTTTCTATACATGAAGGATCCATCCATCTAAGCGCTCCACATGTGCTGTATGAAGCGCTTCGAGGAACTTTAACTTATTTGAGAGCTCCGGTGTAGCCGGGGCTGTGTGACGCGACATTATAGACTACGAAATTAAGCGAATTTGTGAAAAATATACAAAATGCGATGGTAATACGCGACTTGGTCTAGGAACTAGTAAAACACGTATGCTATGCGGGGCAAGCGAGAAAGTAAGAAAATACGTGTGAGATGCGGCTTGTTGGAACAACGAATAGAGCACACGTATGCGATGCGGGGAAAACGAGAAAATGTATGAAATACGTGTGATGCGGTGCGAAACTGTCCAAATCGTAGGATGATGTGACGACAAAGTAACGACCGCAAGCACTCGTTGTGAGCCTCTGTGAAATGAAGGCAGTAAGGCAAATGAACAGTCGATAAGACATAGGTGGGTACCTATGTCTCAGTGAGTGAACGGTAAAGAGTTTTCATTAATTCGTTTTCTTTTCAGATGCGGCATCCGTTACGTACCAGTAGCGTGGGCTGATGGGCACCATGGGAGGGACCTGGCTGGTGCTAGCAGCCGCGCTCATCGCGGCGCAAGCCCAGAACAACAGAAGTGAGTTGATGGATTCAAAGTATTTTATTCAGACTTTTATGACATTTTGCTCTAATTGCAAGGTGTTGCACACAAATAGTGTAATGAAATGAAAACATGCAATTTGTAAAATTATGTAAATTGATTGTGGACACGTACGTCTTGTAATGGTAACAAATAGACATGTGCGCCGCGCTCCGTGCACGAGGTGCGTATGGTAGTAAGAAGATGGTTGAATTGTAAACAGTATCTGGTTGCGCCAAGGAACACCTTCTAAATTTTCCCTCCCCATCCCCGCCATCAATAAAAATAATAAACTTTAAATGCAGAATGCGCAAACAATAGCAACACATCGTGTCAGTGACGTAACTGCAAATATATAATTGGAACACGCCATAAAGGGCAGGTTCCTATACTATGTATGTCGCATCGCCCAAAATACTCCGTCTGCCGTTCCACAAGGCAACCGCAGTCGTTATGGTCGTGGTGAAAAGTCACTAATTATGTCATCATTTGCTATCACACAACGACCCACGTCAAGAGGTGGGTTGAAGTGGGCGTTGACCACAGAGCATTAATTCTCTCTATCGTTTGACATTGAAAAAGGCGCGATTTTCAAATCAACCAATTACAGTTGTGTATTTGAAATCAACGCTCCATAATCCGTTCCACTAGAGTTTATGATTCTAACGTCCGCAAGCAAGTGGAACAGGAAATAATCGCGGTCGTTGTGAGTCTTCTGTAGGACGTAGCCAAGGAAAACCACTTTTAATTTGATTACAACAACAACTTTAATTCATCTAAATCAAATCCTAGTGAAGTGTGTGAACCCCCTGGGGGACGATTACGGCGAGGTAAGTTTTCCCTTGCTTCTTCTTTCGTGTCCCTTTGCCTACTCCCGTCGCTCGCATCGCGTCCGCAACATCAGTACCATTTTCTTATTTTTTAATGTTACCAAGGATGTCTAGCAGAATTTGAAGTAAAAACTTTCCGTCACAATTTGCCGCTAATATATACCAATCAACCGCCGACATGACAGGTTTGTAATGGTTCGTTTAGCTTATTTTAATCAAATAATTGTTTTGTTAATTATCACAAGGTGTTAAAGCTCTTGATTACAAAATTATGGTCGTTCTTATTAAATCAAACAGTAGTTTATGTTCACATAAATATTACACATTCGCATGTATAACAGTGTAGGTTATGTTCATAAAATGCATATGTCGGGAATAAAGCAACTTTACTTGCACTAGTGCTATGCTTTACATAGTATTGGGCATAATGTTGGAGTTCCTAGAGTTCAGATAATGAATGAATGAATGAAAACATTTTATTGTTCACCAGAAATTAAAACTACGTACAGTAAATGTTGATTAAAGGGCGGCCTTATCGCTTAAAGCCATCTCTTCCAGGCAACCCCCTAAAGTAAGCAGTAAGCAAAATATTAAGACAACAGTGGTGGTGAAGACAATAAATAATATGACACCTTCCAAGAATATGTGAAAAATAAATAATAATATACTTCATATACTATACAAAAATAGTATATATCATACTATATATAGAATCAGCAGCATTAGACTTACGAGGACCAAAGATATTTAGTAACCATTAGTTTAAAAAAACTATATGGCTTTAGCTTGTCTGATGTTGAGTGGCAGTGAGTTCCATAAACGGACAGCTTGTACCCTGAAAGAGTTATCAACAAAGGAAGAAATGTGTACAGGTGTCATTAAGGAGAGATTATTACTAGAGCGCAAATAACGGGAATGAGAAAGATGTAGGAAATCAAAACGAGGATATTGTACAAAAGAGAGAGTAAGTGAACATTCCGGCGAAGGCGAATAGGTAACCATTTAAGCTTCTTGCGATATTTGGAAACATGGTCATATTTGCGCAACCCAAATATGACCCGTATATAGACATACATAACCTTGTGAAACTTTTACTCTATGTAGCCAACACGCAGTTTTTGTAATGATAATTATCATTCTAAAATTTCTTCTACCTATACTGAGATATTTCGTCATAAACACTATTTTTAACACTACATTAAGCAAATTGTTAATACGGAATTCAATCTGACTATATAGTATAAATCGGCGGGAAGACGGCCATCTTGCAAACGATATTAAGGAAATGGCGTCGCGTCCGGAAGCGCCGCTAAAATGACGGCAACGACATAGAAACTGCCAACTTCCGGCGGCGACGGGGTAGTTTATCTACTGATAAATAACTAGCTATCTCTCCCTTTTTAACCGACTTAAGGAAATGAGGTGATTCTCAATTTGTCGTGTGAATAACTACAACGGTTTCTATTTGATTTTAAGAAATTTCTGCTATATGTTCTGAACTGAAAGTGTAACACCAAAGACAGTTATATGGGACCATTCTGAAAGTATCCTGAATCGAACGGCAAAAGTATTTTCAGCATGGGTTTAGAAACAAAAAAGTTATGGCTGAATATACATGGCAGTGAAGCGTGGCCTGTACTTTTTGTTAAATATATTTATTCAAACAAAACATACATAATTTTTATATATCTACATCTAAAAACCCGAAAGGGTTTGGCGAAGATGCTAAGATGCTATAAATACAATTAATAAATATGAGGTAGTTTGAGTTATTACAACAAGTGAGACAGCAAACATTAATACGTGACACTGTGCTCTATTTTTGTCATGTATATACAGGTGAGGATGTAGTGTGTTATTTTTTTGTGAATAAATTAAGTTAGTATAAATAATAGAGATATATAATTTTATATTTCACAAGAGTTGTATGCGATGGAGATGAATATACTGCGGTGGATGTGTGGAGTCACGCCCAAGGACCGCGTTAGAAACTCTCCCATCCGCGGCAGCCTCAATATCCGTGACATAGCGGAAACACTACAAGAGAGTCACGTCACAAGTAACCCACGTTGGTACGGCCACATTTTAGGAAACCGGCTAGGAACAAATGTCTAGCCATGGCACCTCCGTCAGGTCCCAGTCGAAGGGTTTTTTTTTTATTCGCCTTCTCCTCCATCATTGTTTAAGTTAGAGGTTATTTCTTTACATTTTTTCTTTTTATTTATCTTAACACTAATTAACACAGGAAGGTAGGGTATAGGTTCTTTATCTTTATTTCATTTTTCTTACTTTTTCTCTTATTTTCTTTTCTTTCCTTTTTCCAAAAAACTTATAACTATTACATTTATTACTAATTTTACACTTTTTATGCTTGTTTTATATCTTTACATCTATGTTATATTTGCCTATCAATTTTATACATTTTATCGTCTATTATATTATATTACATTTTTATTTTTATCTATTTATATGTACTTACTTGCTAGGGGTTATTTGTATTACTTTTACTGCTCTTATTACTAAACACTGTTCATACATATCTAATAATATGTATGCAGTGTTAATTGTTGGCGTTTCTTTTGACTACTTTTTCTATTACTTTAGTCGCGAAATTGACAAAGACCTCCCTCTTCTTTTTACCAAGCAACTCGTGTACTTCATTTCTACATATGTTGGTACGTAGGACGCATTCCGCGTTGTCCAGTCGAAGGGTTAGGCCCAAGAAATGCTGGCTTGACATCGTAAAATATGACATGCGTTCCAATGATCTCTCAAATAGGGATGCAGAAGACGGCGCGAAGTGGAGAAGAAAATGTAGGAAATTGCCTGAAAGAAAGAAGGAAAGGAAAGAAAATGCCCTGAACGCAACCTGGAATTTATCGCTAAGATGATGACGCTACATACAATTAAAAATACATATACGATTAATTGAGAACTTCCACCTTGTTTGTAGTCATTTAAAAATACCCCATACCTTAAAAATTACTGAAAGGACAATTTTTTCTACATCATATTTCAAAAGTTAAATTAATTTTCTAACAAGTTCGCTTCTACATACTTTAATCTCTAGTAAAATAGTGGGTCCGACTTATACTTGACATATATTTAAAAAAGAAAAGAATAAAGCAAACGGAAGTCCATTTAGAAATGTCAAATCCACTTCTTCTATTAATAAATATGCAAACTTCGCAAGAACAAAACTTTTTATTATAAATCAAAGTATCGGAAATAAGTTGCACGGCTATATTCCTTTTGCGGACAATCTGAATATTCCCTCTGGAACTTGCTTAAGTATTTTCTGAATGAATTGAATTATAAATGGGTATTATTATTATTATAACTACACTGTAAGTGAATTCACAAGAAATGCATATCATATTTAACCACTTTTCATTAACTGGGCCGTCTGCCCTTTTTTTTATTGCACAGCAGACAGGACGACCCGCCTGATGGAAAGCGGTTACCATCGCCTATCGACTTTGTAATTCGAAAGAATTACTTTTATTAATAGTAATTTAATTAATATACTTATATGTGAACACAGTTTTCCAGGAAGACATTTTTTACATGAGAGCTTAGTGATGTCTATGTTTAATAGTGATGTGCATTGTAACTCAAATATCGAATTGATTCGATTTCCAACATATAACACCATAGGTGCTGCCATGTGCTGCCGCTGTCGAAAACGAGACTAAAGGTTGGCTACTTATGCGGAACACAACTCACAGATTTTATGGAGGAATATTCTAGACCAGTGTGGTAGACATCCAGGGAGTAAATACCCTACCACCTGACTGTGGGTTGTGTTGTCGCTTTTTACGACAAGCCGCCCCAACGCAAGTAATTGTATTCTTTCTCCATTCCAGCACAAACAAAAACACTCTGTCAGGCGCTTGACAATATTTTCAATTGATTTAGCGGATATACAGACAAACGTGAAAATCAAATTTCTTTTATGCTATGTAAAGTAGAATGAATAAATATTATCCCATGCTTAGAATAAAAGCAAAACTAAAAATATTACTTTAATATTTATGATAGCACCGATACATTTATTTTATTTGTCTTAAAATAAATCAAAAAATAAACACGATTTAACAATTAAAATCGTCTGTCGCGGCAATTTAAATCCGGAAGTGACGTAATAGCCGCGGGGACCGCTTCCGGAGTACGGACGCTATATTTATCGTTTCCGGTTGGACGGATGTTATGTTTAGCGCCTTTTTCTTTGCCATTGCTATTGGTGTCTTAAATTGACGCTATATTAACTAATGGCCGATTCCTATAGGTTGGGTTATGAATATTTCGCGTATGAATAGAGCGCGTGCCTTTAGTATCTCACAACGCCCAAAATACTCCGTCTGCCGTTCCACATGGCGACCACGGTCATTATGGTCGTAGCGAAAATGTCACTAATGACGTCATTATTTTCAATCAGACAACGCTCACAACGACTCATGTCAAAAGCTTGGTCGATGTGGGCGTTGACCACAGAGCATTAATTCTCTCTATCGATAGACATTGAATAAGGCGCGATTTTCACATCATCCACTGACATTTGTATATGACATCAATGCTCCATAATGCGTTCCACTAGAGTTTATGATTGTAACACCCGCAAGCAAGTGGAACGGAAGAAATCGCGGTTATGAAAGTGGTCCTTGTGAGTCCCTTCTGGAACGTAGCCATAATAGTTAACTAACGGCCGGTTCCTATAATTGTAGGATTGTGAATATTTCCGAACGTATTAGTGATTTTGCATAGAGTAGTTGAGAGTGTTTCCGAACGATCGAATAGAAAACACTTTATTGTGGGGAGTTTTTGGCGGAAACTGAAAGGAGATGTTGTGCTGTGCAGATTTATTTTCTAAAAATGTGTAAAATTACCCTAAAATGAACAATAGTTGTAGGATATTGATAGTTTTTGAGTAGTAATTATGTGTTTTGTGAGAAATGTGAACTGTATAGTCAAATGTGGCCTTTTGAGTTGTCACAAGAACTCCGTTGAATGGCACCAGCTGATAACCTACAGTTCAGCTGTGCTACACATGGGCTTAAGAAAATGAAGAAGCTACATTATAATCTAAGATCTGCCTTAAAGGTCTAGCTGCCGAGCCATAACCTAAATAAATGTTTATACACTTTATTGTTCACCAAAATAAACAATTACAATAATTTTACGACAAAACAAACAACAACTTATGTCTAGGTATAATTAATTTAAAAAATATAAAATAAAAGAGGAAGAACAGTACAATGTGGACAGTAAACAGCAAAGTTAAGAAAAATAGAAAAATATATATTTTATTATAAAATTAAGATAATGGTTGGTAGAAGTGAATCGATGTGTACGGTGTGTGAGTGAGAAAGATAGATGATGAATGAAAAGAAGGTTTGAAAAGACAAACAATGGACGGTACTGGCAATAAGGACAAGAGACGATCATATTTGAGCGCGTGTTGAGAGCTAGCGCTGAACGAAGGACGATGGGATAATTATAAGAATACGAATAAGAAATCTTCTGCCTTTGACTAAATTTAAAACCAAATTAAAAAGTATCTTGCTTAAAAAGGGATATTACACTATTGTGTATTGTTTATTGTGTACTATTATACACCTACATCGCCAGATTAGTGAAGAATTTATTTTAAGCTAGGTTGCCTGGAAGAGATCGCTTTTAGCGATAAGGCCGCCTGTTGTTTTGCCAAGAAGTTTTGTAATTATGCATTTTATTTCTGTATTTGTTTATTTTGGTGAGCAATAAAGTGTTATCTATCTATCTACTATTGAAGAATACCTAAATGATAAATAAAACTTCATTTAAATAGCAGCTCGCTCCATCCTCTTATACAATCGTCTGTAGAACATTTTAATTTTGCCAAACATGTAAGGAATTTATGGAGATATCTTGCAGTACAAGCTTTTAGTAGTCATTATTATAACAATAATAAAATTTCTTCTTTCTTCTTGCTGTGTCTTTTTCTTCCTGAGCATGCACTGTTTGCTACGACTCCATTAATTCTTCGAAAAGTAATTCTGTAACATAATTCTGTATAAAATGTATAAAAAAGAACTTGAGATATAAATATAACTAGCTGATACCCGCCCGCTTCGCGCGCCGTAAAGGAATTTCGTAAAATCCGTTCTTAGCTGACCTCTACTTGGCGAAAGAAAGGCCCATGGAAAATTTCAAGTCTATAGGTATTACAAAAGAAAAAATAAAATAACAATGTATTTATTTCAATAAGTCCATACATGTAAGTTACCGGGGCTTCCCAGAAAGTAATCAGATGATACTTGTGTTAGGAAACCTCACTCTTCCTATGTTGCATAAATTTTAAGACTATCAATTCGCTGGATTACAGAGTACTTTTACAAATATTTAAAGAAAATAAAGAAAGAGATAAATATATGGGTTTCGAGTAGTTGTGTCCGCAGTGGGTGTGTGTGTGTGTGTGTGTGTGCGTGTGTGCGTGTGTGCGTGTGTGCGTGTGCGTGTTCGTGTGCGTGTGCGTGTGCGTGTGCGTGTGCGTGTGCGTGTGCGTGTGCGTGTGCGTGTGCGTGTGCGTGTGCGTGTGCGTGTGCGTGTTCGCGTGCGCGTGTGCGCGTGTGCGCGTGTGTGCGTGTGCGGGTGGTAGTTTGAATGGAACACAATATTGTAGTTCCTGAGATATCGTATATATATATAATATATAAAGAAAAACAACTTTTAGCTAGACGTATTGCTGAAGAGTTTCTTGCCGCTTCTTCTCCTTAACAGCAATAACACGTTGCGAAGCGGTGTACATAGACTAAGAAGTAAAATTAAATTTTAACCTATATGTATGACGTTCAAAAAGTGTCCTCCAGTGGAACTTATTTTGAATTAAAACTTTTGAATTTGAAATATGTTTTAATCGAAAATGTAAGATCGAATAAGAAGATTAAAGTTTTATTTAAAAAGTGAAACAGTATGACTTTTGACATTGGATATATGGAGCTTATGTCAAATTTTAACCGATATTAAGGCAAAAGAACGGCCGGTAGGTTATTGCTATCCATACAGGTAATGAGAAAGAATACAATTTCCTGTAGCCGGGTCGGTATGTCGTAAGAGACTACAAAACAACCCATAGCCAGGTGATGCCTACCACCCCCAGTCTAGAGTATGCCGCCTTGACAACCTTGACTTTTGTTCCGTCATTAGTGGCTAGCATTCAATCTCCGTAGAGCAGCAGCACATTCGTAGCACCTTTGGGGTTACAAATGTCCATGGGCGATGGTAATCGCTTTCCATCAGTGGGGCCCTCTGTCTGTCTGCTCAACTCATGCACTACGAAAATGATTAAAGTCACATATCAAAACTTCTTTTTAACAATTATGTCCGTCGTTATGTTTTTGACACTATTTTTTCTCTTCCAGATGATGGTCCGAGGTTTCTATCCAGGGGTCACTCCTTTAGGACTGTAGTGGGAGACACTTTACTACTGCCATGTCAAGTTCAAAATTTAGGTAAGTTGAAACCATGGAGGTTAGAAGTAAAGAGTCATCTTATATGGACGAGAAATTGAAAAATATGTATATAATATTTTCTTAAGTTTTCGCGACTTGTATACATAATAAAACTACGTTTTATCGGTTTTAAGCGCGGTAATTTATTTGATTTTTGTTGTTCTGACGTTTCGGCCACTTTTCAGTGGCCGTGATCACGGAAGACAGATGTCAAGTGACACTTGACATCAACAAAAATCAAATAAATTGCCGCGCTTAAAACCGTTAAAACATAGTTTTATTAAATATGTATGTGTGTATATAACCTCAATTACATACTGCGTCTAAAATAATTTAACATAATGCTATGAGAAAACGTGTAGTAAATAATCGATGAGAAATAAAGTTCTTTAAATAACCCGAAAATGATGATGATACCAAAATGGTTACGAGTTTCTAAATATTAATTTTCTTGATGATTCCAGGATCCCTGGTCCTCTTATGGAGAAGGGGTCCAGCAGTGCTGACTGCTGCGAGCCTGATGGTCACCAGGGATGAGAGATTCAGACTAGTAGATGGATACAACTTGCAGATAACTGACGTAGGGCCACAGGTAAGGTTTTCTACAACTGTAATCATATTGTTGGGTTTAGGACCACATGTAAGGTTCTCTACCACTGTCATATTGTTGGGTTTAGGACCACAGGTAAGGTTTTCTACCACTGTAATCATATTGTTGGATTTAGGACCACATGTGAGGTTTTCTACCACTGTAATCATATATTTTTTAAATTTACATACAAAGCAACAAAAAAACAACATATATTTTATAAATAGTCTTATATTCTATATGTTGTTAATATGGTCATGGCTTGGCAGCTAGGCCTTTAAGCCAGATCTTTTATATTATAATGTAGTTTCTTCATTTTCTTAAGCCTATGTGTAGCACAGCTGAACTGTAGGTTATCAGCTGGCGCCATTCAATGGAGTTCTTGTGACAACTTAAAAGGCCACATTTGGCTATACATTTCACATTTCTCACAAAACACATAATTACTACTCAAAAACTATCAATATCCTACAACTATTGTTCATTTCAGAGTAGTTTTGCACATTTTTAGAAAATAAAACTGCACAGCATAACATCTCCTTTCAGTTCCCGCCAAAAACTCTCATTATATTTGAATTTGCCAATGGCCATAGACAATGTGTCAATTTCATTGAAGTGTGTATTGTAAGACTCTACCATTCGACGAAGAGGTGCGCATAATCCAGTACTAGTACCACAATTGCTCAAAGCAAATAAGTGACATTTGCGCACCTCCCCTTTTATTACAGTTCTAGGTACAGCATAGCATATGTGTCTCACAACATTAGTACAACTGAAGTTGTTGTTGACTATCTTATACAGAGTTACAACTTCTAAATACCGTGTTAGCATTTTATATTTATCAAGTAGTAAAGTGTATGTTAGATTCTATATTGTTGAACCTTGTAATTTTGTACTGAAATAGGAAGTTTAAAAATAAGTGCAATGTCATATTTTTCGCTATGTTCGTTTATCCTACGGGGATAAAGGATATCCTAGGTGTTGACCTGGGCAGGATATGAGATATCTCTATGTCAAGTTTCATTTAAATCTGCTCAGTAGTTTTTAGTAGCCTCGTTCCACTTCAATGGACAGGCAGCTTTAGTCCCCCCCCCCCCTCCGATTTTTCTATTTATGTATTTATCAGATTCACGGCGTGCGAACGACACGACACCGAGTATAACACAATAATCTGAAATATTAGAATCAAAGTTTATTACACTAGAATTATTACAATTACAATATTAAATACAGTACAATAATACACAGAAATATTAGGACAACTCCAAGAGTTGCATCCACGCTTGTCAGGCGTCGAGCAGCAATTTGCCCTCAAGAATATCATATAAGATATATATCATATATATCATATAATATAAGAATTATCAAGCAGTAATTATCGACCACAAGACTACTTGGTTGGACTGGTCGGTTGAAGACTGTTTCAAGAATATCCCCCTCTCTGCCCAACACCGCGTATTTAAGGTCCTCGTAGCGCGCCGTAGTGACAATATCCGATAATGTTTTGGCGCCACTTCAGTTCCGCTTTCTTCATAAAACCAACTTCCGCCATCCATATTAACTTCCAACTTCCGGTTACTCCATTTCCGATATTCGTCGCTTGATAATAAATGCCTCTACGTTGACATCCGATTATATGACTACTTCCGTCATATGGTTATAATAACAAATACGATTCCTACATATTTATTTATATTAATTCATTAGCAAAAATATTTGTGTCTGAATACAAATACGTAGTCATAATTACCATTATAAAAATTTCAAATTTACAATAAATATTATCCGTTTTATAAAATATTATGTTAATAAAGAACAAAAATAATAATATGCCTCTTTGATAAGGAATGCTTCAAAGTTACGCTTAAAGGATTGCTTTTATATTTATTCAACTTTAGGTCATTCACTAATATTATAAGTTATTCTTAAGGTACACTACAACATAAAAATCACTAAATTAATGTCACACACAAGAACAAAATAAACCATAAGCGTGTATGAACCTAAAAACTTTCATAGAAATTAAGTTGTAAAAAAGGATACGGAACTCGAGTCCGTAGAGGAGTTAAAAAAAAAACTTTAGGTCAATAGATAGTTTGTTGAAAATTTCAATAGCCTGCTATGTGAAACTGAAACTGAAGAGTAACTTCATTCGATTTGAATTTGGCGCGCATAGTGGTATTATCATAGTATATGTCAAGTGTCACTTGTACATCAATCACACTTGTCAGAGTTTTTGGCGGGAACTGAAAGGAGATGTTGTGCTCTGCAGTTTTATTTTCTAAAAATGTGTAAAATTACTCTAAAATGAACAACAGTTGTAGGATATTGGTAGTTTTTGAATAGTAATTGTGTATTTTTGTGAGAAATGTGAACTGTATAGTCAGATGTGGTCTTTCGAGTTTTCACAAGAACTCCATTGAATGGCGTCGGTTGTAGCCTGCAATACAACTGCGCTACTATACGAAGACCTTTACATCAGAATTGGCTGTATGGACTAAAATCCCTTTGCCTGCCTTTGTGGCGAATTCTACTACTAATTTTTGTCAGTTAGAACAATATTTATTTAATACATGTACAAAACATGTTTTAAATAAATATTGTGTGTAAAACACATGCGAAAATTATAAACAAATTAAATAATACATATTTAAACCTGCCGCTGTTATCGATGGAATAAACTACAGCGCTAGTGTGCTCCATTTAAGCATTTCTACAGTATGCAGCTGTGATTCTTCTCTCGTTAGAGAGTATTAGTGTTCTGTGGTTAGAACAATAAAACAAATTTACAAAGTGTCACTTACAATTCCTAAACGTATTAGATTAATTGAAATTGTGAATGTAATTAGCTCTAAATGTTGTTTCTCTTTTCAGGTGAGTTGCGTAATTATACATTCACATACAAAAACAGTATGTATCGTATTGTATTTAATAATAAAAACTCTTTTCAGAGCAACCGTTACTTTTTTAATTTACGAACAAAAAGACAACCACAATATATATATATATATATTGTAATATGGACCAATCTGACTCCATCAGTCGTTTGGTCCATACCCTCAAAATTTTAAGGGTTTATGGACCGATACATAAGAATAGATGAGTCTGGTCAAAACTATAGACCATTTTTTTTGTACGCGAGTATTATTTTTCTCGAAAACTTTAACTTAATTAAGAGTTCACTGCGTTGGCGTTACATTAAAAGTAACTTGACGCAAACCATTGAATTTAAGATTCCGCTTAGAGATAACTTAGCCTTTGTTAAGTCAACTTTGTTTCCCTTTGATTGAAATTCTTAATTATTCCTTGAGAGGATGAGTTTATCCGACTGTTGGTAAAATAAGGTAATGAGTTTAAGTTTTACTTTATAATTTTTAACCGACTTCAACATGGAGATTCGCAACTCGTACGAGATGTCTTAGGATTTTTTTATTTTAATATTTTTAAGTTATGTATATGATTTAGTCTATTATTTATTTAGTCGTGATATCGTAATGGCTAGCGCAGGCGTCCTAAGCTCAAAGGGCGCGGTTTCGATCCTGGCCGGAACGCATGCACCACTTAGGCAGTTTTCTGATCTAATGTGCATATTGTCACAATTACCACGTGCTAACAAAGGTGAAGGAAAACATCGTGATGCAACCTGCACATCGAGATAACCGACGTGTCAAACCTGCCAAGCCGCCTTGGACAAGCGTGGCGGGTATACTGTCCGTACCCCCCTAAAATGGGCTGCTATTATTATTATTATATAGTAATATTATTAAATAGAAAAATAACAATGTAATATTTACATTCAACACTTGATAAAAACAACAAAACAACAAGGCTGTGTTTCATCTCTGTTCAATTTTCTGCCGCGGTACTTTTTTCATGAGACGAATTCTACGTGGACCGACACGTACTTGGCCGTTTTTTTTTCTTAAACTACCCTCGTATTTGTCACGGTCCCACAGGACAATACGCTATTGTACCCTTATAGTGACCCCTTCTTCCACACGATTTGATATGACCCATTGCGAATTATTTATTGTCGAAAAATTCACCCTAATGCGACGGGCGGAATAAGAAACATTTTAATATAGGAATAAAGAAAGAAAGACATATATACATTACCACCCGCGGTTTTGATCGCAGTTATAAAGAAAGAAGAAAGAAATCTCATCTATACTATAACTACGTTTTAACGGTTTTAAGCGCGGTAATTTAGGTAATATAAGTTAGGTTGGTAACCTAAAATGAAAAGAAAAACCTTCCACCCATTTTAATATTATTTAAAACTAGCTTCTGCCCGCGACTTCGTCCGAGTGGAAAGTTTTTTAACTATCCCACGGGAACTCTTTACTTTTTGGGATCAAAAGCATCATATATGTTGTTGACCAGGGATATATAAGCTTCCACCACACAAAATTTCATTTAAATCGGTCCAGTCGTTTCGGAAATTAGCCGGTATAAACAGATCGACAAACAGAGAAACAAAAAACTTGAAATAAATCTAAATTAGTTTATTTCACTTGTTATAATAGCAGCCCACAAATGTCCCACTGCTGGGCTCGGGCTTCCCACTATAGGGGAACGGACAGTATACCCGCCACGCTTGTCCAAGGCGGCTTGGCAGGTTTGACACATCGGTTATCTCGATGTGCAGGTTGCATCACGATGTTTTCCTTCACCGTTATTAGCACGTGGTAATTGTAACAATATGCGCATTAGATCAGAAAACTGCCTAAGTGGTGCATGCGTTCCGGCCAGGATCGAACCCGCGCCCTTTGAGTTTGGGACGCGTGCGCTAGCCATTACGCTACCACGACTTCACTCACTTCTTACAACCCCCTAACTCTGTTTTTAGCATTTTTTTCATCGTACAGAAATTTGACCTCTACAATTTCATTATATGTATAGATTATTAAAGCTAGGCATGTTGCTGAAGAATTTCTTGCGCCGCATCTTCTCTTCAAGCGACAACATGTTCCGAAGCGATGGTGAATTAGATTAGACTATAGGATAATAATAACCATAAACAAAACTAAAACTAAATAATTAAAATGGACAAGTTGGCGGTAGGCGAAATAAAACTTTAACAACACTCATTGACACTTGACATCTTTGTGTTCCGTCATCACGTCTATTGAAAAGTGGCCGAAACGTCTCAATAATATAAATAAAATAAGTTACCGCGCTTAAAACCGTTAAAACGTAGTATTATTATGTATACTAGACGCGAAAACTTACGAAAAAAATCTCCTCATTCTGCCATACGTCCTGTCACACCACAAATCATCATGTCAACCTTCAACAATTCATCACTCTCTTATTGGTCTACCTTTACATTTATACCTGTTATGCTTTCCACACATCTTATACTAATATATAAAGCTGAAGCGTTTGTCTGTTCAATCAAACAGACAAACGCTCCAGCTTTATATATTAGTATAAGATGTGTGGAAAGCAGGACAGTCTGATTTGAAAAATTATTTCAGTGTTAGATAGCCCATTTATCGAGGGAGGCTATAGGCTATATATCATCACGCTAACACCAATAGGGGCGGAGCAGCAATGAAGAATGTTTCAAAATCGGGGGGTTTTGAAAACAAGTTCCACGCGGACGACGTCGCGGGCACAACTAGTCCATTATAAATGTAATTGTATGTTTGTCACGCTTTGACGGAAAAACTACTAGGCTTGTTTTGCTGAAATTTGGCATCTATGTAGGCTCAATATCAAGGATGGTTTTTTTTTAATTTATTCCATGAGTTCAGCAGACAGACAGACGGTCCGCTTGATAGAAAGCGGTTATCATCGCCTATGGACATTTGCAACACCAAAGAGGCTACAGATGCGCTGCTACTCTCTTAAGGGAGACTGGAACCTGGTCACTAATGCCTGAACACAACACAAGGTTGTTATGGCGGCATACTCTAGACCAGGGGTGGTAGCCATCCAGTCAGGCAAATACCCTACCACCTGGCTGGGTGTTGTTTTGTCACCTCTTAAGACAGGCCGCCCGGCTGCAGGAAATTGTATTCTTTCTCCGTTCCTGCACGGATAGAAGTAGAATACTTTTCATCTTAGTGAATGGAATACTTGGTCCCATTCAACCACAGAGGCACATATAACAAACATTTTCGTAAGGTTTTCATTGTTGCTGTTCGTAATACAGAATAATGGCATCGAATTAGAACATAACGCCGGCTTTCGATTGTTACGCCCTTTATAGTTATGAAAAAGTAGTTAAAAATACTAAATTTAGTAGTTTTATTACTGTAATTAAATATAAACATTTAAAATGAATTTATTTCAAACCAATACAGTGAGACGAAATGTTCCATGTCCGAAATCGGGGCAAGTTCGGTTTTCAAGCGTAACGTTTATTATATATCAAAACCAAGAGAATTATGTAGTCTCTTTTTCTCATACAAATTCTATGTAGTGAGAGGGAAAAAGCATCAGTTTCTACGTTTCGTTTGAATTATCTATATTTGTCCACAACTTCGTGGAACTTTGTGGAACTGACTACACTATAGTCGACGCATTTTAAACGGAGTCGTCGGGAAATAAATTTTACTGACAGTAGGAATGTGCACGCAATGCAACCCGTTATTGATACTTTAAGTATCAATAACGCGTGCGCAGGTAGCTAATAGCTACCTGCGCACGCGAGGTCGATGCGTCATCGTGACCTTCATTAGCACTCTGACTCCTAATTGATTGGTCGTTACGAGTAAGTGTTGTTGTTTTTCTATAAATATAATATTTTATTGTTATGACACTCATTACATTACTTACGCTTCGTTACGCAATACGCACAATGGAAAATTTATTTTCTAACGTGGTTTTGAAGAAATTAAATGGTGACATCAACGCTCAAGTTCTGGCTGTAATTCACAACGTGTTCCTGTTTTTAAAAGAATTGAAAGCTGACCCCCAGACTGGGCCAAATGTGTGAGGCATGCCAAGGAGCTCCAAGATGAGGACTCAAGGAAAACTATTTTAAGAGATCAAGCACCACCTCTGATGATTAACCTACAGGAAGGTGACACAGATGGGGAAGATACGGATGAGGATTTTTGAAGAACTAAGAAACATCCCTAGAAAAGATACAAAGAGCCCTTTTCAGGGCCACATTACGATCTATACAGTTTCTCTATGATTACGTCGAAACAAACATTTGATCTTACAAATTAAAAACTTTTATTTTCGCAAATTATTATTCCTATTTATACTTAACATAATTTAGCATATCGATCGTACCTATCCAGTTATCGATATGCACCTCTACAATTCTTACGCACATCACTACACCTCTCCATAAGACCTGTAAGTGCGAGCGAGACAGACAGATAAATATGATTTATGACCCGAAGCCTCAGTTCATAATGCGTCGAATATGGTCTACTAAGACACACACACTCGTTCACTTGTACACATATCACACACATACACACCACATACATATACACAGCCATTCACACATCTATACATTTAAAATATTAACACGAAAATTTCCAAATATATAAACTTTAATATAATTTTCTTCTTATAATGTATAACAAACGAGTTGTCTGGAAGTGGGCGCTAACAACTGCAACACAGTATTATACTACAGCAGCTGTTTGCGATACCAAATTGTTTCTATACACTATGTTAATGGTTTCGAATAAATTCTTTATTTAACCATCAGTGACAGTTCTTCCACAAATTTGTGTAAGATTCAAGCAAGGGGTTTTTTACCAAAAGGGGTTTGAAAGTGCCCACATATTACGGGACTCGTCCGAACAATGTGCACAGCAGAACCGTAACACTCTCCGGATTGCTTTTGTACGTCAGAACGCTAAAGATCACGTCCGCGACTTACGATTTATATGTGCACACTTCGATGGACTTCCCTTATCCAGATACGTTGTAAGCCACGCCTCTCAGCCGCGTCCTTCAGCAGTGACTTATAATATGCACACAACCTTGATTGAGGTTAAAGTTAGAACGAAACCAAAAAGGAAAGTTCCAATATACTCCGCTGCAACCCTGCTAAATGATTCTTTTTTCTATCTGTGCAAGAACGGAGAAAGACTTAATTCCTGCGGACAGGCCTACCGTAAGATCGACTAAAAAACCCACGGCCAGGTGGCATTTTCCTGCTTGGATGACCACCGCCATAACAACCTTGATTTGAATTCCGGCATCAGTGGCCAGGTTCCAGGCCCCCATTCTAGGCCGGCGACACATTGCTAGCATCTCCTGGTATCCATTTTCATAGGCGACAGTAACTACTTACCATTAAGTAAGCCATCAATCTTGTCTGCTGTACTTCATTAATAAAAAATAAAAAGATGTTTACAGAATCCTAATAAACCGCTATTCGAAATTAGAATATCACAAATGTTGCCACAGCATCGTGATATTTCCACCGCTACGACTGTTTATGCCATAATTTTTCCAACCAATTGACTAAATAAGCAAACAACCGCGAAATATCGCGGCGTCCCTCACTAGAAAACCTCTAAACGCGCCCGAAAACGATAATTGGTGTGGGAAAATATGATAATTGCCACATAAAAACCTTCGCGGCGGGCTCTCGCTCGTTATTTTTTATGTTGGTAACACCGAGGTGCGATTACGCGCCCAATTCTCGACCGCCATGTTTTTTTTTCGCAAATAACATGGCGGGTCAGTATGGATTTTTATTGAATGTTTATATTAATATTCATTTATACTGAAACCAAACTTTTATTGTAAGAAATCGCAACATATTGATAAAAATTCAATAACCAATGTGTATATATTGTTACGAGTTAGCGAGACTAGAATTAAAATGCCGTTACAATTATTATAGAGTTTATTAGAACTATACAATCACGTATAACACAGGTACAAATATAACCGAACACAACATATCCAAACATAATGCAGAAGGTCGTAATTCAATAAAACTCGCAAAGCCCGTCACTATTATATTCCCGAATGTACACGTCACGCCCGTATCGTAGTTGTAGCTCAACTGCCCCCCTCTATCAATTAGGCCTTCATTTTATACTACACAGATGCAAATGTGCCCGCCCGCATCGTCGACATAATTTCCTAGAATCAGCTTGTACTTACTCCGTAACACCTGGCTAATGATGCAGCTTGCAGCGGCCATGAACGAGTACAATAGAACAATAGGCTGTTCGCCACAATACCAGAAACGTATACCAATAAATAAGTAAACAAAAACAAGACGATCATAAAAGGATTACAATTAGTTCAAATGCCGACACGTAATAAAATGTGCTTTTACAGACTGTACCTGGAATTTGTCTTTGTTGAAGCCTAAGTTGTAACAATATGTATACTAGAGGTCCCGGCAGACGTAGTGCCCTGAAAAATAAGAAAATAGAATACAGCGCCACCTATCGGATCCAAATATGAATGAGAGCCATCCTGGGGACCTCTCAAACATAAAATTTTTATCAAAATCTGAAACCCCATCACAACGCCACCTACAGAGTCCAATTGTGAATCTAAACCATTTTCGAATCCATTGCAACACACACAAAAAAGTTCGTAAAAATCTGTCCAACCGTTTAGGAGCAGTTCAGTGACATACGCACTAAAAGATATAAAGATTGGTTGTCCTTTTAGCCACTTGTTGATGTATTGTACATTTCAGGATGCTGGAGACTACGTCTGTCAGATATCAGACCGGGTGGCCAGGGATCAGGTGCACACGGTGGAGGTACTAGTTCCGCCGAGTGTGCGTGCGGCGCCCGAATCCCGGCACGCGACTGCGAGGCGGGGTGGCGCCACTGTGCTAGAGTGCAGAGCTGCTGGCAACCCCGTACCGAGTGTCACTTGGCATAAATTAGTAAGTCATTTAGTCAGGTCAAAGTTGTTAAAACTCAAGTAAATGGAACGAGAAAAATCGCGGTTGTTTTTTTAGAGAGAGAGAGATAACATTTTATTGCACACCAAAATATACTATTACAAAAACAGACCAAACCTAAACTAACTAACTAAACTAATTCAAGAATTAAATATGTTCAAATTCAAATTCAAAGTTTTTTATTCAAAATAAGTTCCACTGGAGAACACTTTTTGAAGGTCATATACAAGATAAAATTTAATTTTTCTTCCTATTCTATGTACACCGCTTCGCAACGTGTTATTGCTGTTAAAGAGAAGAAGCGGCAAGAAACTCCCCAGCAACACGTCTAGCTAAATATTGTTTTTCTTTAAGTTTCTTATGTCTTTTTTTAATAAGTTTTATACAGAAGTATGTTACAGAATTACTTTTTGAAGAATTAATGGAGTTGTAGCAAAGAGTGCATACTCAATAAGACCAAGACACAATAAGAGGAAAGAAAAATATTATGAAAGTTATAATAATGATATGACGTACTAAATGTATGCTGCAATATATCTCCATAAATCCCTTACAAGCTTGGCAAGATAACGTTATACAAAATATAGTATAAGATGTTAGAGCGAGCTGCTATGTAAATGAATTTTTGTCATTTAAGTATTCTTCAATAGTGTAGTATCACTTTTTTAGCAAGATACTATATATACATACATACATAGTCATAGATGTATATATATTAAACAATTAAACAATTTTTTGGTAAACAAATTGTAAATTGATATATAATGTGATTCAAATTAACTAAATTATACATAAATGAACATAAAGTATGTAACGAATCGCTGCCAGAAGGAAGCGTGCCCAGAAGACTGGCTGCATTACCACCCTGTATGGCAATGCTGATTCGTTGCGCGAAATACGCACCAACCTTCTGATCACGGGTATCAAAGAGTTTCTTCCAAATTTCTTTGAAGAAACCCTTTGCCGATGGACCCCACAGACCTACCTAAAGTTACCAACTCCAAACGGCAAAAATATGTAACCTCTTTCTAGGGTTCCATATATATATATACATAGTGATATACAATTATATATTTTAAAATATATAAGTTATTATAATAAATGTTTAGCATGATTATATTGTGTTAATCAGACATAGCATTTGTGAACAATTAGTGTTTTCCGAGTGAATTTCTAAATATAAGTAAGGATTTGGCCTCTAACAGTAAGAGAGACAGCATTTTCCGAAGTTTGACAGCCTGCACTGTAAAATAATTAATAATAATAATAAATCGGCAGACAAGCACACACACTGTATATCCCCAAATTAAGCAAGTTACGCTTGTGTTATGGGTAATATACAACGGACCATTCTGGGGCCGATCCCAGACACCCAGACCATAGTAAATAACGTGAAAATACGTTTCCGAAATTTACTATACCAGGAATCGAACCCGGAGCCTCTGCGTTGCAGTGAGGTAAGCCGGCAAAGGCTTAGCCCGCTCAACCACAGAGGCCGTCAATTATCCAAATAGGATGAACTGTATGCAGGTGTCATAAGTTTTCGATAAGTGTCAGAGCGCAAATTGTAGCCAGTGGACAGACGAAGGAATTTAAAACGTTCCTTAACGTACTGGGGACTATTAGGAGTAAATAATATGTTATAAAGGAGAGTGAGAATGAGAGTATTCCGACGAAAATTAATAGGAAGCCACTGGAGTCTTCTACGATATTCGAAAACATTTATATTACACGAGTTCAGCAGACGGCCGACCAAATAAGAAGCGGTTATTATCACCTATGGACATTTGTAACACCAAAGGTGCTGCCGCTTTCTAAAGAGAGACTGGAAGCTGGCCACTATAATAGCAGCCCATAAATGTCCCACTGTTGGTCTCGGGCCTCCCACTATAGGGGAACGGACAGTATACCCGCCACGCTTGTCCAAGGCGGCTTGCCAGGTTTGACACATCGGTTATCTCGATGTGCAGGTTGCATCACGATGTTTTCCTTCACCGTTATTAGCACGTGGTAATTGTAACAATATGCGCATTAGATCAGGAAACTGCCTAAGTGGTGCATGCGTTCCGGCCAGGATCGAACCCGCGCCCTTTGAGTTTGGGACGCGTGCGCTAGCCATTACGCTACCACGACTTGTTGTGCTGGCCACTAAGACCAGAACAATTCTAGGTTTCTATGGCGGCTTACTCCAAACCAGGGGTGGTAGCTATCTAGACACGCAAATACCCTACCAACTGGCTGTGGGTTGTTTTGCCGTCTCTTACGAAAGGCCGCCCCAGCGCAGGAAATTGTATTTTACTGTATTTGTGCATGACCATTCGTAGTATTTATTTCTTATTTATTCTGAAAACTTAGTACGCCCCACGTATACATCTAGATCCTTAAATATATTAATATGACAGTTACTAATTGATTTAAACTCGACAGAAGTTACCTAACTCAAGAGATAGTCGAATCTATTTCAGAACGAGACTAACACGAGGATAGGGGAGGGTCCGCAACTACAGCTGTCGAGGCTGGAGCGGCAGCACAGCGGTCGCTACGCCTGCACAGTCGACAACGGCGTCGGCCCGCCCGTTGTCACTGAATTTCAGCTGCAAGTACTTTGTAAGTATTTTTGAAGTGAAACTTTAGAACCGTTGTGATTTGAAACTCGATAAAACGAGAAAGCGACATTAAAAAGAGATAAACATATATAGGACTAAGCCTGCCAGCGAACGAGATAAGAGTTTTACACTGTGCAGCACAGATTAGAGAGTCAATAAGACAGATGACTAAACATAGGTCCAATTTGGACAGAAACAAAACTGACAATTTTTTTAAACTAAAACAGTGAAAAATTTAAAGTTATACTTAAGTAGTTTATTTTGAATTATAATGTTGACGCATGTAGGCTAAAGGAAATTATATTTATATTAATAAAAGTTAGAGAAGAATTATCTGTGAGTATATTCTCTGAAGTTTCACTTCTACTTTTACTCACTTTTATCCGTGCAGGAACGGAGAGAGAATACAATTTCCTGCGGCCGGGCGGCCTGTCGTAAGAGGCGACTAAACAACCCACAGCCAGGTGGTAGGGTATTCGCTCGACTGGATGGCGACCACTCCTGGTATAGAGTATGCCGCCATAACAACCTCGAGTTGTGTTCCAGCATCAGTAGACAAGTTCCAGTCTCCTTTAAGAGAGCAGCAGCGCATTTGTAGCACCTTCGGTGTTGCCGTCTGCCTGTCTGCTGAACTCCTGCAATAAAAAATACTGCGTGTGAAGTGCATGCACACACATTTTTTTCCAAATGCTGGGGCTTCGTCTGCGTTCATGTTAAAGATTAGTTTGTGGCCGAATGAGGCTTATTTAAAACCTTAAGGCCTTTACACATAATCACATTAGGCTAACATCTTATCTTAATTAAATTTTATCCATTTTAATTTGTCTAGACGCGTCATCGGTGCAGGCCTTAGAGTAATAATACCTAGAGATAGTTTCTTACAAAATTACATTCAGAGTTGAAGCAGAAAACCAATCGATGTGTGCGTGACCGCCATGTAAAAACCAAGAACGCTGCTTCAAAAGCTGAAGCTTTCAAGCGGCACAAATAGGGAACCTAACGAAGGCCTTATATATTTATGCAGTTTGGAGTTGAGGCATTAGATTCGTAGAGCCCATCGGCAAAGAGTTTCTTCAAAGAAACGTGCACGAAACTGATGCCACCCATGATGAGAAGGCTGGTGCATATTTCGCCCAACGACTAAATATCACCATACAGCGCGGCAATGCAGCCAGCCCTCAAAGAATACTGCGATTATCAAGCAGTAATTATCGACCACAAGACGACTTGTTTGTAGAACGGTCGGTTGAAGACTGTCCCCTCTCTGCCCAAACACCGCGTGTTGTAGCGCGCCGTAGTGACAATATCAAAACCAACTTCCGCCATCCATATTAACTTCCAACTTCCGGTTACTCCATTTCCGATGTTCGTCGCTCGATAATAAATGCCTCTACATTGACATTCGGTTACACGACGGTCATTGACTACTTCCGTCATATGGTTAATTTATAATAACAAATACAATTCCTACATATATAGGTTAATTTATTTTTTGTATTTAATTATATTTTTAAGTCAATTTTAGTTTGTTAGTGTAACTTATAATTATAATCTATTTGTTTGAATAAACTCAATGTTTTTATGTATGAAACCTCGTATGAATTATCATAACAGCTTAATCTGTATATTACCTCTCTCTTTTCTTCCCGCCTCTCAGTCATCTGCGGAAGAGTGAAAAAAAAGCTCAATGTAGTGGAACACTTACAAGCCAATAGATGGCGCTGTACACTAATTGAGGTCGCAAACAATTCCCGAAACGTACAAATAATATATACAAATTTCCGACAATAACAGATGGGCCTAGGCCTGCGAGGAACAACATCAGCCTCGCTGGAAGATCTCCTTTCAGACGGAGGAGTATTCCATTCTCAGTCCTCCTCCATAAACGGGGCACTCTCTTCATCAATATGTCTATTACTTTAATACTCTTCTGTTCTGGCATAGGTACTCTGTTACACTACTAGGGTAGCCAGGTGTCCGTTTTTGACCGAGTCTCTAAAGATTGTTCGGTTTAAAGCAAATTCGTTCATTATCTGGCGAACTCTCGTATCTCGCTGTAAATACCGTAAGAAGTGAATCGTGCGTTTTCTTTAATATAATTATTACAAGTTGCATGAATTCAAAGATGACATGTCAGGAAATAAAACTTTATTAAAAGCATTGGCATTGAGTATTAAATATATGAAAGATCAGATTGGTTCTTAATTTAGCATTCGACGCCAATTTAGTAACTAAAACGCTAGTTTTTAGTAAATTTAATATTAATTAAAAAAAAAAAAAAACATTGTCTGGTTTTTTTCGAACACATCTGGCAACCCTACACACCTTAAGTCGTCATGTCACCCTTCACACAACCCGTCCATCTCTTTTTTTTTTGGTCTATCTTTACATTCGTAGCCATGAAATGTAATTTACTATTTGAATTTTAATTTCTAGACCCCCCCGAAATCACGGTGGAGCGTTCTTGGGTGCACACAGGGGAGGGGTTCAGAGCTGAACTACTCTGCACGGTCCTCGCGGATCCACCTGCTGAGGTGAGTTGTGCTTCTTATTATATATAGGTATTGATCAAGAACTAGATGGCAACAGACAAACAAACAGACAAGAAATCTTTAAAAAAAAACGCATCGTGTTCTCCATCGTTTATATAGTCTATTCCAGTTGTTTTTTTTTAATAGCTTCCTTCAATGTATCAGATACGGCATTTTTAGTATCTGTGTGGGATAGGATTTATATCTGAATGACCAATAAGGACTCGGTTTCCTAGTACTTCAATGCAAGAAGCCACAGTGCAATTTGTTCTTTTGCAGTACAGACGATATTTACCAGGCGATTGTGATTCCTCAATAAAATGTGTAACGTAACCAACTTCAGGTGTCCTGGTATCAGAACTCGTTCCCCCTGAGCGCTTCGGAGCGAGTGACCATGTCCGCCAGGGGGAACAACCACACGTTGCTGATCGCGAACGTGCAGCCCGAAGACTTCGGCAACTACAGGTGAGTTATCAAACTCACATAAAAACACGCACACAAACACATGGACTATAATCGTATAGTACATGTTTATTCGCGGCCGGTTGCTATTTCTCTTATGCACCTATAGGAGCTGTATACGTCTAGTCATCCCAGTGGACAACAGACTACTGGCTAGTGCGAGGCGGGAGCGCACATATTAATAATTGCGCTATCTCGCTCGCGCATCATCCGTCCCGCTCACATATTATGCTATATATCTTACTAGCTGTACGACTTGTTAATATTGGTAATTATAACACCACACAAACACACAACCAACAACAAAACTCACACATACTCACACCAACGCGCCCTACCACCGCATTGCATTACACGCACACTTCAGAAACCAAGACACACAAAGAGCCTAAAAATTAATAACCTAGGCACAGAAAGGTAAAACAACACAAATGGCACTAGTTAAGATATATATAGGTATAGAGATAAGGCACAGACTGCACATGCACTTCCTCACAACACCAGCATGTAACAGATACACTCCACATTAGTATAAGTTCAGTATTAAAAATAGAAAAATATATTACATTAGGTGGGGGAAAAAGTTTCTTCGCATTTTATATAAAAATTCAAAAGGTTTTTTTATAAAGTTTATTTACATTTGACTAAAGTATGTAGATACCATTTTGTTGGATAACTTTTTGTCATCTTGTAGGTAGGGACGTGATCCCATTGCTATAACAATTTTGGGGCTTCTGATCAAAAAACTGCGACAAGTGGTTTTGGCAGTCCTCTCGTAATATTAACCTGACACTGCCTAAGGAAATCTGCAGAGACCGAAACAGGTGAAAATCTGAAGGTGCATGGTCAGGACTATACGGCGGATGCATTAACACCTCCCAGCAAAACTCTCGTAATTTTTGATGAGTGGCTAAAGATGTGTGAGGTCTAAACCTCACACATCTTTAGCTAGCGCTAGCGTTATCATAGTGAAAAACCACACTCCTTCTGTTGATTAATTCCGGCCACTTTCTCTCAACTTTTTGCTTTAATCTCATCAGTTGTTCGCAGTACAATTCAGAATCGATGGTCCTGCCTGGGGATAACAGGTCATTATGAATAATGCCCTTCCAATCCCACCATACACACAGCATCACCTTGTTGCGAGTTAACCCGGGTTTCGCCACAGTCTGTGAAGCCTGACCGGCCTTTGACCACGATCTTTTTCGCACCTTCTTGTCGTACCTGATCCACTTTTCATCACCAGTTATCAGCTTCTTCAAAAATGGTTCGGTTTCATTACGTCGTAATAAAGAATCACAAATGAGTACACGGTTCATTAGATTTCTTTCAGTGAGCTCATGAGGCACCGAAATATCGAGCTTTTTTGTTTACCCAGCTTTTTTTAAATGGGCCAAAACCGTTTTGTGGTCAATTCCCAGTTCTCCAGCTACATCGTAACTACTAATGTGCCGATCTTGCTCCACTTTTTCAAAAATGGCATCAATTTTGTCCGTAACAGGGCGACCAGAGCGACGTGCATGTTTGATATCAAAATTTCCGGATTGAAAACGCTTAAACCAAATTTGCGCTACTCTCACAGATACTGCATTAGGTCCATAAACAGCACAAATTTTTTTCACGGCTTGTGTTGCATTTTTACCTTTTTTGCAGTAAAATTTTAAAATGTATCGAATTTCTTCATTACATTCACTCATGTTAACAATAAGAAAAGCAAATGAAAATCACACATTTTCCTAATTTGAATTTGGAATTGTCTTTTTTAAAAATAAAACTTTTTAATGATACCAAAACCAGCCGGATACAAATGGTATAGCTAAAGAGATCTTATTACAAGTTCATACATACTATATGCGAAAAGACTTTTTCCCCAACCTATTAAGTTATTCTTAAGGTACACTACAACATAAAAATCACTAAATAAATGTCACACAGAGTAACAAAAATAAACTCTAAAAACTTTCATAGAAATTAAGTTGTAAAAAGGGGTACGGAACTCGAGTCCGTAGAGTAGTTAATAATAATAATCAAAATATTTGTAATTAGGGTTACAGTTTCCAAAATAAATGAGTTCACTTCAGTTCACATCAGCACTCGACATTGAATACTACTCTCTGCTATCTGAAGTATAATTTAACCTCTACCTCTCGCTTCCTTACCGTTCATTTGCCTTAGGGTCCGTTCAAGCTGGCGCAGAGTCGAAGCGTCAAATACTACACAAATAAAGTCGAGTTGCAAGCATTCGCGTGCTTTTACGTTTAGTAGTGATGGACATCAGTTCTTAGTTGACTGTGGTTTGGAAACTCGAGCGTTGGTCAAGTGCGCATGCGTCTCGCGGGGCCCTCTAGCATCTAGGGAGCAGAGGAGCCCTCACCCTTGTTGACGAAGTGAGTTTGCCCTGATTCCCGAGGCACTCTCAAGCAATTTTGCTCTAGGATCGGCGTGGGCGTAACTACGTGCTAAGTCTCATGCCTTTCCTACCATAAGCGCGGCTCACATGGGACGAGGGTGGTTTTAGCGGGGCATTAGCCCTTGGGCATTTGTCCATTGTATATATTCGATATTGTTTGGATTGCCTCAGTGGAAAGCCTCCATGATCGACAATAGTCTAATCCCTAGCAAAGGACCCGGTATGTGCGAAATGCATTTACTCCGACTTAAAAAAAAAATCTCGCGATTTTTTTTTATATCTGTACAAATATGTGCATTAGTTTATGAGGATAAGGGTGAATTTGCTAGGTCAACTTTTAGATTGACGCTTCGACTCTGCGCCAGCTTGAACGGACCCTTACTAGCGGTGAAAATTTGACATGAGCTACATACAAATAATGTCAAAATTCAACCGATGGTAAGGCAAGTGAATGAATAGCAAAATGTAGGAACCGACCATAAATTTTAGGCATCCTTCATCAATGTGGCGAACAACAGCCTCTGTCGTGCGAAATCAGTTTTTCTTTCATAATTCATTCGTTCATTCATTCATTTGTTAATATGAGCTAAATGCATCTTTCAACTGTGAGGCGGACAACAGCTCCAGTCGTGCGCAATAAAGAGGTTTCATTCACCATTCATTCGTTCATTCATTCAATTGTTAATATGGGTAAATACATCATTCATCAGTGTGGCGGACAACAGCCTCAGTCGTGTTCATTAATTTGTTAATATGAGTTAAATGCATTTTTCATCAGTGTGGCGGATAATAGCCTAGATCGTTTCCAATGAAGAGATTTTCATTCATCATTTATTCATTCAATTGTTAATGCAGTTAAATGCATATTTTCATCGTTCATTCATTAATTTGTGTGCATTTTTCATCAGTGTGTCGGATAATAGCCTAGATCGTTTCCAATGAAGAGATTTCATTCATCATTCATTCGTTTGTTAATATGCGTAAATGCATCTTTCAGCCGTGTAACGGGACAGCAGCCCCGGTCGTACGCAATAAATAGTTTTTCATTCATCATTCATTCGTTCATTCATTAATTTGTTAATATGAGTTAAATGCATTTTTCATCAGTGTGGCGGATAATAGCCTAGATCGTTTCCAATGAAGAGATTTTCATTAATTATTCATTCACTTGTTAATGAGTTAAATGCATATTTCATCAGTGTGGCGGATAATAGCCTAGATCGTTTCCAATGAAGAGATTTCATTCATCATTCATTCGTTCATTCATTAATTTGTTAATATGAGTTAAATGCATCTTTCATCATAACGGGACAGTGGCGGATAATACGCAATAGATCGTTTTCATTGAATCATTTCATTCGTTCATTCATTAATTTGTTAATATGCGTTAAATGCATTTTCATCAGTGTGTAACGGATAATAGCCTAGATCGTACGCAATAAATAGTTTTTTTCATCATTAATTATTCATTCACTTGTTAATGAGTTAAATGCATATTTCATCAGTGTGGCGGATAATAGCCTAGATCGTTTCCAATGAAGAGATTTCATTCATCATTCATTCGTTTGTTAATATGCGTAAATGCATCTTTCAGCCGTGTAACGGGACAGCAGCCCCGGTCGTACGAAATAAATAGTTTTTCATTCATCATTCATTCGTTCATTCATTAATTTGTTAATATGAGTTAAATGCATTTTTCATCAGTGTGTCGGATAATAGCCTAAATCGTTTCCAATGAAGAGTTTTCATTCATCATTCATTCGTTTGCTAATTTGTTAATATGGATAAATGCATCTTTCAGTTGTGTGGCGGACAACAGTCTAGGTCGTGCCCGTCAGCACGTGGAAGTGAGCGGGAGACCAGGCCCTGCCAGGTTCACGTCAGCGCCCTTGGCCAGGGCCGATACGAGGTACACCCTGGCATTTGCTGTCGACAGCTACCCGCCCTTGGACGAGCTCAGGCTGCTGTATCGTCAGCTTGCTGTAAGTACTTTTTGGAAATTAAAGTCGTATTAACTTAGTAGTTAGAGTAGGTAATTTATTTTTGTTTGTAAGCACTGATGATGTCTCTAACGAGTGGATAGACAAAGTCTCTAGCACAACACTTTATTACTTTATATTAAAAAAAAATCCTTATTATTTTATACATTTTTCTTATACTAATTACAATTTTTTACTCAATTAGAGGAGAGCTGGCGGAAAGTTATATACAAATTCGGATTCTACATGAAAAATACTTATATGTAAGAAAAAAATTTGGAATATGGTTATTTTTAAGGGAATTAGTGTTGGGAATGGTTGGTTTGTGTTGGATGTCGTGGGGAGGGGGTTATGTTGATTGGGGGTGGATTTTGGAGGTTGGGGGGGGGGAGGTTAAGATAGAGTAATTTAGATTAGAATAGAATAGAACGGAATAATTATAGCAGAATAGAACAGAATATACTTCATCGTAAAAAAATGCTACATAAAATCAAGAATATTAATATTCAAGTCGAATCTGTGGTGTTTTCTCGCTTATGGCAATTTACTTCCGGACAAGTTTTGGATGGATCGTAAGATTATTAAACCAGTACTCATACAATTTAGTTTATAAAAAATAATAAATACAAATAATAATACTAAATACAACCTGTCCAATGTTTAGATTTATTTTTCCTCCTGGTAATATTTTATCTTATGTCAGAGTGAATAATAAGCAAAGTTTAATCTATCCATACTAATTTCAACGTTGAATCGAGTCTGAAATCCGCTAAAAAATTAGTAAATATGGATATAACAATACCAAGTTTTACATGAGTAGTGATTTTAAAAGTATACCTAGAATATCTGTTGATGCGAAAATCTTTTCATTATAATTCGAGGATATTTATCAAAACACAGCCGACATGATAAGTCTGTTAGGTGGTTAGTTTAGCTTCTTTTGATCAAATATTTTTTGTGTTAATTATTACGAAGTGTTAAAGCTCTTGCTTAAGAAATTATAGTCATTATTACTAATGCAAAGACCATAGATTATGTTGTAAAAATGCGTATGTAGTAAAGAAAGCAACTTGATATTTGAACGACGTTTGACATAATATTGCAAATTACTATAAGTATCAAAATTACTCTTGACATATTGCACAGCTCGTTAAAATAAACCGCCATCTATTTAAAATAAAACCGCCACGTCATGAAAATTTGAGAGAAAGAGAATCAAATGTATTCAGTGTTAATAGATATAATACGGCACTGTTGGAAAAGAGTGTTTACGAAATGGCACCTGCATTATTTATTAAACTACCAAAACCGTTGAAAACAATACCATTAAATATATTTAAAACCAGACTAAAGAAATTGTTAATAGACAAATCATATTATTCCACGAACGAATTCCCTAATGACAAATTTGAAACATAATACCAATACATAATTAATAATAATATACACAGATTGGAATAACAATTTAATTAAAAACAGATATCTAAATAATTAATAAATAAAGGTAATTAATATTATCCAAGTTACATAAAAGGTACTTAATAGAATAAATAGGAACTAACTATTTAAATAATGACGATTAAGATCCTGCTTACTTGCACACCGGTGAAACTGGTAAAATGTACTGAACCATGTATTTCTAGGAATAACACCTGTATACAACTACATTGGAGTTGCCAGAGTTTAGATAAATCTGCGAAGTGGCGCCCCTATTATTTTCTACTTTATTTCGCCAACCTATACTAATAATAATTATAATTCCACATTTCCCTCAATAGTCCTACACTGGCTGGGGCTTGTCCTTGGTTGCATTATTATTTGGTGTGGACAGGAAAAATCGCCAGTCAATGTCACGCCACATAAATGTGATGTAACGATGCAAACATCAAATCTGTCAAGGGGCCTCTACGTGTTGGCTTTCTCATGGTCCTATGCAAGCCCTCCAAAAGTCTGGGCCATTTTTATGGCCCTTGGTCTTGAAAGACACAGAATAGAATATTCTTTATTACACACAAGAAAATAATACACATGAGTTAACAATCATTTAACTAGTACAATCGGCGGTCCTTCCAGACAACCTTCTGGAGATAATTTCACATTTCTAATAAGTGGATCGGTATTCAGTGCGCAATTTAAAATATATACAATCATATATACGTAGCGTAAACTCACTACACCTGCACACACTTCATCCTTTTATGATAACTCTTTTACAGTGCAGGCTGCCAAATTTTGGAAAGCGCTGCCTCTTACTGTCAGAGAGGCCAAAACATTGCCTAAATTTAAGAACGCACTCAGAAAACACTACATTTTATTCAATAATTACGCCTAATGGTTATACTATAATTTATTGTATGTATTTAATTTATAAACTAATTTAAGTATGTGTATTTAATTGATAAAATATGTAGTTCAAGTATGTTTAATTATGATATACCTCATGATCTGCACCACCTACATCGCCAGATTAGGTTATACATTCCTTAAGTTAGGTTGCCTGGAAGAGATTACTCGTGCTTAAGCGATAAGGCCACCTATTGTTGCTATCATGACAAGATTGTAATTTGTATTTTTGAAACTGTATGATTGGTGAGCAACAAAGTGTTATCTATCTATCTATCTATACATATATTAATCTAAATATATATAATTGAAATCCACGTTATTAGTGACTCATCACTATATCCCAGTAACTATTATAATACCTATAGACTTGAAATTTGAGATGCGCCTTCCTTTCGCCAAGTAGAGATCAGCTGAGAACGGATTTTACGGCACGCGAAGCGGGAGGGTAACATCTATTTAATATATATAATTGAAATACATGTATATAGTGACTCATCACGATATCTCAGGAACTATAATACCTATAGACTTGAAATTTGACATGCACCTACCTTCCTTTCGCCAAATAGAGGTCAGATGAGAACGGATTTTACGGCACGCTAAGCGGGAGGGTAACATCTATTTAATATATATAATTGAAATCCACGTTATTAGTGACTCATCACTATATCTCAGGAACTATAATGCCTATAGACTTGAAATTTGACATGCACCTACCTTCCTTTCGCCAAATAGAGGTCAGATGAGAACGGATTTTACGGCACGCTAAGCGGGAGGGTAACATCTATTTAATATATATAATTGAAATCCACGTTATTAGTGACTCATCACTATATCTCAGGAACTATAATGCCTATAGACTTGAAATTTGACATGCACCTTCCTTTCGCCAAGTAGAGGTCAGCTGAGAATGGATTTTACGGCACACGAAGCGGGCGGGTTACATCTATTTAATATATATAATTGAAATACATGTATATAGTGACTCATCACGATATCTCAGGAACTATAATACCTATAGACTTGAAATTTGGCATGAACCCTCCTTTCGCCAAGTAGAGGTCAGCTGAGAATGGATTTTACGGCACGCGAAGCGGGCGGGTAACATCTAGTTAATATATATAATTTTAATGCATGTATATAGTGACTCATCACGATATCTCAGGAACTATAATACCTATAGACTTGAAATTTGGCATGGACCTTTCTCTTCTAAGAGCGGATTTTATGGCACGCGAAGCGGGCGGGTATCAGCTAGTAGTAAATGAAAGTCCAAAAGTCCGGGCCATTTTTATGGGTCGTGGATCCACAGAGACATACAAAGTGACATCTCCTTCGCCAGATCAACGAGTCGTTCCAGCAGCCCGGCAGGTGGCACGACGTGGTGATACCAGCCCCCGAGCCCAGCGGGTCGCTGACCCACCGCGTGGGCCACGAGCTGCGCGGGCTGCAGCCGGGCGCGGTCTACGAGGCCATAGTGCAGGCGAAGAACAGATACGGCTGGAACGAGGTCACTCTTGTCATACATACTAGCTGCGCCCGCGGCTTCACCCGCGTGGTGATGGTAGATCGTTAGATTTTGGACAATTCGCACTATATCTTTATAAATGTGTTATTCTGATGTGTAAGCTGTATAATTGTAAAGATTCATCAAAATCCATTCAGTAGTTTTTGGGTGAAAGAGTAACAAACCTACATCCGTACATACATTCTTACAAACTTTCGCGTTTATAATATTTATAATATATATATGTATAGGAGGATACTAGCTGCTCCCGCGACTTCGTCTGCGGGGAAATTTAACAAAGTAGCCTAAGTTACTCCCTATAACATCAGCTGTCTGCCAGTGAAAGTCCCGTCGAAATCGGTCCAGCTGTTTCAAGGATTAGCTTTAAACGGTTTTGATAGTTCTTTGCGCAACCCTAAAAACAGTAGCCCAAGTTACTCCTTATAACATGAGCTATCTTCCAATGAAAGTCTTATCAAAATCGGTGCAACAGTTTCGGAGATTAGCCAGAACACTGGATATGCCGTCTAATCTATCCATCAGATGAGCGATCTGGCTGGCTGCTGAACTCTTGCAATTAACATATATATATATATATATATATATATATATATCTGCGCCGCGGGTCAACCTCTGGTGCATGCCGCTTGTTTAAAGAGGTTACATTGTATTAACTTTTTATGTTAGTTGCTATTTGCTCCGAAAGATTCACTTCACTGTAATTTGCAAAGTATCCCATCTCCCGGATGAAAAGTATCTATTATGCCCATTTTCTATGTATTAAAACTACATATGTATACCAAAATGATCAAAAAGACCATATCAACCAAATAGTCCAGTTCGACCAAATCGACCAGTTCGACCAAATCGACCAGTTTGGCCAAATCGACCGAAATGACGAAAATGGCAAATCACAAAAAAACCTATCCCACTTTCTGGGATAACGTTAAAAATGTGAAATGAAATCAGGGGGGGGATAATTCAGACCAGATTGCGGAAATGCAATTTTTAGAATTTTTGTCTGTCTGTTTGAGCGTCACGTGAAAACTACTGAACGGATTTATATGAAACTCGCCACAGAGCAAGCTCATATCCCGGGGCGTAGGATACTTTATATTCCGATAAGTGATGACGTTTCCATAGAATAAACGGATTATGTAAACAGATGGCGCTGTAATCGCGTTTTTTCCATTTACTAACAAGTGTCAAATACCTACGTTGTCATAAACAACAATGACATGTTATTCGTTGTATTAATTTAAATCAGGTTGGCTTCGACTCATCTCTATGTTTTACTGGGCAGCTGTCTAGACTATCAGCGCCTTCCTTCAGTAGCCCACAACGCCCAAAATGCTCCGTCAGCCGTTCCACCTGGCGACCGCGGTCGTTGTGCTCGTGGCGAAAACGTCACTAATGACGTCATAATTTTTGATCACGCAACGCTCGCAACGACCCATGTCAAGGGGTGGGTCGAATAGCCGTTCCACTTGGGTTTACGTTGTAACGCCGGTAAGCAAGTGGAACGGGATAAATCACGGTCGTGAGCGTAGCCGTTGTATTACTTCAAATCAGGTTGGCTTCGACTCATCTCTATGTTTTGCTGGGCAGACTATATGAACTTTTGTATGAGTAAAACAAAGCTACTGCCTATATATTTATATAAGCTATAATTTTTAATAATTTCTTTGCCATAAGTTAGAATATATCAATTTGATTGTCTTTTACAGGTCAGCGACATATTCCAGTTCCACACATTAGGCGGTACGCACACGGCGCACGCCGACGAACTGACGCCTATGTTCTCGTCTGCGACAGCCCTTGCGTTGTCGGATTACGCTTATATCCTAGCCTTAACGATTCTGTCCCTTTTCATTGACCAATAGATACAGTTTCACTTATTTTTGGGAGAATTTGGTACTTTTCGTATTGGTTATCTGGTAACATTGATACTTTAGAAACTTTTATATCGTCAAAAGATTTTTTTTACAAACATTTTATTTTTTAATTACATTTTCTTATTATTAACGCATTTGTATATGTTTGCCTGTCTAGTCTTAGGTGTTATTACTTGACTTTTTTTTAATTAAAAATAAAAAACCAAATTATAAAAGAATTTGAATTCCCCAAACCTTTTTTGGAGTCGTAATTTAATCACTACCCACTATACCAAAACCTGTATATGTTTGTGGTACACTTTACAAAGACTGAATCAGACGTTTAGATTTGAAATTTCATTTAGCAACTTATATTCGTGTCTAGACTGTTACCAATAAAACAAAACAAAAAAACAAATTTGATTTAAAGAACTTTCCTTATCAAAAGTCGGTTTATTTATATTAAAGTATTTCAAACCCTGCCCAGAAGGAAGGCAAAACATCCCCACAGAACTGTGCTCTTTTTGCTATATCTTTAGTTCGCCTCGACAGTTTGACGGACAGCTGTCATAGCTAAATTCTCCCAAACTCAATGTTGCCATTTATTAAAGACACTACCATTTTAGTAAGATCGTAAAACGATTGTATGACACCAAAGTATCGTTTTTATCCCTTTCTGACATACATATACAAAGGTCAAGTAGTTTTTAAGCTTATACAGTGTTGTGACGGCGTTTAGAATACTTGTGTTTTTATAGAAAGTGACTCGCATTTTGAAGAATGTTCTTGGCGGAATGATCTAGCGGTCACGCGCGAGTCTGTTTATAGTTTCACAGCGGCACTGGTATATCTGTAATTTCCATTCCTGCGATACGGGGCGTTTTAGACCTTGTGCTAGAACTACCATTTTGGCGGCACGAGACTTGTTGAGCTCTGTAACGTTTTAAAAACTTAAACCTTTTTTGCTTATATTTTTGTTTTTTTGGCTTATATAAAATAGCTTCTTGATTTTTGTATTGTTTTATGCGGTACTAGGTCAGAGTGACCCCGTATTGAGGTAGGTATACCACGGACATCCAGGGAATAGAGGATACTCGTATATATACCGTATTTATTTTGAACGAGCATGGAGCTAATAGAATTCCCATCTCATAATTAAATACGTTTAATTGTAGGCTATGTTTCTTGCACAATAACTAGTCACTCTAGACCGCAACTACGACATGTACATCGGACCAAAGTCGATGGTTTTACAATTACCTGTATCGTAAGAGGTGACAAAACAACCTACAGCCAGGTGTAGAGGTATTTGCTTGTCTGGATGGCTACCACTCCTAGTCTGGAGTATGCCGCCATAACAACTTTGAATTGTGTTCGGGCATCAGAGGCCCGATTCCAGATCTTCCTTCAAGGCCGGCAGCTTATTGCATTCATTGTATTGCTAATTGTTCACGTTAAGGCGACGTTAACCAGTTTCATCCATCACAGCTTCAGGGTATATATCATATAATATATATATATATTATAGCAATAAAGTTTAAAGAGTTTCAGCTAAATCGGTCCAATAGTCTTTCCATAAAAAGATAACAAACAGAGAGACGATTATATTTTTATCCCGGAAACTATCCCATTTTTCGGAATAAAAATTATCCTACGTTCATCCTCGGCATCGAATATATATATACATATACTGAATTTCAGCCAAATCGGTGCAGTAGTTTTCCCGTGAAACCGTAACAGAGAGACGGACAGACAGACAGATAGAGTCACTTTCGCATTTATAATATATTTAATTATAATAATTTTACCATTTCTTCTAAATATATATTTTTTTAAGTACGAACTATATTCTATATTATATTCATTATAGAAGGTAACTATATATAAAAACTAAACTAAATTATAAATAAGTATATATAAAACCAATTTACATATATTTATATATATATATATATATATATATATATATATATATATATATATATATATATATATATATATATATATATATATCTCCTCCTCCTCTCATATATATAAAATCCGTGTTAGTGTTTGACCGTGATAAACTCCGAAACTACTTAACCGATTTTGAAGATTTTTTTTCAATTCGTGGAATTTGTTCCAACTTAGGACATAGGATAATGTTTCATTATAATTTAAAACAAAATAAAAATTACTAAGCCACAGCAACGTGTGGCCGGATCCGCTGGTATATATATATTGATTCATATTTGCCAGGTGGTAGGGTATTTGTCCGACTGGATGGCTACTACCCCCGGTCTAGAGTATGCCGCCATAACAACCTTGAGTTGTGTTCCGGCATTGGTGGCCAGGTTCCAGTCTCCCTTAAGAGAGCAGCAGCGCATTTGTAGCACCTTTGGTGTTGCTGAACTCCAGCAATAAAAAAATAAAAATGCGAGCATGTATACGATACGGGGATACGCACTTTTTTTTTACTCCTCTCCGCAGTGTTGCCCTTACACGCACAACTAACGACCCACTGTCCTGACGATAAGTTGTCTCACTCACAATACCGTCGCCTATATTGCGTAGGCCGCCTCCATTTACCGCGTGTAGCTCGCTTCTGGATCTCCACTTAAACTACGCAACACTTCTTCTTCACTGAACTGTCCACTAAGCTCGTCACTGTCTTCTACCTAACTCTTCTTCCAACTCTAACGTAACGCACTTGTCGCTTCGCTGTCTTCGACTTAACTACTCGGTAAGCGCGCATTACGCTGCTTATATACCCGGAAGAATCTTCTGGTACCCATAATTCCGATCGTCATTTGGTTATTCTTTTATTTACTGTCTGTCCGTTTCTAAACATCTATCTATCTCTGTCCTTTCCTTCCAGAATCTTCTACATTTTTCTAAAAGTTTTTGAGACAGGCTTACGCTACCAGAAGGTTCTACCCTCGGTCGTCATGACTGTACAATAATCTAATAATTGCTTGCTAATAGATCTGCCGAGAAATTCTTCGAATTGTGAATTCTACAAAACGCTTATGTCTAGAAATTTTTTTTATTGCTTATTATTCAAGTTAGTATTCGACAGAAGTCACAGAGGCTCCAGAATAATAAAAAAAAAAAATCGGCAGACAACAGACACACACACTGTATATCCCCAAATTAAGCAAGTTACGCTTGTTTTATGGGTAATATACAACGGAAAATTCTGGGGCCGATACCAGACACTCAGACCATAGTAAATAACGGAGAAAATACATTTCCGAAATTTACTATACTAGGAATCGAACCCGGAGGTAAGCCGGCAAAGGCTTGGCCCGCTCAACCACAGAGGCCGTCAAATGTCAGAATGTTGAATAGTTCCCCAATTTAATGAATTTGTTTTACCGAAAGCAAAATGGCGGACCGTCGTCATTATTAGATCAGCTGTACAATTTCTATTGTTTCGAGGTTCTACTCTGTATAGAAATTTACATGATCGCGAATGAAGCCGCGGGAAAAGCTGCTATTAGATGGGCTAAATTTTCTCCGACTAAGCTCATTGGAACGCAGAGGCTACGGGTTCAATTCCCAGCATGATAAATTTCATATACGAACTTTCCGTTATTTACTATGGTCCGTTATATATTACATATAAAACATAACTTGCTTAGCTTGTTGATACACAACGTGTGTGTTTGTCTGCCAATAATTATTATTATTATTACTGGGGAAAACTCCCCAAATCTGGGGACCTTGGCGGGATAAGAAGGCATTTTGCTATGCAATTTTATTTTCTAAAAATTGTGTTTTCTGCAGTTTTCGTGACTAGTACATATTATAAAATTTCATTTTAACGGTTTTTAGCGCGGCATTTTATTTGACTATTCCGATAGTAGCCATGATCACTAGTCGTGATAAAACGAACAAGTTGACGGTAGAATAAATAAAACTTTAAACATTACAAACTTACACTTGACATCTTTGTGTTTTTTCACCGCGGCTACTGAAAGGTGGTCGAAACGTCAGAATAATAAAAATAAAGTAAATATCGCGCTTAAAACCTTTAATTTTATTTGTGTAGTATTGGTTTAAAATTATCAACATTTGTAAATTATTCTTTTTGTGAAGGAACTGTGCAAAAAGCGGATTGATTAGTGAAATGTGTCTTTTCGATTTAGTTACAAGTCGAATACATTAATATCAAATTCATCCGTATAAAAGTGAATTTATTATAGTAATAGTATTTTTAAAATAAAAAAGTACGCTGGAATATTATTTGTTGTGCATTTGTCAATACACTTCACAAATTTTCACAGGAAACAACAGAGCTCTGTTGATACACTGTATATACAAAAAAGCGAGCACATTAACAATTTAGCTTCATTGTTTTGTTTATATTTTCCGACCCGTTGCATGAAAGTTATTCTACTTTTCGGGATAAAAAGGATCCTATGTAGGACATCCTTGGTATTGAGTATATATACCAAATTGCAATGCGATCGGTCCATTAGTTTTTCAATAAAAGCTTTAACGGACCCAGTTACTTTCACGTTTATAATATACATTATACTTCATTGAAGTATAATGTATATGTATATACTAGACTCAATACCGAGGATGTCCTACATAGGATACTTTTTATCCCGAAAAGTAGGATAACTTTCATGGAAACCTACGCTTAACCTACCTACCTACGCCTACGCATGAGCGTGGTATACTTTTTATCCCGAGATAGTTACTACGTGATATGAAAACATACTTGAGACATACATACTGCATTAAAATTAATAAATGAATAATAAATTGCTGTATTGTATGTTTGTATTGTTTTTTATTGTCAAGAATTGTAACGTGCTCACTTTTTTTATGATATAAAAATTTATTCTTGGAGTAGGTAATTTAAGAAATACCTTCTGCAGACATACCTGATGCACTATAGAATCGGGGCAGTCTCATCAACATCCTGAAACCATTGTTAGAGGCAGCGCCACGAAAGAAATCCCACAAACGCGGCACTGCAATCACCGGAGTCGGGGTTTCCAGATAGGAAGCTTTTGTCACCATTTGGGGCAATTATTGGCGTTAAAAATTTCTTGGGGGATATTTGCGGACGAAAATTCAGCGCTGGGGAAGTTGGGGACATATTTTATCTACCCAACCTTACTAATAATGCCATTAAATATTAGAGATAGCGTGAAATTGCTAACCAAAGTAAAATCTAAACAGGTCTCTATACAATAAATCTAATGATTTTTGGTTTTGTGATCAAATTTACATTACGAATTGAGAAGCTTCTCCTTTTTTTTAAATCGGTTAAAAAATAACGACAATACGCAATCCTTTAATGTGCGTGGACCGACACGCGCTTGTCCATTTTTCATTCAAAAATATGTATGGGGGACAAAATTCTGAAATAATTTAGTTTAAGGAATATTTTGACGGCTTTGGGGAATTTTCGTAAATTCCATCTGAAGACCCTGGCCGTACTTAATCCTGCCTTATTTCTATAGTAACTATTTGCTAATCCGTAAGTTGATGTAGGTAATTATTGAAAAATAAATACAAAATACACCATAATTAAAGCTGTAAATGTATTTGCTGGCCACTTTACGTACAAAACTCTATCAAATAGCGGAGCTGCCACTTTTAGTTCGTTTATTTTCCGTGGGACTTCGTTCGTGGCGTTGAGTTTATTACTAATTTTTAATTTCTCAAATTGCGTGTACCAAGACTAAACTTATAAAATATTCATTTTTAAATGCACAATAAAGATTATATTAAAAATATACATACGTAGTAATAAATTAATGTTAAGCAATAAAACAGTGTTAGTGATAATTGCTATTTAGATTTATATTTATTATAAATATAATTATAAACGACATAATAATAATTAAAAAATAACGTAAAATTCTAGTGTTCTTTGTTTAGAGTTTATTTTCTTTAATTATTTGCAAATTCAATTCTTAATGACGTGAAAACTACCAAACGGATTTGAATGAACGACACAGAAGTAGTTTAAATCTCGATTCAAGTTTGAGGATACTTTTTATCCAGATAGTGACGTCGTTTCCGTGGAATAGCGAATATAGGGGAAAAAAAGATGGCGCTGCCGTAAGTCGCTAATGCTCGGCCTCCATTTGGGTTAATGTTATTATTCACAATAAAAAATACATAATAGGTTGTGGAAAAAGTTTCTTCGCATTTTATATAAAAATTCAAAAGTATTTTTTAAAAAGTTTATTTACATTTGACTAAAGTATGTAGGTGCCATTTTGTTAGATAACTTTTTGCCATCTTGTAGGTAAGGACGTGATCACATTGCTATAAAAATTTTGGGGCTTCTGATCAAAAAACTGCGACAAGTGGTTTCGGCAGTCCTCTCGTGATGTTAACCGGACACTGCCTAAGGAATTCTGCAGAGACCGAAACAGGTGAAATTCTGAAGGTGCATAGTCAGGACTATACGGCGGATGCATTAACACCTCCCAGACAAACTCTCGTAATTTTTGCTGAGTGGCTAAAGATGTGTGAGGTCTAGCGTTATCATGGTGAAATACCACACCCCTTCTGTTGATTAATTCTGGCCGCTTTCTCTCAACTTTTTGCTTTAATCTCATCAGTTGTTCGTAGTAAAGTTCAGAGTCGATGGTCCTGCCTGGCGGTAACAGCTCATAATGAATAATGCCCTTCCAATCCCACCATACACACAGCAATACCTTGTTGCGAGTTAACCCGGGTTTCGCCACAGTCTGTGAAGCGTGACCGGCCTTTGACCACGATCTTTTTCGCACCTTCTTGTCGTACGTGATCCACTTTTCATCACCAGTTATCAGCTTCTTCAAAAATGGTTCGGTTTCATTACGTCGTAATAAAGAATCACAAATGAGTACACGGTTCATTAGGTTTCTTTCAGTGAGCTCATGAGGCACCCAAATATCGAGCTTTTTTGTTTACCCAGCTTTTTTCAAATGCGCCAAAACCGTTTTGTGGTCAATTCCCAGTTCTCCAGCTACATCGTAACTACTAATGTGCCGATCTTGCTCCACTTTTTCAAAAATGGCATCAATTTTGTCCGTAAGAGGGCGACCAGAGCGACGTGCATCTTTGATATCAAAATTTCCGGATTGAAAACGCTTAAACCAAATTTGCGCTACTTTCACAGATACTGCATTAGGCCCATAAACATCACAATTTTTTTCGCGGTTTGTGTTGCATTTTTACCTTTTTTGTAGTAAAATTTTAAAATGCATCGAGTTTCTTCATTAGATTCACTCTTGTTAATAATAAGAAAAACAAATGAAAATCACACATTTTCCTAAATTGAATTTGGAATTGTCTTCTTTAAAATTAAAACTTTTTAATGATACCAAAACCAGCCAGATACAAATGATATAGCCAAAGAGATCTTATTACAAGTTCATACATACTATATGCGAAAAGACTTTTTCCCCAACCTATTACATAGAATGGAATGGAAAACACTTTATTGTTCACCACATACACATAAAATAAACCCCCCATAGGATAGACTAGGCGTGTTGCTGGGAAGTTTCTTTCGCCGTTTCTTCTCTCCCAGCCATAACACTTTACGAAACGGCAGTAAGATAGCATAGGCCACCGCGAACCGCCGATCCCGGTCCGCCGGGATCCTTCCTCTCGGGCTTTATATTACCCGTCGCCCGTTTTCAATTAGTCCATTGTGTCGCCCTATGGTGGGCATCATTAGATTCATCCCCCTCTCATGGCAAGAGTCCAGCCGAGGTGAAACTCCCTAGGGAGCCCCCTCGAGCAAGTTGCCCCCCGGGCTCGAGCGCCTTCGCTTCGCAAAGGCACTCGCCCCGAAAACCCCGTTAAAGTTGTGAGGTCTTCGGACCAACAACATAAAGTCAATTCCAATAAAAAAAAAAAAAAAACAATTTACAATAGTCACATTAAACACTAAAAGTAGGAGCAATGGGCGGCCTTATCGCTTTAGAGCGATCTCTTCCGGACAACTCGGGCTATGGATTTTATCAATGGGAGATTCGCAAGTGTATGGTGCTGGTGTGCAAATTAAATACATATATAAATAGGATATTAAAATATCACACAATACATACCTAAAATGAATTAAAAAAATAGAGAATAAACAATAACACATATTAATATTATATATATACTAATATACACATCATTAATATACAAATACACTAATAAGTAAACGTACATGTAATTAGGTATTAAATATTTATTATAAAGTCACACACATATGTACATGTGGTGGAAATACCAGCAAAGCGGACGAAACGCTAGGCTTCCACTTTTATCATACATACTGCTGAAGAATGGAACTCTTTACCATCGTCTGTTTTTCCTGAAAAAAATAATCTAGGCGACTTCATGTCTTGTGTGAACAGGTACATTCTAGGTAAGCGTGCTTCACCTTAGACTGCATTTCTACCTGACATCAGGCGCAATGTCAGTCAAACGCGAACCTATCCAATATAAAATTCGGCTAGATTAAGCCGGTTCAAAACAATATACCAGATGATGCATCGCCGACAACATAACTGTTGCGGACAGAGAGCACCCCCCTGACCCGCCCGCCGGGGCACACCTACTCTCCGCGTCCCGCATACCGCCGACGCCCATAGCTAGCACAATTAGCAACTAGGCGTCGGACGGGATGCGGGATATAGGGGCCCCCCGCCTTGGAGGCAAAATCAATCACAACTCGACTGACAACTCAACAATCTCTCTTGCTTTAACGACGACTCTCTTGCATAATTTGTACTTATCTTATTCATGTAAAAAGTTAAATAATAATAATGATCATACAGTCCATTACTCCGAGTTTTAATTTCTAAACGAGAAGCAACTGCCACCAATAATAACTATTACTAACTCGAGATGTATTTTCTTATTACAGTTTGTATTTTTAATTTTGCATACTTACCGCATATTTGAAACCAGATCCGGTGCCCGATCGGGTTATGAGTTGCTATTTCATCCAATAAAATATTCATAATGTATGCACGAATAAAAAACATAAGCGTGAATAAGTTCATATTCATTCATTATTCGACTTTATGGTCGCTTAAGTCTTAAAGGTAGGCTATGAGGAATCGAGTTGTATGCAATTCACGCCACTGATAGATATTATTATATCAAATCAGACAAAATTCACAATCTATATATATATATATATATATATATATATATATGTTATATATCTATACATATAATAAAATTGTAGAGGTCGAATTTCTATACAATGAAATAACTGCTAAAAACCGGGTCAGAGGGATGTAAGAAGTGAAATAGAACTAATTTAGATTTTTTTCAAATGTTTTGTTGCTCTGTTTGTCTATCTGTTTGTATCGGCTAATCTCCGAAACTACAACTTTTGATCGCCAAAAATTAAACAGTTCCCGTGGGATAGTTAAAAACGCGGACGAAGTCGCGGGAAGAAGCCAGTAATAAATAAGAATAAAACGTTTTAATATTTGATTAATTTATTATTTTGTTCCCTCTCCAACAGTTGTAGTTATCGGGTGTGGCCAATTGCGTTTTATTTATAGTATTAAAAATTAAATATAAAATTAAAAATAACGCTGTTAATGAATAGCTACATTAGTATATACATACTTATCTGTCAATATTTAACAAAATTAATAACAGTATCACAAATAACGCGTGAAACCGATCTCTAGGTCCGCGTGAATATAATATTATTCCAAGTGGAACAATACACATCGTCGTGCTCTCATATCCTATAGTAATCTGTGGCTCAGACGAACGAAGTTTCGCTAGGACGTGCTATTATGGCATGAGAACACTGAAATTGTATCCGTATGGACAATAGAAATCATTGAATTGAATTCGCAAATATATTTTTAGTTAGTGCAATATTAATTTAAGTGAAACTCTGAAGCAATATTGTAACAAATCATTAGTTTAATATTAAATATACTTATTTTAAAAATTATATCATGGAAGACCCTGACCTCCATTATTACCACTGGACAGGACATGTCATTTTATTTGTATAATTTAATACTGGAAGAAAACTGGCATTAGTAAAGCTCTGATGACAACTGCAACTTATAGCTATTACCCGTTCACGATAATTTGATATGCAGGATTAACAACAAGCAAAAAATATTAACACGTAAAGCTTGATTCAAAAACATCTAAAATCGTAATAATTACTAGAAAATTTCAATAAAAATTAAGAATAATTCAAATTTTGTAATATGCTCTATTTATAACCTATTTTTTAACATGAAATTAAGGCCTTACGATCCAGAAGAGACTCACAACTACCACGTTCATGACTGCGTTTTTTCTCATTCAACTTGCTTGCGGACGTTACAACCATAAACACAAGTGGAACGGATTATGGGGCGTTGATGTCATAAACGATGAATACACAAATGTCATTGGTTGATTTGAAAATCTCGCCTTTTTCAATATCAAAGAAAGAATTAATGCTCTGTGGTCAACGCCCACTTCGACCCACCTCTTGATATGGGTCGTTGTGAGCGCTGTGTGATCGAAAATGATGAAGACATTAGTGAAGTTTTCGCCACGACCATAACGACCGTTGTCCCCATGTGGAACGGTGGACGGAGCATTTTGGGCGATTTGTGCTACTAGCGGAACTCGTCGTAAGTGACAATAATTTTTCAAATTTGGTAAACATGCGCGTCAAATTATCGTAAACGGGGTATGTCTGGACCTTTTATTATGTTGCAAGCTTGGGGCATAGTGTTGTAGTATTGATAATTGAGTGAGTGAGTGTAATTATTGATTCAACAGTTGATTTCAGATTTTTTATAGGATTCAACTCATCATTATGAGTTGCAACATAAAAAAGGTCAATCGCAGCTATAATTTAAGTTATTTGATAAAAATCTAGATTTTCTCAGTATTGCCAATTTTTATTAAACAAATCGCGCTATCGGCTCCTAAAAAACGCTAGATTTATATATATTTCGGAAAAAACACTAAACAACTCTACAGCAAGAACATTGACTATAAGCTAAACTATTAAACATAATGGTAATATTCCAATACATGTCTGCATTTCAGTGAATAAGTGCGTTTTCTCTAACGAGACTTGGCAACACTAAAGCAGGACCCGAGACAGACGTACACATTTACACAGTAACGGCTCTCAGGCGCGACTTACCGACGTATCAGATATATTAACTAGCTCTTAATTGATACTCTTCTTCCATGGTCTAATGTATTACGTATTATAATTACTACAATAACTAATTTAAAATGTATATGTTTATATTAGTTTAAAAAATAAGACTAATATCATATTAACTTCATATTAATTTTAATATTTTAAAATACAATATTATAAACACTGCCGAGTAAAACAGTCAGTCGTGTCCAGGATGATAATTTTGACATCTCACTCGGGCTGAAGTAGAATTCGTACTATAAAAGATATTAAAATTACTAAATAAATAGTAAAATACTGTATTGTATGTTTGTATTGTTTTTTATTATCAAGAATTGTAACGTGCTCACTTTTTTATGATAAATGTATATAACGTTATTCTTGGAATGGTAAGTTATCGAAATACCATCTGCAAACATGCACTATAGAATCGAGGCAGCCCCGTCCTGAAACCATTGTTTGAGGCCGCGCCACGAAAAGAGTCCCACAGACGCGGCGCTGCCATCGCCTACTTACTACAGGAGTAATTATTTGATAATCCGTAAATCGATGTAACTAATTACTGAATAATAGACAATGCATTCTATAATTAAAGCTGTAAATTTCTTTCCTGGCTACATTACGAACAAAATTCTATGAAATAGCGGAGCCGCCGATTTAATTCCTTTATTTTCCGTGGGAATTCTTTTGTGGCGCGAGCTCTAGAATCGTTAATAAAACTATTAAATTACCGATTTTTACTCTCATAGAACTTAAAATCGATAGTAGTAATACAAAATATTTTATTTATATTTAAAAAAATAATTTAATTACATAAATGTTCATTATTTTATGTTCAATTTATTTTATATCAAGACCGCTGTTCGGTAATATGCAGTTGTGTTTTTTTTCTATTATATGTTTGATTTATTCTATTTCTATATTATTTCTGTTTCAGAACCGGTTTTCAATAATCTGTGGTTGTACGTTATACGTGGCATTTTACTAATGACTGGTTCCTCTATCTTACCGACTGTTCATTTGCCTTTACTATTGGTTAAAAATTGACATAAGCTCCATACAAGTAATGTCCAAATTCCAGCGGTGAATGAATGGTAAAATATAGGACCCCATCGATGAAGTACGACATTTGGCCGGTTCCTATGTCTTAATATTCAACTTGCCTTACTGTCGACTAAATTTTAACAAAGTTTGTATGGAACTTATTTCAAATTATAGCTGATAGTAAAGGTAAATGAACGGTCAGTAAGATATATGAACGAGGCATTAATCAGTCTGTATTATAATTATTTCGCCGGTAAAAATACGAAACTTCATGGACGCTTGCTGGCAAAATTATCGTCCTAAAGACAAACAATAGTATGATATGTTTAAAATAGCTTTAGGCGCTTTACGTTCTATGTAAAAGCTTGAAAATATCTTTTGATGAGGATAACTACGTGTGAAAGCTGATGTAAAATATAGTTTTTTTCTAATAAATTTATGTATAATAACTCAGGCAAACGAATAAAGTATAGACAGAGTCTATATGAACAAGAGCGTCAAATGAAGTGAAGCAGTTTTCAATCACTTATGTGCGTGAACTCGTGTAGAATACACGTGGTTTGCGTCTGTGAGGTTAATACTTAATCATAATATATCCACTGCAAACCACTACTCCACCTTTATGCTTAATAATTGTATTGTAGTTATTTAATACCAAAATCGGCTGCTTTAGGCCCGGTTCTTATATCTTACTGATCGTTCATTTGCCCTACTATCAGTTAAAATTTAACATAATCTGCATACAAGTAATGTCTAACTTATCAGGGTATCAGGGCTAGTGAAACGAGCTCCACCACTATCCCACAATCTAATCATTTTTGTAATACACTTCACTGAAAAACTATTACACTTTCATAATTGGGTTTAACATAATAATTTTAATTTATTTCTAGATATGTTATCTATCATAAAAATATTATTTTATACAAATTATAAAACCAATAAGGCATTTGTAATGTCAACTGGATCGTTACTACTAACGCCATCTGTTCGAAAACTAAATAACTAACATCGATATAAACATGTAAGCAGAATGTTGTTTATGTTTGGTTACGCATAAATAAGTAATCAGTAACTAATTAATAATTACTAGCTAGAAAACTTTGCACGCCCTCCTAAAGCACCGCTTTTTGCTACTTTGGTCTGGTTAATTTGGGAATATACAATATGTGTGTCTGCCGATTTTAAAAAAAATCAAACGATGTTGAAGCAATGAATGTACTGTGGCGACATTAATGCCAACATCAGAAACAAGCACGTAAGTGCGAAACTAATATTAATCTGTAGCAAATAAAACAGCGCGCCGTTTTGTGACAGCGCGGGGCTCGCAACGTTCGCGCCGATTCTCTTGGCGCCAACATTTCAACGAAAACCGAACGCCAGTTCGGGACATGTCGGCAGAGTTCGACTAACGCCTTCAACGCGGGGACATGACATTCGTGCTTGCGTACAATAGTCGGTTTTCGCGCTTCCTGCTTGCCCTCACCTAAATCCTTCTGAACTTAAAACTACATGAGAGTGTGTGATTAAAAGTGTACGACGAAAGTTATCTTCTATTAACCCGTACAGCGCTCAACGGCCGCAATCAACCATCATACATCATCACATCCCTCAGTACCTATAGTAAGTTATAAGGACCGGCTAAGGAAGGAGCCGGCTGCAATGTTAGAGCTCGAGCCTCCGTCTATATATTTTATTAGTCTGATATAATAAATAAAAAGACATTAAAATAGAAACAATTGTACGTTTAAGTATATAAGACAAAAAAAAATGTAAATTCAACGAGCTGTAGAATAAACGCCTTTGATTTCTAACGAAATGTCGAATCCTGTAAGTAGTAATAACATGTGTAAGTTTATTATAAAAGTTGTTTTATTTCTTCTTCTGATTTGGTAAGATATGTTTTGTCACATTAAATTCTAGCATTATTTTTAAAAACAAATCATTTATTTGCTCAAAGACACGGTAAGTAAAAACACTAGATAATAGACAATATATTATTTTACTTTTCACATGATTTTGCCTTTTCAGTCATGCAAATGGTAATTAAAAACAACTTAAAAATCAAACAAAGTCCAGTCCAATCATTATTTTTATATTTGTCTATGACTAAATTTTTTTAGCTTAGGGCAGAAATCATATTGGCTACGTTCCACTAGACTCACAACAACCCCGTTCACGACCGCGATTTATCCCGTTCCACTTGCTTGCCGGCGTTACAATAGTAAATCCAAGTGGAACGGTTATTCGACCCACCTCTTGACATGGGTAGTTGTGGGATCGAAAATGATGACGTCATTAGTGACGTTTTCGCCACGACCACAACGACTGCGGTCGCCTCGTGGAGCATTTTGGGCGTTGTGAGCTACTAGTGGAACGCGCTGATTATTGTATATTGTAGTGTGTCATACCACATCAAAAATCTCTCTCAGATTTATGTATTAAAAATATCCGTACACTAACACTAAATATAAGTATGCCAATAAGATCCTAAATCTTTACAACGTCACAGTCACCAGCAACTTAGCCAACTTAAACTTAAGCAAACTGGAATTTAGCAGTAAGACAATAATAAAAAGAATAATAATGGAAAATTTTACCTATATCAACCCTCTCCAAAACGATTCGAACTTCTTTATTCAGGATTTCCTCCAAAAGCGTATTATCCTCTGAAGACGCATCTGAATCGACATCAACAAGGTCTACATTTTCCACCTGACTTGAATCTGAGCAATCTGAGATAAGTTGAAAAATGTCAATTATGATTTCATATGACCGCCGCTAATGACTTTGTAGTGAAATACTTAGTCAAAAGATGGCGCTTGATAAAAACCCTATATAGCTCAAGAAAACTTAAACGCATACCAAGTATATATTGAAGTTCTCGAGAATAATAATTGTTGGGCTTAGGCCTCCCAGGTATATATAACACTAGTCTCAACTGGGTGATGTTCCCTTTACAGTGGCGGAGCATTCAATCTCGGTCCTTCTAACAAGAGGAGTCGCTAATCACTATGCAGTGCCTAATATTAACTAATTTAAGATGATATTGTATTATTCTTATAATGAATCAAAAGATTTTTCTTAATATGCACAGATCATATTTCAGGTGGCCTTATTAAATAATGAAACAAAACTTTCTTAACATGGTTTATGGTAGATGAAAAATAATAGATTTTATTTTGTGAATCACATAACATACAAGCAAATTATGTAGAAATATTAATCGTTGTTCCGTATATAAGTGCTTCAAAGACCAAACAGTGAACCTCTGAGCACATCATTGCATCACCTTTAGAATTTTTTCAATTCATGTACTAGACATCAAGCAGACACAGTCATTGCCTTCTTTTAACATATTAGTTAAAGATTACTATCTCAATCAATAGTATCACTGTTTTGTATGTATATAATATAACTATGTAGTTTACCCAGCGGCTGTGCCACGGGTCTACCTCTAGGGCGTGCCTCTTGTTTAAAGAGGTTACAACACAGGTTACATTGTATTAAATTTTAATCTTACTGGTATTTGCCCATAAAGATTCACTTCATTTTATATCGCAAACTATCCCATCTCCAGGATAAAAAGTATCTATTATAGCGCGGCAAGTGCCTACGTGCGCGGGACCTCGTATTTCCCCTGCCCCTTCAGACCGTGCAGGAAGTACAGGACGGCACAGTATCCGTGTTCCTACTGCGGCGCCCTTCGTCCCCCGGCGGTCGGTTCGCCTAAGGCGGCCGAGCCCGCCAAGTTAGTTAGTTAGTTATAAGACCTTGTAAGGACTGCTCACGTAGAGCACAGGCGTTTTAATTATTATAAGTGCCCGCTATACTATGCCCATTTTCTATATATTAAAAGTACATATTATGTACACCAAAATGACCAAATCGACGAAATCGATCAAATCACAAAAGAAAACCTATCCTACTTTCTGGGATAACGTTTACATAAATCTATTCTAAAACTCATCCCATTATCGGGGATGAAAAGTGTCCATTGTCCAACCTCGATATTAAAATTACATGTATACCGAATTTCAGCAAAATCGGTCCAGTAGTTTTCCGTGAAAACGAAAGCGACAGAGTTACTTTCACATTTACAATATTTATAAGGATGTAATACTGTTTGTATGTGTGCGTGCGTGTGTGTGTGAGTGTGTGTGTGAGTGTGTGCGTGTGCGTGTGCGTGTGTGTAAAGCATCAATGAAGCATTAAACAAAAATTTTGTAGCTAAAAATTAAAGATCTAGTATGAGTTTTGAGAAAACGTGTGTGACGACAATGATTTTTTTTTTATTGGACTTGACTTTATGTTGTTGGTCCGAAGACCTCACAACTTTACCGGGGTTTTCGGGGCGAGTGCCTTTGCGAAGCGAAGGCGCTCGAGCCCGGGGGGCAACTTGCTCGAGGGAGCTCCCTAGGGAGTTTCACCTCGGCTGGACTGTTGCCATGAGAGGGGGATGAATCTAATGATGCCCACCATAGGGCGACACAATGCACTAATTGAGAGCGGGCGACGGGTAATATAAAGCCCGAGAGGAAGGATCCCGGCGGACCGGGATCGGCGGTTCGCGGTGGCATGACGACAATGATGCCTTCAGGAAATTCGTCCCAAAGATAAATATACTTTACATCCCAGATGATGCAATAGAAGGCATGGACAGTTCATAAAGAACATAGTCCAAAGTGTAAACAAATGGAACAAAGCTTAAAACCATATTAAACTATTATGACTACTTACTTTCTTCCTCTTCCGTGATCGTAATGTCAGTTTCTTGAACATACTCCTCTTCACTTCCTCCTTCATTCTCGTTTTTAATTTCATTCACAGTATTTCTCTCAGATTGGTTGCAATCCAAATGGTGCACATTTTCAATGACATAATTATTATTAAAAATCTGAGTCTGACTGGCTAAGAATATTATTGTTTTCTGCGATTGCTGAAATTGCAGTGCATGTGTAAAATATGTTAACATAAGGAGTTGTTAGCTTAGCTATTAATTTTGCAGACGTGTCAAGCATTGATTATTGAGTATAATACATGTAAAAGAATATCTGCCTGAAGTATATAAAGATATAGCAAAAATTCATTTGAAATCTTTAAGTTTTATTTAAAGTGAAAATTGATACTAACCGGTAAAGAGAAATGTGTTTTATTTCGAATTGAATAAGGTTGAATTTTATGTATTTATCTATTTTTAGTGTCGCTTTTTCGTTTCATCGAGTTTCAAATCACAGCGATTCTAAAGACGTTTCACTTCAAAGATCGTGCCAATGTTTACTGTGAGGCGGACACTTTCATAACATACATTATATTACTACTATTATAAATGCGAAAGTTTGGATGGATGTTTGTTGCTCAATCACACCAGAACAGCTCAACAGATCTGGATGAATTTGGCATAGAGATAGATTATACTCTGGAATAGCACATAAGTTACTTTTTATACCAGAAAAATGTACGGTTCCTGAAAGATGTGTGGTATGGTGGCAGTGACAGACAGTGGCCGTTTCTCAATTCTATCTATAAAATTACCATTAACGTGAGTGAAGCCACGGGCAAAAGCTAGCATATACAGCATTTTAGATTTGTCTACCCATGTCTCCCAGGTCTTCTGTACAAATTTTCTATCCCTGGAGAATCATCACCCAATCCCTCTTTTCTTTCGTACACTATGGAGTAGTATGGAACCCCAACAATGCACTTAACATAACTTTTTGCTATTCGAGACAATGATAGTTAATTCTACTAGAACCAAGGCCATGACCCGAGGCTGCAAAAGCTATGTGTCGCCCGAGTCTGCGGGTTAGTTTCTGCTTAGCCTTAAAGCAAGAGGAATGCACTGAAACACCTGAATGCCCTCTGGCCGTGGCCTAATTGCGTATGGCAGCTTAGTAAGTAGTACATAGCAGCTCATGTACATAGTAGTACATAAGCAGGGTGTATTATTTAGGGGTAAATAAATATAAGGGAATAAACCCATACTAAGTTATACCCATTTGTTATCCAACCTTCACTAGACTCTACATGCCAAGACCTCTCTTTCCCTCTCTAGTTTTCACGTAGCAATTCATAAATATGACTTTAAATCATTTTTTAGAAATAAAAAAATTGAGAGATATTTTTTTAATTTATTGCTGAAGCACAGCAGGAAAAAGTGACAGGTGCCTTAGTGTAACTAACACGTGTTTGGAAACTTTTTCGCGATATTTAATCGTTTTTCTCTAAATCACTAGGATTTGTGTTGTCTTTTTGTGTTGTTGGTGGTATTATTTAAGTACTTGCAAGTCTTAACATTATTTGCCATGTCTTTTTCCGTAGGAGAGAACGTTCCCTCTGATAAGGGGCGGCGCTCTCTTGATTTACAAATGGAAGAACTGGCTGCTTTAACCCAAATACCAGACAAAATCAGGTCGAAACGTTCCGCTGACTCAATGAGACACGATATTCTAGAAAAACGCGCTACTCCATGTCCCGCATCTGCATCCGTTCAGCACACTTACACCCGGCCTGGTTATAAACCAACTTCTGACCTCAAATACACAGAGAATGATAGCGGCCCATTCGTTGTTGTTGTATCTTGTACTACTGAGAACGATCTACCAAATTTAACAAACACAATGAAAACCCTCAAAATTGCCCGTATAATCTATAATAATAATGTCCCTGGAGTTGACGAAATCCGCACTGTTGGTACAAATAAAACATCTGTTTACTTCAAAAACTTTCAAGATGCCAATTCCTTTGTGTCCAACCCACTGTTATCGAGCCACGACCTCTCTGCTTCTATTCCTTGCTATCAAGTAAATCGAATGGGTGTTGCTCGTAACATTGCACGTGATTGGACCCTAGAAGATCTAGTGTCAACTACAGAATGCCGGCCAGGTTTACCATTAATTATCAAAGCCAGACGTCTTAATAGGAAAAAACGCGTTGAAAATAAAACTATTTGGGAACCAACAGGTACTGTGGTGTGTACTCTCTCAGGCCAAAACTTACCAGAGCGTATTTATTCCTGCAATATGTCATTGCCTGTTGAGCGCTACATCTTACCAACAATTCAGTGCCGTAAGTGTTGTCGATTCGGTCACATCCGAGACCAATGTCGCTCAAGTCCTCGTTGCTCTCGCTGTGCCGGCCCTCACGGTTCTACAACCTGCAATGTTCCGGATGACAAAATCTCTTGTCTACATTGCTCAGGAAATCATTTAGGCACTGAATCTAAGTGCCCTGAACATTCTCGATATAAATTAATAAAAAATGCAATGTCTGAAGATAATGTTAGCTATAGTGAAGCAGCTCGGGCATTCCCTGCAGTCCGTACCCCTTATGCTGATATTGTCAATTCCTCCCAACCAAGACAAGATTCTCTGGTCAAAGTAATATCCATTCTCGCCCAACTATCCCCTCGATTTCTTCTAATCAACAACCTCCATCTTCCTCCTATAAAAAGACAGTGTTTATAGAGCGACGCCCTAGACCTGTCCTAGGGAAATCCTATGATGTACAATCTCACGCTAATATTACTGCTACCCCCTCCTCCTCTATGTCCAATGGTTGTGCCCTAGGCCCTCAATCTCGAGATATCTTACAAACGAAAATTTAGCCGAACTTATGTCATTGACATTAATAAATATATTCTCAAAGTTTGGAGAATTGATACCGTACAACGTCCTCCAAACTTCACAATCACTTATTACTACTCTTTTAAACTCCCACACCAAAAATGGCAACATTCCTTCAGTGGAACTGTCACAGCATAGTAAATAAAAAACATGACATTATTTATCTTTTAAACTCATTGTCTTTGCTGTCTCTGAGACATGGTTAAAACCCGGTTCCCTATTTAGGGTGCCAGGGTACTCTTTGTGAATAGGAAAGTATACTTCTCACATTCTTCTGCTTTTAACATTGTTGCAGTTTACATAAAATCATTTAACATTACTTTCATTTCTTTATACATTACCCCAATATTAACCTTCTTCAGAAATCCTATTATTATTCAGGGAGATTGCAATATACGTCACACTATATGTGGTGCACCCGTGTGTGATTCTATCTCACCTCAATTTATTGAAATACTTGATAATCTAAATTTGTGTATCTTAAATGATGGGACTGCAACTCGTCGAGTTTCATCCATGCAAAATGTTAGTGTTCCTGATCTAACACTATGCTCTCCTTCCTTATCAAATATTAGGTTGGGGAAAAATTTTCTTCGCATTTTATATAAAAATTCAAAAGATTTTTAATAAAGTTTATTTACATTTGACTAGAGTATGTAGGTGCCATTTAGTAGGTAGGGACGTGATCCCATTGCTATAAATATTTTGGGGGTTCTGATCAAAAAACTGCGACAAGTGGTTTTGGCAGTCCTCCCGTGATGTTAACCTGACACTGCCTAAGGATTTCTACAGAAACCGAAACAGGTGAAAATCTGAAAGTGCAAGTTCAGGACTATACGGCGGATGCATTAACACCTCCCAGCCAAACTCTTGTAATTTTTGCTGAGTGGCTAAAGATGTGTGAGATCTAGCGTTATCGTGGTGAAATACCACACCCCTTCTGTTGATTAATTCCGGCCGCTTTCTCTCAACTTTTTGCTTTAATCTCATCAGTTGTTCGCAGTACAGTTCAGAATCGATGGTCCTGCCTGGCGGTAACAGCTCATAATGAATAATGCCCTTCCAATCCCACCATACACACAGCATCACCTTGTTGCGAGTTAACCCGGGTTTCACCATTCTGTGAAGCCTGACCGGCCTTTGATCACGATCTTTTTCGCACGTTCTGGTCGTACGTGATCCACTTTTCATCACCAGTTATCAGCTTCTTCAAAAATGGTTCGGTTTCATTACGTCGTAATAAAGAATCACAAATGAGTACACGGTTCATTAGGTTTCTTTCAGTCCATGAGGCACCCAAATAACGAGCTTTTTGTGTACCCAGCTTATTTTAAATGCGCCAAAACCGTTTTGTGGTCAATTCCCAGTTCTCCAGCTACATCGTAACTACTAATATGCCGATCTTGCTCCACTTTTTCAATAATGACATCAATTTTGTCCGTAACAGGGCAACCAGAGCGACATGCATCTTTGATATCAAAATTTCCGGATTGAAAACGTTAAAACCAAATTTGCGCTCCTCTCACAGATACTGCATTAGGACCATAAACATCACAAAATTTTTTCGGGGCTTGTGTTGCATTTTTACCTTTTTTGTGGTAAAATTGTAAAATGTATCGAATTTCTTCATTAGATTCACTCATTTTAACAATAAGAAAAACAAATGAAAATCACACATTTTCCTAATTTGAATTTGGAATTGTCTTCTTTAAAATTAAAACTTTTTAATGATACCAAAATCAGGCAGATACAAATGGTATAGCCAAAGAGATCTTATTACAAGTTCATAGATACTATATGCGAAAAGACTTTTTCCCCGACCTATTAGATTATCATGCTCAGTTATTTCTCATTATTATGGCAGTGATCACCTCCCTGTCCTAACCTCCTTGTTAGACTCTTCACACCCAGCTCTAACTCCCATCCCTCTTCTAAAATATAGATTGACGTGAAGCTGATTGGGATAAATTTTCCTCCTTGGTCCAAAATAAACTTAACTCTCTCCCGGTAATTTCTCAACATAATGCTCTATCTGCTTATTCTGAATTTATATCTACCCTCTCTTCAGCGGCAGCAGAATCAATTCCCTAAATAACTGTGTTCAGTCCAAAATTCCTTCTCCAGCATGCTGGGATTCTGAATGTTCCAGCAGTGTGAAACAGCGAAAGCTTGCAAAATCGAAATTTATATGACTAAAACCAACCCTACTGTTTTAAAAACCCTACAATTCATTCATTCATCATGTAGGTACTGCGTAAAACAAATCTTAGTCACTTAACAAATATTGTAATAGCAACACTACTCCTTGCCGGGAATCCCAGAGAAATGCACCAATATCCAAAAGTTTATCTCCACTCACACTTAAATAAAACTACCAATAAGCCTTGGCAATCTATTCTCGTCCTTATTCCAATACAGAAAGGAGTGAAATTTGTAAGTGTGATGAATGAATGACGTAAAATTACGCTGTTAAATGACGTAAATTTTCTTAAAATATATTCAGACTTGATTTGGTTAATAATATTTTTTTTTCCTTGAAAAATTACACGGTAACTTACACGGTACACTTTTAGTGGAATCACCGTAATTTTATGTAGAAACACCGTATTTTTACCCTTGCAACACGGTAACTCTCGATTGACACATAGAGACAGCGATGGCTATTGATCGCTATAAAAAGTAAAAGGAGTTTTTGTCGGGAACTGATAGGGGACGTTGTGCTGTGCAGTTTTATTTTCTAAAAATGTGTAAAATTATTCTAAAATGAACAATAGTTGTATGATATTGATAATTTTTGAGTAGTAATTATGTGTTTTTGTGAGAAATGTGAATAGCCAAATGTGGCCTTTAGAGTTTTCACAAGAACTCCGTTGGAAGACGTCGATTGTAGTGTACAACTGCTCCTGGCTTAAAGGCCTAGTTGCCAAGCCATAAACATCAAAAGTTTTAAATATTTTGTTTTTAGGGTCTTTGATATTGTTTTAATTTTTAAAATTAAATAATTATTATGTATACCAGTGCTCAAGACGAGGTATTAATATGTCGCGGGTGTCTCAGTGCCGATGGAAAACTCTTAAACACAAATACGAAACGATTATTATTGGATTATTCTGTGTTAATCGGATTCCAAGTAAGTTGTTCATAATTTTCTTTTGTTGTCCTTGCTCTATTTGGGATGAGGGTGCGGTATAGTTATAAAGCACATTTATTTATTATTTGAGATATAAAAGTAACTTTGGGTGGTTATAAAAAAAAATAACCTATAAAAAATTTCGAGTCGCATCAAATTTGCATAAACTCGGAACCCGAAATTTACGCATTTTATGTATTCAAAGACTTTACATATGGTTTGCAATGGTATAATAACGACACTAAAATTGTCGGTAAGCCATCATTTAAACAAAAAATTAATAAACATTAAAATTAATTATGAAATACGTGCATAATGCACGTAATTATTTTTTTGTATATATAATTACTGACTACATGCAATACCAATGTTAGCAAAACAAAGTATAGGTGTGGTCGAAGGTCTGACCAGTGATATGGACAGTGGGTTAGGTTACGTTATCTTTAGAACAAAGCCAAAGGCGGCCTTGCACAGGTCGTCGGTCCATCGGGCTGGAGGGCATCCAACACTATGTTTACTGAGAGGCGGTGTCCACTCCAGGACTCGTCTGCTCCATAGACCATCGGTCCTGGAGCAGACGTGACCGGCCTACTGCCACTACAACTGGCTAATTATGTCGGTTACCTTTGTTCTCTTATGAATATCCTCATTTCTAATTTTATAAGAGAAACACCCAACACAGCTCGCTCCATAGCCCATTGAGCAACTTGAAACTTGTGGACCAATCCTGCCATCAGTGTCCATGTCTTGGCCCCGTAGCAGGACAGGAGGACCTGAGATAATAATGTAGTTAAATACCAGTTGTGGCATCACTAATGTAAACTAAAAAACAGTGTTAGTGCAGGACTTATATAATGAAACATGTAGATCTTTGAGAACTGTTTTATTTGAATTCAGAACAAAGACTGCCTGATACTTTTTTTTTTTTTTGAGCTGGATCCAGCTGAATAGCCGCAGATGGCTGTTTCAGCGATACCGGACTTTGGGGGCTTCCCGACTCCGTGGGAGCGGAGGCGTTCAGCCGGGGCAGCGGCCGAGGAGGCACCTCCTGTGAGGTTCGACCTCGGCTCGACCGCTGCGGGGGATTGACTCTACATAGGAGTTAGCCGTGAGAGGCTGAATGAGCTAAGCCAATAGGCTGAAATGATTGTTATTGGGGACTCGTTATCGACTCCGCCGGCGGGACCGATCCTAGTCTATCGTTACTACCGCTTCGCAACGTGTTATGGCTGGAGGAGAAGAAGCGGCGGAAGAAACTCTCCAGCAACACGCCTAAGCTAATCTTGTATGGCTACATGTGTCTGTAATGAGTGAGGAGTGATTGGTGGGTCTTAACCCTGAGAGAGACGATTCGAGCCGGGGGCTCTCCGGCGTCTGTTCTGTCTGCGTCTGTTATGCCAGGCTGATGTTCTGAGCCTCGGGGGGTTAATTATGGCGAGAATTCGGGTGATTTCATCCGGCTCGTCAATGAGTACATTGCGAGAGGCGTCGTTTACTCGTGGAGCGTTCGGAGTGGGTTTGTAATTGACCGTCTCCGTCACCAGAGGGTTCGGGTGTCGGGGGCAAAGTCAAAGAATCTGCGCGAAAGGGAGATTATGTAGTCTTTGATGGAGGAAGCTCAGGTCGCGATGCAGGTCGACGAGCCGCATGTATGGCGGGGCGTCGGCTGCAGCGCGTAAAAAGTGGTTCTGGACCTTTTGCAATTTCCAGATGTTGTAATCGCTGGCGTGGCCGAAGACCACACTCGCATAGGTCATGATGGGGCAGATGCAAGTTTTGTATAGAGTCACCTTATTTCTAAGGCTCATCTTACTTTTCTTGCCTAACAATGGATAGAGTCGGCTTAGGGTCCAGTATGCTCTGTTCCTGACCGCTCTGGTGTGCTTGTGGAAGTACAAGCCTTTGTCGAGGGTTACGCCAAGATATTTGACTTCGTTAACCCATGGGATAACTCGGTCGAAAAGCATGATGGGCGTAAGTCGGTTGGTCTGCCTGATACACAGAGGGTTTGCAGTATTTATGCAATGATGTAATACAAAAGTACCTTCATTTGTAAAACATAAATAATTCTCTTTCTCTTCAAGCCACAACAATAACATGTTGCGAAGCGGTGGTAAATTAGATTAGGCTCCCATAGAGTAAATAATAACCATAAACAAAAATTAAAACTAAATAAAATCAACAAGTTGGTGGTAGGCTAAATAAAAACTTTATAACGATACTCATTGCCACTTACATCTTTGTCTTCTGTGATCATGGCTACTGAAAAGTGGCCAAAATGTTGGTATAATAGAAATCAAATAAATTACCCACTTAAAACCATTAATTTTATTATTATAAATAATTATACAATTTATTCTGATTAGTTTCTACATAAATTATCAAATGTTCATACAGGAAATAACAGTCTAAATATTAGATGGCCCTACTAGTAACAAATGCTGTTAACAATAGTCAAAGTTTGTGCAAACATTAGATAGATAGATAACACTTTATTGTACACCATTACAGAAAACTTACGAACTAGTATTATTCTAATTGTGTACAAAGGGCGGTCTTATCGCTAAAAAGCCATCTCTTCCAGACAACCCGTGGCAGGAATATTGCTGATTAGGAATGGCGATTGATTGTGGTATACATAATTATTGTACAATTATTTACATTTTAATAATAAATATTAGGTTGGGGAAAAAGTTTCTTCGCATTTTATATAAAAATTCAAAAGGTTTTTTTTATAAAGTTTATTTACATTTGACTAAAATATGTAGGTGCCATTTTGTTGGATAACTTTTTGCCATCTTGTAGGTAGGGATGTGATCCTATTACTATAAAAATTTTGGGGCTTCTGATAAAAAAACTGTGACAAGTGGTTTTGGCAGTCCTCTCGTAATGTTAACCTGACACTGCCTAAGGAATTCTGCAGAGACCGAAACAGGTGAAAATCTGAAGGTGCAAGGTCAGGACTATACGGCGGATGCATTAACACCCCCCAGCCAAAGTCTCGTAATTTTTGTTGAGTGGCTAATGTGAGGTCTAGCGTTATCATGGTGAAAAACCACACCCCTTCTGTTGATTAATTCCGGCCGCTTTCTCTCAACTTTTTGCTTTAATCTCATCAGTTGTTCACAGTACAGTTCAGAATCGATGGTCCTGCCTGGCGGTAACAGTTCATAATAAATAATGCCCTTCCAATCCCACCATACACACAGCATCACCTTGTTGCGAGTTAACCTGGGTTTCGCCACAGTCTGTGAAGCCTGACTGGCCTTTGACCACGATCTTTTTTGCACGTTCTTGTTGTGCGTGATCCACTTTTCATCACCAGTTATCAGCTTCTTCAAAAATGGTTCAGTTTCATTAATAAAGAATCACATAAACGTCGTAATAAAGAATCACAAATGAGTACACGGTTCTTTAGGTTTCTTTCAGTAAGGTCACGAGGCACCCAAATATCGAGCTTTTTGTGTACCCAGCTTTTTTCAAATGCGCCAAAACAGTTTTGTGGTTAATTCCCAGTTCTCCAGCTACATCGTAACTACTAATATGCCTATTATCTTGCTCCACTTTTTCAAAAATGGCATCAATTTTGTCTGTAACAGGGTGACCAGAGCGATGTGCATCTTTGATATCAAAATTTCCGGATTGAAAATGCTTAAACCAAATTTGCGCTACTCTCACAGATACTACATTAGGTCCATAAACATCACAAATTTTTTTCGCGTCTTGTGTTGCTTTTTTACCTTTTTTGTAGTAAAATTTTAAAATGTATCAAATTTCTTCTTCCGCCATAAGATTACTTTATAATAACAAATACGATTCCTACATATATAAATATATACATAAGTTATATATAGTTGTATGCAATATAATACTAATTATATAAGATTACATATTGTTATGAGCTACAGGACACGAATTAAAAATGCCATTGGAACTACTATAGAATTTATTAGAACTGTACAAACACGTATAAAATAAATACAAATAAAACTGGATGCAACCAGTTTACACTGCACGATTCAATACAATTCGAATACGTGCAAAGTCCGTCGTCTATATCGCTACTCGCGATTACTAGAGAACTTTTTACTCGTTTCGTAGTCGTCGCTTGACTGCCCCCCCTCCATTCGGACATCGTCTTATACTAACTACACAGTACAAGGGAATTGAAATATTAATTTGCACACCTGCGAACGTCCACAAAGTCGAAAACAATAACAATAGGAATTAGCTCCACGCTAATGATGGTTATAAAACAAGTAGAAAAACAATAGCATGTTACAAATTCAAAACAAAGGATTCCCTAATCCGGGAGGACAATAAGCTGCGCTTACAATAGGCTGTGCGGCTTATCTTTGACGGCATGTAACAATATCATTATATTGCAGATAGAATTTCCTGACCATGTCTTTAACATTCTACACCTTTTAACCATCTTACAAGTTGAATTGCAAAAACACTGATAAACATATGCATTTATTTCAAACCAGTATATGGAAATTTCTTGCTTTATACTTTGAAAATGATGATTTTCAAACAAACTTCACCCCCTTTCAGGTTGGATACTCGGATACATACTGTATGTATGAATTTCCAAAGAATACCTTAAGAGTGTTTCCGGGCATACAAATAATAACCGCAGGTTGACTTTTAGCGAATAGTTCAACTTTGCTTGCATCCATTGCTGTATACAAACAGTTAATAAATATGAATACTTATAACTTACTTAACACATCGACCATATTACATCCGATAGTACTTAACACACACAATTACGTAAATATAAGTAGAATAGTTCATTGGACTGGCTTTTTAACATTGTCCTTTTTTATATGTTCACATGGTGTGCACAATACCATGGATGGTAACAGTGTCGCAATGACGCCGCTGCATTTCGTGCTCCACCATGTTGGGGGAGGGAGATAGACATATATACACATTACTATTGTCAGAGAGAGAAGAGTATAGTATGATATGTATGAAAGTGTTAATTTAGCAACCACACTTGAAATTGCCGCTTAAATAATAAACACATACAATGAAATTTATTGTGTGTGTTCAAGTGGGTCCCTGCATGGTTTATATTCACAATTGGATATGTAGGTGGTGCTGCAATCGGATTCAAAATTTTCTTTCAAGGCAGGACAATGTCTGCTATGTTTGCTAGTATAGGTATAGATTATAATAAGAAGAATGGTTTGATTTCAGATACAAGAACATGATGGTTTGCCACAATACTTCTGTTATATGTGCAGTGCTTTATTGCGCAAGTTTATGAGATTCAGGGACAAATGCTTAAACAGCAAACATTTACTCGAAGACATAAAAAGCAATCATGTAAGTAGACAATAGACAAGCAAGCTCATAAGTTTCACATAGATTTAGGATAATCTTAACTAATATTATAAACTCTTATTCTGCTCTGCGCTAGAAACTATAAGCAGGATAAGTAATATGCTCAGTTTTCTATACTATGATCAAACAGTAAATGTTTCTTTACATCTTACTAATCTATCATCTTAATAGGAAAGTAGCCTACTAATGTTATAAACGCGATTATTTGTATGTATAGATGTATGTTTCTTACTCTTTCTTGCAAAAGCTTACACACCAGAATAACACATACGCTATAATTTTTAAAGATGTAGTGTGAATTATCCAAAATATATTGATTTTCCATCACCACGCAGGTGAAACTGCGGGGCACAACTAGTCTAGCTAGCTAGCTAGTGACGTCATCATTTTTGATCACGCATCGCTCACAACGACCCATGTCATGAGGTGGGTCGAATAACTGTTCAACTAGTTTATGAACGTAACACCCGCAAGCAAGTGGAACGGGAAAAATTGCGGTCGTTGTGAGTCTACTAGTGGAACGCGCTGTGAATGTCGATGTCGAATAAGAAGTACATTGTCTTTATATATATATATATATATTACTAGCTGTGCCCGCGACGTCGTCCGCGTGGAATTCGTTTTCACAACCCCCCGATTTTGAAACATTCTTCATTGGTGCTCCGCTCCTATTGGTCTTAGCGTGATGATATATAGCCTATAGCCTTCCTCGATAAACGGGCTATCTAACACTGCAACAATTTTTCAAATCAGACCAGTAGTTCCTGAGATTAGCGTGTTCAAACAAACAAACAAACTCTTCAGCTTTATACATGATGTTTCAGCAAACGGAACACCTGCTTGAAACCACTATAGTATACCGGGAACATATCTTTATTAAGATGCATTATAATTTTATTATTTAATAATGACAAAGATACAGGAAGAAAAATATATTATTTTGATTGTGCTTCTCCTTAACATTGTACACTAAGAGTGATTGAATTTTGCACAAAACATTTGGTAACTTCGTTGCCCTTTAATAATGCTGCTAAACACAGACACACCGACAAAGCAACCGCGCATCCGTCTTACCGATAGTCGGCGTTTTTATAAAGTTCAGCTGACAGTTCGTGACCTCAACGATTTGTAAACATTGTTAAGGGGGATCCTATCAAAAGTACGTCGCTGCTGAAGTTAGTTTTCATGCGTTTTTCAATACCGGATTAATAAATTCAAAAAGACAAAAATATGTTCGATTTAAAATCTCTTACTGTACATGTTCCACCTGGTTTTATGCGAAACTATGGTGATAAGAAATGAAAGTTTAAACGGTCATAACTCTAAAACTAAATTTTTAAGATTTTTATCCTTTTTGTATCTGTACGATAGTGTTATGCCCTTTCACCCATTTAAGTAGGTGTTCAGTTTGCTGAAACACCTGTATATTAGTATAGGATTGGATAAAAATTGATTTATGGATTAAAATTGCTTATCAATTAATAAACGAACGAAATAATTTCTTTTTAAACTATTTTAAAGGACGCTCCCTTATTGGTCTTGGTGTTTTACAAAAAACAGTTATAGACAACATTGACAATTTCTATTGCTTAATGCGGTCTTATGTTAAAACTTGGAGTCTAGTAGTGTCTCTATATTTAGCCATAGAATTGGGGTTATTTTTATATGGCAAAAACGAATCGCAACAAAATTTTAACTTGGGGTTCTAGGGGCAGATTGTTAATGTACTTGTCCAATTTGAAAACCTGCTAGTAAAATTACAAATTAAAATTTTGTTGCGATTCGTTTTGCCAATTGTCCGTTTGAAGTTTCACTTCTACTATGTGTCCCAGCTCACATTTCGATTTTTCGCAGGTTTACTGCAAATTATGATTTGGTTATGTTAGGTGCATTTTAATGAATGCATTTTTTTAAATTCAAATTCATATATTTATGTAGGAATGTTAAGAATGATTGGATGGGTAACGGAACGCATGAGTAGATTGAATGAATGGTGGAGATTTGATTGATTTGGAATGAACGGTGAGCAGAGAGTCGTGAGTCGAAAGCCGAAGAGGGTGGTAGGTTGCGTGAGAGGAAGTTGTTTTTTAAAGGTGTTTTTTCTATGGTGTACCTATTCAGAAGATTAAAGTGTTTATTATCCGAATATCTGTTTTATTTAGAGCGAGCCAATTTTCAACACCACGCACCCACCCTCACATTTATATAAACTTATTTCTAGGTCTTATATAATTATACCTAAAACTTATGATAATAACACATTTTGAATTAAAAATAAGGCTATATATTTTTTTGGCGGCGGTTGCTGCACTAGACTCTAGGTCTGTTTGTCTGTATTACGGCACCCAACACAATTTTATTATAAGAACTTTAATATAATGGAATTATTCATTAATTAACCTATGAGTGCGTGTGGGTGTCTCTCTCTCTCTCTCTCTGATGTTTTATTTTATTAAACAAAAATACTGAATTCGATCCGGAGCGAAAAAATACATATATAGTCTACTCTAAAGTTATGCCGCCTTTCAACGCGGCCGTAACGCTTTTTCGTGTCAGAAAAAATCCCCCCCCCCGTCTATATAGAAGTTTCACTTCAAAAATAAGTACTCTACTGTCTTAAAAACACGCAATCTGGTAGATATAAAGACAAGGCAGTGGTAGAATATTTAGCTTCTTAAACAATGTTATGGATAACTCACAGTCTACAGCAAATAATATGTTTTATTTTCAGGTATTAAAAAGCAAATTGAAAGAATTTATCAACTCGGATTCATATTGCCAATTTACAAACACTCAAACATATGAATACCAACCTGACAAAGATAATCAAGCAAAAGTACTATTTGAAAACAAAGACTCCATCAAAACTTCAATCCATATTGACAGTATTAATGTGACATTCAAAGAAGAAATTGATGTGTCAACAGACATACAAATCAAAAATGAAGATACAAACTTTAGTCAGAATTCTGATTTATATGATTCTGATGAACAATCTTTAGTCAATAAATATTCAACATCTAGTAACAGTGAAGCAACTAACGAAATCAAAAGTATAAAAGATAATATTGAGTCAGATTCATCGGACAATCAAGCATTAGTCACATTTAAATCTAATGATAAAGCAAACACATCTAAAAAGAGAAACACAAAGTCACAACTAGATGTGCACACTAAAAAGAACCTAGTCAGAAATTTTGCACTGGACAATGTTAAGTCAGAATGTACAAAAGTTAGTCAGAAAGAGGAAAAGAGATTTGAAACTAAAGATAATTTAGCTAATTTTGAAAACATGTACAATGTGGATATAGTAGTTTTATCCAAAGAAGAACAGATGAAAGCTGTTTTAGACAGAAAGAAGGGTATTAGTTACTTGCATAGCCCTTATAAATGTGATCTATGCTTCAAAGGATTTATGGATGTGGATAATCTGACCAAACATTGTATGTCCCAACATGATTCTGTAAGTTTGTTTAGAATTACATAGTCATCATCTGACTTGATAGAGCTAAGCTGGAATCATCTTGATTACAATATATAATATTTTCACGCCTGTTTCCCATTGGGGTAGGGGTAGCCGGAGACGATGGATTTCCTGCTACGATCCTGACAAACACTTCGCTTCATCAACTTTCATTAATTTATTCAGACATATACGCTTATTTAAAGTGCTTTTCTCATGACCTTTCCTGAAAATATCTTCAATTTGATCGTGGTGAGTATGTCGCGGTCGACCGGCACCGAATCTATCACTCACATTGCTGTCATATGCACGTTTTGTGATTTTGCTTTCATTCATTCTCACTACATGTCCAAACCACCTTAACATTCCTGTTTTAGCTCTTGTCACTGCATCCTTTTTCAATCCACAATGTTCCCTTATCATATCACTTACATTAACCTTACATGTACTTCTCAAAGCTCTCATTTCAACTGCGCTTATCCTACTTTCATGCTTCTTCTGCTATACCCAACTTTCGCTGCCATACATTAGCATTGTTAGATAGCTACTAACACTCCTTGGTTGACAGCCAGGTGTACCCTTACAGATATCATCCAGCTGTTCATAAAAGAGTTAATCGCTCCATTTACCTTATTACCTGCATTTACTCCTTTCAATATCACTCTCATGCTTTCCATGAGCTACCCTGTGGATTGTTGTAATAATACAGGTGATTTCTACGAGCTTTTATTTAACTTACAGTAGATGTACCTGTCTATGTATGTATGTAAGTTCGGGTGGAATAAATAAAATAAAAATAGCCTTTATTTCTGAAAAAAACAAAAAACCTAGTCCACTAATTGGTATCTAGTTTTGCCTCCTTCTCAGCTTGTCCTTCGACAAAGGCCTCCCCCAAGCTCTTTGCTGCCCATTTTTTCCTGTCTTTGCAGGTTCTAGACCACAATGTCCCTGCTGTTTGCTTAAAATTGTCCTCTCACCTCTTGTATTGTCTTCCTCTTCGCCTTTTACCATCTCTGGGATACCACTCCGTTATTTTACGTGTCCATTTGTTTTTATTTTCTCTCATTATCAATTGTTTTATTATTCTTGATGCATTTTTAAACTAAGTTCGGGTGGAATATTGCAAGTCAAATTTGACCAACTTCCCGGTTTCCGATTGAGCTGAAATTTTGCACGCATATGTATACATATGCGCAATATATTGCGTGATAATGGAATAATGTGGTACCATGGAGCTGATCTGATGATGGAGCCGGAAGGTGGCCAAAGGAACTCCTGTACTAAACAAGATAGACCCGTCGTGTTTGGGCTCATTTTACTTGTCTTGGATAGGACTTTGCTGCTACATGATATCCAGGACCTCTAAAGCTTTTATTTAAAAACTTTTTTAAAAAGCTTATTTTTAATTAAAAAGTCTAATAATACCATTTTAGTTTTCATGAAATTCGGCCTCTAGACTCTTGAGGGTTTTTCTCTATTTCGTATAGTTTATGATTTAGCCCTGAAGGCCCATTTCAACAGTTCACCTGTATAGAACTATCTTTAAGATTTATACTCCAAACGAAACAGAGTAGAATAGATAACACTTTACTGTTCACCAAATATACAAATACAAAATGCACGATTATATTGTCATTGGTAGAAACAATAGGCGGCCTTGTCGCTTAAAACAATCTCTTCCAGGCAACCTAACTTAACCAATAGTTTAACCTAATTTTACGATGTAGGTGGTACAGATTATTAGGTACAACTCAAATAGACATATTTAATCTTCATCTATACTGTTACGAGCTACAGGACTCGAATTAAAAATGCCATTGGAACTACTATAAAATTTATTAGAACTGTACAAACACGTACAAAACAAATACAAATAAAACTGGATACAACCAGTTCACACTGCACGATTCAATGCAATTCGACACGCGTAAAGTCCGTCGTCTATATCGCTAATCGAGAGTACTACAAACGTCTTACTCGTCTCGTAGTCGTCGCTTGACTGCCCGCCCCTCGAAAAATGAATGAAGCTCAATTGACAAATAATAAATAAAAACAAAACAATAAAATGAGAAGTAGAAGAAGTTTATCTGCGTTAGGCTTACGGCAGGGAAACTAGGTGGCAGTCCATGGGGATTTCTCCGTGCAAAAAAAAACGTTGCTGACAGGCACTTGGCTCGTTTTCTCATTGCAGAGTCGAGGTTTGGTCGTCTGTGAGTTTTGCAAATTTCGATACAAGGACCAAAGGAGCCTCAACCAACATTTGAAGAAACACAGACTGAAGTTCGCTTGCCGTCAGTGCAAATATGTATCGAGGACTACGTGAGTATCTATATACGACCTAGACGCCGAGAAACAAATTCACACCTGCATACCTGTAAAAGCACATTTTATTACCTTTCGGCATTTGGACTTCTTTGTTTAAAATTTAGGATCAGAAAACAGCCCATTGTGTATTGTAATCTTTTATGGCAATCATTAGCCAGGTGTGTCGGATTTAAAGTACAAACTGCTTCTAAGAAATTCGGTCCACGCGGCCGGGCAGACATATTGCATCTATGCAGTGTAAAGCAATGCCCCGATTGAGAGACTGGCAGTCGAGCGAAGCAAGACTTGTGTACATTCGGTAATCCATTTAGTGACGGACTTTGCGCGTGTTATTGAATTACGACCTTCTGCATTACGTTTGGACTTGTTGTGTTCGGTTATATTTCTACCTGTGTTTGTATAGTTCTAACAAACTCTATAATAATTCCAACGGCATTTAAATTGCAGCCTTGCAACTCGTAACAATACTAATATTATAAAGAAGTAAAGTTTGAGAGTTTGTGACGCTGTAGGGCGTATCTCTACTAAACCTCTAAACCTCTATACCTGTAGCTCTGGGTCTACTAAACCGATTTTTTTTTTTACTATTAGCAAGCTACGTTAACAGGGTGTGTCATAGGCTATATAACATGACTGTATATACCACGGGAGCAGGACAGAGCGCGGGTGAAACCGCGCCGGGCCGCTAGTAGTTTATATAGAGGAGTGCAGAATGCTTATATTTTTTTAAAATTATGCATAAAGTATACATTAAATCAATTTAAAAAAAACATTACCATGTATTTGACACACACACGCATATATACTCTTATTTATTGTTGCTTTGGCGAAATCGGTGGTTATAGAAGTATAGTCTTTGACATTAATTATTATGGTCGAATTTCGAGCACGGGCGACCACTAGTTGCTGAATTACTACATCACTACAACTAGTGCGGTTAATACAAACGCAGACAAATGTAAGCCCGAGACGCCGAAGTTCCACTTTCACCCAAATGATAACCAGATGAGACATATTTTTTATCATATTATATTGATTTATAAACACTATGATAGCTTCTCAATCGAAAAGTGTTATGGCTATTTAAAATGAAATTAATTTTGATAATAAAAACGCTTCCGTCTCGGGAGCCCCGACAGAAGTGATAAGTTAAACTAATCTAAGTCGAACTGCTTAATATTGAAATTGTTTAACTTGAGTAAAGCTTAGGTTATTACTTAAATTGTATGTACATAGCGCGTGGGTTGGAGTGTAAGAGAAAGGGAAGCCAGACCGACTGGCGCCGTATCACGTTACGTAACGAAGCGGTTTACCCTCCCATATGAAGTTATCACCTTTGGGTTTGAGTGAGAGAGGAGGAGTCTGCCTACCGCTGCCGTATGCGTGAGAGAAAGGGAAGCCAGACAGACTGGAGCCGTAACGCGTTACGTAACGAAGCGGTTTACCCTCCCATATGAAGTTATCACCTCTGGGTTTGAGTGAGAGAGGAGGAGTCTGCCTACCGCTGCCGTATGCGTGAGAGAAAGGGAAGCCAGACCGACTGGCGCCGTAACGCGTTACGTAACTAAGCGATTTACCCTCCCATAAAAAGTTATCACTTCTAGGTTAGAGTGAGAGAGGAGAAGCCTGCCTACCGCTGCCGTATGCGTGAGAGAAAGGGAAGCCAGACAGACTGGCGCCGTAACGCGTTACGTAACGAAGCGGTTTACCCTCCCATATGAAGTTATCACCTCTGGGTTTGAGTGAGAGAGGAGGAGTCTGCCTACCGCTGCCGTATGCGTGAGAGAAAGGGAAGCCAGACCGACTGGCGCCGTAACGCGTTACGTAACGAAGCGGTTTACCCTCCTATATGAAGTTTCACTTCTGGGTTAGAGTGAGAGAGGAGAAGCCTGCCTACCGCTGCCGTATGCGTGAGAGAAAGGGAAGCCAGACAGGCTGGCGTCGTAACGCGTTACGTAACGAAGCGGTTTACCGTCCCATAAGAAGTTATCACTTAATTTTTTTTTTTTAATCCTTGCTTTATTCGCTGATCGACAGTAAATTCTCAAGACTGAAAATCTGCGCTACTTTTTATCCCGGTTATCCCGCGTAATTTTTCTGGGAATTATTTAAAATGGCCAGTTTAAAAAAAATCTAATTCCAACGTGACTTTTTCACTGGTAGCTTTTATCCCGGGAATCCCGCGGGAATTTTCCCGCTAGCGGTTTGAGATTGCTCGGGCGCATAGAAAATTTACTTGTTCCGACAGTTTTCACTGAAACGATCGGTTGCATTCTTTTTAAATACTGCGGTACTTTGTGTCCCGGGAATTCAAGTCGAGCTGGACGAAGTCGCGGACATATCCTAGTTAATTAAATAACTAGCCTGCTCTGTATTGCAGTTTCAATGCAAAGGAACACCACAAAATGCACAGTGGCCAGAAGCACGAATGCAAGCAATGCGGAAAGAGTTATGAGTAAGTTTTTGAAAACATGTGTTACTTTATTGGTATAATATTTTTGTTATTTATTAAACAATTGTTTTGTGAGTTGTCATTTTTTTAGACTAACACATATTTCGTAAAAGGGATACTAATTCCCATATACCGTGTGTGCGGCAGTGGGACTTTTATGGATTGTTATTATCTATCTATACATATAATAAAACTGTAGAGGTCGAATTTGTGTACAATGAGAAAAATGCTAAAAACCGAGTCAGGGGAATGTAAGAAGTGAAATAGAACTAATTTAGAATTTTTTCAAATTTTTTGTTTGTCTGTTTGTACCGGCTAATCTCCGAAACGACTGGACCGATTTAAATGAAATTTTGTACGGTGGTAGCTTATATCCCCGGTCAACATATAGGATACTTTTGGTCCCGAAAAATTAAAGAGTTCCCGTGGGATAGGTAAAAAACCGCACCATGCGGACGAAGTCGCGGGCATCAGCTAGTTATATATATGTATAGTATTTGTAGCATTAAATATACAGGTAAGTTAAATTGATCAAAATTTATTTATAAATCAAGTCGATTTTATTTTTCCAAAAAAGTAGCTTTCATATTTATCCGTTAGTGTAGATGACAATATTTTTTACTGTCACTTGCCGGGAACGTTCCCAGAAGGCTGGCGGCGTTGCCACCTTGCATAGCGCTGCTTAATCTTTGAGCAAAATAGACGTCAGCCTTCTGGTCGCGTGTGAAGTCTACTAGACGTTTGGCGACGTCATGGTAGACCTTTAGGGCATTAGGACCCACGGACCCAGAGTTTCCACCCCAAATGCCGCAAATGTGTAACCGGTATATTTGCGGCGCTTGAGGACCTCCTGTTCGGCTGCAGCAGAACCGGCGCACGTACTTGGAAGATAGAACATCACCATAGTATCAACGCAAATAGCATCCCACACTAAGGAGCGGCCCATCTTCCTGGAAATCAGCGTCATTCCATCCGGTCTCCTGCCACCGTCACGGCACAAGCCGTTTGGTTCTAAAATGGAAGGTACCCCGGCGGTGACAAGAACCCGGCAGATGATATCGTTGAGTGCCGCATGTCGGGAAATTCTACCGGCGCTTCTTCGTAATTTTTTTTACTACTACAATTCAAATATATAATTATTAGAACTATACAAATGAACAGACAGGGCAAAAAGTATAAACTAACTTTTAAAAAAAAACCTTATATCAAAGCCCGTCCAGCCCCACCAGACCACTGTCGCTGGGCATTGTAATTCTTTGAGCGAGGTAAGCTCCAGCCTTGCGGTCTCCTGTTGTATCGATCAGCCGTTTTTTATATTTTAAAATAATTTGTGGGCACTTGGCCGTCATGGGACTTTGGTCCCACCCGAAACGGCTCAAACATGTAACCTATTCCAACCAGCCCCAACTTTGGACTCCTGGGAGAAGGCGTTAGTGTGTCGACACAGGTAACGTCCCACACAAGCGGCCTTCCCAAGGTCCAGGGAAAGTCATGCCGTCGGGTCTCTTGCCATCGTCGCGGACCAGGTTCGAGGACGGCTGGCACGTCAGCGCTGTCAAGATCCCGACGTATTATATCGTTGAGGCCGGCATGTCTCGGAATTCTGCCACACGATAGGCCATGGTGGTCAAGCCGGTCGACGGCAATTTGCCCTAATACGAAGGCAGATTGCTGACCTGAATGTTGCTGCATCCATTAACGTTCCTATAGAAGGTGACTGTAGGGCCTGCAACCAAAGTCCTGATTCCCATACAGAGGTAGCTAAAAGACGGGCTCGATCTGCAGAACTGGTCGACGTTTCCAATAGGTTTTTACGTGACAGGTCGCAAATCGGTCCGTCCCAGGACCCCTGTATAGAGGGGACAGCGAGCAGACTGCTACCCGGACAAGCCACCAGCCAAGCATTCCTGGCTTCAGTTGATAGTGATGGCTCCAAGTCTGCACGAAGTATGTCTTGAACGATTTTTTAGTGCTATGTACTGAAGACAGGAATGCTGGAAGTGCCCACACTCGAAATTTGCGTACACCCAGACCACCAAACCTCACTGGTAGCGAAGCTTGGGCCCAGATGCGTTCTTGTAGGTCAATGTTCGAAACGTTGCTGAGAGTATATTTTACGATGTCGTCAAGTGTCTGTACAATTATTGGATGCTTCCAGAGTTAATATTAATTAATTAAGATGAATAGATAATTCATCTGGAGGTGAATTAATCCAGAATAGTTACACGCTGGTTATCTGAATAGTCTCGTCGCGTTGGCAAAAATGGCAGAATGGATCACGCAATAAATATAAGTAACCCTCTATTGACAGAGGATACGATACAAGATACTCACCGATTATTTGTCTTTGAATACTACTCGATCAAACACAGTTTGATTTTGGTCTATTAATAATTGCACAGCACTTTACTAAGGGTAGCAATGGGGTGGCGCACGCGCACGTAATTGTTCCGCCGTAACAGATCGACGACTAAAGCCGTCCGCTAGGTGGCGCGGCATTTTTAATTGGCGAATTATGGGATAAGGAGAGGAGTATTAGGAGATGTAAAGGTGTGAAGGGAAGGCACATAGAAGGCACTCTTGTTATTACGTGATCCAATTCTTTAACGTATGGCCAATACAGACAACATCGTAAAAAATGTGTGAATTTTGGAACAAATAAACAAAACTTAATTATCCAAAATGCCATTTTTGAACTTTATCGTTTATAAACGACGGAATCGACTCATCCATAACTGGTGAACCTAGGAGGCGAAGAGAGGTATCTTATTTGAGGACGCAGGAGGTATATAAAGTTCACATTTGGACAAATTAAAATGCAAGTCGATTTTAATAACAAATCGAGTTTGTAATATATTAGGACGTTACTAATTGAGCTGTCATCGAGCTGTCAAAAGTAAAATAAATGCTTGGAAAGGGTGTATCTTAATTATCTCCTGACATTAGTCCATAGTAAACATGTATATATTTTAAGTAAATTTCTATCCCTAAATTATATCTACCTATAACACTGACTAAACCCCCCTTTACGCTCCTACTCTAGCCTTAAGTATAATCTACTTCTAATATACAGGGTGTTTCAGCAAACGAACTTTCACTTCTTATCGCCATAATTTCGCATAAAACCAGGTGGAACATGTAAAGTAAATTTTTTTAAATCGAATATATTGTTTTCTTTTCAAATTTATTCATCCGGTATTCAAAAACGCATGAAAACTAACTTCAGCAGCGACGTACTTTTGATAGGATCCCCGTTAACAATGTTTAGAAATCGTTGAGGTCACGAATTTAACAGATACACTCCACATTAGTATAAGTATAATACTAACAGTATTAAAATTAGAATAAATTAATATAATAAGTTATTCGTAAGGTACACCACAACACAAATATCACTGAACAAATGTCACAGACAGAAACAAAAATAACCAAGAAGCGTGTATGAATTCTAAAAACTTTCTTCGAAATTAAGTTGTTGAAAAGGGTACGGAACTCAAGTCCGTAGACTTGTCAATAATAAAAAATAAACATATCCGTTTCTCTTTGTCTTTTGTCTTTTAAGCTTTTATTGCTTTTTCATAACCACCTGTCGCTTTTACTCTGATATTGGCAAAATCAATGCCAAGTGCGTTGGTGCTACAATCTTAAAAAAGTGAAGGATAGGGTAGAATCTTGTTTGTTTGCTTGAACGCGCTAATCTCAGGAACTACTGATCAGATTTGAAAAATTCTTTCAATGTTAGATAGCCCATTTATCTAGGAAGGCTATAGGCTATATATCATCACGCTAAGACCAATAGGAGCGGAGCACCAATGAAGAATGTTTCAAAATCGGGAGTATTTTTAAATTACTTTTTTTAACCATTCCACGCGGACGAAGTCGCAGGCAGAAGCTATTTAGTAATATAAGTACAGCTTTCTTTTATTATTTGTTCTGTTGCGCCAATTGCGTCGATGTGTGTTTATTGCAGGAAGATGTCGTCCCATCTCTCACATATGAGGATTCATCACCCGTCGGACATGGTCTGGTGCGAATATTGCGGCGAGTCCTTTATAGGCGGATTCGGATTGAACGCCCATAAGAAACGGGCGCACCGCAACGTGAGTATCGTATTATTACGAGTTTGCGGGACTCGAATTAAAATGCCGTTAGAATTATTATTGAGTTTATTAGAACTATACAAACACGTATAACACAGGTACAAATATAACCGAACGCAACAAATCCAAACGTAATGCAGAAGGTCATAATTCAATAAAACGCGCAAAGTCCGTCAGTATTAGATTCCCGAATGTACACACGTCACGCCTTGATCGTAGTTGTAGCTCAACTGACCCCCCCTCTCTCAATCAAGCCATCGTTTTATACTTCACAAATGCAAATGTGCCCGCCCGGCAATGTCGACATAATTTCCTAGAATTAGCTTGTACATGTAATCCGCAACACGTGGCTAATGATGCTCCTGAGCGGCCCTAAACGAGTACAGTAGGTCAACAGGCTGTTCTCTACAATAATTATGCCAATAAATGAGCGAACAAAAGAAGACGATCATAAAAGGATCACTATTAGTTCAAATGCCGACAGGTAATAAAATGTGCTTTTATAGATCTGTATGTGGAATTTGTCTTTGTCGGAGCCTAAGTTTTAACAATATTGTACAACTAGCGAACGTAGGACTAAGAAGGGGAACAGTGCTCGTCTCTCTATCTCACTCTAACACCCGGGTCGTACTATGCTCTATCTTTTTGCTGTAAAATACGTAAGACGGAGGAGACGTATTGGGTTTCGAGCGTATAACGAAGAAGGGGAATAGTGCTCGTCTCTCTATCTCACTCTAACACCCGGGTCGTACTATACTCTATCTCTTTTGCTGTAAAATACGTAAGACGGAGAAGACGTATTGGGTTTCGAGCGTATAACGAAGAAGGGGAATAATGCTCGTCTCTCTATCTCACTCTAACACTCGGGTCGTACTATGCTCTATCTCTTCTGCATTATTTATGTTATATTTTTGTATATTATATAGTTTCATTTTTCTGTTGTTTTGTGTGTCGCTTATAAAAAAAAATATTTTTTATTTATTTATTTATTTTTCAGTTAAAACTTCCACCAAATGCCGTTTGTGAGCTTTGTTATACAAATTTCATGAACATAGAGGCTTTAAACAAGCACAAGGACAGACAGACAAAGGGATTCTGTGATATATCTTGCGTCCACTGCGGGAGTGGGTTCGATGCTCGGCTGGAACTAAGAGACCACCTTCTAGAAGTGCACAGAAGTAGCAAGAAGTACAGCTGTGAAAAGGTAAGTCATGATTTTCTTCAAATATAACAGCTCATTAAGAGGAGAAAAATAACCATATGATATCCCTATTAATATTATAAATGCGAAAGTTACTCTGTCTGTCTGTTCCGTTTTCAGGGAAAAACTATTCGACCGATTTGGCTGAAACTCAGAATATATATATATATATTAGATGCCGACGATGAACATAGGATACTTTTTATCCTGAAAAACGGGATAAAAATATATTTGTCTCTCTTTTTGTTCTGCCTTCACGGAAAACTACTGGACCGATTTAGCTGAAATTCAATATATACGTAATTTGAATACCCAGGGTGGACAAGGGATACTTTTCATCCCGAATAGTGGGATAGATTTATATAAAGGTTATCCCAGAAAGTAGAATAGGTTTTTTTGTGATATATCATTTTGGTTGTTTTGGGCATGTTGGTCATTTTCGATTAGGTCGATTTGGTCGATTTGGCCGATTTGGCCGATTTGGCCGATTTGGTCGATTTTAATACCGAAAATGGGCATAGAGACCTTTGTTCCGGGAGATGGGATAGTTTGCGATGTAAAATGAAGTGAATCTTTCGGGCCAAATAACACTAACATAAAAAATTAATACACTATAACCTGTGTTGTAACCTCTTTAAACAAGTCCTTAAAACGGGATTTATCTCAGCAAACACTTAAATGTAAAATAATGATCCCACTGTTGGGTATAACCCTTCCGTCCATAGCGGAACGGACAGTGGACGGAAACCCGCCACGTTTGTTCGAAGCGGATCGGCGCGTTTCACACATCGGTTATCTCGATGTGCCGGTTTCATCGCGATGTTTTCCTTCACCGTTAGCACGTGGTAATTGTAACAATGTTCACATTAGATTTGAGAAGTGAATAAGTGGTGCATGCTTTCCGGTTCAGGATTCGAACCCGCGCCCTTTGACTTTGCGATGCGAGTACTCTAACTACTAAACTACAGGGTTTATGTATCATTTATACGCATTGAGAAATAGTTCTATTTTAAAACACAAATATTGGGTTTTTCTTTATTTATACTTCAAATTTGCAATGACTTGTTGCGAACCCAATATTTTAGTGATATAAATGTGATAATTTTCAAATTGTTATATTTTAGTGCTCAAAAACGTTCTCAAAGGAAACTTTATACAGCGCCCATTATAGAAGGATGCACGCTGATACAACTCAAATTGATAGGAGTGACAAAATACCGAATTGGATATGCGAAGTCTGCGGGAAACGTATGCCGGTAAGAGTATTTTTCATTGTTTAGATGAGAAGCCTTCTTCTTCTCCTTATTTAGATGCGAAGCCTCCTTCTTCTCTTTCTTATTTATATTAGAAGCCTTTTTCTTATTATTTATATAAGAAGCCTTCTACTTATTTAATCTTCTTCTTATTATTATTATTTAGATGTGAAGCCTCCATGTTCTCTTTCTTATTTATAAAAGAAGCCTTCTTCTTATTTAGATGTGAAGCCTCCATGTTCTCTTTCTTATTTATATTAGAAGCCTTTTTCTTATTATTTATATAAGAAGCCTTCTACTTATTTAATCTTCTTCTTATTATTATTATTTAGATGTGAAGCCTCCATGTTCTCTTTCTTATTTATAAAAGAAGCCTTCTTCTTATTTAGATGTGAAGCCTCCATGTTCTCTTTCTTATTTATATTAGAAGCCTTTTTCTTATTATTTATATAAGAAGCCTTCTACTTATTTAATCTTCTTCTTATTATTATTATTTAGATGTGAAGCCTCCATGTTCTCTTTCTTATTTATATTAGAAGCCTTTTTCTTATTATTTATATAAGAAGCCTTCTACTTATATAATCTTCTTCTTATTATTATTATTTAGATGTGAAGCCTCCTTCTTCTCTTTCTTATTTATAAAAGAAGCCTTCTTCTTATTTAGATGTGAAGCCTCCATGTTCTCTTTCTTATTTATATTAGAAGCCTTTTTCTTATTATTTATATAAGAAGCCTTCTACTTATTTAATCTTCTTCTTATTATTATTATTTAGATGTGAAGCTTCCTTCTTCTCTTTCTTATTTATAAAAGAAGCCTTCTTCTTATTTAGATGTGAAGCCTTCTATTTATTTAACCTTCTTCTTATTATTATTATTTAGATGTGAAGCCTCCTTCTTCTCTTTCTTATTTATAAAAGAAGTCTTCTTATTATTATTTAGATGTCAAGCCTCCTCCTTCTCCTTCCTATTTATATAAAAAGTCTTCGGTATAGATTCCATCTTGTGCTTAATTTTTAGACAAAATGTCTGTTGGTGTATCATCAGAGGAACCACACCGGAGAGAGACCCTATCAATGCGACGAATGCTCCAAAAGCTTCACAATGAGGAAATTGCTGCACGTGAGTTTCTGTCTAGTTCTTTTAATTTATTCTTTTGTAATAAACAATATTTGTCAGGATTTTCTTTTTTTAGGTATTTTTATTTTTTCAACTTTTTCTTTCTATTAATAAAACTACGTTTAACGGTTTATTTTATTTGTATTATTCCGCCGTTTCGGACACTTCACTTGCCAGGATCGCGGAAAACAAAGATATCAAGTGTCAATGAGAATTGTCAAAAAAAATTGGCCTACCGCCAACTCGTTCATTTTTGTTATTAAAACAAAGTTGTTTATGGTAATTATTTGCTCTATGAGCCTAATCTAGTTTATAAATATAAATGAAAGTACTTACAAGTGAACACAGCTTGCAATGCAATTAATTAAACTCTAATAACGAGGATAACAATAAAGTGTAAGTAGGATATTGAAGTTGGTCTGTTTGTCAGTTTATGTCAGATTAATATTGTTTTGGGCAAAACAAATTTATTTATAAAATAAATTTGAATTTGTATGATAATGATATATATACATACACATATGTATATATGTTATACGTTTCTAGATATATATATATATATATACTGGGCTCGGGCCTCCCACTATAGGGGAACGGACAGTATACCCGCCACGCTTGTCCAAGGCGACCTGGCAGGTTTGACACATCGGTTATCTCGATGTGCAGGTTGCATCACGATGTTTTCCTTCACCGTTATTAGCACGTGGTAATTGTAACAATATGCACATTAGGTCAGAAAACTGCCTAAGTAGTGCATACGTTCTGGCCAGGATCGAACCCGCGCCCTTTGAGTTTGGGACGCGTGCGCTAGCCATTACGCTACCACGACTTCTTATATATACATATTACTTTTTAAAAAAATTAAAGAGTTCCCATGGGATAGTTAAAAAACCGCACCACGCGGACGAAGTCGCGGGTATCAGCTAGTATATATATATATATATATGTGTGTAGTATATCTTATACATAATATATATTATAAAGTTAGTGTTTTTTTCCTGCTTGAACGCGCTAGCTAACTACTGGTCTGATTTGAAAAATTCTTTCAGTGTTAGATATCCCATTTATCGAGGAAAGCTATAGGCTATATACCATCACGCTAAGACCAATAAGAGCGGAGCACGAATGAAGAGTGTTTCAAAATTGGGGGGGCGGGGGGGTAACTATTAACTACGAGGACGAAGTCGAAATATACATACAACTTTAAAAATAAACAACGACCCAGAGGAACTAATTATGTATAAAACCTTTTGAACTCGAAGTGCTATCTGTATTTCAGTCGCACATGCGTGTACATACAACGGCGAGGCCTTACTCTTGCAAAATTTGCCCGAAAACTTTCAAAGGACTATCAGCGCTAAGATCACACGAGAATGTGAGTATAGTTGTTAGAGTATGCTACCTATATATATTGTTACACGCCGACAAAAGTGAATGCACGCCTGCCTGCCATAAAGCACACTTTATTACTTTCCGCATTTGGACTTCTTTTGATTACTTTGTGTTTAAAATTTCTAATTAGAAAAACAGCCTATTGTGTATTGTAATTTATGGTAGGCATCGGCCAGGTGTGATTCTTGGAAATTATTGTTACGCGGTCGAGTATTGTGTCGAGACATATTGTATAGTTTAGTATAGAGGATACTTACTATGCTTAGTATATATGCCCGAACGGAGGGGTGAGGCAATCTAGCGATGGTCACAAGCGAGATAAGACGTGTGTACATTCGATAAGCTATATAGTGACGGACTTTGCGCGTGTTATTGAATCGTGTATTACGTTTATACTGGTTGTGTCCAGTTATATTTATACTTGTGTTATACGTCTTTGTATAATTCTAATAAATTCTATAGTAATTCCAACGGCATTTTAATTCGAATCCCGTAACTCGTAACAATATGACCTTTTCGATAACCAGCAGCTTTTTATTATTTATTCTTTACTGTACTGACATGTTCCATTTTTATATATATTTTGCTTCAGTCATATTTTTTCTTTTACCGTGTGAGATAAGTAGGGTGGTGCGGAGAAGTCTTAAAAAAACAATTTCTTAAGACAAGTTTATTATACTACAGTTCTTACAAGACTAACTTAATTACAATTAAAATTATATTAATTTAATTAATTAATTATTATAACTTGATACTATAGTTCGTTCTCGTTAAGAATGCAGTGAGTCGTCATTGTTCGCCGGCCTAGCCCCGCCCCCTAACCAATCAAATCTTTTCAAATTACAAGGTCAAGTTCACAGTGACCAGTTGAAGGCACGGCGTCGAACGCGACGGTTGCGTCCTGTAATTGTGTTAACTGATTTATATTTAATAAAATGAAAACCTCACCAATTCGCGGAAATAAAAGTGGTTCGGTAATTCATAGTGGAGGGAGACAATTCTCCGTTTGCCCCCGTAACACTGCAAACTGAACCCCACTGAGTTGGTGTGGGCCCAAATCAAAAATTATATTCCTGCCAACAATACAACTTTTAAGATGACGTGAAAAAAATATTTTATGGCGCAATTCGGTTAGTAGACGCTGATCGATGGAAGAAATGCTGCGAGCACGTCTACACACGTACACACACGTACACGTTTACAACAAGAAAATACCATGTGGGATTTAGATGACGTCATAGAACTCGCTGCAGAAAATTATTTTATTATAAATACTAACGAGGATACTAGTGATAGTGATTAATGATTAATGACTTAATTTTGATTTTTAACTTTTAAGTGTATTTTTTAAATTCATTAAACTTAATCTTTAAAAATATAATTTGCTTGAATTTAAACACCACTGTGAATACACCTTTACCCTGCAGTTGCACTGATGACTCACTGCATTTTTAACGCGAACGAACTATAATTATTCACTGACACGATGACCGATCGTTGCGAAGTCAGCAGGTTGATGAGCAATGGTGTGTCCACCGATCGCTTAACCCGTGTCAATATAATTTTCACCACAAAATTATGTCTTAATTTTCTTGTATGGTTGTAATCTATGATTAGTAGGCGCACTCAGCACCTAGAATAACCCTAAAGCAACATAAAATTACACTAAAACGTGACAATACTGGCGATATGTAACGTGCTGTAGCCAACATATTGCCAACTCCAATGTACCGTACTGGCCTTGCAAGACGGCAGCAATGCTTTATGCCTGTGACACTATATAACAAGGTAAATAAACAAATCAATGTACATGAACTCACAAGTCAGGAAGTTAGAATTAAATTAAAAAATTGGTTACCCTTGACTATGCGACCACCGAAGCACTGATTTAATAGATTAATTTTAATAGAAACTGTACATTACATACATAATTACACACACATACACAACACACACTCACACATACACAACACACACACACACATACACAACACACACTCATACACACACATGCACAACACACACACATGCATACATCCATGCGCTTACCCACTACACATAAAAACACTCTCTTACCGATCTATATTTGTTGTGTGTTTAAAACTATATAATAATGTGAGAGGGCATTGATTCCCGAAACACAGGCTCATACCTAGCTCGGGACTCAGGGACTTCCATAAGTTATTGTATTAGATTTTTTGGCAATAAAGATTTATTATTATTATTAGAATAGTTTACGACAGGAGCCTGATTCTGCTACTGCAATATCTTGACGTTGAGAAGATATTCAAAGCACGATTCCATTGTGTGTATAGTGATAGTGTCAAATATTCGTATTCTATTAAATCCGCAATGTCTTCTCGATATAGTCGCGGCGGAATAATAGTAGAAAAATAAATAGACGGTGTGCCTCTCGGGGCGCCCGACAGAAGTGATAACTTAAACTAATCTAAGTTGAACTATTTAATATTGAAATTGTTTAACTTGAGAAAAGCTTAGGTTATTACTTAAACTTTATGTATATAGCGCGTGGGTTAGAGTGAGAGAGGAGGAGCCTGCCAACCGCTGCCGTATGCGTGAGAGAAAGGGAAGCCAGACAGACTGGCGCCGTAACGCGTTAAGTAACGAAGCGGTTTATCCTCCCATAAGAAGTTATCACTTCAATTAGACTCGGAGAGGAGGAGCCTGCCTACCGCTGCCATATGCGTGAGAGAAAGGAAAGGCAGACAGACTGGCGCCATAACGCGTTACGTAACGAAGCGGCTTACCCTCCCATAAGAAGTTATCACCTCAAAAATGATGTTCATATATAGATAATAACATTTTATTGTACACCATTACAAAATACTTATGAACTAGTATTATTCTAATTGTGTACAAATCTTATCAAATATTTATAAAATATAAAAAAAATCGCTAAACATTAGTATGATTTTTATATTTTATTAATGTCTGTATATTATATCATGTGTGTATATACGGGCAGATTGTTAATGTACTTGTCCAATTTGAAAACCTGCCCGTAAAACTTGAAGTTAAAATTTTGTTGCGATTCGTTTTGCCAATTGTCCGTTTGAAGTTTCACTTCTACTATGTGTCCCAGCACACATTTCGATTTTCCGTAGGTTTTATGCAAATTGTGATTTGGGTCAGGTTAGGTACTTTTTAAACAATGCGTTTTTTATTTAAACATATTTTATTTTACGAAACAAAAAACTGACTTCGATCCGGAACCAAAGAATACATCCATAGTCTACTCATCACCTTTCACCGCGGCCGAAAGCGTTTTCGTGACAGAAAAAATCGTAAGTCCTAAGTCTATATAGAAGTTTCACTTCAAAAAATAATATGTATTTTTTATATTTCAGGTACATACTGGATTAAAAACCAAAATATCTTGAAGAATTAAAAAAGTAATGTAAAAGGTTTTTAAAATAAGAAAGGGTATAGCCGGGTTTCTAAGCGAAATCTGCCCCCGCGGCTTTTTCTGCTTTTACTATGGAGACCCGTTTTGTTACCAAATAAAAATAATTCACCCAAATTTTGAGCTTTTTATCTTAAATATTTTTCGCCTTTTTTTTAAAATCTATTGTTCCGCTTTTATTATTTTTCAATAGAAAAATTACAAATTAATACATTGCGATATTGTCACCAATATTTTGGAGTAAAAGGCATAAAAATATTTATGTTGTGATTCCCTGGATGAAAAGCCGCTTTCCGGCTTAAAGGCGTAGTTGCCAAGCTATAAACACAATAAACTCTTTTTAAAAATAAAATTATACAATAATACATTTTTTTACCGAGTATTACAGATTCTATCGCCAATTTTTTTTCACAATATATGATAAAACATATCCTTTCATAGTTATGGATTTATTTTTCTTTTTTTTTAAATATAGTGGATATTTTTGGTGTTAATATATACTAATATTATAAAGAGGTGGAGTTTGGGAGTTTGTGACGTTGTATGGGATAATCTCTGGATCTACTAAACCGATTTTAAAAATTCTTTTACTGTTAACAGTGAGTGTCATAGGCTATATAACATGACTCTATTTACCACGGGAGCGGGACAGAGCGCGGGTGAAACCGCGCCGGGCCGCTAGTATACAATATAGGTAATCCTATAAAATATACTAACACCAAAAAATATTCTTAATTACAGAAGTTTTGATAATAGGTAGGATAAGCCCTTATATTAATTAGTAGTATAACGTTTCAATAAAGTCTGCAATAGAACTCGTGTAATCTTTATTTCATTATACGCCTCGAACGAATCCAGTTGTCTTTTTTAAAAGCTCCTTCGCGTCGCCACCCACTTATGGCCGGTCCTATATCTTATCCATAGATAATACTATATATATAAAAATCTCATCAACCGTTCATTTGCCTTACTATAGATTAAACTTTGACATAATATTCTCCTTACATTTGATGTCAAAATAGAACAGGTGGTAGAGCAATCAATGAATATGAAGATTAGGTATAGAGAGAGAGACTTTTAGTCTATGAGTAAAGCGGAGTGCTAGAGTCCGCGCCTCAGAAGAAGTCTCACGGAAAGTACAGAAACTAAAAGTGATGGCTTCGCCATGTGATTGGATTTTATTCATAAAGTAGCCAGGAATGAATTCTACACAGGAATTGATATATTTTTTTGTTATTGGCTTCAATGCATATGGCATGATTTTGCCAATGTCAAAGTATAAAAAGACGGAACAGAAAAAAAAATTAAAAACTTGGCCAGTAATTTATACATGTTTTATGCAAACCTGAAGTGCAGCATTAGTGACCAGGTTCCAGTCTCCCTTAAGAGAGCAGCAGCGCATTTGTAGCACCTTTGGTGTTGCAAATGTCCATAGGCAATGGTAACCGCTTTCCATCAAGTGGGCCGTCTACCTGTCTACAGAACTCCTGCAATAAAAAAAATACAATATATAGTATTTATAATACTGTATAATATAATAATACCTGTATGTATTAAATATAATAATAACATCAGCCCATAAATGTCCCACTGCTGGGCTCGGGCCTCCCATTATAGGGGAATGTATTATACTTCTTTTTAATTACCTGGACTAAAATGACAACGGCGATCGACCGTTTTTTATGTTTCAAACTTGAAGCTGCTCACCAGTGAGTTGAATCCTATAGAAATTCTGTGCGATTCAATCCACATTGGTGAGTTGTTCATTCAACTCATGAATAAAAAAATCGCAGCTGTCGTTTTAGTCCAGGTAATTAACATAGTATTCTAGACGCGTTCCTCTCGTAGCTCACAACGCCCAAAATGCTCCGTCAACAGTTCCACACAGCGACCACTTTCGTTATGATCGTGGCGACAACGACACTAATAACGTTATTATTTTCGATGACAGCGCTCACAACGACTGATGCAAAAAGGCGCGAAGTTCAAATCAACCAATGACATTTGTGTATTTCGTCGTTAATGAAATCAACGCTCAATAGTCCGTTCCACCTGTTGATTGTAACACCCGCAGACAAGTGGAACGGCAAATATCACGGTCGTAAGGGTGATTGTTGTGAGCCTCATGTGGAACGTAGCCTGTGTAATTTGTTTGTCTTTGGTTTTTTCAATCAATAACATTGTAGTAGGTATTACTTTCTGAAATAATATAAGCTTTAAAACTTTACTACTTTAACTAGATTAAATAAGCCTGAACAATGTTTTGTTGTGGATGCTTAAATACTGAAGCGAAATTACGCTCACTGGATGAGAATTTAAGCCGTGCTTTAAGAGAATTCTTAGGACTTAAGGTTTGTATTGATTATTTGAATTTTGTTTCTTGCTGTGTATAATAACTTATTGATAAATCTTAGAAGCCAAATCAATTTGAGGAGTACATATTCTTAAATATGCTCGTAATTGTATATTGTGGAAGCAAAAACGAATATTTATATAGGTATTTACTATAATTGCTTTCATAATATGATAATTTAAATTCAAATTCATTGAAAATGAAAAAATTATGAACTGAAGAAAAGTAAAACCATAAAGTCAATATAAGTTATGTTCAACATATGTGTATAGCCATAACATAGTTCTACAATGTAGACCTATGTTATTTCTGACACATGAATGACCAATAATACATACATACATATTCATGACAAATTAATGTAGACTCTACATTCATTTGTCTTACCATCAGTTGAATTCTGGCATTACTTGTATGAAGCTTATGTCAAATTTTAACCACTAGTAAGACTAATCGGTAAGATACAGAAAGCGTCCATTAGAGACATATACATATTAAAGATAACCTGTAGTCCTCAGACTATTGTACAAAAGTATAGAGAGAGCCAAAATTAACAAAAGCGAGAAATGGAGTAAATTATTTTTTAAACTTGTGAATGTATCCTTTGTAGTAGTATACACATAGCTTATGTCTGTGTGGTTAATAACAATTATTGCATATTAATTTAGTATATTTTAAGGACTAAGGAATATTTTTGGTTCAATCTTAGTTTAGGAGTCACTGAATTTAAGCAGTGGGGGGGGGGGGGCAAGGAGGGAGAGTAAGGACTACTTCTCCCTTCTGCAACCCTCATGTCTAGGAGACATGTAGTTCTTGAGATATACATTTTTTCATCTGGTTGTTTTGTTATATTGTAACTATGGTGACCAGTGTGTTCTGGCGTTTTGATTTAAAGTCTAACCTAACCTAACCTAAGTCGGCATTCTAGTCACTGGTCATTGGTAGCTTTTTGAGAGTTCATGAATTGCTTCTTTTGCTGTTGTCACTTCGAGATGTTCATGTGTCTCGCTGTTTCTTACAACCAGGGTACTGCTGGGATAGTATGAAGTATGACATTTTGGAGTCTGGATGATAGAAATGTTTCGAGTTCCAGTGTGTGAGAATCTATCCATGCAGGAACGGAGAAAGAATACAATTTCCTGCCACCGGGTGACCTGTCGTAAGAGGCAACAAAATAACCCACAGCCATGTGGTAGGGCATTTGCCCGGCTGAATGGCTACCACCCCTGGTCTGAAGTATGTCACCATAAAAACCTTGTGTTGTGTTCCGGCATTAGTGACCAGGATCCAGCCTCCCTTAAGAGCGCAGCAGCGCATTCGTAGCACCTTTGGTGTAACAAATGTCCATAGGCGATGGTAACCGCTTTCTGCCATCAAGTGGGCTGCCTGCTGAACTCCTGCAATAAAAAAACATAATATCAAGATCTGAACTATTTGTGACTCTCTTAAGCATTGTGCTATCTAAAGTATAATTGTAAGTTATAAGATTTGATTGACATGTATGAAACATAACATGATATTTATCAAGATTCAAAAATAACTGATGATTATTGCAATTTTTTATAAATGAAACATATCTGTTGAAAATTTTACATAATCATCAATAGGTTTTTTTGAATGTGTATATTTAGTGTCCTCAGCATAAATTAAATTACTGCTATGCATAAAGGTATATCAATATCATTTAAGTAGATATTAAATAATAAGGGGCTCAGACACGAGCCTTGTAACATACCAGAAGCCACAGGCAGAAACTCAAGAGAATACCTCTTTACACAGACAGCCCATCTTCTATTTTTAATATAAGACTGGATTAATCTCAGTAGACAATTGTGCACGCCAGCCCTTGCAAGTTTTTTGATAAATGAATCGTGATTTACTTTATCGAAACCTTAGAAAAATTGGTGTGCACAACATCTATCTGCAAGTTAATGTTGTTATCCATTGCGCAAGTTAAATGATGAGAAAAAGTAATTATGTTTGTTACGACAATTTATGGCCTGTGTTCTGTGATAAATGATATGATGATATTGATATTCTGAGGTTTCAGTTTAGTTTTTAGGTTTTGTAATCATCTATTGTAATAAAATGTTTTTTTAGCCATTACAGGTACCTGATAGATATTTACATGAACACATGTGTTGGACATGTTATGTGGGATTTATGAAATCAATAAAATTTAAAGAACAATGTTTAAAAGCGAGAAATATGGTCTTGGGTATGCGTAATGTAAGTATTCTGTTTTTTATGATAAATAGGTTCACATTTTAACAACTAATTCTGGAAATGTTTTTTTGTAAACATTAGTTGGGAGTCTTAAAACTGAAACTTAACTTAAAATTCATTGCACTGATACACATTGTTCATCCACATCAGATTTATTATACTATAGAAGCCCTTACACATTATCACGACTTTAATGCTTTATAAAATATATACTGAAACACTTTCCAGGTTTCAATAGAGTCACTAAACATCTCACACATGTTGAATTTCAAACCAAATTTAACTCAAAGCAATGTAGTATTGACAAATGTAGGACCAGCTCTAGAAACTAATGAGGACTCGTTCTTTCCTATTATACAAGAGATTAAGTCAGAAGTACCAGATGAAGACACATTTACAGATGTGAATGAAACAAGTTGTGATGTAAAAATAAATTTTACTGAAGATAACATATTAAGTAATGAATATGTTGTGGAAGATTGTAAAGAATTTACTCAAGATGATGAAATTGAACAAGAAACTATTCCTTTCAGGACTGATAAGGAATTGAAAGAAGAAATTGTTGTGAAAGAAGGTAATTAAATTAATAATTTAGAAATCGATTTTTATGTTTGCTTTGTTTGAAATCTTTATCTATAGAAATTATCGCAGTTAGAGCAAAAATGAAAATAATACTTAGACTAGAACGAATTTATGATAATTGTAAAGATTTCATTATATTATATGGATTTTCAAATTCGATAGTCTTTATTAAAAATAACTTTTACTGGCGAACACTTTTTGAAGGTTATACATGAAGTCAAAATTTAAATCTACTTCCTATTATTGTATGCACACCGCGTCGCAACGTGTTATCGGAGTTTAAAGGAGAAGAAGGGGTATGAAACTATACAGCAACCACGACTAACCAAAAAAAATATTTCATCATAATTATTTATAATCTCAGGCTCTTTTAAAAAAAATACATGTAGAAGTTCTATTACAATTACTTTTCAAAGAATTAATGGAGTTGATTGTTACTGTCGCAATAATGACATACTAAGAATTCATACTGTGACAAATCTCCATAGATTCCTTACAAGTTATGCAAAATATAAACTTATAAACGTTATACAGAAGATAGTATAAAAGAAAGCGAGTGAGCAGCTATGTAAATACAGTTTTGTCACTTTTTGTTCTTGTTCTTCAACAGTGTAGTATCCTTTTTTAAGCAAAATACTTTTCGATTTAGCTTTAAATATAATGAAGGGCAGATCTAACACTTCATTCGGAATTTTATTGAAGAAGTGTATACTAATATATCGTAAGTTTTCGCGACTAGTATATACATAATAGAACTATGTTTTAACGGTTTCAAGCGCGGTAATTTATTTGATTTTTTTATTCCGACGTTTCGGCCACTTTTCAGTAGCCGTGATCACGGTAGACAGATGTCAAGTGTCAATAAGTATTGTTAAAGTTTTCTTTAACCTACCGCCAACTTCTTCATTTTAATTTTGTTTATGGTTATTATTTACTCTATGGTAGCCTAATCCAATTTACCACCGCTTCGTAACATGTTGTGGCTTAAAGAGAAGAAGCGGCGCAAGAAACTCTTCAGCAAACATGCCTAGCTCTAATAATTTTATATAATATCAAAATGGGTGGGAGGTAAAATAAAGTGTATATATAGGAATCGTATTTGTTATTATAAAGTAACCATATGACGGAAGTAGTCATATAACCGGATGTCAACGTAGAGGCATCTATTATCGAGCGACGAATATCGGAAATGGAGTAACCGGAAGTTGGAAGTTAAAATGGATGGCGGAAGTTGGTTTTATGAAGAAAGCGAAACTGAAGTGGCGCCAAAGCATTACCGGATATTGTCACTACGGCGCGCTACGAGGACCTTAAATACGCTATGTTTGGGCAGAGGGGGGACAGTCTTCAACCGACCGGTCTACAACCAAGTCGTCTTGTGGTCGATAATTACGGCTTGATAATCGCAGTGTTCTTGAAGGCAAATTGCTGCTCGACGCCTGACAAGCGTGGATGCAACTCTTAAAGTTGTCCTAACATTTCTATGTATTTTTGTGCTGTATTTAATATCGTAATTGTAATAATTCGAGTGTAATAAACTTTGATTATAATATTTCAGATTATTTTATTGTGTTATACTCGGTGTCGTGTCGTTCGCACGCCGTGAACCCGACATATACTATATTTTCAGAGACAATAAGAACTAAGAACACAATGTACACCCTTGTGATAATGATCTATGTATGTAACCAGGTGGGCATATTATTAGAGGGACATTACGACTTTGTAAGGTTTTTTTGGTACTAAATGGCGGAATTATAGAGGTGACTGCTACAGTTCTGATGTCGATTTCAAAATGCTGATTTTCCAGATTTCTTGCAAAAAGGCAAATTGATTTTGTGAATAGTAATATTTGTCTTACTATAAGGAATTATGATTATACGGATAAAGCCGCAAATAAAAGCACATAGTATATTTTGTTTTTTCATAAATGTTGTATTTAAAAATACCACATTAATATTACCAGCTAATCCAAAAGACTAATAAATAATTTAAGTATAAACTAAATTAATAGAAATGTAGCAGCGAGAGGCAGAGGTTAAATGATACTTCAGATGGCAGAGTAGTATTCATTGTCGAGTGCGGATGTGAACTCAAGTGAACTAATTTATTCATCGTTAATCTTCAACGACGTCGTTGCTTGTAGTGACAACGACGTGTTGGTGAGCGGGTGTCGAGCCTGGGCTCTTTACCCCGGCTGCAGCTCGGAGGGCGACTACCCTCCGGTATCGTGGTGTGGGAGCCGCCGTAGTGTCGGCGGCTTTCGTTGGCCTTCGCGGGCTTTGCGTTGGCTACGTCGGCGGCTTGGTTGGCCGATCGTGGCTTTCGATGGCCATCCCGGGCTTCGGTTGGCCGTCTGTGGCATCTGATGGCCTATCTGCGGCGTTAGGGGCTTGAATCGCGACCTCGAAAACTTCGCCCTACTCCCGGCGAATGAGGTCACGAGGGGTCGATAGCCAGGCACGTTTCTGACCTCCGTCTGGAGGCCGCGCATGTAGCGGGGCGATCCCGTTCAGGTGGGTGTGGCGGCAATTGTCAGCGCGGTCGAACAAACGACGCGCCGACATCGCCACGAACTCCTCCACCGTCGGGACGCCCAAGTCGCGGGTGATGACGTCATTCCTGACGTATCGACCCGCATCCGTGCACATTCGCAAGGCGAAGTTTTGCTGCGTCTGCAGCTGCTTTTTACTATATGCCGAACACAGCGCGTACCATGCCGGAGCTGCATATGTGAGCCTCGAGCGGAGATAGGTCTTGTAGACCCCGATCTTCGTCCTCAGGGGCAATCTGGAGGCGAGGACAGGTCGGAGCTGGGCTCTGGCGGCGCGTGAGTCGTTCACAGCCTTCTCCACTTGGAGCCTCATGCTCAACGACCTGTCTATATGTACCCCGAGGTATTTGACCGAGGTCTGCCACTCGATCTCCTGACCTCGAAGCTGGAGCTGCTTCGGCATGATATTCCGGCGTGGGATTAGTAGCGCGGCAGTCTTCCCCACGTTGACCGCCATGCGCCACCTGTCTAACCACGCCGGCACGATGTCGAGCATGCGCTGCATTCGGCGGGCCGCTTGTTCGGTATTCATCGAGGTCGCGATGAAGGCGCTGTCGTCCGCGTACAACGCCAGCGTTATATCCGAATCCCCGGGTCGTAGCGAGCCCTCTAGGGTCGGGATGTCGTCTGTATACAGACCATATAACGCTGGCGATAGACAGCTGCCTTGGGGAACACCGGCAGAGATTGTACGCTTTTGCGATAAAGTCGTTTGCTCAACCGAAACGTAAAAGTCCCGGCCGTGTAAAAACGACGCTATTAACTTAACTATAGCGGGCGGTGTAGTGGTGTTAAGTAGTTTGTAAATTAGCCCGTCGTGCCACACCCTGTCGAAGGCCTTCTCTACGTCGAGGAACACCGCGACGGAGATTTTGCCCTCGTTCGTGGCCGTGGTGAGGTGGTGTATTATACGCACAAGCTGGAGCGTGGTCGAGTGGCTGCTGCGGAATCCGAATTGCTCCGCGCGTGGCTCTATATGTGGAGCCAGGCGCCGCAGCAGCAATCGCTCAAACAGCTTGGCGATGTGTGGCAGTAGTGTTACCGGCCGGTAACTTGCGGGCAGGCGCCGATCCTTGCCCTGTTTCGGGAGCATAACGACTTTCCCTGTCTTCCAGGCGTCGGGAAAATGGCTGGTCCTGAGGATTCCGTTGAAAAGGCGCGCGAGCGCCGCGAAGCCTCTTCTCGGCAGGAACCTCAGGGCGTCCGTAGGTATCCCGTCGCAACCCGGCGCTTTCCGTCTGGGGAGACGTAGCGCCGCCTTTCGGACTTCGGCCGGGGAGATATACGCCTCCCCGCCGAGCGGCTCGTGTGGGCGCGACAGGAACTCGGTGGCTGTCGTTACGACGCACTGGTGGTGTTCCTTATATCTTCCGACGCCGCCGCTGGGACTGGGTGTGGCTGGAATTGCTCTTCCAGATGGTCGGCGAATATTTCAGCACGATCCATTGGGGCAAAACGCCTCTGGCCCTGGGCATCCAGCAGCGGGTACGTCGGTGTTGGCGTCCTTTGTAGAGCTCGGTTGAGTGAGTGCAAGTCCGTGGCGTGTTCGGACGCCCGGTCGATCACACTCTCCCAGGTCTCCCCTCGCCATGTCTTCACGGCCTCTGAGACCCGAGCTGTTAAGGCGTTCAGCCTAGTCTTAAGCACCGGACATCTGGTTCTGGCCCACAAGCGCCGGAGTGCGCGCTTGTGGCTGATGTCCTGGCTAAGCCGGGCTGGGAGCTCTGGACGTCTGCTCCGCGGTGTGGACATCGTAGTTGTCGCGGCCCTGGCGGCCTCGATCCGCTCCATTATGAGCCCTAGTGGCTCGCTCGACCTCCTCTGGAGCGGAGAGTCCGCCTAGGGGGATGGTCTCTTCCATACGATTTGCGTATGCTGCCCAATCCGTTCTTGCACTCCGCATTCTGGGCGGCACTGCCACCGCCGCCAAGGCGAGCGTGGCAAGAATCGGTAGGTGCTGCGTATCTAAATCATACAGCACCTCTGCGTGAATTGGGCAGCTTATATTACGGTGTAATACGATGTCCAACACATCCGCACTATGGCGTGTGTTATTTGGGATATGGGTAGGCGCACCCGGTCCGAGCACCGTGAGGCCGATGCGGTCGGCGTCCTGCATCAGCCTCCCGCCCGTCGGGTTAATGACCCTCGACCCCCATGCATGATGTTTTGCGTTCAAATCCGCCATCAATACAGTGGGGGTCGTTCCACTAAATAGACACTCTAAATCAGTGCGGTGCCATCGGGGCCTGGCGGTCTGTAGCCGGCGAAAATTTTCGCCTCCTACCCGCGGCCTTTATAAGTACCCCGATGGTGCGGAGTTCATGGTATTCGAGGTGCGGTAACTCATCGTGTACGATGTCTCGCCTCACTAGGACCGCCGTGCCCCTATACGGCTGGCCCCGCGGCGAGACTTCGTCACGCCTGTACACGATGTAGTTAGGCACCTTAAGTTCGCTGGTCGGCCGGAGTTTTGTCTCGCCCAGGAGGATAATATGTATATCCTGCGACTGGGCGAGAATGCGCAGCTGGGCCTCTTTACCCGCCACTCCTCCTGGGTTCCAATATAGCAACCGTAACTGCCCCGAGTTTGTACTAACCATTATGGTTGTGCGGTTACTCGGGGCAGGTTACGCATAGCCGCCACCTTGAGATCTCCCCCGGCGGCTATGGTGGTGATCAGATCCGTCAGGGCCCCACAGAACACCTCCATGCGGTCCAGTCGCTGGAGGATGATCTGTAGTGGGTCCCCGACGTTGATCCCTCCTACGTTTATTATAGTGTCTGTTTTGGTTTTACTAGTAGGTGCGGCAGGAGTGGCGGTACGCCTTTGTCTGCTGCGCGGTTGTCTTTGCGGCATTGGTGGTGGTATTTGTACCACCGGTGTGGCTACCTCCGGCTGACCTGCCCGTTGCCTTTTGGCAACGGGCGAGCTCCCGACTCTGGTAGCGGCATTTTTTGCCCGCAGTGCGGGCATGGGGCGGGCGTTTCGGCGGCTCTGGGGCCCTGTGCCGATCTTGGCGGGGCCACCGCTTCTGCCTCAGGCATTCTCGCTTGCGGCAGCGCTACTTGATTCACTTTCGCGTTTGCCGCGCCTTTTTTATGTTTCTTGCCGCCCCTGTGCCTTTTCTTACGTTGAGGAGGGGGCGGTGCGGTCGGTGGGGGGTGGGCGGGAGCTGCCAATGTTCCCCCCCCTCCCCTTCTTTCCTGTGGTATGTTAACCAGAGTCGGGGCTTGGGGGTGCGTTTGCTCTGGCGGGAGTGGGGCCTGCGCTCTACGGCGCTCGGCCCTTGTAGGCCTAGGCGGACGATTTTCCGTCCGCCTTTGATGTCTTGGCGGGGTGGGGACTGAGGCCCTCCTCTTCCTTACCTCCTTGAGGTATATGGGGCACCTCTTGTAGCATGCCGCGTGAGCCCGCCCGCAGTTAGAGCATGTAGGCTTGTCTTGCCGCGGGCGGGGGCATTCACTGGAGAGGTGCTCCTCCGCGCACCTCACACATTTTGGCGCCCTGTGGCAGTTGTTCGAGGAGTGGCCGAAGCGTTGGCAACGATGGCATTGTGCCACCCCGCTCACCCCCCGCCATCCCTCTATCACTACCCCCGGCATGTATAAAAATTCTGTACGTGAGTACAGCCGGGAGAGCGCCTCTTGGTTCTGGTGTTTAAGAGTGGCGTGGAACAGGCACCCGGGCCTGCCACCCACTCCTGGGATGTGCTTAATATACATGACATCGTGGCCCCACTCTTCGAGGGCCTTTTTAATTTCCTCCGGATCTGTGTCCGGAGGTAGGCCCCTAATGGCCACCTTGGTTGGCTTTTCGGAGGCCACACTGTAGCAGAACCACTGGATTTGTGGGTCCGCCTGTGTGGCCTCTACAAGATACTTTTGGACAGCCCTGTACTCCTCAGGGCTGGCCGGCATAAAACGCACCCCCTTTCCAAAAGGGCGCGCGCTGGGAGCATGACCTAGTATTTGGTGTAGTTTTTTAAAATGACTAGTCCAATCTGGCATGACGTCAACTGTTATGGGCGGGTAGCCCTTGGGTTTAGTTGTGCCCGCACTCGTGTGCGGCGCGACGCCGGCCTGTACCGGCGTGGAGGTCGCCGTCGGTCCGGTCTGAGTCCGACTCGTACTCGGCCGCGGGCTCGTACATAGCCGCGGAGTCGGACTCGCACGCGGCGTCGCTGCAGCTTCGGCGAAAGTATTAACCTTAGGGCTACTCCTACCTTGGTTTCCGGTTCGGGTACTACCAGCGGCGGTAGTGACGTCACGTCTGGGGTTGGCGGCGGCGGTCCCGGCGTTGGCGAGGCTCTCCAGCTCCACGTACGACGTGGAGCGCGAAGGTGTTGTGTCCGCCGACGTTTCGGAGCTTTCACTACCGCTTTCTTCCCCTTCGGTGTCCTCCGAGGTGGCGGAAGTGGAGGCCATCTCCTCTCCGCCGCCCTCATCTGGGTCGCTTACCGACGGCGTACTCGCCGTGTCGGTCTTCTTCCGGGGTCGTTCTTCCTCATCTGAGGACGACCTCCGGCTCTTCCCTCCGACCTGGCGCGGGCCCCTTTCGCCCCTCTCCGGACACACAGTTCCGGCGGGCACGAGCGCGGCCCCGCCCGCGGTGGGGGGGGGTGGCAATGGTGGCAGTCGATGATGTCTTCGACTTGGTTTCGATTGGTCTATAGACCAATCGAGGGTCGCGGCTGCTGGCCGCAGGCTTCCCTGGCGGTTCATCCGCCATGGGGAGTAGATTAAAAAGTTGCGAAGCACTAACACTACATGGAGTCACTATCTCAGCACAGACACAGCTGCCACCGGTACCCTTCTCCACGAAGGGCTGGTGGTCAACGCACTATCGCGCGCCGCTGGTGGGGATCAACCGCAGCACGGGCTACGGCGATCCGCGCCACCAACGACGGCTCACTTTATCCACGGCACACGAAAGGGTGCTCCCGGGAGCTCGACGCGAACGGAGACTCGACCGGGAACAGTTCCGGGGACGCGACAAAGTGTAAATAGCTAACCAAACAAGTGTACGCAGAGCGCGCGCGGTGTACAGATGCAGGTTTTCACTAATTTATTTTGGAAACGATAACCTTAAGTACAACTATTAACAAGTCGTACAGCTAGTACAATATATAGCAGTGTGTGAGTGGGGCGGATGGTGTGCGAGCGAGATAGAGCAACTATTAATATGTGCGCTCCCGCGTTGCGCTAGCCAGTAGTTCGTTGTCCACTGCGATGGCTAGACGTATGCAGCTCCCATAGAAGTATTCAAGCTAAGAAAGTGTCCATTAGCACTTTTCTTATTGTCTCTATTAAGGGGAATACACTTTGTTCATGTGTTCTTTATTAAGCTCACTATTTCAAACAGTTTTGTCTTTTGAGCCTTCTCGTTATGTCCGTGTTGTCTAGGAGCTGCATCGCCTCGACGTTCACATGATGATGAAGCCGGTGCTCGTGGGCTTTCGCGTACTTTCTAATAATGCTGGTGACAAACTCCACTTTCAGGTCCTGATGCCGCCCGATCTAACATACCATGACGTGTTTACAATGCCTGTCAGTACTTTATTTTGGAATCGTTGTATACGTTGTGTACATAGTTGACATAAAAACTTTTTCCCAGAGTGCTCATATTCAAGTCAGGAGGAGAGTCTAGATATCGCTGCTGTTGAGTCAGGGACACCTTCGGACGACGGTGCGCCCCTGATAAAAATGGAAGAAAGCAAAGTTCGAAGTATAGTGGAGGGGACTGATACCAGTAAGAGTTTTAAATTTCAGCGTCTTAATGTCAAATGCTGGCTTTAATTAAGTTCAATTAAGTACAAACAAATTCAATCCATTTATTTTCTGTACATACTTATGTACCAGTAACATATAATAATGGATTCATGGCCTATGCTGTGAAGAAGGAACAAAAATTATTTTAAAAAACTAACAACCTATTGTAGTACTTGCAACAATTCAGAAGAGTTTATGGTAATAAAAGAACAGCGGCTGGTCACTACATTTATTATCAGAGAACCTTACGGTTTTAACACATTTTATACACTGACTTCACACTCTACAAGCATTTTTAGAACACCTCACCATCCCTCCAACAATTTCACAGTATTAGAAACTTGGCAAATTGGCACAACCGATAGCGGATTGAAGTCATTGATAAACCATTTTAATTAAATGATTATGATGAATGACAAGAATTTAATACATTATTGTTTGGAAATTTTATATAATATTTATATAACATATTATACTTAGTTTTACATATAATAAAATAAACCGAACACAGTTATCTAATCATAGTTAATTCATCGCGTCTGCCAACACGAAAATAAAATGTTGTGAATACTGTCTATATACAATTGAGAGATTTTGAATTATAATCCGTACACAATTATCACAGATTAGAGATAAATATTTTTACATAAAATTATGTTAAATTATAGAGAACTACCTACTCTATACAAAACAGGCGCTAATCACCGAATAAATAAAAATATAACATTATTATTCAATTAAGGAAATGGCCGATTGTATCGCTTAGAAATAAGAGGGTACATAACAAAATTAACTATTAACTTTAAAAAAAACATGACAAGAACAACTACGCTACTAATAACTGTAACACTAGGTTATAGTTTGATATCTATAATATTATAAAATTCCTCTACCTGTACATGTACCATCAAGATCGCACTTGCTCAGTCTCTTCTTACCATCCTCGGCTACGCTGATGTCCGCTATCTTGACCTCACAGAGTATCAACTTGATAAACTCGAGCGTCTTCAGAACTATTGCATTCGTTTCATATGTGGACTACGCAAATATGATTATATATCTGAACTTCGCATTAAACTCAATCGGCTTCCCATTCGCCTTCGCCGGAATACGCATATCTCAAGGAAAGCTTTCAGTTCCTTAATTACAGTGATTCGAGATTCGTTAGTGCAACTCCGCCAAATAAAACAAAGAGAATATTTCACCGAAAAGAAGCGGCGAATATATATTAATCATTAAATAAATATTCCCTGGCTCTTTGCGTCGCTAACAGTTAGATTTTCAGAGAATTTGAAACTGAAAACGCCTCTTAACAGCGTTACAACAGACAAAAAGCGTTTTTTGATCGATTTCTCAGCCCTTGTTACAGTAATTATACATACTTTGCTGTGGTGAAAAAAATATATGTCAATCTTGATCATATTTCTGAGGTAAACTATGTACTCAAAACGCATTCTCGATAAATTTTCTCGATAGAAAATAATTGCAAAGTAACCTCTAAACGTGTTCTTCAATCTTGTGTCATGTTATTACTGTTAATCGTACATCGCTAAAATAAATAACAGTAACATATCATATAAGAAATATACTTATTATAGTTTGTTTATTCGGTTACTTAGAGAATTTGCAAGTAATTAATTATTTTATTATAAATGACTTCAAAAATCACCTTGCCGGTCCCAATGTATGGAATTTATCAATACGCCGGACGGCTCGGTGCTGTGTACACGCGTCGCTCTGCTCGAGCGTGCTATTCAAAATTAAATTTTAAATAAATGAAGGAGCAATAATAACCACAATTTCGAGCTGATTGAACTATACTTATTTGGTGTATACCGTAGAGGAGTGGTCTAAAGCATATACTGTGTGGGTTCGAATCCTACTAGCTTCACTTGATGTAGTAGATTTTTTTATTTTTATATCAAAGTTGATAAAATGGTCTTTTTCTCTTCTTAAATAATTTTATAAAATGCAATAAAAATACTTTTCTATTAGGTTGAGGAAAAAGTTTCTTCGCATTTTATATAAAAATTAAAAAGATTTTTTTTTATATAGTTTATTTATATTTGACTAAAGTATGTAGGTGCCATTTTGTTGGATAACTTTTTGCCATCTTATAGGTAGGGATGTGATCCTATTGCAATAAAAAATTTTGGGCTTCTGATCAAAAAACTGCGGCAAGTGGTTTTGGCAGACCTCTCGTGATGTTAAAGTGATACTGCCTGAAGAATTCTGCAGAGACCGAAACAGGTGAAAATCTGAAGGTGCAAGTTCAGGACTATACGGCGGATGCATTAACACCTCCCAGCCAAACTCTCGTAATTTTTGCTGAGTGGCTAAAGATGTGTGAGGTCTAGCGTTATTATGGTGAAAAACCACACCCCTTCTGTTGATTAATTCCGGCCACTTTCTCTTAACTTTTTGCTTTAATCTCATCAGTTGTTCGCAGTACAGTTCAGAATCGATGGTTCTGCCTGGCGGTAACAGGTCATAATGAATAATGCCCTTCCAATCCCACCATACACAGAGCATCATCTTGTCGCGAGTTAACCCGGGTTTCGCCACATTCTGTGAAGTCTGACCGGCCATTGACTATGATCTTTTTCGCACGTTCTTGTCGTACGTGATCCACTTTTCATCACCACACCAGTTATCAGCTTCTTCAAAAATGGTTCGTTTTCATTACGTCGTAATAAAGAATCACAAATGAGTACACGGTTCATTAGGTTTCTTTCAGTGAGCACATAAGGCACCCAAATATCGAGCTTTTTTTGTGTACCCATCTTTTTTCAAATGCGCCAAAACCGTTTTGTGGTCAATTCCCAGTTCTCCAGCTACATCGTAACTACTAATATGCCGATCATGATCCACTTTCTTTATCCTTTTATGGAAAGACTATTGAACCGATTTGGATGAAACTGGGTACATATGTAATTTTAATACCGAGGGTGGCCAAGAGATATTTTTCATCCCGAAAAATGAGATAGTTTCCGGGATGAAAATATATGTGGCCGAACGGGCCTAAATGATAAAATGAAATGACCGAAATGACTGAAAAAAAACCTGTTCTACTTTCTGAGATAACCTTTACATACATCTATCCCATTACCCGGGATGAAAAGTATCTCTTATTCACCGTCATTATTAAATTACATATATACTGAGTTTCAGCCAAATCGGTCCAGTTGTTTTTCCGTGAAAAGGGAACAGACAGACAGACAGTTACTTTCGCAATTATATTAATATATATACCTATATATGGATTCATTGTTGTTCCATAATACAATTACATCATTTTAATAAAGTTTACTCGTCTAAAAAATATTAAAAAATAAAAAGAAACACATAGCCCGAGGATTCGAAAACCCTATACCTCTTAGTTATTATTGCGCTCGGTGAACCGTTGAGCTAAAGACGCTTAGGAACTCAAGTCAAAATTTCAATACCTATTAAGCTTATAAACGATCTGTCTCACTTTAGGATATTTTGTCTCGCTCTCGTGCTCGGCAGCCTTAGAATGAAATAAATTGAATCAAGTTGGTACGGACACGGTGCGCGTAGGTATGTTCAGTTGCAATATTTCGCCACGCTCGAACTTTTATTACGCGCTGTTTCAACGAAGTAAATATCGGCCGTGCGGGGTTGATTTTCTGAAACACCGATTTGAATCAGGTCTACAAAGCCTCTTAACGGAACAAGTTTTTATAAGTCTTTTAGGCCGTTCAACTCTCGAATGCACTACCACTAAACATTAAGCAGACACGATCACTACCTTCTTTTAACAAAGTTAAAGATTACTATCTCAAGCTATAATAGCCTTATTGTTTACTTTGTATGTATATAATATATGTTCCTATGTGTAATAAAGTATTATTGGTTATATTTTTTAAATATATTACTATTTATTAATCAATAATCTATTTTACGAGTACTGGTTTAGCAACTACCGACTTTTGTTGTCTTTGTTACACTTGTCCAGAGGTCGGAAGGAATCACCGATTGTACTTGTATATATTGATGTTCGTGATTTTATGTAGCATTTTTTACAATAAATTCTATTCTAAAAGTCTAAACGTGCCGTGTCTGTACATTGAAGCTATTAAAAAAAACAACTCGAATAGACTATATAAACAATGGAGAACGCGATGCATTGTTTTTAGATTTGTTGTCTGTTTGCCGGTTGGTCTGTTTGTTCGGGATTCACGTAAAAACTACGGGGCCGATTTCGATGCGGTTTTCGCTGATAAACAGCAAATTCTTAAGACCTTTTATTCTGGAATTGATTTGACATACTGTCCAAACCCCAGTGGTTTTGGAAACTGTAAAAGGAAAAAAGGAAGTTAAAATAAATTTTATTTAAAATTTAGTAAGCTACATTATCCTTACTTTCAGGCATACCAACAAGAAAACGTACATTAAACGAAATACCGCAAAAAGCGAAGCGAACTAAGCTCCATGACACAACCATGGATATATATCTCAAAGCTTATGCCGATTGGAAAACTTTGCCAAAAAATAATTGCAGGCCTTCAGATGTAGGTTTTTCTAAACATTTATCTGCAGACTCCAATGTGTACATTCCTAAGAGTGAACAAATTATAAAATCACCAGCTAGATACTATGAATTAAATAAGGTTTCACCAAAAGCAAATATTCTACCAAAAGAAAACATTCAAACCGTCGATGTGATTGTACAAAATAACAAGAAACTTACTTCTAAAGTTTGTTATAGTAATGCTGAAATTGAAATCTCCAAACAATCTCTTCCGAAGAGCGTGGTTGCCGTTAATTCGCATACTTCATTAGTTGGATATGATGAAGAAAATAACACAAATGTTTCTAACAAAAAGATATCAGAAAATGAGTTGTCATGTCATATATGTCAGTACAAATGTATTACAAAAAGCCACTTAAAAACACATCTGCGTAAACACTCTGGAGAAAAGCCACACACATGTGATTTATGTGATGATAAATTTTCAAGAAAACATGATTTAAATATGCATATAAAATATAAACACACGAAGGAAAAGAACTTCTCATGTCATGTGTGTCAGTACAAATGTGTTACAAAAAAATCCTTAAATATACATCTTCGTAAACACACTGGAGAAAAGCCATACAAATGTAATTTATGTGATAATAAATTTTCAAGAAAAAATGATTTAAATATGCATATAAAATATAAACACACAAAGGAAAAGAACTTCTCATGTCATGTGTGTCAGTACAAATGTGTTACAAAAAATTCCTTAATTATGCATCTTCGTAAACACACTGGGGAAAAGCCATACAAATGTGATTCATGTGATGGTAAATTCTCAAGAAAAAATGATTTAAATATGCATATAAAATATAAACACACAAAGGAAAGGAACTTCTCGTGTAATATTTGTCAGTACAAATGTGTTACAAAAATTTCCTTGAATATACATCTTCGTAAACACACTGGAGAAAAGCCATACAAGTGTGATTTATGTGATGATAAATTCTTAAGAAAAAGTGATTTAAATGTGCATATAAAATATAAACACACAAAGGAAAAGAACTTCTCATGTAATATGTGTCAGTACAAATGTGTTACAAAAAATTCCTTAAATATACATCTTCGTAAACACACTGGAGAAAAACCATACACTTGTGATTTGTGTGGTTATAAATCTTCAGTTAGACACACTTTAATCAACCATATAAAGTATAAACACACAAAGGAAAAAAACTTCTCATGTCACATGTGTCATTACACATGTTATACAAAAGGCCAATTAAATTTACATCTTCGTAGACACACTGGAGAAAAGCCATACATATGTAATTTATGTGATTATAAATGTTTAGAAAGTAGTAAATTAAGGTACCATATAAAGCGTAAACACATTGTGGAAGTACCATATGTATGTGATTTTTGTGATTCTGGATATTGTCGAAAAGATGACTTAATAAAACATATAAATTATAAACACACGACATAAATGTACTTCTTATGTCATATAGCATGTTAATAATCAAAGCATTATTAGGTAGGTATACGAAATATGCCATGTCTTAATAAATATCTCTCTCACTACAAAAGTTAAACTTGTATGGAAGCTGCATACGACTTGTCATCGCAGCGGACAACGCACTACCATCAATGTACTCTGTGCGCACTACTGACTAGCGCAGCGCGGGAGCGCACATATTAATAGTGGCTCTATCTCGCTCGCACATCATCCGTCCCGCTGACACTGTACTATATATTGTACTAGCTGTACGACTTGTTAATATTTGTACTTAAGGTTGTCGTTTCCAAAATAAATCAGTTCACATCAGCACTCGACAGTGAATACTACTCTCTGCCATCTGAAGTATCATTTAACCTTTACCTCTCGCTTATACACTTGTAAAGTGCCCGTACACTTATATTCTCCATTTTTCTTTATGGAGTTGAGACCTGAGCTTCGAAAGCATCTGAACGCAGTCGTGTTGACCGCTTTTGAGATGTGATGCTGGAGAAGATTGTTGCGTATACCCTGGACTGCACACCGAACCATTTAGATTACAAAAAGTATTGCCCTCTTTCTTGGGGGTTGATATACGTTTCTTCAATAATATTCTGAATGAAATGTTAGATCTGCCTTTCATAATGTATCCCAAATAGAGACATATATAAAAAACACAATATAAAGATTGAACTTGCCTTTTTGTTTTTTTTACAATCCATCACATCTTTATTTTTAGGTAATAAAAATATACATAAATTATAAATATTACGAAGAAAAATTTAACTAAATATTTTAAAATAAATTAATATAAAGTATGTAACAAATCGCTGCCAGAGGGAAGCGTGCCCAGAAGGCTGGCTGCATTGCCATGCTGTATGGCAATGCTGATTCGTTGCGCGAAATACGAACCAGCCACCATCACGGGTATCAAAGAGTTTCTTACAAATTTCTTTGAAGAAACCCTTGCCCAATGGACCCCATGGACCTAAAGTTTCAACTCCAAACGGCACAAATATGTAACCCCTTCCTAGGGTTCCATATTTGCGCCGTTTGAGATCTTCAGCTGTTAACGCAACGTTGCCAGCCCCTGACTTAGTCACTGAAAGATGTGATGCCGCCAGAGTGTCAACGCATATCGCATCCCACACAAGCGGCCTTCCCATCTTCCAAGGAATAAGTGACATTCCATCCAACCTCTTGCCACCATCGATTTATTTTCATTCATTTCTTAAAACTGACTCCGAGCGAAACTAATTGGTGACCCCTGATCTATAGTATCGAATCTATTTACAATGAGAGTGATCGAAACATTGTAGTCGCCAGTTATGATTCGCATGCATTGATTTAGTATTATAATACATTTGTGTTTGCGTGTATATGAAAGCGAGCTGGAAACTGCATGCGATAAGGTCCCTACAAGTTACGAGAGGCATCTGTCGAATCAAAATTGGTTGTATGGACTAAGATTCCGATGCCTACCTTTGTGGTGAATTTTACTACTATAATCAAGAAGCCTTCTGACTACAATTCAATGTCTTTGCTATGTTTTTTTTTCTTTAATGGCTTTCGCGGCTAGCGTTGTGCCATCGACAAATCTTGATTATCTTGAAGAACTTATTCAACGTATTCAATATTGTTAGGTTAATAATAATATATAATACATTACTCTTTATTGTACACCAACATTACATAGAAAAAATATACGTAGTATCCATAGGCTACATTGCATTAGAGACTCACAACGACCATCCATTCGATCGAAACGATGGACGATATAGACTCGGACCATCGCCCGGTTATCCTCAAATTAGGACAACAGACGGACCAGACATCTGAAACTAGGACCTCTGTGGACTGGTTGAGACTTGGGGACCTCCTCAAGGCAACCGAATCACAAGACCTGGACCGCATCCCGGACCACATCGAATCCCACCAAGACACGGAGACGGCGATCGAGGCCCTCACCAGCCACCTTCAATCCGCAGTGCGGAACTCGTCCAGACAGGTGCCAGTGGAGAATGACCGCCACTTATGCCTGCCGGACGAAGTGAGGGTACTGCTGAGGGAAAAGAGAGCCGCCTCCAGAGCTCACGACAGATATCCCACCGTAGACAACAGAGTCCGACTCCGCCAACTAGAGCGCGAGGTCAAACTACGTATCCGGGAAGTCAGGGAACAACGTTGGGACAGAACGAGATATCGAACCAACTCACCAGGCGTACTGGAAGCTGGCTAGAGCTCTCAAATCAGATACCCTCACTGTCATACCCGCGCTAGAAAGAGCCGACAACACCGAGGCGTTCGATGATGAGGAGAAAGCCGAATGCCTTGCTCAGAGTCTAGAGCTTCAATGCTCCCCCACTACACAAAACGTCGACCAGTCACACCTGACGGAGGTGGACTCCGAGGTTGAACGTAGATCCTCCTTACCAGCGGAAACCACACTCGACCCAGTCACGGTGGAAGAAGTGCAAGATCTGATCAAGTCCTCAAACCACGAAAGGCCCCAGGGATCGATGGCATTAACAATCGCGTGTTAAAACTCCTCCCCGGCCATTTGATTATAATCTTAGTGAGCATCTTCAATGCCGCCATAACAAACTGCTCTTTCCCCGCGATCTGGAAGGAAGCAGACGTCATCGGTATTCACAAGCCTGGAAAACCGGCTAATAAACCGTCCAGCTACCGCCCAATCAGCCTACTGAGCGCACTCAGCAAGCTTTACGAGAGGGTCATCCTCTCTAGACTAAGAGATTTTGCCATCAGCAAACATCTACTACCCGATGAGCAGTTTGGATTCCGTGCCAGACACTCATGCGTCCAACAGGTGCACCGCATCACGGAGCACATACTATCCCACTTTGCCCATCGCCCTCGTCGCCCTATAGGAACAGCCGCACTGTTCCTTGACGTAGCTAAGGCCTTCGACAAGGTCTGGCATAACGGTTTGATTTACAAGCTGTACCAGTTCGGTGTACCAGACAGACTCGTGCTCATCTTGCGAGACTTCCTCCTGGGCCGTAGCTTCCGTTTTCGAGTGGAGGGAACACGCTCGTCCCCTCACCCACTCACAGCCGGTGTACCACAGGGCTCGGCACTATCTCCACTACTCTTCACGCTGTACACCAGCGACATCCCAAAACTCCAGATGTAGAGTTGGCCCTCTTCGCGGATGACACCGCACTCTATACATCAGATCACAACCGACAAATGGCTTGCGTCCGGCTACAGGTAGCTGTAACAGAGCTAGGCGAATGGTTTCGCAAATGGAGGATAGAGGTAAACCCGGAGAAAAGCGCAGCAATGTTCTTTTCCCGGGCACGCTTCGCTCTCCCAAACGCGCTTGCCTTCGCTTAAAAGCCATCTCGCTCTACGAACAAGAGATCCCCTGGGCAAAGTACACCAAATACCTGGGTGTCACCCTAGATCAGAACTTGCGCTTCAACGAGCATATCACTATAGTCCGGAATAGAGCGCGATTTGTGATGGGTCGTCTAGCACCCATGATAGATAAACGAAGCAAAATGTCCCTCAGACACAAGCTTACTCTATATAAAACATGCATCCGCCCGATCATGACATACGCGAGTGTGGTATTCGGCCATGCTAAGCCTGCCCTTTTAAAGAAACTGCAAATCGTTCAGAATAAATTCATGCGCAGAGCCGTCGGTGCTCCCCTCTATATGCGTAACATCGACATCCACCGCGATCTGGAGCTTCCCTCCATCAAAAACTACATTACGTCGCTCTCGCGTAAGTATTTCGATCTAGCGCCGCACCATCGAAATCCCTCGTCGTGTCCGCGTCCGATTATAAGCCTCGACGAAAGGCTCTCGTGCGACGACCGCGTAACATCCTCATGGACAAGGTCGACGATATCACAAAACGGCTGGCTCGGATCAGCCCGCCCGCGGTTAGGACGGCAGGCTGGCAGGCACCGACAGACAGACACAGACGGCGGCGTCGACGCCGCCAATCACGATCTCTCCACGTCCCCGCGAGGGACGCCAGGAGACACAGGCCCCCCATAGGATAGACTAGGCGTGTTGCTGGGAAGTTTCTTTCGCCGTTTCTTCTCTCCCAGCCATAATACGTTGCGAAACGGCAGTAAGATAGTATAGGCCACCGCGAACCGCCGATCCCGGTCCGCCGGGATCCTTCCTCTCGGGCTTTATATTACCCGTCGCCCGCTCTCAAATCACAACGACCACGTTCATGACTGCGATTTTTCCCGTTCCACCTGCTAGCCGGCGTTACAATCGTAAACCAAGTGGAACGGCTATTCGACCCACCCCTTGACATGGGTCGTTGTAAGCGTTGTGTGATCGAAAATGATGATGTCATTAGTGACGTATTCGCCATGACCACAACGACCGCTGTCGCCATGTGGAACGGCTAACGGAGCATTTTGGGCGTTGTGAGCTACTGGTGGAACGCCCTGTTAGTAGTTTGTGGTCTGTTGTGTCAAAAACTCAACTCGGTTTTCATTTTATTGTACTATTTTTCTCTTGTGTCTCCTAAAAGATAAAAAAATAAAATTACTAAATAATCTAGATTAATGTTTAAACCATGTATTGCTGTGGATGTTTAAATACTGAAGCTAAGTTACGCATACTGGATAAGAATGTAAAAGATGATATAAGAGAATTTTTAGGACTGAAGGTTCGTATTATTCTAAATTTTGTTTTTTGTGGTCTTAGACCATGTCTCGCATTCCTAAAGTGAAGCTAGCTGCTGGAAGCTGCTGATTTTATTTAGTATTGAATGCCGATCGCGCCGAAGTACGTTGCGCGACATGAAAATCGTGAATTAATCGAATTAGTACGGATAAAGCTAGAGAATGGTTTCCACTGGAAACCATTCTCTAACATACATACATTACTATTAATCACAGAGACGCAAACCACGTGTATCTGTAATATTATAATACTCTAAACATGCCATGTCTGTACATTGAAGCTATTAAAACAGTATATATATTTATATATTTTTTTTTAATAGCTTCAATGCGGTATAGTTATATGGGCTAAACTTTTGCACAGAGTGGCATCAGATTAACGGAAAGGGGTATACATACGCCTTATATATAGACACTAGACCTGTTATATGGCACATTTATTTATTATTTGAGATATAAAATTAACTTTGGGTGGTTATAAGAAAAATAACCAAGAAGGCTAAGGTGGGAACTCCGCTTCGCACCTGCCTTAGCCTTCTAACCTATATTAAAAAAGTTCAGATCTATTCACTATCAATAAATGTGCCCTATAACTATACCCAATCCTATATAACTCAGGGAATACTTTTCATACCTATTTGGGACATTGGGGGGAAATGCCCAATGAGCTGCAATAGATGTGCGTGGGACTCTGGGCTAGGTGTTCCGAACTACACCACTAAACCTAATCCTGCGCTAAATTCTTGCCTTTGTTTGGACGCCACTGGATCTAGTACAAAGTTATTGCACAGTGAACTCCGTTTTCTCTACATGCCCAAATGAGCTTAACATTAAGTTATTATTATATTATAATAATGTGTATGGGACAACATACGAGAAATATATGATACCAATCATTGTAAATGATCTCCCAGAGGACCTGCAATCAAAGTACGAAAATAACCATAAAACAATCAAATATAATCTGAAAAGATTCAATGTCAATTTCCAAAGTGGATCATCAGGATCACATGTGCAGACCAGGGACTAGAAGAGAACCATATACAAAAATGATGATATAATATATATAATAATAGCCCATAAATTTCCCACTGCTGGGCTCGGGCCTCCCATTATAGAGGAACAGACAGTATACCCGCCACACTTGTCCAAGGCGGCTTGGCAGGTTTGATACATCAGTTATCTCAATGTGCAGGTTGCATCATGATTTTTCCTTATTGTTAGCACATGGTAATTTGTAACAATATGCACATTAGATCAGAAAACTGCCTAAGTGGTGCATGAGTTCCAGCCAGGATTGAACCCGCACCCTTTGCGTTTGGGATGTGTACACTTGCCATTACACTACCATGACTTGAATGATGATAACCCTACTTTTATTATCAAATCAGAATGAAACAAGAATGATGATATCAACTACACACCTCTGCTCCTATTTTTGATATAATGTTGTTGTGTACACAACTCTGTGGCACAAATAAATCCATGAAGTTTTTGTGCCACAGTTAAATGTGTTCCTAATGTATATGAATGCAGGCATATTGGACAATAAATATTTTAAAAAATCCTTTTTCAACTCTCATTATTACATCTTCCTTCAATCCACAATGTTCCTACATTCACACTGTTCCTTATTCCTTCAACCTAACATAATATATACTTCTCAAAGCTCTCATTTCAAACACATTTCTCCTACTTTTAATATTGTAACAGTAGTGTTTTATGCAATTGCAGGTCCTTGACAGGTATTTATACAAGCATATATGTTTGACATGTTATGTGGCACTCAAGAAATCAATTAAATTTAAAGAACAATGCATGGAAGTGAGAACTATGTTTGTGAGTATGGTTAATGTGAGTATTCACCCTCTATATTAGCTGTTTTGTGTTATTAGTTGATTTTTTAGCTCCTCACCTTATGGGTGAGCCAGAGGACAAGACAAAACAAATGGAGGGGTTAGTCATTGTCTATGTCCTGGAGGTGGAAGCGCGAGTGAGTCCACAGTCCAGACCTGGAATGCTTAGAGAAATGGTCAATGGTCAACTTCTATCCTAATGGCAATAGTACTTCTGATAACCACGCCCCGTGGTCATCTATTTCTTAGTACAACTTAGACAAACCCGGGTGTAGGAAGCGGGAGGGGCGACCATCTGCAATTATGATAATTTTTATCCCAAGTATTAAGCTGGTATATAAGCTAGCTCTATGTTGAGTTTCATTTAAATCTGTTCAGTAGTTTTCACATGATTCTTTAACAGACAAAAATTCAAGAATTTGCATTTTCAAAATGTTCTGTCACAATTAGCTCCACTGATTTTTTAGTTTTTATATTGATTGCACAAAACACTTTACTCCCAACCGATTTATTATAAATGATCTGTTGTATATCACCACTTGAATGGTTTACAAAATATTTACTGAAAACATTTTTCAGATATCAAAAAAATCTCTAAATACCCTACACATGTTAAATTTCAAACCAAATCTAACTCAAGGCAAAGTGGTATTGATAAACGTAGGATCAGCTCTAGAAACCAATGAGGACTCGCCCTTTCCTAATATACAAGATATTAAGTCAGAAGTGCCAGATGAAGGCACATTTGTGGATGTAAATGAAACAAGTCTTGATGTAAAAGTGGATTTTATTAAAGATAATGTATTAAGCAATGAAAATGTTGTGAAAAATAATGAAGTATTTATTGAAGTTGATGAAATTGTGCCTGAGACTGTTCTTTTCGTGACAGATAAAGAATTCAATGAAGGAATTGCTGTTAAAGAAGGTAATAAATGTGTTTACTTTCAGAAGAAAACTCGACATGTTAGTAACAATTTTAATGCAGGCTCTTGCATGGACTGCATTCTTGCTCTTTTTTTGAAATGTATTCATTTTGGTTTGTACTTTAAATTGGGTGCCACTTTAGTAGTTTATTATATAAGTTACAGACCGGTGAAATAGAACAGATTTTAATAAGGGCAACACTTTCGCAATTTTTTATAAACTCTAGCAACTCCAATATTACGACAATTTAGTACTTGCTAGTAATTTTAGAATTATGTCCAACATTATACAAGTACTTTATTTAGGACATACGCATTTTGTCAACAATCTATGTTTATTTTAATAACATTGACAAATTTTATAAGCAAGAACTTTAAAGCTTTGTGATAATAGAACATTCATTTCATTAAAAGAAGCTAAATGAACCATTACAAACCTGTCATGTGGTGGTTTTTGGTAAATATAGTCAAATTATGTCGAAATTCTGCTTGAAATCCTTGATGAACTTTAAAAATCATTGTTCACATGAAACTTAATATTGTTTTTTTTTTATTGGGCGATTTCAGGAGACAGGTAGGTGGCCCACCTGATGGAAAGCGGTTACCATCGCCTATGGACACTTCCAACACTACAAATGCGCTACTGATCTCTAAAGAGTGACTGGAATCTGGCCACTAATCCCAGAACACAACTCAAGGTTGTTATGGTAGCATACTCTAGACCAGGTGTAGTAGCCATCCAGACAGACAAATACCCTACCATCTGGCAAGTGTTATATCTGTATATAGTTATTTTTAGTGGGTATTTGACTTTTAACAAGGTTATAATTAAAATAACATGAATAAATTCGCTATATAAAACAATACACTTCGTTGAATGAGATAGAATATTACCAGAAGGCAAAAAAATTAGTTCATGTTCTAGACATTCTGGTCAAGTGGTGGTTACTGTAAGATATTAGGATGCTATGGATTATAATAAATTTTGTTTTATTTATCAGAAAAGTTTTACATTAGGAAATTGTCGTTCTTGATGTCCACATTTCATAGGTGCAGTTAGCAGAGGTAGATTTTTATTGTTACGAATTCGTGGGATGTGAATTCAAAAATGTCGGAATTATCACAAAGTTTATTAGAATTACACACACATAATTCACAGTTCTTACAAGTACAACAAGTCCAAACCGAAGAGCTGAAAATCGTAATCACATAAATCACGCCTAGTCCGGCGTTATAAGATACTCGCTCCGAAAGTACACTAGTTAACACTTCGATCGCAGTCGAAAGAGGACTGACTCTTCTTCGACTGACCGACCCTATCCATTTGTAAATTCGACATGGCCTAGCATCATGCCCATCATTCCTTTGAATTCTTAATTTATAAGTTGGACGATCTAACACGATGTTTTAATATCATTGTCATCTTATTTTGCGTGGGACTTTCTAGGTTTAGGCTTTATGGCTTCCATGAATTTGCAAACAATACAAATTAGAAGAAAGAAGGGTTTTTGGCGTCTTACTGAGGCGTTAACAAAGAAGTTAGCGGAACATTACATCATTCAAATTCAAAGGGGTAGTAAAACATCTGCAGGGGACCGGTTTGCATTATCATTATATTAATACATGAAGCAAAAACTTTGTACCCCCTTTTTACGAAAATTGCGCTGACGGAGGAGTATGAAATTTCGCACACTTATAGTTTATATAGAGAAGAAGCGACGAATGCTAATATTTTTTAAAAATTATGCATAAAGAATACATTAAATAAAATAAAAACAAGCATTACACACACTACCATGTATTTGACACACACACGCATATATACTCTTTTGTGTATTGTTAAAGTTAAATTAATAGTGTAGCCTTGGCGAAATTTGTGATTATAGAAGTATAGTCTTTGACAACAGAACCTTCATAATGTTCAAACTTATAATTTTAATTAATTATGGTCGAATTTCGACCACTGGGCGACTACTAGTTATTAATAAAACCCTCCATGACGCATTTAGTTTTCGAATCGTTTTTATGTTTGTTTTCACATGTCTATTTAGCTAAATTAGATTATTGTAGAACAATAATATTCAATAGAATTTTGGATTTTTATAGTACTAACTGATCATCATCTAAGCATTAGATCCCGGTTAGAGTGTTCATGACTCCCAGGGTCCTACCGCAAATGCGGAGGTTACCTATGCGACACGTTGTTCAGATTTTCATATTTTACAAGCTGATGTAAATTAAAAAAGTCAAAATAATTTTGAAAATTGGATTGATTTACTTTCTAAATTAAAATTTCATTCATTTTCTTTTAGAGCCAAAGGACCTAGAAGGCGATAACGCTTCTAATTCGGATTTTAGTGATCCCTTTAATATTGTAACTGAAATTTCTGACGTAAATTTGAATAACGCTGGTGTATCTTCTTCAGAAGTTTATACGAATTCAGTCAAAAAGTTGAATTTTGAAAACGACAATGGAGATGATAGAAAATCAAATATCAGTGATGAAGTGTCTAATGTAGGAAGTGGAGATTCTAGCGATGACACTAACATCTTTAGCGACAATAGTGTCGATATAGATGATAATGGAATCTCCAGCGACAATGAAGATGATAAAGAATTAACTAAACAAATAAGTGAGATTATAAAATCGGATCGTAAAAAAAAGAAATCTTTTGATATATCAAAATTCACAGTCGCTGAAATGAACTTACTTAGAAGAATGAACTTATTGAAACCAAACGAAAAGAAGTCGAAAAAAACTAATTTCAAGAGAAAAGTTGAAAATATTATAACAAAAGGTAAAGTCTAATAATATGAAATATAATATATTACAGTTTAAGTCCAGACAAATCTCATTTACATAATTTAATTACAGATCATAATTCAGAAGAAACACAATTAGATACTAAAGAGGAACTGAATGTTAAACCTGAAAGTCGCTTAGAGATTAAAAAGGAAGATCAAAACACTACTGAAAATGAAGTTAAAATGAAGAAGTATGTAAGGAAGAGAACAAAACTCAAAAGGTCACGTGGAATAGATTGTTTCTGTAAGAAATACAACATGAGTTATATGGTGATGAGTGAAGAAGAAAGAGTCGATGATATGACACAGAAGAGAATGAGTAAGAGATATACAGATGCTAAGTTTAAGTGCGATGGATGTTTTAAAGTTTTCCCAAGCGAAAGCAATTTGAAGAAGCATTTAGATGAGCTACACGATCCGGTGAGTAATTTAAACTCTTTATTTTTAGGGCTAGTTCTTTCAGCAAATACTAAACTCTTATGAAATCTCGGTCTGTCTGTGTTTATTAAACCCTTTTTTTCTCCGGAGCTACTGAGTGTATACAGAAGGAATTCTAGGACAAGTTGTGCATTGTTTTTTGGTGTTTATTGTGAAGCTGCCAAACAGGTAGGTAGACGACCCACCTGATGATAAGCGGTTACCATCGCCTATGGACATTTGCAACACCAAAGGCGCTATTAACGTGCTGCCATTCTCTAAAGGGAGACTGGAACCTGGCCACTGATGCCGAAACACAACTAAAGGTTGTTAAGGCGATATAATCTAGACCAGGGTTGGTAGCCATGTAAACGGCAAATAATCTACCACCTGGCTGTGGGTTGTTTAGTCGCCTCTGATAACAGGCCGCCTCAAAGCAGGAAATTGTATTCTTTCTCCGTTCCTGCATGGATAAAGGTTAAAGGTAATCCTTTAAATACTTATAACATTTTCAATAGGTAAAAATAATAATTCTTTGCAGAACAAAAAGTTCTCGTGTAAATACTGCGCGAAAAGCTTCTCTAGCAGTAAACTACAGAAAGTACATGTAACAAGGAATCATAGGTACAAAATCACTTGTAATGTTTGTGGTCTTGTTTCGAAGGATAAGAACCATATGGCCTGCCATCATAGTATGCACACAAACCGCGTGGACAAGTGTGTGTATTGCGAACAAGTGTTTGAGTGAGTATATTTGTGTTAATTTAGTGAGTATAGTACAAGCGTAACATATATAACTCACGCTTTTTAAGATATACACTGCAATCAAATGTTTAAGTGAGTATATATAGTACGAGCAAATGTTTTATACCTGACCATTTTTAAGATATATATTGTGGACAAGTGTTTGAGTGAGTATATTTATGTCAATTGAGTGAGTATAGTGCGAGCATACATTTATAAATAACGACTTTTATAGTTTATACTGCAATAAAACATTTCAGTGAGTATATTTACGTTAATTGCATGAGTATAGTGCGAAACATAACATTTATAACGCACGCTTTTTAATCATGCATATATATTGCGAACAAACTTTTGAGTGAGTATATTTATTGAGTTTAAAAAAAAAATATTTAAAAATCTAATTTAAAATTTAAATCGGCAGACAAACACACACTGTATATCCTCAAATTAAGCAATTTACGCTTGTGGTATGGGTAAAACACTCAAGTTGACTCGGTATATACTGACTTTTCTAAAGCTTTTGATAAAGTGGATCACCTCATGTTATGCAATAAAATTGAATCACTAGGCACACACGGTAACCTTCTCCGGTGGTTAAAATCGTATCTTAATCGTAGAAGTCAGTTAGTCGCCCTTAAGGGTATTACATCTTCTCCTGTCCTGGTTACTTCTGGAGTTCCTCAAGGTTCTCATCTAGGTCCATTACTCTTTGTTGCATTTGTGAATGATTTAGTTGAGGGTTTATCTTGTCCTACACTTCTGTATACTGATGATCTTAAAATTTATAAAACAGTTTCTAGCTTATACGATGCTATGAAACTCCAGCGAGACCTTGATATCATTTCTAATTGGTGCCAGTCAAATAAAATGTTCCTCAATGTAGAAAAAATGTCATATAATTTCATTCACAAATAAAGTTAATAAGATTGAATTTAATTATTCTCTAAATAATCATACACTAAAACGCACCACATCAATAAGAGATCTTGGTATTACCTTTGATGAGAAACTTACCTTTAGGGAACACTATGACTACATTGTGAGTAAAGGATCCAGTCTTTTAGGATTTATATGTAGGTCTACTTTTGACTTTAAGAAACCTACGAGCTTCATTCATTTATACTGCACGCTAATTAGAAGTGTTTTGGAATATAATTCTACAATTTGGTCTCCTCATTATGCATTACACATCGATCGCATTGAGCGCGTACAAAAGAAAGCATTGCGAATAGTTTCATATAAATATAATTTAATTCGAACTCTTAAAACGTATCATGACCGACTGAAATATTACTCTCTGACATCCTTAGAAAATCATAGAAGCATTTCAGACCTTGTCTCTCTTCACAAAATTTTACATGGACGTATTGATTCACCCTATTTAATGTCTTTACTTAACATCAATACCAATTATCGATGTAGAAAACCAGCAGTTTTTGCCCTTCAAGTGTATCGTAATAATACTTCTTATTTCAATCCATTGGTTCGAATGTGTCGCCTTTATAATGAACTCACCAAATGCGAACATTGATATTTTCAATTCTAGTCAATTTAAGTTTATGAATAAATGCAAAACAATGGTCTCACACAATCAGAATTAATATCTATTGTCGATTTTTCACTAATATTAATTTTTTATTTTATATTATTTGTAAAATGAATATGAACAACTTTTATATACTTAGAATATCCACTTTGTCGTTCGTTTAATTAGCACATAGTTTGGATTATAATCTGGCCCTGTATATTACATTGTTATTGTTAATTACTAATTATTGTAATCTGTTTTGTGTTTAAATAAATACAACACACATATACGACGGACCACTCTAGGGCCGATCTCAGACACCCAGACCATAGTAAATAACGGAGAAAATACGTTTCCGAAATTTACTATACCAGGAATCGAACCCGGAGCCTCTGCGTTGCAGTGAGGTAAGCCGCCAAAGGCTTAGCCCGCTCAACCACACAGGCCGTCAGTTATGTTCATTGAGTGAATAAAATACGAGCATAACATTTGTAACTCACCCTAAATAATATAATAATAACAGCCCATGAACGTCCCCTTACTAAGATATATATTACAACAAATTTTTGTGAGTATATTTAATGAGTCATGTTCATTGAGTGAGTAAAATACGAGCATAACATTTGTAACTCACCCTTACTAAGATAAATATTGCGAACAAATTTTTGAGTGAGTATATTTAATGAGTCATGTTCATTGAGTGAGTAAAATACGAGCATAACAAATACTTACTAAGATAAATATTGCGAACAAATTTTTGAGTGAGTATATTTAGTGATTGATGTTCATTTTGAATAAATCAGCATAACATTTGTAACTCACCCTTACTAAGATATATATTGCGAACAAATTTTTGAGTGAGTATATTTAGTGATTGATGTTCATTGAGTGAATAAAATACGAGCATAACATTTGTAACTCACCCTTACTAAGATATATATTGCGAACAAATTTTTGAGTGAGTATATTTAGTGAGTGATGTTCATTGAGTGAATAAAATACGAGCATAACATTTGTAACTCACTCTTACTAAGATGTATATTGCGACCAAGTATTTGAGTGAATATAAGATTTTTGATAACTGTCGGTAACAATTTCTTTTTAATTAAAATAATGAAATCTCTTGTTCTTTCAGTCGTGTAAAGAATTACAGGATCCACTTGAGGGTTGCGCACGCGCAGAAATTGGACTGCTGCCGGTTTTGTGGCAGACTTTATTTGCTCCTAGAGAGGCATATACAACAAAAGCACAGTAAGGTGCGTTCCACTTTATCTCAGGCACGTTATATTATTTGCCCTGTAGCATGGTGCGGGTGTCGTTAGGAAATGTACCCATACCACGTGACCCATTTAATACTACATACCCTTCTCACCGCTCGGTGACCACTTTCAGTATATATTACTCTAAATCCTTCCTCCTCTATTTTTCACATAGCAATTCATGAATATGGTTTTAAATCATTTTTTGAAAACACATACAGTGTAACGTCACTCGATTTAACGACAAACTCCCTTAAGCGTCGAAATCACTTTGCTTTGATTGGTTTAGCTTGTCTTCCATACAATGATACACTCTATATAGCATTACACCCACTCTCAATAACGACAACAATTAAGTAATAAAAAGTACCTTTTAAGTGGCCAAGATTAGTTAAAGCTGCGCAGCTGTGTACCCTCTTTTGTCGCTTTATTATCCTAGCCCGTAATAAACTCGACTGTCGGCATCATGCATACCAAAATTTCTAAGTACTTCCTTTATCACCAAGATGCCTCAATATCGCAAGATATAAATAAAATAAGTAAAAAAATACAACAAAATTACTCGTGCAGCAAAAGAAGTCAGACAAAAATACCAGACTTCTCTCCATTTAACGACAACTCTCTATAACGCCATAAGAATCACTGTCCCTTCGGTGTCGTTATATAGAGTTTACACTATAGTTAGAAAATAGTGATTTGGCTCATTAGTTGTTTAAAGAGCGCTAAACGCTGCCTGACGAAAACCTAAGTCAAAACAACCCCCTCCCTGTGACCAAGCATGGTATTTTGATATTTTGAAGAATACCTTCCCTGAAAGTCACGCAATATGAGTACGTTCCCTTATGTATATAGGTATATGCATTCGTGGTCTTGTATTTCAATATGTTAACATCATCATGGAACGTCTTCACCAGTTTCTGAACCTTCCACCATCACTTAAATGTTGCTCATGCGAGGTTCAATATGTGAACCAGAAAGCGTTTGACAACCACAAGGAGTTGTGTGAGAAGGGCGATTGGTGTGTCCACTGTGGAATCAGATACGAGGATTGGGAGGCCTTGAGGAAGCACCTGCTAGACCACTACGGCAGCAACGATCCTCGTGTGCCGGTATGTATATATTGATGCTCCTTGAAGGATCATTTTGGTAAAACACATGATTTTCATAATAATAACAACTAGGGGTAGCCCGTGGTGGAAATTCGACCATAATAATTTGTTATCATAGACTACATACTACTACTAGCTGATTCCCGCGACTTCGTCCGCGTCACGATCGCGATGTATCAGCGCCATCTAGTGTATTTAATATGATGATGAAATATATTTAATATGCTGGACTCTGTTTTTGTAAGGTTCTACTTTTTCGCGGAATCTCGTCTTTTTAATGTATAAATTGTATTGTATTTTATTGTATGATGATAATGACAATATCAATACTTAATTAGGTGCATAAGTTGTATAATAAGCTGTTTAAGTAATTAAAGTTTTTTAACTATTCCACGGGAACTCTTTAATTTTTCGGGATCAAAAGTATCCTATGTGTTGACCAGGGATATAAGCTACCACCGTACAAAGTTTCATTTAAATCGGTCCAGTCGTTTCGGAGATTAGCCGGTACAAACAGACAGACAAACAGAGAAACAAAATTTTTTTAAAGAAATCTAAATTACTTCTATTTCACTTCTTACATCCCCCTGACTCGGTTTTTAGCATTTTTTCATTGTACAGAAATTCGACCTCTACAGTTTTATTACATGTGTACATAATCATAGATTTCGCCAAGGCTACACGGTTCATTTGACTTGAACAATAAACAAAAGAGTATATATTCGTGTGTGTCAAATACATAGTTGTGTGAGTAATTATTTTTTTATTGATTAAATGTATTTAATATGCATAATTAAAAAAAAATAGATTTCTGCACTCCTTCTCTATATAAACTATAATTGTGAGAATTTCATACTCCTCCGTCCGCGCAAGTTTTGTAAGAAGGGTTACAAAGTTTTTGCTTCACGTATTAATATATAGATTTTATTTTAAGACTTTCAGTTTTAGTTAGATTAGACCCTACTGAATCAAATCCTGAACATCTTAAAACAAAAAAATAGTTAAAATGCCTTTTGCATCAAAAAAATATACTTATATCCAAATGTCGCTTACGATAAAATGGCGGTAAAGGCTCGATATGTTGTATACATTGCTTCTCTTTGGAAAACGATGTTTATATACAAACACTTGCTTTTTAAAATCGATTATATTATTTAAATTCAATTCTTACAATATCTTTTGAATTTCACATTTAATGGTTTCATTTGTGTTTTAATCTCGTAAACGCTAATATATAATTACATCAAAATAGGAAAAAAATGGTCAATTTGGTAAAATGACATTGACAATTGCATTAAGGTTGCCATGTGAAAAATGTGGTAATAATTCGAGCGTTTACTTTTGTTAGCCAAACTTTCAACCGCCAAAAAAACGTGTTCACGACGCCAACGCGATGTCGAAAGGATATAAGAGGACCGACAAAATGATGTGCGACATTTGTGGGAAACTCGTGTTTATGACGTACATGAAGTACCATATTTTGTTTGCTCACACGGGTAAGTCATGTTCGTTGATCAGTCTTATTGGTTCTTTTAGAAAAAAAATACATATATAAACTTGCTATAACGTCTAGAACATAAACTAACTTTTTGCCTCCTGGCAATATTCATCTTATCTGTAGTCAATGTCGGTGAATTATAAACAAAGAGAATTTATCCGTGTTATGTTAATTTTGATCCAAGACTTCCAATAAAAACAACAAAATATAGATATCCTTTTAAGACAGACCCACCACAAATTTGTGGTCAAATACAGATAATTGAAACGAACGTTGAACTCATGCTTTCTCCCTCTAACTACATAGAATTTGTATTAGAGTAAAAGAGACGATATAATTTCTCATGGTTTTGGCGCGGCAATTATTATTTATTTATTTAGATTTATGGCTTGGCAGCTAGGCCTTTAAGCCAGTGGCTCGGCAATTTTGACGGCAGTTGACAGAATATGGACAAAAATAATACAATATTTGGCCCCTCAAAGGGATATAACAATGCTAAGTTTGACACAAGCAGTGATTTTTAAAGTTTACCAAGGATGTCGGAATTTAAAAGAAAAATATTTTTGTCATAATTTGACGATATCATAGAACAGTGATACTGATGGCCCGCCGAGCTTTTGTAAGTGGCCCGACTGAAATACTACTAGTTGTACAATAACATTGGTAACATCTCTAGTCTTGCAAAAGGCCATAGATGACGGTAACCACTTTCCATCAGGTGCGCCGCAAACCTCTTTGCTGTACTCTAACAATAAGAAATACCAAAGTAAATTAATGTTGTGGCCCGTAGCACCTCATCTATACGTCTATGTGGCCCTTATATGAAAAAGGTTAAGTATGGCTGTCATAGAACAAGGGACATGACAGGTTTTTAATGGTTCGTTTAGCTTCTAGGGTTGCTTATAAAATTATGGTTATTATTATATACGTCATAGTTTATGTTGACAGATGCCTATGTCGTAAATAAGGTAACTTGATACTTGCACTATGTTTGACGTAGGATAAAAATTACTAGTATCAAAATTTATCTTCACTTAGTATTAGAGTTGCTAGAGTTTACACAAATTTGCGAAAGAGGTGACCTATTATTTTGTACTTAATCTCGTTGCCCTTTGTGCAAAATATTGTTTGATAATACGGCGCGTTGGGCGCCAACTTGAAATGCGTGAAGAAAAGAATGAGGGATTATAATGGACCATGTATATGCTTTGCTGAACTGCACCTATTTGGTATCAGCGCGAGACATTTTTTTAACTATAAACGCAATTTAATACCAAATAAATGTTTTTTCTTTGTTTTCTGTATAAATGGATACAAATAATTTATTATTAGTACTGTTGATTGTAGAAGAGCGTCCATTTAAGTGTACTGCGTGCACGAAGGCATTCAAAACAAAGATGGCGCTAGAGCTTCACACGAGAGTGCACACCGGCGAGAGGCCGTACATTTGTAACATATGCGAGAAGGCGTTCAAAGCTGCCGGAGCCCTGTGCCGGCATATGCTAGTGAGTGTACATAATAAATCTATCTGTCTGTAACACAACAAATCTGTAGAGTATTAAAACTTTTCATCCGTGCAGGAACGGAGAAAGAATACAATTTCCTGCGTTGGGGCGGCCTGTCGTAAGAGGCGACGTACAACCCATATTATTATATTATATTTTTAGCATCATTGGTGTTGCAAATGTTCATAGGCGATGTTAAAACTTAAATCATTATTGTCTTTTTAAAATTCTGTGAGAGAGTTGTTGTTCGAAACAACTCATTTAATTTCACTATTATTCTTTTCGCCAAACTAAACAGAGGATTTATCTATTCATTATATATACGCCATAGAGCATCAAAACTATTTGTGTGGCCATATCTCAGTGACAGCTTGCTACATAGTGCCATCACCTTAAATTGCTTGATTCGTGACATCATATAATAATATAGTAACAACTCATAAATGTCCGACTGCCGGGCTCGGGCCTCCTGTTTTAGGGGGACAGTATACCCGCCACGCTTGTCCAAGGCGGCTTGGCAGGTTTGATACATCGGTTATCTCGATGTGCAGGTTGCATCACAATGATTTTCCTTCACCGTTGTTAGCACTTGGTAATGCATGGCTTCCGGGCAGGATCAAACCCGTGCCCTTTTTGAATTTAGGACGCGTGCGCTAGCCATTATGCTACCACGACTAATTGACGTGACGTCATATGTAACGAGAATTGATCGGGATTGAGCAATTTTAGTTGTTCGTGTAAGAGCGCCTATCAGTTTTTGGTGAATTTTCCAAATTTGTTTTCATAGGTACATACTGGTAGGCGACCTTACTCGTGTCCCGTGTGTCATAAGACCTACCAGACCTCGACTATCGTGAAGATGCATATCAAGACTGTCCACCAGAAGGTGATGCTGCCACCGAGGAAGAGGAGGCGAATGAAGGTAGCTGAAAGGGAGTAATTGTGGAAGAGATAAGAGGAGTGGAAATTAGAGATCTTTTAAGAGATGTAATGTTTACATAATATTTTCTCAAGTTTTCGCGACTTGTATACATAATAAAACTACGTTTTAACGGTTTCAAGCGTAATTTATTTTATTTTTATTATTCCTCGAGGGACATAAGCCCAGCTGGTATATCTGGCGTCACCAGTACTGTCATCTGCATAGCATGAATGTTCTCTATAAGCCAACAGATCATTAATATGCAGAATGAACACTGTTGGTGAGAGCACATAGCCTTGAGGCACACCAACATTAATGGTGGTTGACCAGTAACAGTCGACAGCAGCTTCAATGCTGGGTGCAGCAAGAAAGTTGGATAGCAATTGCAAAACCTCTCAAGCTTTATGGCTTTTTGCAACAGTTTTTAAATTCAAACACTTTAAACATTGGTATTGAAAAATAGCATATATCGTATAATTATGCTTTGATCAACGTGCGATATAACATTAGAAGATCATTTCTATTGTGTTTACTCTTTATATGTTTGATTAATTGGTCTTTTTGACCAAATCCATAATCACAAAAATCACATATATATGGTTTTTCCACAGTACGTTTACGCTTTACATGGTATCTTAAGCTACTGCTGTTTGAAAATCTATTATGACATAAATCACATGTGTACGGCTTTTCTCCAGTGTATTTACGAAGGTGTTTATTTAAGTGGCCCTTTGTAACACATTTATACTGACACATATGACATGAGAAGTGCTTTTTTTGTGTTTAAACATTATATGGCCTTTTAAAGAATATTTTTCTGAACATCTATAATCACACATATCACATGCATATGGTTTCTCCCCAGTGTGTTTAGGAAGGTGTCTATCAAAGCGGCTGGTTGATAAACTTGTCGACATAAATGACGTGAGATGAGTTTCTCCCCACTGTGTTATGGTAAGAAAGGCATGAGACTTAGGACGTAGTTACGCCCACGCCGATCCTAGCGCAAAAGTGCCTGAGAGTGCCCCGGGAATCAGAGCAAACTCACTTCGTGAACAGGGATGAAGACTCCTCTGCTCCCTAGATGCTAGAGAGCCCCTGAGGACACCATTACCTTATGTAAGGCTGCACAGCACCTCATAAAACATAATACTAATCTAAAAACTTAGACCATTGATAAGCAAGGCGGAGTTTTGAACTCTCAAGGTGAAGCCAGCTAAAGCTAGCTGATTTTGGAACAGGTAGCCAATTTAGGTGTTCGGACCTAAGATTTACTTGGAAGTAAATATTTGTCAACAACACTTGCAATTAATCAGAACGTAAATGTGCCAATACTTTTTAGTTTTCAATTTTGATTTCATATTGTACTAGCTACTTTCTACGTGTGTTGCATGACACAAAAAGTAAGAATTTGTGTTGTTGTATATTCTGGTTTTTGGGCCAGAAACAGGGTCTCCAGATTGGAGGTTATGGTCCCCAATCTGGAGTTGGGGAATTTGATGAAAGACGTTGATGAAAATTTCAATGCTGGGGTAATTGGGGAAGTAATAAAAATGCCATAAAATATTTGAAATAGCATGAAATTGCTAATAGAAGCTATTTTTGTTTTGTATACAAAAATTTTGTAATTGCTTTTGGGTTCTTGTAAACAAAATATGAGAAATATATTTACATGATAAATTGCAAAAGGGCTCTGTTTTTTTGCAGCCAATTAAAAATTAACAACAGTTTGTTGCCTCTATGAAATCCTTGTCCTTGAAAATGAACTTAACCCATTTTTTCACCTAATAATATGTATAGGGAAATGTTTATGAAATAGTATTGTTTTGGGGAAATTTGTTACGGTAGGATATGGGTAATTTTCGTAAATTGAATCTGAAGAACCTGAAACCCTCGTAGACGTCCTCAAGTCACCCTACTTAAGTTTTAACAAAATCTAAGTAATGGTGTTTATATAATAAAATTGACTGTAACCAAGCAAAAACAGAATTTGCTCTTATGTCTATGGCTGAAACTGATCTGTTTTGTCGGCTCGTTGCGAGCGCGCCGCGTGCCGGAGCTCGCGAACCACATACACAAAATAATTTTTGGATACAGTGCTGGTTACACTGCAACTGTTTCTTATCAAGCTTATCGACCAATAATCGAAACGTCGCAGCAATAAGACCCGGCTGCCTTATTGTTGTATAATCGTATCACAACTTCTACACGACATGAAATAAAATTTAAATAATACTAACCTTCAGTCCTAGAAATTCTCTTATATCACGACCTACATTCTCATTCAGTGAGTGTAACTTCGCTTCAGTATTTAAGCATCCACGACAAAACATCATTCAGATTTCTCGTAAAATTGACAAATTATAATAACATTATTTCAGAAAGTAATCAAGAGTGTTCGCGTTGTTTACCAATTTAGAACAGGTCACTCACGTCACAGGTTATTCAATATTTATTATTTAGAAAGTAAAGAAAAACCTTCATTCACACAATATCTTCGAGAAAAACATCGCAAACACAAAGACCATAGTGTTAAATTAATTATTTTCCCTAACATGTTCCTTGTTACTGATGATACATTTCTCTGATCACCGGTTAAATAACGGTGATTTAAAATAAATCAGTTGTCACTCCATTTTGGAGTTAGGAAAGGAGCATTACATTTCGCCATTGCGTTATTTCACACGAGACAAGCCGTTAAAGCGCCATGTAGTACAAAATAAAGTACAACTCGACCAAAATGTCTATAAAATGAACTAATTTTTTATCCTTCTGGCAATATTCTATTTTATTTGTAGTCAAGGTCAGTACAACATAAACAATGCGAATTTTTCCATGTTATTTTAATTTTAACGTTGATCCAAGTCTAAAATCCACTAAAAAGAATTAAATAGTTACGTAAAAATACTAAGAAATATCACGTGAGTAGTGATTTTTAAAGATTACGAAGTATGTGTTGTGGATTTTCAAGCAAAAATCTTTTCGTTATAATTTGACGATATTTACCAAAGAACCGCCGATATGATAAGTTTGAAATGTTTAGTTTAGTGTCTTTTAATCAAATAACTGTTCTGTTAACCATCACAAGATGTTAAAACTCTTGCTTACAAAATTATATTCATTATTATTAAATTAAACATCATGGGCTATGTTGACAAAATACGTACATCGTAACTAAAGCAACTTGATTGTTGCACAATGATTGATGTCGTACTAAAATAGAAATTACTCTTAACCTGATATTGGGGTTGCTAGAGTTTACACAAATTTGCGTATTTAAGAAGCGCCCCTATTATTTTCAACTTTATTTTGCCTCCCTGTAGGGTGTCAAAACGAAAACGAGTGAACTTATTTGAGTAAAATTGAATTGGTGATTCTCGTCACCGTGACACGTCGCGCGTCGTCGTCTTGTTATTTTACCAGTGAAAAATCACCACCCGATAATATTAGAAGTGCCTAAAAAGTGATTTTTCACAGGTGAAATGGTAAGGACAAAACTAAATAACCTCTCAGCAGTGACCGGTATATAAAAGTAGCTGTAATATTCATCACTATTGCTTTTGCATCCTCCGGAGTATGGCACTGTACAGTGCACCCGTGTGCAACGAAGCACTCCACCGCCACAACTGGAACTCAGCGGACCCTGGCGGTGAGGTCCATTCGGGGGTATCATACGGTGTTATAAATGGCGGCGACACTCTTGGCGGGAGATCCGCTCTAGGAACTCCAGGCGAAAGTGCTTGCCAAGGTTCGACGCTTACGACAGGATGCCAGAGCTAGCGGCCTGGTTGACTGCCGGGCAGAGGTTGAGGCGGTCAGGACGCGGGAAACCGCGACCATGATCCAAACTCGGCAGAGATTTAGGATCTGAGGCCGGCTTGGCTTACTGGTTGAGGCCATGCTCCACAGCGACGATCACTGGTCAGCGGTTTCTTCCTTTTGCGAGGCAGTAATGTCCTGCAAGGAAGCCGCTGAGAGAGTAAGGGAGAGAGCTGTGCACGCGCTCCCCGGACGCCGGTTGCCCGCCCCGAGTCTCGCGGCGACCAACGGACACAGGACGTCTATATCTTATTTCGGAGATAATAGTGAAAAGTGTAAGTAGAATTAGTTTTATTAATTATTATTATTATTTCTTCTTCAGCCAACCTCAGTCCACTGCTGGACGTAGGCCTCCCCAAGTACGCGCCACATATCCCGATCTCCCGTCTTCCTCATCCAGCCCCTGCCGGCGGTCTTAGGCAGGTCGTCAGTCCACCGGGCTGACGGGCGTCCTACACTACGTTTGCCGAGACGTGGTCTCCACTCGAGGACTCGTTTGCTCCATCGGCCGTCGGTCCTGCGACAGACGTGATCGGCCCACTGCCACTTCAACTTGCTAATTTTGCGAGCTATGTCGGTTACCTTCGTTCTCTTACGGATGTCCTCATTTCTGATTTTATCCATAAGAGAAACACCTAACATAGCTCGTTCCATAGCCCGTTGAGTGACTTTGAATTTGTGGACCAGTCCCACGGTCAGTGTCCATGTCTCGGCACCGTATGTCATGATGGGTAGGACGCATTGCTCGAAGACTTTCGTCTTCAAGCATTGCGGAATGGTCGACGAGAAGACCTGTCGAAATTTACCGAATGCTGCCCAGCCTAACTAGATCCTCCTATTGGCTTCCCTCTCGAAGCCGTGTCTACCTACCTGGATCTTTTGTCCAAGGTAGACATATTCCAGCACAACCTCAAGAGGGGAACCATCGATGTTTACCGGCCTCGGCATGACATGTTCGTTGAACACGACTTTCGTCTTGTCCAAATTCATGCCGAGACCGACCCGTCGGGAGGATTCATTCAGGCTGTTCAACATGTCGGCAAGTTCCTCTAACGTCTCTGCGAAGACGACAATATCGTCAGCGAAACGGAGGTGAGAGATGCGCTCGCCGTTAATGTTGATGCCCCGTTCATTCCATTCCAGAGTTTTGAAGACGTCCTCCATCGCGGATTATTTAATTAACAAAATTGGGTCATTTTACTCTTACGCCAAAAGGAAGGTTTGCACTGAAAATCAGCGTTGTGTCGGATATAATTCCGGCACAGCAATATGCTGAGTGCAAGCAAACCTTTTTCGCTGAAAATGCGGCGTACAAACTCTCAAAATATGCTCTGTGTATAATAATGTATAAAGAATGTAATTACGTCGCTATTTCTTCAAATAAAGTTTTACTTTCTGAAAATATCTAATTGGGCGATTATAATAGTTTCGGCGGCAAGAGAAGGTAAAAAAAAAGGAGTAAACGTGGATGTGTTATATGGAGTGATAGCAAACCGGCCAGCAGGGCCTTCTACAGTGCAGACTTGGTGAGTCGTCTTCCTTTACCACGTACTATTCCCAAAGAACAATAACAAACCGACAAGCAGAGGCCACCAACCACCTATAGTCCACTGAGCTCATTGCCCTGACACCATACATCAAACAATGACATTTGTGTATTTCGTCGTAAATGACATTTACACTCCATAATCCATTCGACGGGTAGTTGCAGGAATCAAACAACCCGATCATTTGTAATAATAATAATGTATTTATTTCAGGATTTAAATTACCCATATAAAATTACAACACAACATTTTAAAATTAAAAACTATTAAATTAAATAAAAATAATATTCATGACATTATAATATTTATAACTCTTCGTTTGCTATGTACATAGCCAAAACAATTAACATGTACTATATAATTAGATTAATTAGGATATAAAATATGTCCTTTATAATCACTCTCTATTTTTGACAGTTGTGAATTAATATCTATAAAATCTAGTAGTAGGCGAAAGTAAGGAGGTTTCTATTCGTCACACGTTCCACTTGAGTTTATGATTGTAACGCTCGCAAGTGGAACGGGAAAAATGGCGGTCGTGAGCGTAATCGCTGTAAGCCTCGTGTGGAACGCGGCCGTACTGGGTGTGCAAACGTCAAAAGCGAAATAAATCTTTGGACAAGGTATAAAAATAATCTACGCAGTTTTCTGTTGTATCATCTGTGGGCCGTTTTTTCTCTCTTGTACGGCGCCGGCATTTTGAGGTGTACCGTAGACACGTGAAGCTTCATAGAGTTGGACTGTGAGAATGACTTGCTACAGTGCGGACAAGAATATGGCTTCGCGCCCGTATGTACCTGTCCAACGATAGATAGGTGAAAATTAATCTCTCGATAATTTGACACTCGTTAATTTGAATCTGTCGATAATTTGAAAAAAAAATCCGGTCCCTTGAAAAATACTCGATAAATTGAATAAAACCAATGTTAATTGGTCCCTTCGGTAATTTGAAGTTGAAGGAATATTATCTTGCTCGCAAACATGCAATAATTTGAAGTCCGGGCTTTCCCACTCTCTATAATTTGATGCGTTTATCATGCACATACCTGTCGTTTGTTTACATACATGTACAGACCTGTCAATTGTTTACATAAATGAGATATGAGTAAGTTCGCATTCCAGTCTTCTTTCAAACGTTAATGAGTCATGTTAATGTTTGATTTGTGCTATTAAAATGAATCCAAGAAAGAACAAATGTCTTTCCATAAGTTCCACAAGTAAACGCTTGTTATTTTGAACTCTTGACAATTTGTAATTTATCTCTGGTCCCTTGAGTTTCAAATTATCAAGAGACGACTGTATATGTCACGAGTCACGAGTCTACCTCCGCTTCCAAAGTTACTGTTAAAGGAGAAGAAGCGACGCAACAAACTCTCCAGCAACACACAATTACTTCATTATAGCAACATATAACATTATTGCTCACCAAAATAATAGATTCAATACATTATTTACAGTATTTTAAGGCAGAACAATGTGCGGCCTTATCGCTTAGTGCAGTGGTCGGCAACCTTTCAGCAGGCAGGGGCCACAAGGTGACAACATTTAGTAAAGGCGGACCGCACTTGTGTATATATATGTATATGTTAGCTTTCATGTTAGTAGTTGCAATTCGTAAAATGGCTCTTAAATGACTCGAATTAAAATGCCGTTAGAATGATTATAGAGTTTATTAGAACTATACAAACACGTATAACACAGGTACAAATATAACCGAACACAACAAATCCAAACGTAATACAGAAGGTCGTAATTCAATAAAACGCGCAAAGTCCGTCAATATTAGATTCCCGACACGTCACGCCTTGATCATAGTTGTCGCTCAACTGACCCCTCTCTCAATCAGGCCATCGTTTTATACTGCACAAATGCAAATGTGCCCGTCCGGCAACGTCGACATAATTAATAGAATTCGCTTGTACTTATAATCCGCAACACTTAGCTAATGATGCAGCCTGTAAGCTGTCGTAGACGAGTACAATAGAACATTAGGCTGTTCTCCACAATAACTAGAAGCATATGCCAATAAATGAGTGAACAAAAGAAGACGAACATAAAAGGATTACGATTAGTTCAAATGCCGACAGGTAATAAAAATGTGCTTTTACAGATTGATAGTGGAATTTGTTTTTTTATATCGGAGCCTAAGTTGTAACAATATGTAATAAATTATCCTGCTCAAAAAAATAAAAATCAAGGACCCGATTCCAGCGCCACCTACAAGGTCCAACTGTAGATTTAAACCATCGGGGGAATCAATCAAATAAACACAAGTCAATTTCATCAAAATCCCGGAATCCGATTCCAACGCCGCCTACCGTGTCCAATTTGAAACTAGCTGACAAGTGACCTCTACGCTGGGCGTCAATAAAAAATTAAAACACATTATTAATAACAATGCAATATAGCCCATGTCACTCGGGAATGGAGTAGTGTAACTTTCTAGTTGTGAAACAATTTTCAAAATTGATTCATTAGTTCAAGCGATTGCTACCTACAAACACCCGTACCCACTTCGCTGGGTATCATTAAACATTTTAGGAATATTATTAATAACAGTGCAATATAGCCCATGCCATGCCATAGGGAATGGAAATCAGTTCAGTAGTTCAAGAGATTCGAGAAAAAGCGACAGAATAAAGACGCTGAATTCAATGGAAAATAAGATTGTTTACTATTGTATAATTACTCTATGGTAATTTGGTGTTGTCAAACTGTCATTTTTTAAATTTGGCGGGCTTTTTCAATCTCTAGACGTTTTAGACTCTACTTTACTTCAGACTACTAAAGACATAAGATATCAGATGAGGCTGTATAGACTAAGCTCCTTTGCCTGCCAATGTGGCGAATAATACAAATAGATAATATTAAGTAACTGATCTCATAAAAATATTCATTTTGGAATAATCGAATTTTCAAAAATGTAATATCCACATTACAAATCTCATTCTGTGCGGCGCGAACGCGTGCGTGCGTGTGAGTATTTCCGTAAGGAAGTGTGTAAGTCAGTAAAATTTGTAAAAAATGCTTACTCGATTATGTCTCTTCAAGCCACCATTATATTTGAAAGCTTTTGGACACTGAGTACACTTGTAAGGGGTTTCACCTGTATAATAAAATTAAACAAAATTAGAACCATCGTATGAGTATACTTCTTCTCATTAAATGACTACGCACGATTTGTGTATCTAGCCAGTGTCAAGTAATGAGTTAAAGAGTATTCAAGTATTAAAATAATCCGTCTATTCTGATGTATCAGTCTTCGTATGGCTCAGCCAAATTGTAGGTTTTCGACTGATGCCATCGCCGGAGTTTTTGTGATAACTCAAAGGCCACATTCGACTACACAGTTCACATTTCTTACAAAAATACATAATTACCACTCAAAAACTATCACATACAACATACAAAATAAAAAAAAATTGACAAACGATTCCCAATACAATTTCACATAGTTGTAGTGGAACACTTACCAGCCAATAGAAACTGTACAATAATTGAGGTGCGAAAAAGAATATATACAAATTTCCAACAATATTAGACGGGCCTAGACCTCCGAGGAACAACAATAGCCTCGCTGGAAGATGTACCTTTGAGACTGAGGAGCATTCATCTCGCTCCTCCAACCATTAAGGGTTACCCTTAGAGATGAGTTATAACAGGTCAAATTAAATATCTGTTACTCCTGTTACTGTTATCCAATAATAACAGCATTGAATATCTGTTATTAAATAACATATTGCTATTTATTTGTTATTGGAACGAAGTTCCTTTACGCGGCTTGCGGTGCCTACCTAGTGTTGCCAACTTAGCGCTTTCAATGTTAGATTTTTATCTCTATGTAGATACAAAGTTATTTTTCAGCTTATTTCGCGCTTTTTTTAATTATGTAACTCTTCACTGAAATATCGACGTGTATTGCAATATTATCGTCAAAAAACCAAGTATTTATAATAAAGTAAACTAAGAAAGTATCTAGACTTATTACTTTAAGTAAAGACTTATTATTTTCAGCGCTTTTTTTCAAATCCTTGCCAATCTAGCGCTTATTAAGAGTTCACATAGCATGTTTTCTCTAAGGAAAGTTGGCAAAACAAAAGCCGCGTCCCGTAATGTGTACGCATCTTAAATGCTTTACATTCTGTTACCTCATAAATATTAGGTGCGTCTCGTTCTAGGCCGTATAAGTCCTTGAAGTGTAAATGAGACACTGATATGAATAACAAGTGCATCTCTTTTTAGCTTAATTATGATTTGCTTAGATAGAACGAGAGAAAAATAATAATTAACAGAACGGTTAGGTAGCTAATGTTTGTTTGATTTGTTATGTGCCTATTATCAGGAGAACAGGTATATTCTAGAAATAAGAAATGTTATCTATTGTCTATGAATATCTGTTATTAGTAACTGTTAGCATAAATATGCCTCACGCCTAGTTACCCTAAATAGTAATTCATGTATATGGTTTTATTTATTGCACGAGTTCAGGAGACAGGCAGCCGGCCCATGTGATGGAAAGCGGTTACCATCGCCTATGGACATTTATAACACCAAAGGTGCTGCCGCTCTATAGAGGGAGACTGGAACCTGGTCATTAATGCCGGAACAGAACTCAAGGTTGTCATGGCGGCATGCTCTAGACTAGGGGTGGTAGCCATCTAGACGGGCGGATACCCTACCAGCTGGATACGGATATAAAAATGTAGAATATCCTAGAAGGCAAAGACAAGGATAGACATATCTTAGAAAGAGATAGACGATGAACAAAATACCTGTGTGCACACGCAGATGCTTCCTCATGTTGCACATGTAGATGACTTTTCTGCATATCTCGCACATTATTTTATCATTTTTCTTCACATTTTTGATAGTTCTGCGGAACTTCCTGATATACTGTTTGGTTAGCTGGAACAAGTACATCAGGCATTTGTGTACAATTTCATTTCAATTGATTCAGTAGTTTTCATGTGATGTTCTAACAGAGAAACAGGCAAAAACTTTTAGTTGTATTTTCGAAACCGGCTCGTTGGAGCATCCCAGCATTTTTCTCATTTTTAAACCTATCTATACAGATAAATAAAAATAAAGTGTCTGTTTATAATGTCAAAATAACAGCTTTTTATTAATATGAATGTACATACGGTACTTATATAAAAAATATATTTTTTTAAATTTTTGTCTGTCTGCTTGTTTGTTCCAACTAATCTCTAAAACAGCTGGACCGATTTCGACGGGACCTTCACTGATTTAGATAGCCGATGTTATAATGAGTAATTAAGGATATTTTTATTTTTAAAAAACGGAATAAATTGAAAGGCGCACGCGCAGTGTTTCAGTGTAACATCCATCAGTTTTTAAAATAGGCCAATATTATATACTGGGATTAGCCCGCGACCTTGTTCACGTTAGACTGGTAGCAAATCGTATATGAAGAAGCCAATTTTTATGCACCCTGACTCCTTTAAACCACCTCCGGGAAAAATCCCGCGGCATTCCCAGTACTTAAAGTATTGTATTATTTAAGAAACAACAACAGATGAGAAAAAAGGTTTTACGACGTCATGCTGCAGCGTAAACAAAGAGATTAGAGTGACCAATAGTTCACTCAAATTCAAAGGGGTAATGAGACACCTGCAAGGACCGGTTTGCAATCAATATAATACAAATAAAAAATATATATATATGTATAAATTTGTGCGTGTGTGTGTGTGTATTTTCAATACTGACCTCCTCAATAGGGTCCTGCTTCCCGAAATGAACTAACAGGTGTTTCCTAAGGTCCTCCCTATTCCCAAACAGTAACCCGCAGTGTACACACCACTCTCCTTTAGCACAGCTGTGTCTATGGTCATCGAACGCTGTTTGGGTAACAAAGTGAACCTCACACGACCTACATTTCAGATGCGGTGGTAAATTTAAGTACTGAAAATTAATATGAATATTTTTCTGAAGCAAGCTCTTATTTAAATGCACTTGAAAACGAAAAAATAAACTTAAGCTAAATCAAACTCATCATTTCCTTACATTTACAACACTAGCTTTTGTCCGTGGCTTCGCTTGCATTGCAAAAGGATATAGGCAAGGTATTATACATCTTATAATTAAAACTACATCTATAGTACCTAATTAACAACAAGCTCATTGAGCTTTAACATATCGCTGGAACCGGGTCTCAGGATTTTGATGAACATTTTTTGTGTGTGTTTGAGTAATTGCCTGGATGGTTTTGATTCACAAATGGACCCGGCAGGTGGTGCAGCACTCGAGTTTAGGATTTGATTTTAGCAGGACAGAACCACGTATGCCGTACCCGCTAACAAAGCATAAAGGGTTATCTATCTATCTGATCTATTTCGGTTTTGTAATTTCTAATGTAAATTAAATAGACATTTTATGTAATTTTCGTATAATTGTATTTTTTTTGTAATTAACTATCTGAGCCAATCTTGTTTTTTTTTCTTTTTATATAAAATATTTTTAGTGGAAACTTGATTGATATGTGTATTAATTTAGTGTTTTATATATTTGAATATTAATTATTGTATGTTTCCCAAACAAATTAAATAAAATCTCACCTCTTTATGCTTACGTTGTAGATGGCTGTCCATCTGTAAATACAGGTTCGCGCAAAATTGGCAGCAGTCCAATTTCAGCGTGTGCTCGACCCTTAAGTGAATCCCATAGTCCTTTGTACGACTGTAACAATAATGGGCTGTATGATTTAGTTTTTCTTTTGAGGCAGGAGGAAATACATTTCGTACACTGCCGGGTCCTTTACTGGGATTAGACCAAAGCAATGAGAGTTATCCGGCGCAGATAACAGAGTCATTGCCGGCTTGTGTGGAGTCTCAGCAAGGTAACCCATGGGCTTAAACTCCACTAAAACCCCCGGTAACGCCATCTGGCGGTAAACGTCGTCCTCCCCCCAATCCTTGCTCAGCCCGCTCGCTGGCGCCTACTGAAGTGTGTAAATCGACCTCGCTCTGAACGCACGTGTGTGGTGTGATAGTGCCGCTATTATAAAACCAAGCGAGATCAGAGCACAGCCGGCCGGCAAGGAAGCCTTCAGCAGCTGTCCGTCCAGGTAACCTAGATCCCGTTTCACAAAGACGCCGCCGCTTTTGCCGCTTCACCAACCCCCTTCTTCCCATGTGCCCCGCGCTCATGGTAGGAAAACTTAGAACGTAGTTACGCCCACACTAATCCTGCGCATCAGTGCTTGAGAATGCCCCGGGAGAGGCAAAATCACTTCGTCAACAGGGATTTGACCCTGCGTTCCCCAGATGCTGGAGGACCCCGCTGTATGATTAAGTTGTCTTAACCCTTGGCAGCTTGGCCCACCGAAAGGCATAGACTCTGCCTTCGATTCCGAGCACGGTGAATCTGCAGTTTGTACACTTGCACCTGTAGTTGGTGGTGGTGGTGTTTGGTGGTATTGGTAGTGGTTGGTGATATTGGGAGTGGTTGGTGGTATTGCAATTGCTCATTTCAATTTATTTAAGTCTTCACAATTGGTTATTAAAGAAATGTTTTTACTCGATGCATGATTATTTTAATTGGAACAAGACATAGATGAGGCTGTATGACATTTATATAAATTTAATTACTTGATATTATTATCTTTTGACATACAACAATAGTTTGATTTAATTTAATTTTCTGTGGTCAACGTAAATAATATTTTTATTTAATATGATGTAATATTTGCAAACCCTATGGGTAATGATATGTGAACTCATATGTATAACTTAAGACCTGTATTTTTATGTACCATATCATATGCATATAAATTTCATTTCATTTCATTGGTAGTGGTTGGTGATATTGGTAGTGGTTGGTGGTATTGCTAATGGTTGGTGGTATGGACTGAGTTTTGACGATACACTTCCTCCCCCATATTCTACCCCCAATCGTTTCCCTCTTATATCACCTTTTTTTTACAAAGGGAAACCCTGATTGAGAGCTCTTCTGTATGAAGTTTATATTTTGCATAAAATGTAAGGAGTCTATGGAGATTTGTCGCAATATTATTAGTATATCATTATTGCGACGGTAACAAGTTTTTTTTTTGTTTGTTACAACTCTATTTATTCTTTGAAAAGTATTTGTAATACTACTTCTATATATGATGGAGAAATATTTTTTAACTAGACGTGTTGCTGGGGAGTTTCTTCTCCTTAACAGCAATAACACGTTGTGAAGCGGTGTCCATAGACTAGGAAATAAAATTTAAATTTTAACTTATATGTATGACTTTCTTTTTGAACTATCCGGTTATTCCTATCTCATCCCCCATCGCAATCCTGTATCTCTTCCCTCCTATTGCTGTCAGACAGTGAGAACGGGATAGAGGATATGGAGTCGGAATTATGTAATAAAGGAAGGGAAAAGTAGGCTAAAAATGAAATTTGAATATACTCACTCAAACACTTGATCACAATGGAGACACTTGATAACCAGATTCGTGTGTACGCTGTAGTGTCGGGGCATACCTCTCATGTCCCTAGTGACCAGACCGCAAGTGTTGCATGTTATTTTGTATGTATGAAGATTTTTCTCGTGCAGTTTCATGTTTCTCTTGCATGTGACTCGTTTCCCGCAGTATTTGCATGACAACTTTTTTTCTGCAAAAAAAAATTAAACCACTAACAAAATAAAAAAAAATATGTGTCAGCTCTGACTGACGACTTGAGTTTACACCTTGAGTATTATTACATTTATTTAGTTGCATAGTTGTTGTCATGTTTCTTTTTAAGGTTATTAATTCATTTTATGTACCCTCTTATTTCTAAACGATACAATGATACAATCGGTCAGTTCCTTTATTGAATGTTATATTTTTATGTATTCTGTGACTATCGCCTGTTTTATATAGAGTAGTTCTCTATAATTTACCATAATTTTATCTAACAGTATTTATCTCTAATATGATATGGTAATTGTGTAGATTATAATTCAAAATCTCTCAATTGTATACAGACGGTATTCACTACATTTTATTTTCATGTTAGCAAACGCGATAGATTTTTTTACTGTGTTCGATTTATTTATTTTACATGTAAAAGAGTGTTTTGAAGAGTGTGCCATGATGTTATAGTTGTAATGTAAGGCTCTTGAATAAATATAACTTCGATCTTAAGTTGACTTTTTATTTTCACTTTAGTAAGTATCTTTTGTCGTACCAAAAATGGTCCCTTCTTAACTGAATTCAAAACCCGTGTCTTTTTTACATTTTTGAATTCCCACCAATGAGAGCGAGTTTTATACACATCTCTCATTGGTTAGTCATATCCTTACGTCCTGGCTAACATAGGCATATAGGCATTGATTAACAATAATAAAAGTAGATCATTATGTAATTGATAAATTAAATTTAATTCAATAAATAAGAAATTTTAAATAGATTCATAAAATAAATTATATATAATTTATTTTATGAATAATAAACATAGCGTAGATCAAAAGAATGCTGTTGCTATGTTTTTCATAAGGTAGCACCTGTCAAACGTCAAAAGCCAAATGCCAAAAGATTGACCTCGAACTTGACCTACTAAACCTACTTTTGTTTATGAGAATTAGATTAAAATACGAGTTTTATTTATTGCGAAAGTTTCTAATAGAAATGAAATGAAATCTAAGAAATGTATAAGCAAATAATTGAGTTGGAAACCCGATCGTGTGGTAACCAGGATCGTATTATATTTTAAACAAATATAATATAAAACTATCTACAACTAAACGTGATAAGTGCATCCACTACACTTTTAAATATAATATTTTATACAATCCCTATTAAGACACGACGAATTGACAACTTCCCCTTTTTTGATGTTGGTTAAAAATATTTATTTTTTGCTTTTTAGTTACACTATCCTGCAGGAAACGAAGAAAGAATACAATTTTCGTGCGTTGGGGTGGTCTTTGCCCGTCTGGATGGCTATCTCCCTGGTCTAGAGTATGCCGCCATAACAACCTTGAGTTGTTCCAGTAGAGAGGCCAGATTCCAGCCTCCCTTTAAGAGTATGGCAGCACATTGGTAGCACCTTTGGTGTTACAAATGTCCATACGCGATGGTAACTGCTTTCCATCACACAGGCCATCTGTTTGTCTGCAAAACTCATGCAATAAAAATAAAAACTTGAAGTTGATTTCTTTTTTGCTAGAAAATTTTTGTTTACTGGCCAATTGTTATATCTTACTATATTACTTCCAAGGTACTTACTGGATTATGTAATTCTTCTAAATGCTTCTTTAAATTGCTCTCAGATGCAAAAACTGTATAACACTGATTGCATTTAAATTTCGCACTTTGATATCTGTGACTCAATCTCTTCCTCATCATATCATCAAATTTGTCCTCTTCTGTCATTGTAACAACACTTACATTAAACTTCTTACAGAAAACTTCTACGCCATGTGGTCTTGCAGACTTCATTTTCTTTATATCATCTCTTCTATTTCCAACTTCTTTCATCTTCTTCTGTTGTACATAAATTCTTTTACTACTTATAGCTGTTTTCGTTTTAATATCTTCTGATGTCGTATTAACACTTTTCTTATTTCTCATTTTGGCTTTTTTTGATGGACTGCAATCTAAAATTAAATCTTCCAAACTAGATGTTTCCATATATTTTTGTAAAACATTCTCTTTTTGTTTGTAAGGTACTTTTCTTGTTGTATTAACTCGATTTAAATTAGATTTTTTGATATCCTGGGTTTCTTTTTTTACTTTTGTTGTAATTCTTTTAAGCATTTTCATTTCTTCAGTAGTTAATTCCGTATCAGAAGTTAGATTTTCATTACTAAATTTCTCACGGTATCCCCTTATTGTATCAGATATGTCACTTTCGTCACTAGAATCTTCGCTCTCATCTCTGAAATCTTTATCACCGAAATTAAAATGTACGCTTTCTAAATCAGAGACATCGGCTTCCTTGCAAGAATATTCACATTTTCCTGTAGAATCTATACTTTCATCATCAGAAACGTTAGGTATGTCGCTTTGATCTGTATTATCATTGTTAGTATCTTCTATAGACTTTTCAGATAAAACGTGTGTTGCATAATGAGATGACAAGGAAGCAGCTTTATTCCAATTGGGTATAGAAACGTCTTTTTCATTACCAAAGGGATCAGATGTATCTAATTTTGGACTATTTACAATATCAATTTTAACTTCTTCTGCGTCTGAAATTTCATATAAATAGTGTTACAACTTAAGTTCCGACGAAAAAAAAATCCACCTGCATAACTATAAAAACACATTTTATTAACCGTCGGCATTTGAACTAATTGTAATCCTTTTATGATTGTCTTCTTTTGTTCACTTATTTATTGGTTGTTATTGTACTCGTTTATGACCGCTTGCAGGCATAATTAGCCAAGTGTGCGGATTACGATTCTAGGAAATTCGGTCCACGCTGCTAGGCAGACTTATTGCATTTGTGCAGTATAAAGCAATGGCCCGATTGAGGGAGCAGGCAGTCGAGCGAGAACCACGAGCGAAGCGAAACGTGTGTACTAAAATCGGGAATCTAATAGGTGACGGACTTTACGCGTTATATTGAGTTACAAGCTTCTGCATTACGTTTCGACTTGTTGAGTTCGGTTATATTTGTACCTGTGTTATACATGCTTGTTCTAATAAACTCTATAGTAATTCTAACGGCATTTTAATTCGAGTCTCGCGACTCGTAACAATAGTAAAATTTAATGAATAAGGATTATGTATTATAGGTTGCACAGATAAGGTCTCAACAGGGCATTCGGGAAGTATTCGACACACATAGTCACAGAGAGCAGGGATGTTATGAAGGTCCTTAAGCAAAACTGAAATTATCGGATATCCAGAAAAAACTAAAAAACCAAATCTGAGGCCTGACTCTCAAACATTCATTTTAGAACTTTTTTTCGTTATATATTTATTTTTGTGTTACTTGGACTATATTATTGTAGTTTAAAGAGATTTTAAGAAATCTTTCTATTCTTTCTTATATGTAGACATTTCTTTGACTCTTTCGGGCTGATCGGGCGAAAACGAAGACGATAGGCGTTTAAGAGTAAGACCCCTGATTAGAAATGACAAATAAATTCTGATTCTGACTATCTTTAAATAGTATAATATATATAGGTGTAGACATAAGGCACACACTGCACGTGCACTTCCTCACAATACCAGCATGTAACAGATACACTCTACATTAGTATAAGTTTAGTATTAAAATTAGAATAAATTAATACAATAAGTTATTCTTAAGGTACACCACAACACAAACATACATTCATTAAATGTCACACACAATAACAAAGTAACAAATAAGCGTGTACAACTTCTTAACTTCTTCGTAAATTTAATTGTAAAAAAAGGGGACGGAACTCGAGTCCGTAGAGTTGTTAATAAAAAAAAATATAAAAAAATCTTTAAGTAGTCATTTAGGTTCTAGTCATTATTACTATTAGAGAAATTCACACTGTAAATGCGACATATTAAGAGTTTTCGCCATCCGAGCCAACACACTAGTCGCCAAATAAATACTTTAATATTTAAGGTGATTATTTGTATTCCATTTACAATTCCAAAAAAACCTAATATACATTACAGAACGCACGCACGCACGAATGCACACAGACACAACAAAATATTTTAATTGTAATATTATAATATTGTTACGACCGACAAAGAACAATTCAAACCTGCAGTTTATTACCTTTTCGGCATTTGGACTTATTTTGTTTACTTTGTGTCTAAAATTTGTAATTAGAAAAACAGCCTATTGTGTATTGTAATATTTTATGGTAGTTTTAGCCAGGTGTGATTCTTGGAAATCATTGTTTACGCGGTCGAGTATTGTGTGGAGACATATTGTAAAGTTTAGTATTAAACAATTCCCGAAAGGAGGGGTGAGGCAGTCAAAGCGATGACACAAGCGAGCCAAGACGTGTGTACATTTAGTTACGGACTTTGCGCGTGTTATTGAATCGTGCATTACGTTTGTACTGGTTGCCTCCAGTTAAATATGTACCTGTGTTATACGTGTTTGTATACTTCTGATAAGTTCTATAGTAATTCCAAGGGCATTTTAATTCGAGTCCCGCACTCGTAACAATATATTGATAATACTAGTCAGTTTCCCGCGATAAAGGCTAGGCCTAGTACGGAAACTAACATTACTAACACCATTATGAATGTAAACTCTTGAAAACAAATGGAGGGACAGTTTGTCAACTCAGCAGCATTACGCTTTGCGTGTATGTTCGTGCGGCTGTACCCTGAAGCCACCTTCTGTCGTGAATAAACGCCAGTTGTTACGGCTGCAGCCAGCAACTGGACCGGCTGGCGCGGGGCGGCAGCCACGGCGGGGGCGACGCGGCGCATCGGTCGGTGTCACATATGACAAGCCCTTTTGCTAACGATCCTCTCACGTCAACGCGCGCGCACCATACATAAATAATTAATTTGTAATACCAGTAAAGCAATAAAACCATATATCTATATATAAACCGTTCATTATTCTTCAAGCATCAAGCAAGCAACCGGAGTCTCAACAGGCTCAGGCCTTTACACCAGTACTGTAGATGTTTTGTGGTTTCCTTTCTTGCATGTCACCCGATACCATCTCCAGCCACGTGCCACCACCTCATCATCTAAAACCCTACTTAAATTATTTTGTATCTTTAGAAACTATTGAATAATCCAAAATAATCAGATATCCTTAACTGTAATCGTTATAATATGATTTGAAGTAAAACTTCTTTAGAATCATTGTGATTTGAAACTCGATGAAACGAAAAAGCAATATCATAAAAAGATAAACACAAATCTACAGGACTAAGCCTACGAGAGAATGAGATACGAGTTTTACATTGTGCAGCACAGATGAGAGTCGTTAAGATCAATGATTAAACATAGGTTCAATTTGGACCGCAATAAAACTGATAATAATATTTTTTAGACTAAAATAGTGAAGAATTGAAATGATACTTAAGAAGTTTATTTTGAATTAAAATATATTGCCAAATGTAGGTCAAAGGAATTATATTTATATTAATAAAGAATATAACCACTGACAATTCTTCTGTAACAGAAGAATTACTTGTGATTATATTCTCTAAAGTTCCACTTCTACTGTGTGTGAACTGCATGCACACACACAATTTTCATATATACATATCTGCAACTTCATATCCACATAACATCCCAAATAAGCAGAATACACATAACAGTAAAATTCTTATACAATTGCCAACATAATTTTAATTGTATTGTCTACTATATTGCCCTTCATTCACACCACACCTCTTACCTCCTGTGATATGAAAACCTTCATTCAATTTTTTATCTGTGAGAAACAGAACAGTTTCTGGTGCATCTTCATCCATCTCAATGATTACCTTGGCATTTTGTGTAACATTTGAATCTCCTATTGCATCATTTTCGAGATCAAAACCATTACTTTGTATTGAATTGAATTCTTCATCAAGTACTGCTTCCTTTCCTACTGTCTCTTCTTTAAATTCTGCTTTTAACTCATTGATTTCAGGAATTAAACCATTATTATCACCATCATCATTGGATATAAGAAATGATGGAGATGCATCTATATTTAGAATTTTAATATGGGTTCGTGTAAGATTCGGTCTGAAATTTATCTTGTATAAGATGTTTAGTGCTTCATCTGATACCTGAAAAATGTTAGAATAATTGTCATGAACAAAAACTTTTGTGTGTCAATTCTGAGGCACAACTGCAGTTTACTCATTAAACGTTAAAAACATGTGCGCGTGCGCGGCGACAGTGGCCAAATAAGTGCGTCAACAAGAAATAAATACCCACAGACAGATTTAGCTAGTATAAAATACACATATAAACACAAAACACACTGGTAATTAATTCTAGTATATATTATATGTTATTTATTTCCCGTGTTTTGAACTTTCCCGCTCGTCCTTATTCTCGCCGCAACAACAGTGAAGATGTCAACACCACGCGCTTAAATTTTTGTCGCTCCATCGTTATAAAAGCCTTAGCCTCTACAATCAAGACTGTGTGCAAGTCTCGCGAAGTGAAAAATATACAAATAAGCTGAAGAAGAGAACCAAAAGCAGTAGCATACGGTGAGTTCCTTCTACTCCCAAAATTGAAACCAAACCTATTATACAGTCCATAATCACCCCTAATTAAATGGTGAATTTAATTTTCCACCACCCACTCAAAAACATATTATTTAATTAAAAATTAAAATGAAAAATCAGAGTGTCAGACAGAAATATAATAGTAGTTTTGCTAAAACTCATCTTGGAAAGCAAGCTAATATAGGAGAGGTGAACATAAAAATAACATACAGTTTAATACTTAAATTACTTTAATTATAAATTAAATGGCTTGACCAATTTAAATGTTTTTTTTGTTTTGTCTGTATATGGGGGTAGTTTAAAATAGGAAATGCTTTTGGATTACGCTTATATTATTTCACTCCTCTAACCTTTTTAATAACCTTAGTTCATAGTAATTTTGTATTGTACGATGTAAATGTTTAATGTTTAATAATATTTATGTTTAATATATAGATAACACTTTAATGTACACCATTACAGAAAACTTATGAACTAGTTTTATTCTAATTGCGTACAAAGCTATACCTTATCGCTAAAAAAGTGACCTCTTCCAGACAACCCATGGCGGGAATATTGGTGATTACGATACTATGGTGGTATACATAATTACTGTACAATTACTTAAATTTTAATAATAAATATATAACTACACTATATTTACAAATATACACATAAATTATATACAGTAATAATAATATAATGTATAGTTCCCAGCTGGAGCATAGGCATGGGAGTTACCTGGCTAAACATCAGCTATTTAAATAGTGCATGCACTGCTTCGTGACAGTACAGTGCGGTGGATTTTTTTAACATGGATATTTGTGTTGTTATGCATTTTTGTTGTATTGTTATTATCCTGACCACTCCCCCTCGCCCAAAAAATTAGAATTTGGCTTAGATATGCCCATAGTTCCCGGCACGAATCTTGAGCGGTAAGCGAAATAGTAGAAATTGCTTTAAGCATTGCAGGTGTACATAAAATATATGTTTAAATGCAAAGTCAAATAAACATACAAAAATATACATTATATTACAGATAGTATTTTCAGACCATGTCCTTAAATGTTAGTAGAGATTTTTCTTATCTGACTGCAACAGGCAATGTATTCCAATGTTGGACAGCCTTAATCGTGAAAGAATTATTGAAAAATGCTATATTATGAATAGGAATCATAAGTCTATGTTGCCTGGAAACTGTGAGAGGAAGCAATAAACATGAAGCATGATTGAATTAAACTGTTTTCTCTTACTTTAAAATTGGCAAAATCAATAAATAGCAAAGGCTTTTCAAAGCCTTAATTATAAAAAAAAACTTAGAAGTACTTACATGAACCAACCTCAATAACAGTTGTCTTGCTTCTAAACATTGTTCTCTGAAGCTCACTGATTTCAAAAGTAATGTATAACATGTCATACATATGTTCTTGTATTTACAGCCATTTAAAACCTACAAATTAAAGAAGCATTTATTATCTCTCATTAATAGTTGTTACAATACTAGAGCTTTCCTCCCAGCGATGCCCATGAAAAACTCTAGGTAGTAGCTCTATGTTAGTCACATAAAAACTAAATTAGGTTTTTTATATATATTAGACCTAAAACTTATGGTTGCCACTCTTGGCTCTAAATTAGGCAGCAGGTAAGGACAACTGAACAACACCTTGACCTTTCAATGGATAAAGAGATACAGCGGTACCCAAGGCAATGATGCCTTGAATCCTTGAATGATAGATCAACTGGTGAGGAGAGGATCCAAAACCCAACCAGTCGGACCGGTACCTTACCTACCTTTGCCACACAGTTGGTTTAGAAACTGCATGCATCAAATTACAAGGGCACTACATCAACAACTTTGGGACAACCTGGAGTAATGCAGGCAAGCCAAGCTGGCAATGTCCCGAGCAAACCTGCGTTTTTCCAGGAGAATTTTAAGGCTTAGTTGACCCTGGCCGAGACTATTTATCTGATCTGTTCAATATAGGTGTCATTGACAGCCCCCTACATAGAGCTTGCCTGGAGGCAGATGAAATACCTGCCTGTGTTGTACTTGAATGCAGAGAAATGGCCCAATACAGGGAGAAGTATCTGAACACCCCAGATAGCCACCGAGAAGTCTTCAGTGACATCAAGAAACTGGTGGACTACCTGGAGAAGCTGGGCTGGATGGAGTAACGCCTCATCCACCCTCGCACACTAATTAGGCACTACATTGTCGATTTGTGGAGACTGCCCTCTTGCAGAAGACGTCTATATAGTCTAAACAGCTGCCCAGCAATACATAGAGATGACTCAAAGCCAACCTGATTTGAAGTAATACAACAAATGACTTGTTTACTATGACAATGTATTTGTTAGTGAATTGAAAAAATGTGATTGCAGCTCCATCTATTTAGCTAATCTGTCCATTTTATAGGAACAACATCATGTTTTGGGATAAAAAGTATGCTAAGTTACACCTGGGGGTATAAGCTAATCCTATATTGAGTTTCATTTAAATCTGTTCAGTAGTTTTCATGTGATACTCTAACAGACAGACAAACAAAAATTCTAAAAATTGCATTTGCAGTATCTCCTGGTCTGAATTATCCCCCTGATTTTATAAAGGCATTGTACAAATTTGAACCATTTACAAATTTATTATAGTAAATAGATAAATTATTAGTCAGAGAAGCCAGAACATTGCTGATGTTTAAAAATCTACTCTGGAAGCACTTCCTTTCCTTAAAAAACTAAGCCTATATTATTTATAAACAATTATTTACCTGTTATATTAAATGATTATTTTTTATAATTTAAAAAAATTCCTGTTATGTACACTTATTTTCTAATAATTTATTATTTTAGAGAATAAAAGAAAAGAAAAACATTCTATTCAGAATAAAACACAAAGATAAAATAATAGTAATTCAATAGAACCCAGTCTCATCATGATGCTAGCCACAAGGACCAGCCCTGTTCTTCGGCCTGGGACCAGAAAATACTTATGTGTTTATGTTTTACAAGTATGTCCTGTTATTTAAGTTTTTTTCTGGGTTTACATACATTCACATTCGATAATAAATACTTTCTAAAATTCTTAGTGAAACTAGGTGATCTAGAAACACAACCGGCAAATCAACCATCGGTAGCCAGACATGCCTACATAAACACACTTTTTCTGGCTGTTCATAAAATTATTTAGAGCACTCCTTTCAACTTCTTACATCCAAAATACTAAGGAATATAATTAGAAATTGTACTAGCCTGCAATCCCAAGAATCCCTTCAAAATATTTACTATTTTCTTATCAACTTTCCGAAAATTCGCTTCAGTATTCAAACAACTACAGCAATAATTTGTATCGCTATTTACACTCATTGTTTCGGTTTTAATTATTATATTTACTATATGTGAATTAAAAATAATTATTTAAAATTGAGTCACGAATACATATACTTAAAATATTTAAATATTTTAGTGAAATAAGTAAGTAGTAGTAGTAGAATTCGCCACAAAGACAGGCAAAGGAATCTCAGTCCATACAGCCAATTCTGATGTATTATTAGGTCTTCTTATATTAGCGCAGTTGTATTGCAGGTTACAACCGACGCCATTCAATGGAGTTCTTGTGAAAACTCGAAAGACCACATCTGACTATACAGTTCACATTTCTCACAAAAATACATAATTACTACTCAAAAACTATCAATATCCTGCATCTATTGTTCATTTTAGAGTACTTTTACACATTTTTAGAAAATAAAACTGCACAGCACAACGTCCCCTTTCAGTTCCCGCCAAAAACTCTGAAATAAGTAAGTAAATGAAGTCCGTGATGAAGTCAGTAGAATTTAGAATAGGCGTGAGGCATATTCATGCTAATAGATACTAATAGATATTCACAGACAACAGATAACATTTATTATTTCTAGAACACAATACCTGTTCTCCCGGTAACAGGCACATAACATATCAAACATAAACATTAGCTACCTAACTGTTCTGTTAATTATTATTTTTCTCTCGTTCTATCTAAGGAAATCATAATTAAGCTAAAAAGAGATTCACCTATTATTCATATCAGTGTCTCATTTACACTTCAAGGACTTATACGGGCCAGAACGAGACGCACCTAATATTTATAAGATAACAGAATGTAAAGCATTTAAGATGCGAACACATTACGGGATGCATCTGGATACAATGTGCACGCCCAGAATCGAACGCGGCTTTTGTGTTGCCAACTTTCCTTAGAGAAAACATGCTATGTGAACTCTTAATAAACGCTAGATAGGCAAGGATTTGGAAAAAGTGCAATCTAACACTGAAAGCGCTAAGTTGGAAACAGCAGGTATGCACTGCAAGCCGCGTAAAGAAACTTCGTTCCAATAACAACTAAATAACAATATGTTATTTAATAACAGATAATCAATGCTGCTATTTTTGGATAACAGTAACAGGGGTAACAGATATTTAAATTGACCTGTTAGAACTCATCTCTAATTTCGAATCTTCTTTTTCAAATGTGATTAACATTTGAAAAAAAAGATTCCAAATCTCCATTTTTTTCTTGGAATTTACGGCTTCGCAGCTAGGCTTTTAAAGGGATTTATACACGATTCTGCATTGCAGGCCTGCAGTAGTATCTTGTTTTTTTTAATTTGCCAGGCTGTATAAGATTCAGTCTGCATTGCTCGACGGACTGCTAAACGAAATGCCATGCATGATGCATGATAGTGAATGTGCCCCTTAAACTCAGATCACTCTCACAGATTATGTTTATCTACTAACTAAAGTATTATTTTAGGAATGCGTAGCTAGTGTGAACCATAGATAATACACTATTGGTGTGAACCAAAATATCTATATTTAACATAAACATTATGGAATAAGATTCCATTATTGGTATTATAAACGTATTTATTTTTAACCGGCGTCCAAAAAAGAGGAGGTTCTCAATTCGTCTACATGGAAGAATTTTCCATGGTATTTAGTTACCTATGAAAAATTCGTAAGGCTAAATGCTTTTGCCAAATTGTATTCCTTTAGAAGTAGAAGTGGGAAATTTTGCAAAAAGAAAAGGTCTGGTAATTTTAATGTGGCGGTTTATGGGAAAATTATGGAACTCTTGAATTCTAGAGGGCGCTGGTTCTTTACATCCTCGCTTTCTTCAATGGTTTGAAAGCTTAAATGGTATCGCGAATTCTCAGCAACAGCGGAGCGGCAAAAAGGTCTGCATCAAACGGTGGTCGCACTGGTTTGCAGGCACACAGAGTCCCGGCAGCATAGCGCATAGTTTATTCTCTCCCATTGCTTATCTCGTTCTCGCGAATGCGGTTTTGGTTAGGAAGGAAAGGGAGAGAGGACAATGGAAGGATTTTTTTAATTTGGTGCGCAATAATTAGTATATATGGCGGCAACAAATTTAGTGACAGTAAAAACATACATTTTTATTCAAAATCTTTTATTAATATAACCATAAAGATTAAACATTCTATATTTATTACAAATTACATTAAAGTTAAAAAATTATGTCATAAACTATGGTTGTCTATGGAGCATTTTTTTTAAATTGACAGGCGAACATTTGTATGTCTCTATGCAAGTTGCTCTTGTATTCTGTTTATAATTTGAAAAATAAATTTTTTTTTTGAGAGAAGATATTTATTATAATACATATGTTTATACAGTTTCAATAGAGTCATGTATTTGCCTGTTTTTAGCGCGATTCTTGTACGGCGCCGGCATTTTCAGGTGTACCGTAGACACGTGAAGCTTCATAGAGTTGGACTGTGAGAATGACTTGCTACAGTGCGGACAAGAATATGGCTTCGCGCCCGTATGCACCTGTTAACCAAAATAATTAAGTGACACCTAATTATACGGAACCTCTGTATAACGATTTTCTCGATTTAACAAATATTTATTTAAACTTATAAATATCCCAAAAACGACCGTAAGAGTTAATAAAAAATAAACCTTTACATTACAAATACACTTTTGTCAAAACCTCTTTATAACGGATTTTAAATTACTGCACATATATATAGATAGTATACTTAACCTATCCGTGCTGGAACGGAGAAAGAATGCTAAATACTGCGGTCTGGCGGCCTATCGTAAGACTCAACAAAACAACCCAAAGCCAGGTGGTAGGGTATTTGACGGTCTGGATGGCTACCACCCCCCCTGGTCTAATAGAGTATGCCGCCATAACAACCTTGAGTTGTGTTCCAGCATCAGTGGTCAGGGTCCAGTTCATCTAAGAGTCCGGAAGCACATTTATAGCACCTTTAGTGTTGCAAATGTTCATAGGCGATGGTATCCACTTTCCATCACAGTTGGGTGGTCAGCCCGCCCATTGTACTTCATCAATGAAATAAAAAAAAGACAAAGAAATACCCCTATACAACGATTTCTGTCAACCTTTGCATAAATTATTCTACCAATCCATCTAAAAAGAATTACTACAATATATTAGTTTACTATAAGACAATCCAAGAATTTAAGTTTCATACTAAATTAATGTTTAGCATTGTAGGGCAAATAAATATTAAAATGCATTCATTACAATGTTTTAACAATCAAAAATATTATGTATAAAAATATCTTTTCAGTTGAATTCTTCATTACATTTCACAGGAAACGTAACCAGTGGCAAAATTCAGAATTTTACTATTGCCGAACATGAGGGTAGCTAAAAAGTTCACGACACGGACGGTTGTGTTGCCCACATTCCAGGTGTTAACCTTGCTAAAATGAATCGTAGACCAGACGAAACCCTTTATATAACAAATTTCTTGATATAACGAATATTTTCTGATCTTCAGATTTGTTATATCGAGGTGTTACACTATTTTATTATTGCGTTATTGTCGGTCGTACATATAAAATAAAAATTCTCACGCGATTATGTCTGTTCAGGCCGGCTTTGTGTTTGAAAGCTTTCGGACACTGCGTGCACTTGAAGGGGGCTTCACCCGTATGCGTCCGAACGTGGATCTGAAAGAGAAAAAAAACCATCTGATCGCAAGGACATCTCGAGGACCATCGAAAAGTATCAAAAATCTGTGTGTATAGTAAGTAATATATGAACAAACTGTATCAAACATTTAGTAAACATTGTAAAACTCGTAGTTAAAAACGTGCAGTCGTATTGAGAACTCCGTCCTTTTGGAAGTGAGAGAGAAAGAAAACATTTAATTTAAGTTTATTTGCGCTCTAGTAATCATCTCTCCTTAATGACACTTGTATACACTTCTTCCTTCGTTGATAACTCTTTTACGGTATAGGCTGTACTTTTATGGAACTCACTGCCACTCAACATCAGACAAGCTAAATCCTATATATTTTCTTTTAAACTGATGGTTACTAAATATCTTTGGTCGTTGCAAGTTTAAAACATGCTGCTGATTCTATACAAACTATTGTTACATGCCGACAAAAGTGAATGCACACCTGCCTGCCATAAAGCACAGTTTATTACCTTCCCGCATTTGGACTTCTTTTGTTTACTTTGTGTTTAATATTTGTAATTAGAAAAGCCGCCTATTGTGTATTGTAATCGCTTTATGGTAGGCAGTGGCCAGGTGTGATTCTTGGAAATCATTATTTACACGGTCGAGACATATTGTATAGCTGAGTATAAACGAATGCTCGAACGGAGAGATGAGTTATAACAGGTCAATTCAAATATCTGTTACTCCTGTTACTGTTATCCAAAAATAACAGCATTTATTAACTGTTATTAAATAAGATATTGTTATTTACTTGTTATTGGACCGAAGTTCCTTACGCGGCTTACGGTGCATACCTACTGTTGCCAACTTAGAGCTTTCAGTGAGATTTTTATCTCTATATACTATCTATGTACGCACAAAGTTATTTTTCAGCGGTTGGCACCATAATTCGTGCTTTTTTAAATTATATAACTATTCACTGAAATATCGACGTGTATTGCAATATTATCGTCAAAAGACCAAGTGTTTATAAAAAAAGTAAACCAAGAAAGTGTCTAGTCTTATTACTTTATTTTCAGCGCTTTTTCCAATTCCTTGCCAATCTAGCGCTCATTAAGACTTCACATAGCATGTTTTCTCTAAATAAAGTTGGCAACACAACAGCGGCGTCCGATTTTAGGCGTGCACATTGTTTCCAGACGCGTCCCGTTATGTGGACGCATCTTAAATGGTTTACATTCTGTTACCTTATAAATATTAGGTGCGTCTCGTTCTAGCCCGTATAAGTCCTTGAAGTCTAAATGAGACAGTGATATGAATAATAGGTGCATCTCTTTTTAGCTTACTTCTAAGTAAGCTCTCTCTCTCATTCTGTCTACAGAATGAGAGAAAAATAATAATTAGCACAACGGTTAGGTAGCTAATGTTCATGATTGATTTGTTATGTGCCTGTAATTGGGAGAACAGGTATTCTGTTCCAGAAATAACAAATGTTATCTGTTGTCTGTGAATATCTGTTAGCATAAATATGCTTCACGCCTAACCGGCAGTCAAGCGACGATTATGATACGAGCAAGACGTGTGTATATTCGATGAGCTATATAGCGACGGACTTAGCGCGTGTTATTGATTCGTGCAGTTTGTACTGGTTGCGTCCAGTTATATTTGTACCTGTGTTATACGTGTTTGTATAGTTCTAATAAATTCTATAGTAATTCCAACGGCATTTTTAATTCGAGTCTTGTAACTCTTAACAGTATGGTATATCTGATTTTTGTATACTAAATAAAGTATATTATTATTTATTTTTTACTTATTCTTGGAATGTTTCTTATTATTTATTGTTTTCACAGCCACTGTTGTCTTAATATTTTCCTTACTTTAGGGCAGGGGTCGGCAACCTACGGCTCTTTAGTTATATATGCAAAAAAAGACATGGCTTTCATAATATTTTTTTGCCCAATTGTTTGTTATTAATGAATTATTTAGTAAAACATTACACGTGAACGCGAACAGCGCCCAAATGCGGCCGAATAAAGGCGGTTACCATTCCTTCAGTTTTTAAAAGAGACAAAGACTTGATTTCAAGAAATAAGGACGTATAATTATTATTAATAAAATTAATTCTACTTGTGTAATATCTAATTAGTAAATTTAAATAAATAAAATACTTTGTTACTTTCATATTAAAATAAATACCCGTGTATCGATAGAGTGATTGCTGAGTATTACCACATACTGTAATGTAGCTGTAGAAAACAGCTTGGATACACTAATGGATATGGATTTTAAAACTTATTTCATTACATTCAAGTTCGAAATTGTAGTGTTGAATAATTCACCGTGTAGACTATACCTGCAAACTCTGATAGATCCTGAAGGATTTCGGGCATTGGGTACATTGGTACGGCTTCTCGCCGGTGTGCGTCCTCTGATGGTACAAAAGCATTGTTTTCGTCTGAAATACAAATACGAAAATTAATGTATCCATTAAAAATAGAATCTTACAGATTACTCATTGAAAGTCACGAGTCTACCACCGCTTCCAGACCAATTTTAGTTGCTGTTAAAGGAGAAGAAGGAAGTAACAAACTCCCCAGCAACAGAAACACATGTACCTGCATATCTATAGAAACATACTTTATTACCTGTCGGCGTTTGAACTAATTGTAATTATTTTATGATCGTCTTCTTTTGTTTACTTATTTATTTGCATACATTTCTAGAGAACAGCCCATTGTTTATTGTACTCGTTTATGGCGATTTACGGCCAAGTAATTAGCCAGGTGTTTCGGATTATGTCGACTACGATACGGGCACATTGCATTTGTGCAGTATAAAACGATGGCCTGATTAAGGGAAGGGGCAGTCAAGCGAAAACCACGACCAAGGCGTGACGTGTACATTCGGGAATCTAATATTGACGGATTTTGCACGTTTTATTGAATTACGACCTTCTGTATTGCGTTTGGATTTGTAGTGTTCGGTTATATTTGTGCCTGTGTTATACGTGTTTGTATAATTCTAATAAGCTCTATAATAATTCTAACGGCATTTTAATTCGAGTCCCGCTAACTCGTAACAATATATTTACTTCATGATTATTATTTTTTTATTGCCTGAAGCAGGCAAACAGGCGGACGGCCCACTTGATGGAAGGTGGTTACCGTCGCCTATGGACGTTTGCAACACCAGGGGCGTTGCCAACGCGTTGCCGGTCTCGTCGTGTTATTTGTCGTTTTTTAACGTAGTTTATATTAACACAAAGTTTAATAAAGTAATTTGTATGAATTACTAGGATATGCTCGCGACTTCGCCCACGCTTGTTTGCTTGCTGCGCTTGCACGCACGCTTTATTTATTATGAACAGATCCGAGCGGTTTTTAATATAGGTTAGAAAGCTAAGTCTTCGTGGTGGTTTTTTTAAAACCACCCAAATATCAGTTTATATTACAAATCCTACTAATATTATAAACGCGAAAGTTTGTACGAATGTATGTATGTTTGTCACTCTTTCACGCAAAAACTACTGAACGGATTTTGATGATACTTTACAATAATATAGCTTACACGTCTGAATAATACGTAGGTTATAGTTCGTAAAGATATAGTATGAACTATCCAAAATATAACGATTTTTCATCACCACGCGGGTAAGACCGCGGGGCGCAATTAGTAATAAATAAATGCGGCCATATAACTATACCGCACCCTAATTTATAAGCAGCCGAAAAACTAAAAATCGCTCCCGGCACAATTCCCGCGGGATTCCCGGTTTATTTTTATTACATAAACGCGAACGCACCCACACTACTAGTGATGAGTAGTACACATGTGAGACAGTACATTTGTCTCGTACAAAATATATTTGTACTACTTCAGAACTTAGTCCCGCTACTGCTGACGCGTCATAAGAGGAAGGACTGAACAAGGACAACTGTATAATAACGCCTCTACGGACGGTCACATGACAACGAGGGACAACATGCCACGTACGACTGCTAGTAAAATGGTGTGACCGAGGCCGATCACATCCGACTCTTAACGAACATTTCCGAACTAGAAGTTTTGATTGTACTGCCGCCATACAAATCTACACGTCACATTTGAAGTGGTACATTGTACTGGTTCAGTACAAAATGTCGTTACTGTTACCATCTCATTTTAAAATCACGTCCTACCCAACTCTACACACCACGTGACACATTTTTTTTTATCGAGCAGTTTTTGGCGGGGACTGAAAGGAGATGTGGTGCTGTGCAGTTTTATTCTCTAAAAATGTGTAAAATTACTCTAAAATGAACTGTAGGATATTAATAGGTTTTGAGTGGTAATTATGTTTTGTGAGAAATGTGAACTGTATAGTCAAATGTGGCCTTTTGAGTTGTCACAAGAACTCCGTTGAATGGCATCAGCTGATAACCTACAGTTCAGCTGTGCTACACATAGGTTTAAGAAAATGAAGAAACTACATTATAATATAAGATCTGGCTTAAAGGCCTAGCTGCCAAGCCATAAACCCAAATAATATTTTTTACCCGACTCGGCAACCGACCGTGATACGCGTCAAGTTGACCCACTTTTGTAGTTTTCACGTAGTAATTCATAAACATAATTTTAAATCATTTATGTAATCAGGAAGTAAAAAAAAATGACTCATGTCTAAAACACATTTAAAAAGTGTTAAACACTGTCCGCCATGTTTGAATATACTTTTAAATAGCGCGAAACTTCGCTACAGGATATTGACTACGTGACTAAAACCTAGGACAACTAGAATACACTATATAGACGACGGAGAACACAATGCAAATTATTTCGGGTTTGTTGTCTGTTTGCCGGTTTGTCTGTTCGTTCGGGATTCACGTGAAAACTACTACAGCAACCTCTTAGACTTAAACTCTGCTACTTTTAGTCTGGGAATGATTTAAAATGCCAGATTAAAAAAAAAAACGAATTGCAATGTGATTTTTTTCCACTAATCGATAGCTGTAATGTAATAAAATGCGTGATATTTTTATCCCAGGAATCCCGCGGTAATTTTCCCGGGCGCGGTTGGTAATTGTTCGGGTGCATAAAAATTAGCTTATTCCAACACAGTTTTCACTGAAACGATGGCTGCGTTACTTTGTGTCCCGCGAAATTTCAAGTCAAGCATGGACCAAGTTAATGTTACGAGTTGCAGGACTCGAATTAAAATGCCGTTGGAATGATTATAGAGTTTATTAGAACTATACAAACACGTATAACACAGGTACAAATATAACTGAATACAACCAGTCCAAACGTAATGCACGATTCAATAACACGCGCAAAGTCCGTCACTAAAATCTTGCTTCGCTTGTGGCTATCGCTAGACTGCCAATCTCGCCATTGGACCATTGCTTTATACTGCACCGATACAATATGTCTGCCCGGCAAGCGTCAACGCAATTTCCTAGAAATCGTAATCCGCACACCTGGCTAATGACTGCCATAAAAGATTACAATACACAATGGGCTGTTTTCTGATCACAAATTTTAAACACAAAGTAAACAAAAGAAGTCCAAATGCCGAAAGGTAATAAAATGTGATTATACAGGTATGCAGGTGTGATTTTGTCTTTGTCGGCGACTGGGTCGTAACAATAATAAAAATAATACTCACAATACATCTAACGCCGCATATCTCACACACCCACTCCTGTTTCTTCACGGTCATCTGCTTTTTGTCCCTCTTCAACTTGCCAACGTGGAAGCGCTGGTAATGGACGGCGAAGGTGCGTTCGTTCGAGAACGACCTGTTGCACTGCAAGAATCATAATCTATACTAATACTATAAAGAACTGAAAGCTCTGAAAATTACATTATTAGAATATAACTGATGACCGCGACTTCGTCCGCGTGGTGAGGTTTTTTTAACTATCCCACGGGAACTCTTTAATTTTTCGGGTTTAAAAGTATACTATATTTTGACCAGGGATATAAGCTACCACCATATAAAATTTCATTTAAATTGGTCCAGTCGTTTCTGAGATTAGCCCGTACAAACAGACAAACATAAAATTTAAAAAACATCTAAATTAGTTCTATTTCATTTCTTACATCCCCTGACTCGGTTTTTAGCATTTCTTTTTCATTGTACAGAAATTCGATCTCTACAGTTTTATTATATGTATATAGATAATTTGTACCATATTGCTATCATTAGAAATATATGATTTAAATTGTGTATTGGAAAATATTATTAAATTTCCAGTTAGGCCCTGTTGCGTTCGGTGTTGTTTGTAAATACTGTGAATTACGTTACTTCTATTAAACTTTGTGATTATTCCAACAGCATTTTAATTCGTATCCCACAAATACGTAACAATACATACAAACTGACAATCCACTGTATCGTCTTTTTGGTGCCCTTTCAAGTGTACTCTTAAAGAATCTTCATCATCGAAATGATCACCGCATTTCACGCAAGGTCTGGAAATAACAAAAAATATATTAAACAATCTATACATACGTGTAATAAAATTGTAGAAATGAAATTTAAATTATTTTATAAATTTTTTGTTTCTCTGTTTGTACGGGCTAATTTCCGAAACGACTGGACCGATTTAAATGAAATTTTGTATGGTGGAAGCTTATATCCCTGGACAAAATATGGGATACTTTTGATCGCGAAAAATTAAAGTGTTCCCGTGGGATAGTTAAGAAATATTTTTAATCGCGTATAAAAGTCGTGAACATAGCTGGTTACAGATAATAAAACTACGTTTTAACGGTTCCAAGTGCAGTATATTATTTGATATTTATTATTCCGACGTTTCGGCCATCCGTCAGGAGCAGCGATCACATAAGACTCCCGTACGCAGTTTTATTATGTGTACTTAAACGCGGAAACTTAAGAGAATACATGGTGACGATATTTCTAAAAAAAAATCAATACTAACTTTAATTTTCTATCTGTACAAGACCCTTCTAAGGCGTTGTGTTTATTCACGGCTACTTTGTTCGCGAACTGTACTTTGCAACTGCCGCATTGGAATAATGCTACCTGAAAAGTATATATTTAATTCACATCTGCCATTTCTAATTCCGTGTAGCAATAAAGTCGTGGTAGCGTAATGGCTAGTGCACGCGTCCCAAACACAAAGGGGCGCGGGTTCGATCCTGGCCGGAACGCATGCACCGCTTAGGCAGTTTTCTGACCTAATGTGCATATTGTTACAATTACCACGTGCTAATAACGGTGAAGGAAAACATCGTGATGCAACCTGCACATCGAGATAACCGATGTGTCAAACCTGCCAAGCCGCCTTGGACAAGCGTGGCGGGTATACTGTCCTTTCCCCTATAGTGGGAGGCCCGAGCCCAGCAGTGGGACATTTGTGGGCTGCTATTATTATTTCCAATTTCTAAATGTTTTTTTCATATTTCCTTTTTTTATCTCTATTTTATTAGTAATTATTGTGACATATTTTTTTTTGATTTTGTTCAATATTGACCTAACCTAACCTAATGTAAATTAAATAGACATATTATGTAATTTTCGTATAATTGTATTTTTTTTTTGTAATTAACTATTTGAGCCAATTTTTTTATTATATAAATAATTTTTGAAACTTGATTGATATGTGTATTAATTTTGTGTTTTATATTTAAGAATATTAATTATTGTATGTTTCTCAAACAAATTAAATAAATAAATTAAGGGGCGATATTTCAATCGTCAGAAAAATGTTATCAGTCGAATAAATTAGAAAGACCGACATATTTTATTTAGGACAAAAACAATACAGAGTATTATCAAACAGTAAAATAATAGAAAAGAATAAGTCCTAAAATTGGATCCAGTCTCAGCATATGCTGACCAATTAAGACCAGCAGGTTAAGTCACCAAGGACAATACAACAAACATAGTGCACAATCCAGTTAAATAATGATTAAACTACAACGTGTTTAAAGACATAATCATCTATACTAATATTAAAAAGAGGAAAGATTTGATTGTTTGTTTGTTTGCGTTGAATAGGCTCCGAAACTACTGAACCGATTTGAAAAATTCTTTCACTTTTGGCAAGCTACACTACCCCCGGATGACATAGGCTATATCATATTTTCAAAAAAATTAGGGATCCGTATTAAAACTCCAATAATGTAACCCAAGGTGTGAAAAAAATACCTAAAATCGCGTGCACTGCGAAAACTATCGATGATAGAATAAAATAATGTACTGCGACTTTGCAGAACACATCATTATCTGCAAAAAGTGTCGCGACAGCATATGTCCAACTATTATAGTTATGCCACAATACGTGTTCTTTTATTTTAAAAATTTAATTTAAACACCGCCGCTAGAAAAGGCTCTTTATTTGTACCATGGTATTCATCCTTAGCAAAATAAATTACTTCATATTCAAGACTGCTTCAATAACTTAATATAACTTTTTGAATTATTCAATTCGGACATTTCATTCGAAAGATATCACGAGTTTAAAAATGGAAGTATTAGAAAAAAGTTGCGTGGTCGCCGCGCACCCTGCTCGGCTAGCTAGGCAGCACCTTATGCGATGTAGGCGTCACTGGGGTAAAGGCCGTACGGAAGGGGAAATATTTTGAATTCGCTTAGTATGTAATTAATATTATATAAGATGTGTCAGGGAATCATGGAGGGTGTAAAATATGTTCAATGAAATATGGGTATATTTATTACACGGTATAGTATTCTTAGTAAAAATATATAGATAAGTTACATTGATTAAAACTTATTTATGAATGATGTCGATTACTAATTGATCCGTCATCGAACTGTCAAAAGTAAAACAAATGCTTGGAAAGTGTTTATTATTTAATGCTGAGCAATGATTTTGAGTCATACTAAATCTATCTCTTGTTCATGCTTCAGTACATATTCTTGATGGGAGTTTTTGGCGGGAACAGAAAGGAGATGTTGTGCTGTGCAGTTTATTTTCTAAAAATGTGTAAAATTACTCTAAAATGAACAATAGTTGTAGGATATTGATAGGTTTTGAGTAGTAATTATGTGTTTTGTGAGAAATGTGAACTGTATAGTCAAATGTGGCCTTTTGAGTTGGCACAAGAACTCCGTTGAATGGCACCAGCTGATAACCTACAGTTCAGCTGTGCTACACATAGGCTTAAGAAAATAAAGAAACTACATTTTAATCTAAGACCTGGCTTAAAGGCCTAGCTGCCAAGCCATAAACCTAAATAATAATAAACATATTCTTGATGCATGGATATTTCCTTCTCTTTTGTATACTAATATGTATGTATATCTCTGAATTTGGTGAAAGTGATTCATTGAGCTAGTTTTAAAATATGCTCTTCTGAAGCCAAATGCGGACATAGTGTTTGGGTAAGCCTTGTAATTTGAACTTATGTATTATTATAATTCAACAAAGATTTACACAACAACTGAAGGTAACAAAATTATACTACAGTCGACTCTAGATAATTTGAAACTCAAGGGACCAAAGATAAATTACAAATTGTCAAGAGTTCAAAATAACAAGTGTTTACGCATGGAAAGATATTTGTTCTTTCTTGTATTCATTTTAATAGCTCAAATCAAACATTAACATGACTCATTAACGTTTGAAAGAAGACTGGAATGCGAACTTACTCATATCTCATTTATGTAAACAATTGACAGGTCTGTACATGTATGTAAACAAACGACAGGTATATGCATGATAAACGCTTCAAATTATAGAGAGTAGGAAAGCGCGGACTTCAAATTATTGCATGTTTGCGAGCAAGATAATATTCCTTTAACTTCAAATTACCGAAGGGATCAATTAAAATTGATTGTATTCAATTTATCGAATATTTTTCAAGGGACCGGAAAAAAGTTTCAAACTATCAAGAGATTCAAATGAACGAGTGTCAAATTATCGAGAGTAGACTGTACTATCTTCAGGGGTTATGTTTGTACCAAATATCCAGTTTTTTTTTTTACTTCGGATCCGCTCACATAGAAAGGATATACACTCACCTTACTCTCCCTATGCGCTTTCTTCTTATGCATACTCAAGCCGACCTCGCTGATGAAACTCTCCCCGCACTCGTCGCAAGTGTGGTCGTGTTGGGACGGATGCTGAGTCCGCAAATGCGTCAGGTGGGTCGTGGACTTGTTGAAAATCGCACCGCACACATTGCAAACAAACTTGAAACCGTTGTGCCAATTCTGATGCTCTTTCGCTTTGTGCAAATTCCGCGAGATGTTGTTGCATAGTCTAAAAAATAAATTGAGACACAATATCTATGTCTCTATACTTATATTATTAAGATATCATATTGTTACAACTTAAGTTCTGACAAAAAGAAAATCCTCCTGCATATTGAAACAAAGCACATTTATTACTTGCCGGCATTTAAACTAATTGTAACTATTTTATGACCGTCTTATTTTGCTTACTTTGTGTTTAAAATTTGTGATTAGAAAACAGCTCATTGTTATTGTACTCTTTTATGGCAGTTTGCGGCCGAGTCATTAGTCAGGTGTGACGGATTAAGCCGACTTAGATACGGGGGCATTGCATTTGTGCAGTATAAAACGATGACCTGATGGAGGGGGAGTCAGTCGAGCGAAGCAAGACGTGTGTACTACAATTGGGAATCTAATAAGTGATGGACTTTGCGCGTTTTATTGAGTTACGACCTTCTGCATTACGTTTGGACTTGTTGTGTTCGGTTATATTTGTACCTGTGTTATACGTCTTTATAATAGTTCTAATAAACACTATAATAATTCCAACGGCGTTTTAATTCGAGTCCCGTAACACGTAGCAATATTATTAAAAAAACTGTAAAAATAATATGCTTGTATAAATTTAATGAAAGTGTTGTAGTGATTAATTAACCTATGAGATAATTATTAATTGTAATTATGTAGGTAACAAATGTTATTGCTCTCATTGGGCCAACTGTTGCTTCTTCATTCCATTTATACCACCTTTATGTACACAATTTAACAATAAAGTATTATATTCTATTATAAAAAAAAATGTATTTTTGTATGTTTGTAATGAATAAACTCAAAAAATACTGGACCGATTTCAAAAATGCTTTAACCATTTTGTTTACAGACAAACACACATATTGTACATTCTCAAGTTAAGCAAGTTACGCTTGTGTTGGGTAATACACAACGGACTACTTCGGGGCCGAATCCAAAAACACAGTACATAGTAAATAACGTAAAATTCTTTTACGTAATTTACCATGCCAGGAATCGAATCTGGAGCCTCTGCGTTGTAGTGAGGTCAGGAGGCAAATCTTATATTAATATATAAAGCTGAAGGGTTTGTTTGTTTGCTTGAACGCGCTAATCTCAGGAACTATTGTTCTGATTTAAAAAATATTTCAGTGTTAGATAGCCCATTCAACGAGGAAGGCTATAAGGCTATATATCATCACGCTAAGACCAATAGGAGCGGAGCACAAATGAAGAACGTTTCAAAATCGAGGGGATTTTTAACTTCCTTGTTTTAACTATTCCACGCGGTCAAATTCGCGAGCAGAAGCTAGTAAAGATATAATAAAATATGGCGAAGTTTTATATAATAATGTTGTGTAAAATTACTCTAAAATGAACAATAGTTGTAGGAAATTGATAGTTTTTGAGTAGTAATTATGTGTTTTGTGAGAAATGTGAACTGTATAGTCAAATGTGGCCTTTCGAGTTGTCACAAGAACTCCGTTGAATGGCGTCGATTGTAGCCCACAATGCAACTGCGCCTGGCTTAAAGGCCTTGTTGCCAGGCCATAACCATTAAAAAAAAATAAGCACAGTAGGCCTTCGATTGCTTTGGCGCCACCACCAGCTAAATTGGCGACCAACGCACGTTGCAGTGTACACTCCGTTCACATATATTTCAATCCAACGCATCTACACTAGAAACGCACATTTTGAACAATCTCACGTGAGATTCGGGGACGGGTTGAAACAACTCTCACGATATCTCACTAGAGGGTGTGATCGAAAAATCGCGTAAAACAGCTCACGTCATTAATGGACGCTCCCTTGGTAGCTATCATATATACCCTTTCCAAGTATTTATTTTACTTTGGACAGATGACGGATCAATTAGTAATGTCCCAATTCGTTACCAACTCGATTTTTTACAAACATCGACTTCATTTATAAATAAGTTTTAATCAATTTAACTTAGTTATATAATTTTGCTAAAAATACTATATCGTGTAATAAATATATCCACTTTTCAATTAATATATTTTTTATTATATATATATTGTTACGAGTTGCAGGACTCGGAATTAAAATGCCTTTGGAGTTACTATAGAATTTATTAGAACTACACAGGTACAAATATAACTGAACACAACCAGTACAAACGTAATGCACGATTCAATAACACGCGCAAAGTCCGTCAATAAATAGATTACCGAATGTACACACGTCTTGCTCCGCTTGTGGTTATCGCTCGACTGACCCTTCCTCAATCGGGTCATTGCTTTATATTGCACAAATGCAAATATATCTGCCCGGCAAGCATCGACGCAATTTCTTAGAAATCGTAACCCGCACACCTGGTTAATGACTGCCATAAAAATTTAGAATACACATTGGGCTGTTTTCTAATCGCTGATTTTAAACACAAAGTAAACAAAAGAAGTCCAAATGCCAAAAAGGTAATGAAGTGTGTTTTTATGGTATGCAGGTGTGAATCCACTTTTGTCGGCGTGTTTAGTCGAAACAATATTAAATAAGCCATTTTTGCAATAGAGTAAAAAATAAAAATAAAGTAGAACATCTTTTATTTTCAAATCGATTCGATGGTTTAATAGTCTGTGCGTTACATGAGTCGCAGAAAATAACTATTACGTCACCCACAACAATGAAGTTGTTTCATGTTGGCTTAATTGTTGAGAAATATATATCTTGATAGACATGCAAACATCAAAAGTAATAAACGCTTCGAAACAGAATAAATGTCATTTGATGTGGTCGTCTAGAAAATATTTCGTAATACCTGCAAATATATTTCCTCTTGTGTGAGACGAGTACGTGAGCCTTCAATGCTCTTAAATCGGGCCACCTTGTGTTGCAAATATCGCATACCATTGGACCACTGCTCTATAAAATCAAAAATAACATTTTTTTAAAGTTTACTGTGTTAGAGCAGGGATTCCAAAAGGGATCGATATCGACCCCCTGGGGTCGAAATCGGTTACCCAGGCGTCGACATGAACGAAAACTGATTTTGGGTGTCGACGAGGTCTAAAAACCGACCCATATTAGTTAACACAAGTTCCTATTTGACACTTTCAAGATACTGTACAAGTCGTTATGTGTACAAATGTTTTGATTTTCAAAAATAATTACCTATTTAAGTATGTTTACGCAATTTTAATTACACTTGATATTTACTCAATTTTACGTCTATTTATTTAGTTAAATTTTGATGAGAAAATGATGTCAAGGTTATTAGGCAAGCACAAAGTTTTTAAATTGCTATTTTGTTTCAATACGAGAAAAACTAGAGGTAGAGTTTTTAAAGTAATTTAGATTTGGGGGTCTGAGCTATCAGTTCATTTTGGAAAAGGGGTCTCTTGCCCAAAATAGTTTGGGAATCCTTTTGGTAGAGTCTTACTGGAAACGTTATCTTGTTGACATCTCTTAGGGCCGGCTTGAGTGGTGTTATACCACACAAACACGGAATTTTGAAGTCAAATGGTTAGCCTTGAGCTAGCCTTAAACATGGGATAGTGGGGATGGAACAGGAAGAATGGAATAAAGCATTATTTCTCAACAATGTTTTTGTCGTGACCTAAGAAAAAGCCAATAAGTTAAGTATAAAAAGCGACCCATTCACTATAAAAGTATACTAATATTTTAATAAATAGTACATTAATACATCTGATTTGTATATAGGTCTTAATTTTTTTTTACAGATTTCAGGTCACATTTATTATTGGTAGGGTCGCGACCCCAGGTTGAGAAACAATGCCTTAGAGCATTTTTATAGATAACTACTGAAATTATTATTATTTAGTTACTAGGTACAATTCAACTGGTTCTTTTTTTGTATGTTTGTTAGATGATTTCTCAGTCAATTGTAGATCAATTTAAAAAAATATATTACTCGAAACAATATATACTCCTGAGGTGGTCCCATTGTCTTGAGGTCAAGATCTGATGAGTAGATCGCAGAGAAATCGAGAGCAACCCTTATAAAAGAACGCCTACAGTAATTGAAAGACAAACTTGTATATGTAGTAGGTATATGTGCAGTAGTACAATTTCTGAAGGCGCTTATTATATTATTTCTAAAGCTATTCAAATATTTGCGCAACTGAAAAGTAGATATTTTAACAAAAATAAAACAGACCCAAAGTTAAAAGCAAATATAAATATTTTCTACATCTTGAAGTTGCTGCAAGCAAAACATAAGAATATTTAGCAAAATTGTATTTGTTTTTTTTTTTATGTTTTACTTGGCACGGGCTTCAAGATGTAGACATTTTTCATTTTGTTTTGATGTTGTTAGAAAAAGTTAACTTATATGTATTCAGAAAATGTTCTTCAGTGGAGATTAGTTTCAATTTGAAACTTACCGGATCATGACGAACCATATGGTTCTTATATGTGCCTTCAGTAACAAATCCTTTGAAACAATATTCACATTTATAGTACGAACTTAAATAATTATATGAACACTTTCTATCTTCTACTTCTTTAATTTGCTCCTCTTTACTCAATACTACTATGTCAATCTCCGCACTAATACTTTCTGTGCTATCTTTTAATTTCTTTTTCTTTATATTTCTATTACTATCTTTCTTCTTCCTTGACAATGGTTCTTCATCACTACTTACTTCAGATCCATTTAACAAATCATCCGTGCCCACTGTTACTATATTATCTATAATAATATTATCTATTTGAATTATGGAATTATTTCTAACGCCGTTCAGTAAAACATCGCCTAAATTCGAATAACCATTTTTATCATCTGCATGTATATCATTATCATCGGCATAACTATTCTTATCGTCTATTTCTTCATTCATATCATGCATAGGTCCATATTTATCGACTATGTCTTCAATTTTATCATTTTTAAATACATTCTTATTATCTACAAAGTCGTTGTTATATATGCCGTTTTTGTGATAGTCATTAAAATCATTTTCGAGTTTTATAGGTGGTATGTCTACAACGTCTGCATGAAATATATCATATGATGGATGAATAATGTGTGTTTTGACATCAGAACTCTTCAACACATGCAATGATGACTGCAATCAAAATATTAGATTTCTTTATATGTAGGCTCAATAAAGTTCACAACCATTTCCTGGGACAAAGAATAATCCCAGGAAAGTTCGAGAACTTACAGTATACGAGTTTAAAAAATTAGCAAATGCAATGTTTCTGCAAGTATATTATATCCTCCTAGCGCCCACGGTGCTTAAAAAAGTACTGCAATGAAATAGGGACTAAAGCCCAGCACCAAATCACATTTCGTCGAATGAACGCCCAGGGTACTACTCTAAGTACCCCAAATTTAACCATTGCTACTAATTTAAAATTACCACTTTTTTATAATGTGTCTCCGAACGTATATTCAAGGTTTTTGTTTGTGTATGACCAAGCAACAGTGCCAACAAAAATAAAAGAAATTTGTCTTTTTTGACTTAACATCGAACAAGATCGTCGAGTGTGAAAATGAATCATAATGTATTCATAAAATTTTTAGCATTTGTGTGGATATGCTTATTAAAAATAGATGCGTATACTTAGTCTGGCCATAAATACTGTTAAAATTAAAAAGAAACAAAATATTACATTTGAATTTGGAATCTGTCATTTTTATATGATTGTTCATTGTGTTTTCTCATTTTGGCGCCAATGCATTGTACAACATTTTGCGATATTAAAATGGAGCGGGACGATAAAGAGAACCGAATCGCTGTGATTGGATTACACAAAGTAGGCATGGAGCCAAATGCAGTTTTTAAAACTCTCCATACGCTTGGTATTAGTCAAATGTTTGTGTACCGGGCTATTAATAGGTACAATAAGACCTCTATTTGTGACAGAAAAAGATCTGGCCGTTCACGTAGTGTTCGTACGAAAAAGGTGGTCAAAGCAGTAAGGGAAAGAATTCGAAGAAATCCTGTCCGAAAGCAAAAGATTTTATCTCGGGAGATGAAGATATCACCTAGAACCATGTCGCGTATTTTAAAAAATGACTTCGGACTTGTAGCCTATAAGAGACGCACTGGTCATTTCTTAACTCATAATTTAAAGAAGAATAGGGTTGTAAAATCGAAACAACTACTTAAGCGGGACGTAAAGGGAGGTCACATAAATATTTTGTTTATGGATGAAATTTTTTTTACAATTGAGCAATATTTTAACAAAGAAAATGACCGTATTTATGCTCAAAGCTCTAAGGAAGCTTCTCAATTAGTCGACAGAGTGCAACGTGGGCATTAACCGTCTTCAGTCTTGTCTTCAGCTATGAAGGAGTGACTGAGCCATATTTTTGTGAAAAAGGTATTAAAACATCGGCACAAGTGTATCAAGATACCATTCTTGAGAAGGTAGTTAAGCCCCTTAACAACACTAAGTTCAATAACCAAGAATGGTCCTTCCAGCAAGACTCGGCGCCGGGTCATAAAGTTCGGTCCACGCAGTCTTGGTTGGAAACGAACGTTTCGGACTTCATCAGAGCTAAAGACTGGCCGTCGTCTAGTCCCGATCTTAATCCGCTGGATTATGATTTATGGTCAGTTTTAGAAAGTACGGCTTGCTCTAAACGCCATGATAATTTGGAATCCCTAAAACAATCCATACGATTGGCAGTGAAGAATTTTCCCATGGAAAGAGTGCGTGCTTCACACTGTTAAACTTATAAATGTTATTTGCAATAGAAAAAAAATCTTTGTTACAATATTTATGGCAAGACTAGGTATACTATATTTGCTATTACATTAAAACTTTATATGGATCTGAGATATAGTAAAAATTATTTTAATTCAAAATTTAAGACTTTTTAGTAGACCTTTGGGTTAATAAAGACTATCATGATTGTTTCGAATGTTTTAAATAAATAATAATAAAATAAATGTTTTTCTTAATTTTAAAGATTTTTTGTTATTAAATTGGTTTTTAAATATAATTTCATTTTTAATATTTTTGAAAGTAGTTGAAAAAATTGATATTGTAAAAGTTTATTGTTTGAAGTCTAGTGCTGTTAGACCCAAAAGCCTACCAAAAGGTAACCTATTTTTGTCCTTTTTTTGCTTCTCCTCGTTCACCTGATACAGAAAAAAAAATCGTACTTGTGCGACTACTGTAAGGTCAAAATTTTTAAAGTTCAAAGTCTTGGGTTTTCGTCATTGAAACCTTTTTTAAGTACTTTTGCGTTTACTTCAAGAAAGCGTTGAATAACCTGGGTGTCAGGGGATATTACGAGGGTTTGTCTAGAGGACCACACTAAATAGGAATGATCGCTATTCAGCTCTTTCAGACATTCCTTGTATTAGTTCAAAATATTGTTATGAGCTACAGGACTCGAATTAAAAATGCCGCTGGAACTACTATAGAATTTATTAGAACTGCACAAACACGTATAAAACAAATACAAATAAAACTGGATGCAACCAGTTCACACTGCACGATTCCATACAATTCGAACGCGTAAAGTCCGTCGTCTATATCGCTAATCGAGAGTACTAGAAAACGTCTTACTCGTTTCGTTGTCGTCGCTTGACTGCCCACCCCTCCATTCGGGCATCGTCTTATACTAACAACACAGTGCAAAGAAATTGGCCGCGCACACTGAGTTTCTAAGAAATATTAATTTGCACACCTGCGAACCGCTACAAAGTCGAAAACAATAACAATAGGGATCAGTTCGACGCTAATGATGGTTATAAAACAAGTAGAAATACGGGAAGACAATAAGCTGCAATAACAATAGGCAGCTGTGCGCTTATCTTTGACGGCATGTAACAATATATACAAACATAATAATTATAAATGTTTCCAGTCTCCCTTAAGAGAGCAGCAGCGTATTGGTAGGACCTTTGGTATTGCAAATGTCTATAGGCGATGGTAACCGCTCTGCTGAACTCATGCAATAAAAAATAATAATAATAATCGGCAGACATACACACATATTGTATATCCCCCAATTAAGCAAATTACGCTTGTGTTATGGGTAATATACAACAGACCACTTTGTGACTGTTCCCAGATACCCAGATGGCATGGTATGATAAATAACAAAGAAACTGACTCTAATTTTTGTCAATTTTGTCATTTTGTCAAATTTATAATAAGTTGCCCCATGACATTAGAAAATGTAATACATTTAAAATTTATAGGATTACGTTATTTGACTACTTGACAAAGATGACATTCTACTCAATTGACGAATGTTTTTTACAATAACATTTAGGATACACATAAATTAAATGCAGTAATGTAGAATATGTGACGTAAGTATATAAAATATAAATAAATTACTGTAGTAATAATAATAAATAAATGACAATGATAATAATGATAAATTTAATAATATAATTACGACGAATGTAAATAAATGTACAGACTGTAATCTTCCATTTAATAATTATGAAGTCAGGAAATAATGTAGTAATTGTACAGGGCAGTGTGGAGGAGATCGCCTTTGGCCATAAGACCGCCCATTGTACTTTAATGTATGTGCAATAAAGTTATTGTTACATGCCGTCAAAGACAAGCGCACTTTATTGTCCTTCCCGGATTATTGAATTCCTTTGTGTTTTGATTTTGTAACATGCTATTGGCTGTTTACTTGTTTTATAACCATCATTAGCGTCGAACTAATCCCTATTGTTATTGTTTTCGACTTTGTGGACGTTCGCAGGTGTGCAAATTAATATTTCTTAGAAACTAAGTGTGCGCCTCCAATTTCTTTGTACTGTGTTGTTAGTATAAGACGATGCCCGAATGGAGGGGCGGGCAGTCAAGCGACGACTACGAAACGAGTAAGACTTCTAGTACTCTCGATTAGCGATAAAGACGACGGACTTTGCGCGTTCGAATTGTATTGAATCGTGCAGTGTGAACTGGTTGCATCCAGTTTTATTTTTATTTGTTTTATACGTGTTTGTACAGTTCTAATAAATTCTATAGTAGTTCCAACGGCATTTTTAATTCGAGTCCTGTAGCTCGTAACATTATTCATTCATTCATTCTAATTTTTGTCTATGCAAGAATGGAGAAAGAATACAATTTCCTGCGGCCGGGCGGCTGGTATTAAGAGGCGACAAAACAACCCACAGACAGGTGGTAGGGCATTTGCCCGACTAGATTACTACCACCCCTGGCTTAAAGTATGTCGCCATAACAACCTTGAGTTGTGTTCCGGGATTAGTAGCCAGGCTCCAGTCTCCATTAAGAGAGTAGCAGCGCATTTGTAGCACCTTTGGTGTTACAAATGTCCATAGGCGATGGTAACCGCTTTGCATCAAGAGGGCCATCTGGCTGTCTGCTGAACTCTGGCAATATTTTTTTTTAAATCGAAACTTACTATATCGGGAATCACACCCAAGGTATCAATAGTTTGGCCCGCTCAACCACAGAGGCCATCAAAATTATGCAGTACTTAAAAAACTTTCTTCTGCTTTAATAGTAACTAAAATTGCTCTAGAAGCAGTGGTAGACTCACAATGGACTGACTCTAATTTTCTGATAACTGGGAATCCCCTGTTCTGTTATGGGATACACTTTCATAGTAACATTTCATCTCATTTACAAAATATGGCTAAATAGTAGGTTTGGTAGTGGAAACTGCTGAATCATTAAAATAATGCAACCATGCAACCCTTAATGAGAGTTGTGTATATATAGGTACAGTCTTGGTATGAAAAGGTTCACCAGTTTGCAAATTGATTCATTTAAGGTTCTGCAAGCACATGTTACCTTTTCAACCTAAGTCACAGAATAGACCGTTTCACAAAAAAAAATGTTTGACAATAAAATTTAAAATTGCATACATCAAATTTGTTGCAATCTTCTTGGACAAGATAGAAAACTATCTTGTTCAAGAAGATTGTTTAGAGATGCAATAGCAATTATATCCTCTGTAGTTTCTGTTGATTAAAACTATTGTTAATGTCAGTGTCTGTCATTGTCAACAAATGTAACAATTATTAAAATGTTGGCAGTACTGTTTCTTGTACTCGTGCAAGCAAATGTCAACTTTTAAATGACAAACCTTTTCATACCTTTTTCATACATTGACGGCCTCTGTGGTTGAGCGGGCTAAGCCTTTACCGGCCTACCTCACTGCAACACAGAGACTATATAGAACAGTAAATTTCAGAAACATATTTTCTCCTATGGTCTGGGTGTCTGAGATTGGACCCAGAGTAGTCCGTTGTATATAACCCATAACACAAGCTTAACTTGCTGAATTTGGGGACATACAATGTGTTTGTCTGATGATTATTATTATTGTATGTATTTAAAGACCACAGGATGTAAAATACTTTTGGAGGGCTGGTATGAAGCCATGGGGGGGCCAACACATAGAGGCCCCTTGACAAATTCAATCTAAATGTGGCTCACACTGAGACGTAAAAGACTTTTGGAGGGATTGCATGAAGCCATGGGGGGGCCAACATATAGAGGCCCCTTGACAAATTTAATCTAAATGTGGCTGACACTGACTGGCGATTATGCCTACATTTATTATTATTATTATTATACCCCAACTGTACATCAATTTACTTACTTGATTATATTTCGAGAGAGTATTCCTTAACAAATACTGTGATTTCAGACACTTCTCTTTAAATTGTGAAAATTTCAGCAACAGCGAGGTGCAGTATACACAAATGTGATGGGGCAAAAAGTCTGGGATTGTTACCTGAAATCATTTAAATAGGCCTTATTTTAATACTAGAATAGAGACTAGATGAACTGGACTAATTGTTGTCATTGAGCATTTTAAAAATCGAATGAATGAAGGAAAGCAGTTTTTGTACTTAATATTGCATAATACATATCTAAATTTAAATTTAAATAAACAAGCAACTCCCAGAGTACATTGTATATAAATAGTCAAGGTGGCAATGTCCATCAGTGGGGGAACTCTGTACAGCTCTCATTATTTCCATGTTTGAATAGTTATGACAACAACAAATCAGTCAATGAAGCTAAGACACAATGGTGTCCTAGCTTCAAATTCAATGGAATTTGGGATGTTCACCCACATTTTCTGGGGCTTACGCACTGAACTACGTAACTGTTCTCTAGAAAGTTTATTCCACATACAACAGTTATCTGGAGAGAACTTCCCTCTTAGGTTTTCTCTTTTGCGCTATGACATGGGCTAGTTTAAGAAGGGCATTATAAAATTTCTTAGAGGCCAGCAACTCCTCTGGTGTTGCAAACATCTATAAGTGATGGTGACCTTCCATCAAGTGGGCCATTTGCCTGTTTGCCCGCTTCAGGAAAGAAAACAAAAATTCAGTTTTCAAATTGTAGTTGGTGTTAAATTCCATTTAAAAAAGGAGCAGGTGTATGAACTTAACCCATTGACTGACATGGCCACCTTGACTATAGAGTAAGCAACTAATTTTTTTGTGTACATTTTTATTTTTGACAGTTGATATATTTCATTTTTTGACATTGTTTTATTTCTATGACTATGTTTTTGTTCCTTAGCGGTAATTGCTGATCACTGTTTATCTCCTCTGGTCAAATATGATAAGGTATTTCCTCGGGATCTGAGCCCTCGCTAAACCCCGAATGAATCTACAGCTGGAAACCTTCAACCTATTCTCCCTTCCAAACCATGGTTTTATCTATACCGCAAGCTTCCTAAAAAAGTGGTTACTGCCATAATTCGTCTCAGACTTCCATTAGAACAGGAGATTTCCTTAATAACATTTATTTATAAGGTAGTTAGATTTCTGTTTATGTTGTGTTGTCCTTAGGGGATCACCTGACAAGACATTATCAGCGTATAGCGTTGACAAAATAGAATAGAATAGACTATGTTCCATTAGAACTCTTTAATTTTTCAGGATCAAAAGTATCCTATATATTGACCAGGGATATAAGCTACCACCATACAAAATTTCATTTAAATCAATCCAGTCATTTCGGAGATTAGCTGGTACAAACAGACAGACAAACGGAGAAACATAAAATTTAAAAAAATCTAAATTACTTCTATTTCACTTCTTACATCCCCCTGACTCAGTTTTTAGCATTTTTTATTCATTGTACAGAAATTCGACATCTACAGTTTTATTATATGAATAGATTATTATAAAGTATGATTGGCAACCCTTACCATACTGCAACCAGAGGCTCCAGGTTGGATCTCTTATGATTAATTAAGTAAGCAAACTTTCCGCTATTCCAGTACTGTTTATTCTTTGTTATAGACAAAATAGTTATAAATAAAACTACAGAATAGTGATGATGTATAAAGGTAAAGCAAACCTATGGTTCTAGCGAGAGTGGGAAAACAAGAGGCAGGGTTGTGTACATTAAAGTTATTACATAAAAGTACTTATTGCACATAAATATTAGATTATAAACTACATACCTAGTTTATACATATATATCATATAGTAGTCTTAACTAGTACTGTGGTCTGGTTGTTTGTAATCAGCCCGAGAGTGTGACACAATTTTACACCAAAAATTAGAGAGGTTATGTTTATAAAATAAAAAAAATTAAGTCCTCTGGACCTTAGGGGTTGTAGTAGGGGGTGGGGTATAGGGGTTCTCACTCACCTGCACATGCCGTCGAGATGAGAGCGCGAGTGTTCCGCGTGCGCTCGTCTCTCTCCCCGTGGGGCGCATTACATACCAACAAACCTCCCCACACCCGGAATAGACCTAACCAATGCCGGGGGACAAAAGAAAAGTCCCTCGGCCTGTGCGTGAGGCCCATGCCTTCCAGGGCACGCGGATCCGGGAATCCCTTTTAACCATAGTCTTGGCATAAGGCGCCGGACGGAACACCCAGGGGTTTTAGTGGGTATCCCTAACTGGAGAGTGGAAATAGCATGGCACCAGTTCTGACTGGGCATGCTAGTGTCACCCCCGATCTGGCGAATCCTACACACGGGTCGTAAATTATCCCCGCAGGCTTCTGTGCCTGTCGCGGCTTAGTCCTCATAAGGATTTCCCCTGGCCAAAAAAAAAAATGGGGTAAGTATACCTCCCCCCTACGCACTACGCCCACCCACTACTTAAAATTTGTGTATCAGATTGTTAAGTCGCAGCCGTAGTCTATTGTATATTATCCACTGGAAACAACGGAGTGTTCACTCACGTAATTCACTAAGCAAGGAATCGAACCTAGGACCTCTATATTCCAGTGACCTAGACCGGCAAAGACTCAGCGAAACATATAAACCATCAATAAAGTAAAACTATTTAAATGAATAGAATACTTACTTTCGTATTTATCAAGCTTTCATAAACATCTTTTACTCGATATTTGTACATATCGTACATTTTCACATTAGTTATAAGACAAACGCGACACGATATAATTTCTGAAGTAATATTCATTTTATTTTAGCAAAAGTCATCTTTTTAATCACTTTTAGCAAAAAGCATATATTAAACAGGTTAAATAAACCGTAAAAACATAAATATTGGTGATTATTTTTTATTTTTTGGCTTGGTTTGGTTAGTTAATATTATTATTATTATTTCTTTAGGCTAATGGCTTGGCAGCAAGGCTTTTAAAGCCAAATCTTAGATTAAAATCTAGTTTCATTTTGATAGCTCAGTTGAACTGTAAGTTATCAACTGACGCCATTCAACGGAGTTCTTGTGATAGCTCGAATAGTCACGTTTGACTGTAGAGTTCATATTTCTCACAAAAACACATAATTAATACTCATAATCTATCGATATCCTACAACTAGTTTATTTTTGAGTTAATTTACACATTTTTAGAAAATGACACTTTACAGCACAACATTTCGTTTCAGTTATTTTATAATTTATTTAGGTTTATGGCTTGGCAGCTAAGCTTTTAAGCCAGATCTTAGATTATAATGTAGTTTCTTTATTTTCTTAAGCGTATTTGTAGCACAGCTGAACTGTAGGTTATCAGCTGGTGCCATTCAACGAAGTTCTTGTGAAAACTCAAAAGGCCACATTTGACTATACAGTTCACATTTCTCACAAAACATAATTACTACTAGAAAACTATCAATATTCTACAACTATTGTTCAATTTAGAGTAATATTACACATTTTTAGAAAATAAAACTGCACAGCACAAGATCTCCTTTCAGTTCCCGCTAAAAACTCTTCCTTTCCTTTCAGTTCCGCCAAAATAAGAGGCCTATTCAGTATCCTGCATGACAGTGTTACAGGACTCATTAATAGCTGCAACAAGATACAGTCTTGCATTACTAGGTGGACTGTAATACAGGCTGTGATTGGGTAGGTCCCATAACTTGAAATGTCACTTTTTTTACTGTAATGAGCCGAATATCCAAAATAGATTTGTCATAAAGGTCTTGAAACCAAGATATAAAATCAGAAAACAAAATAAAAAATTTTTGTTCAATTCCGGCTAGGCATGGTTTGTGCATTCACCTAGAGTCACGTGGTACTTTCATATTTATTTGACTTTGATAAAGGGAGACAAAACGAATCGTTAAAAAATTCAAAATTAATCTGAACATTTGGAAAATATGGAAATACCACTTGTTAGTATAAAGCATAATTTTCATAAACTTGTAAATATTTGTCCACAGACCACATTTTATTTTATAATTTGGCTAAAAGTGAATTTAAGGACAACTGTTTTTAACTAACAAATTTTCAAAGAAACACCTACTTATGATACGACATGGTGGATAATTTTCACTGAATTTCACATAATTTAGTTGCACATGTTCACGAGGGAATCTCTTGTTATACGGACTTACGTATACATATAATACAATGGTTGTAATAGAGAAATTTACGTTGCGTAAATTAAAATTATTGCAACGTTCACAAGGTACAGTGATAATCAACTCGAGTGCGTAGATTAATATTGGTTTTACACATTTCTTCTAGTAAATAAAACACAGCTAGAACAAAAGAAGGATTTATTTTATAAACCTATTTGCATGGCGTGTATTTCGGGCTACGCCAAGTGTTGCCATCCAACGCGGTCAGGGTTTTTAGGAACGTTACCAACTGACGGTGACTTAGGGCCTATATGTGTATATATTAATTGTATATTTTTTTAAGTTTTTAATTTTAATGTGAACCCTTTTTAAGTTAGTTTTGTAATGAACAAAAAATATATTTAAATATGTACGACACGAAGAGGTATAAATCTACAACAAAAACACGTTAGTAGCTACACGTTAGTAGCTACACGTTACAAATTGATTAAATCTTTTAAGTCTTAATTCATGAAATAGATAAAACAACGTCACTCTCCGCGTGTGTCTATATATCCGCAAACTCCTTAACTACGCCACGGTTTTATAAGCGATTTTCACCATCAGCTACGTTATTTTTTGAAGAAAGGTTTATATGATGTTTATATGCGGGCAAAAGCTAATATATTATATATGCGTGCTTTTGCCCGTGGCTTCGCTCGCGATATAAAATCCTAATTAAGTTTTTATATAAGTGTGTAGAGGTAGCAGACACCTCCGGGTCGTCATTCGGACATAAAAAAATGCTGAATACGTGAATAACACTCGTTTAGCCTAAAGGCAGGTTAGAACTATGTTAAATCGTTTACAAGCCAGGAAAAAACTTCACTTCACTTTTTGTTTTTTGGCAAGAGGCTTCTTCTTGATCGAACTACCATTACTACCAACGTCAGGTGTGGAAAAGGCAAGGTTTATGGTGATGATCAGGTAGATAAGAGAACACAAAAAAAGGGGGGTAAACAAATAAAAACTTGTTCCAGAATTAGTTCACCGCCACCGAATGAAACAATATCAGTATATACACATATAGTACAACACTCGTTTTTAAAATTTAGATACATAAAATTTGATAAAGTATTATAATTTTATATTATTAACGGAAATATATTTGGTTAGAGCATTAAATATAAAACGATTACATATGTGGGAAAGGAGAGTTTTAATGTTAGTGGGTCCTGGAATTTTAGCTGGTAGGACATCATATAGGGATGTGGGGTAAAGGGGACAATTGAAAATGGGGAAAAAAACGAAGCTGTCTTGTAAAATGTCAAAGTCTGACAGAATTATTTCAGTTAGTGATGTGACGCGCAACTAGTGCTGTGAAAATGTCGCCACAAGTGTAATAGAGCTACATAGCAGGCTTTGAATAGGAAAGGAAAACCCTACTATTATATAAGAAATACTTTTCTGCACTTGTTGTCGAACGCTCCCACGAGTAAACGACGCCCTCGCAATGTACTCATTGACGAGCCGGATGATGAAATCACCCGAATTCTCGCCATAATGAACCCCCCGAGGCTCAGAACATCAGCCTGGCATAACAGACGCCGGAGAGCCCCCGGCTCGAATCGTCTCTCTCAGGGTTAAGACCCACCAATCTCTCCTCACTCATTACAAACACATGTAGCCATACAAGATTAGCTTAGGCATGTTGCTGGAGAGTTTCTTCCGCCGCTTCTTATCCTCCAGCCATAACACGTTGCGAAGCGGTAGTAACGATAGACTAGGATCGGCTCCGCCGGCGGAGTCGACAACGAGTCCCCAATAATAATCATTTCAGCCTATTGGCTTAGCTCATTCAGCCTCTCACGGCTAACTCCTATGTAGAGTCAATCCCCCGCAGCGGTCGAGCTGAGGTCGAACCTCACAGGAGGTGCCTCCTCGAGCGCGCTGCCTCCGGGCTGAACGCCTCCGCTCCCACGGAGTCGGGAAGCACCCAAAGTCCGGTATCGCTGAAACAGCCATCTGCGGCTATTCAGCTGGATCCAGCTCCAAAAAAAAAACTTGTTGTTAAACATGCAGAGAACTTTTATCTAGCCACTTCCGGGGACATAAAGAAAAAGTAAATATATATTCAAATTTTGACATCTCATTTGGAATATTGTTAAAAAAGTGCTCTCTGTGTGTAATCTGTATAAATTTTGTCATTGGAAAATTCGGAATTTTCTTTTATTAGTAAAAACCCATGTGTCGGTAGTAAGATGACAAATACCGAGAACGTTTGTCACATCCACAGGGTCTTTCACTGTGTGTGCATTGAGCCTGTAACGAGGCTTGAAACTTATTTCCTCCAGAGTGTAAACCTTAAAAGGAGCATTATATAAACCTGAATTATCTGGTTTATTTTGCGAGAAGAAGTAGTATCATTCTAAGTCTCTCAACAGATGTTTGTGTGTGAGTGAAGGCCTGCTGTACCACATGGCTACGCTTTGAAGGTGTGTGGCAAAAACCTTTCAAAACCAGTTTATTCAACTAAACCTATTTAACAAACTTCTTAGCAAAGACCGGTTCCAGTCCCATTTTTTTACTGACCCTCAAGCCTAGTCTGTACACTCTTCAAGCTTTGCACAGCAAATTATTAGCATTATTTGCTCGTTTTTTGTTCATGTTTTGATATTAGATGTGGCTTCAATTGGGATAAGTCTGAACATTTAAAATCGCAACTTTCACATTTATAAGGTTTCTCCCCAGAGTGTGTACGAAGGTGTCTATTTAAGGCGTATTTTGTAACACATTTGTAATGACAAACATGACATGAGAAGTTCTTTTCCTTTGTGTGTTTAAACTGTATATGGGTATTTAAATGACATTTTTCCGAACATTTATAATCACATAGATCACATGTGTATGGCTTTTGTCCAGTGTGGTAATGAATGTGTCTTTTTAAGGCGCCCTTTGTGACACATTTGTACCGACACATATGACATGAGAAGATCTTTTCCTTAGTGTGTTTATCCATTATATGCTTTTTTAAGTTATGTCTGTTGGGTAATTTACAATCACATAGATCACATAAATATAGTTTCTTCTCAGTACGTTCACAATTTTTTTTATTTGATATATCTTCTGTAACATGGCATGATGAGGTATTTTTCTTAGTGTGTATATACTTTATATGACTTTTTAAATTACTTGTGTTTGAAAATCTATTATCACATAGATCACATGTGTATGGTTTCTCACCAGTGTGTTTACGAAGGTGTACAATTAAGTTGCTTTTTGTGATACATTCATAGTGACATATGTTACACGAAAAAACCTTTTCCTTTGTATGTTTGAACCTTATATGCGTATTTAAGCTGCCTTTTGTAACACATTTGTATGGACACATATGACATGAGAAGTCCTTTTCCTTTGTGTGTTTATACTTTAAATGGGTATTTAAATAATCTTTTCGTGAACATTTGTAATCACATAGATCACATAAATACTGTTTCTTTCCAGTATGTTTATGAATATTCATATTTAAGATGTTTCCTGTCACTTGTGTGTTCTGATATGTATTATGCATAAACTCGTTTTCCGATTCCTTTTCATTACATATATTCGTTTTATTTCCTTCATCACTTCTATCTAATGATGTACTTGGAGTAACTATATCAACACTATTCAGAAGACATTGCTTGAAGGATTCATTATCAGCATTACTGTAACAAACTTTAGGTGTCTTATGGTCTTGTACAGTCACGTCAACGGCTTGAACCTTATCTTCTGATAGAACATTGACTTTTCGTAAAATCTTATTTGCTTCATAGCAGTTAGCTGTTGGTTTTATAATTTCCTTACTGTTGGAAATGTCCACAATGGAATCTGCAGACAACATTTTAGAAACACCTACATCTGACGCGTTGCAATTATTTTTTGGAAAACTTTTCAAATCAGCGTTAGCTAGTTTGATTTGCTTCGCTTTTTCAGCTATTTCGTTTAATGTGCATATTCTCGCTGGTGCACCTGAAAGCAAGGATAATATAGCTTACTAAATTTTGAAACAAATTTATTTTATGATTCTTGTTTCCTTTCACACTTTACAAAATTACTGGAGTTCGGGCAATACATACATACATAATATCACGCCTGTTTCCCATGGGGGTAGGCAGAGACTATGGATCTCCACTTGCGACGATCCTGACAAACAACTTTCGCTTCACCTACTTTCATTAACCTCTTCATACATGCACGTTTATTTGAAATGCTTTTTACCTGACCTCTCTTTAACACTTCTGATATTTGGTCATGGTGTGTTCGTCTCGGTCTACCGGCAACAACCCTACCATTCACAATACTGTCATACACCTGTTTTGTGATTCTACTTTTATCCATTCTCTCTACATGTCCAAACCACCTTAACATACCTTTTTCAACTCTTGTTATTACATCTTCTTTCAATCCACAATGTTCCCTTATCACACTGTTCGTTATCATATCATTCAAGCTAACCGCACATATACTTCTCAAAGCTCTCATTTCAACTGCGTTTAAATACTCTTCTATTGGGGCATATACCACAAATCATGAAATTTAATAAGATTTATTTATTAATATTGTGGCGAATGATGGTGGAACCATCTAGTTAGTTTAAGAACTTTTAGAAAAAGCTAAAAAATTCTGGAAGGAAAAGACAAGGACGGATATATTTTAGAAAGGGATAGATGATGAACGAACGTTCTAGAATAGAAAGTTCGGGAAGGAAAAGACAGAGATAGATAGATGTTTAGAAAGGGACAGATAGTAAATAAAAGAATAACGAAATTATGGGTTCCAGAAAATTCTTCCGGGTGTATAAGCAGCGTAAGGCGCGCCTACCGGGAAGTTTTAGAGAGGAGTTCAGTTCAAGACAGTGAAGCGACAAGTGCAATACGAAAGAGTTGGAAGAAGAGTTTAATAGAAGACAGTGACGAGTTTAGTGGTGAATTTAGTGAAAAGTGTGGTGGACAGTTAAGTGAAAGAGGAGTGTAGCGCAACTTCGAGTGACGAACCAGAAGCGAGCTACACGCGGTAATATCGGAGGTGAGCAGGAGGTGGTCTACGCAATATCAGCGACGGTATTGTGAGTGGGACTCCTCATCGTCGAAATAGTGCATCGTTAGTCGTGCGTATAGAGGCAACCCTGCGGAGAGGTATTACGCGCGGCTGTGTAAGTCGATAAAAGCGTTAGTTAAAAACTGGTGTTTTCTTCCAATCCTAAGTGCGTACCCCGCTCGCACGTAACAATATAATATAAAACTAAGGTAAAGGTTAATATTTTTCTTCCTTCTTCATTTTTTTTGGTTGGTTCTAAGCCAATTATGGCCATGAACCAATTGTCATGAATTCTGATGTAAGCTTTGCATGAATTTCTATAGATCAAATATGCCTTAAAAGTTGCGCAGGTGATACACTAGTATGTATAGATAATAAATGGAATGAATTTTTAATATCAAGCTTTACAACAGCTGCCACTTCAACAACCAACTTTAATTGAAACCAGGATTTCCAAGTTAAGATGATGTTGAAATTAAAAAATCTTACCATTATCAATCTCCTCCAAAGTAATTCGAACTTGTCCTTCTTTTATCTTTCTCCGAGGCATATCATCATCCGAAGGTGTTCCTGGCTTAATATCAGCGATGTCTATACTCTCCTCCTCACTTGAATCTGGGCATTCTCAAGAAAATGTTTTTATGTCAACTAGTGTTGTTTTATTTGCGGCTTCATTCGCATACTCCCTATTCCATTATTGTAGGTGTGGCAGTTCATTTAAGTTATGTAAATAATAAATAAATTGGTAGAAAAACACACACTGTATATCCCCAAATTAAGCAAGTTACGCTTGTGTTATGGGTAATATACAACGGACCATTCCGGGGCCGATCCCAGACACCCAGACCATAGTAAATAACGGAGAAAATACGTTTCCGAAATTTACCAGGAATCGAGTACGGAGCCTCTGGGTTGCAGTGAGGTATGCCGGCAAAGACTTAGCCCACTCAACAACAGAGGTCGTCAAGTATGTGGTACATATGATTATTATAACCCTGTTGGATAGGGAGATGGTCCACTGGCGAGAGCTCAAGGCTGTACCTATCGCCGTGAGGGGAGTACAAAATAAGACAATGAGTAGTCATACTCTTGTTATAAAATGATCCCTTGTTCTTAACTTAACTTAAGACTATATACAATACATACATATACAAAAACTTTATCATTTATGTGACATGCACATCAATATTCTAACAATTATTAAATACTAGCTGATGCGCGCGACTTCATCCGCGTGGTGCTGTTTTTTAACTATCCCACGGGAACTCTTTAATTTTTCATGATCAAAAGTATCCTATATGTCGTTGACCAGGGATATAGGCTACCATGATATAAAATTTCATTTAAATCGGTCTAATCGTTTCGGAGATTAGCCGGTACAAACAGACAGTCAAACAGATAAAGTGAGAAAAAAGAAAAATCTAATTTAGTTCTATTACACTTTTTACATCCCCTGACTCGTTTTTAGCATTTTTTTCATTGTACAGAAATTCGACCTCTACATTTTTATTATATGTATAGATTATATACACATTTAAGAGATTGGATATACACATTTTATCATCAGCTCTAACAGTGATATCTATTATCTATATTGGCATACTATTAAGTTCCAGTATTGGCCATAGTCTTTTAACTATGTTAAATTGTACATCAATAAATTGGTCATGAAACATGACGTAAAAGAAAACTTACTTATCACAAAATCAGAGAGCCTATTTGCAAGAACAAATGTGAAAATCAACATTTAAATATATTTATACTAGCTGTGCCCGCAACATCGTCCCCATCATATTTGTTTTCTAAGCCCCCTGATTTTGAAACATTCTACATTGGTGCTCCACTCCTATTTGTCTTAGCTGATGATATATTGGCTTCCTCAATGAATGGGCTCTCTAACACAAAGAATTTTTCAAATCAGACCAGATCAGTAGTTCCTGAGATTAGTGCGTTCAAACAAACAAACTCTTCAACTTTATATATTAATATAAGATATATACACACACACACGTATATATATACACACACATACACATAAATATTATCATACCAGGCTATTGTTAAAAAAATCATTTTATTAGTTGTTATCCTCTTTGAAAAACCACTTAATATAATGAAACTTTTACAAGTATCATAAATTTGTTCTAAGACTAGAATTGAAAATGTAGACAATAGCCTAGACAAATATTGTCTACATTTTTGCATTAACCGCAATAATCTATTTCCTCTACATAAAGATATCAAAGCAAAAACTGAAATTGAATTACCTTCTTTGACAACAATTTCTTCTTTCAACTCCTTATCAGTCACGGATGTTAGAGTATTCGGTGCAATTTGATCATCTCCAATAAATTCTCTATAATTTTTCACAACATATTCATTACTGAATATGTTATCTTCAGGTAAATTTATTTTTACATCACAAGTTGTTTCATTCACATCTGTAAATGTGCCTTCATCTGGTACTTCTGACTTAATCTCTTGTATAATAGGGAAGAAGGAGTCCTCATTGGTTTCTGGTCCTACATTTAACAATACTACTTTGCTTTGAGTTAGATTCGGTTTGAAATATGACATGTGAAAGGTGTTTAGTGATTCCCTGGTAACCTGTGAAGTGTTTCACAAAGCATTAATGCCATGATAATGTATTAAGAACTTCTATATTATAATAAATATTTTGGGGGTGTCAATGTGTGTAAATGTTAAATTTTTAATTAATTAAAAATTTAAAAGTATTGTTTAATTTTAATGTTTCCAACCAATTTAAAAATAAAATTATGATGATGACATGGGCCACGCTGAGAGGCCGCGTTGGGTTAAATATTCGACAGTGGGGATTGAATGTGGGCGAGGCCTTTTAATGCTTTTAGCCAATATGGTATGAGCAGCGTTTGGACGCAAAGATGGCCAAATATGGTCCGAAAATTAATATTGTATAGAACAATGTAACAGAATGGACAGGAAGGTAAATAACGCTTGTCAAAGATGAAACAATGTGACAAACTAAAGGTGACAAAATGGAACAGAAAGAGGTGTGCTAAAAATAAAACTACATTAAGGAACTGAATATTTTTAAGACATAAAGAAAACAATTAAACAGGTAAAATGGAAATGGATTGGCCATGCTTTTAAGAATTATAAGAAAATTTGTACAATTAAAGATTTGTAAGAATCACATTTCTGAATTTCATAGTAAGCCCAAATGACTTCCTATCCACCTTCTTCGGAATGCTTATATCTTATCTCTTTTATATAATGTACTCTTTAGCCCAAATATGCCCCCCTATCCAATATTCCTATTTGAAGGAAAGCTTTGAGTTCTTTTAAGAAAGTAGTACAAGGCTCTTATGATCAATAGCAAATCTACAACTAATGATGCCAATACATTCTATGCAATTTTGAAATCTATTACTGTGTAATTCCACCCGATTGCCCCTGCAGCATTAAATTTTTTGACCACAAGCCTCTCTGGACTATACCACCAGTACAAACAAAACATTTAACCTCCACATTCCCTCTGTGTACTGCTGTGGAAGAACCAGTGTTTCCTAAACAGCACAATCTGGATGTTTCCCAAGTTTCATGTAAATAGGTAATATCTAGGCAAGTGTGTTGCATTTTGAACCACATCATCTTTAATATCCAGCATGGTCATGATCAAATATGAACTTATTTATCATAAAAAAAAGTGTATACATTTATTTCTTTTCAAATTCAAATTCAAAGTTTTTTATTCAAAATAAGTTCCACTGGAGAACACTTTTTGAAGGTCATATAAATATATAAGTTAAAATTTAATTTTTCTTCCTATTCTATGTATACCGCTTCACAATGTGTTATTGCTGTTAAGGAGAAGAAGCGGCAAGAAACTCCCCAGCAACACGTCTAGCTAAATAATGTTTTTCTTTAAGTTTCTCATTCTATTTATATCTCAAGTTGTCTTTTTTTTAGGTGGGGGAAATGCCTTTCGTACACTACTGGGTCATTTGCTAGGGATTGGACCGAAGCGATGAGAGGGAGCTACACCAGTGGCATGTGTGGAGACTCAAATACTCAATACACCACTAAAACCACTCTCCTCCCACGTGCCCCGCCTTATGGCAGGAAGAGCATGAGACTTAGAACTTAGTTACGCCCCTGCTGATCCTAGCGCATCAGTGCTTAAGAATGCCCCGGGAAAGGCAAGCTCACTTCATCGACAGGGGGATGACTCCTCCACTCCCTAGATGCTGGAGGGCCCCAAAAAAAAGTATACTTACAATAACCATACTCAAGACCATATTTCTTGCCTCTAGACATTGTTCTTTAAATTTAATTGATTTCATGAGTGCCACATAACATGTCCAACATATGTATTCATATAAATATCTATTATGGTTCTGACATTGCTAAAAATAGAAAAGAATATAATTTATTGCATAAACTGTCACATACATATAATTTAAAGGTAGAAAAGATGTTGTGTTCTATATAGGAATAAAAGTTTATCCTATTAATAAAAACAAATAAACTATGAAAAAATAACTTGAATTTGTATTAAAATACAAACAGACTTCTCCATCCTATTATACTAAATTAATAAGCAATAATGGAATTCTTTCCGCTGGATACATTACTTTTAACAACACAGATGCAAGGCATGAGTATACTACTTATTAATGAAGGCTACCTCTACAAATTGTTTTGTTTTTTTGAGGCATGCAAGTTAGATATCTTTAATGTGTGTACGACTCTAAGACACATATTAAAGCTCTACGTATTCCTTAGATAAATTTGGCTTCTACGAGAAACAATAAGGTATTACAACTTCTACACCACATGAATCATAAATAATACAAACCTTCATTCCTAACAATTCTGTTATAGCACGGCTTTCATTCTCATCCAGAATGCGTAACTTTGCTTCAATATTTAAGCATCCACAACAAAACATCGTTCAGACTTATTAATCTAGTATAAGTAAATAATTTATATTTTTATTTTATGTAGTTAATATTATTTCAGAATTTGTTAGGTATTGATTAGCAAAACCAAAGACTAAGCCACAGATTATTATAGGATAGACCAATTATTTATTTAGGTTTATGGCTTGGCAGCTAGGCTTTTAAGCCAGATCTTAGATAACAATGAGGTTTCTTATTTTTCTTAAGCCTATGTATAACACAGCTGAACTGTAGGTTATCAGCTAGTGCCATTCAACGGAGTCCTTGTGACAAGTCAAAAGGCCAAATTCGACTATACAGTTCATATTTCTCACAAAACACAAAATTATTACTCAAAAACTATCAATATCCTATAATTATTGTTGATTTTAGAGTAATTTTCACATTTCTAGAAATAAAACTGCACAGCACATCTCCTATAAGTTCCCGCCAAAAACTCCTAGGATAGACAAAAAATTCTTTACGCCACAGACTAGCTAATTCAGAGAGTAAAGAGACCCATTCGCTATCTTACATGACAATCTTGCAGTAGAAGGAGCTTACAGCTCTCAAGAGGCATATTTATAGTAGCTTCGTCTTGAATAAGGTGTGTGCATATTATTTCATACAGTCGACGGACGGGGCTGAGGAGTGTGACTTAAAACGTATCAGGATATGGAAAGTTTATTGAACTGTGCACATTATAAGTCGTAAGTTGCGGACGTGATATTGAGCATTCGGACTTTCTAATCCAAAGGCAATCTGGAGAGTACGTTACGGGTCTGATGTGCACATGGTTTATGGTTTGGCAGGTAAGCCTTTAAGCCAGATCTTAGATTACAATATAGTTCTTAAGACTATGTGTAACACAGCTGAACTGTAGGTTATCAGCTGATGCCATTCAACGGAGTTCTTGTGACAACTCAAAAGGCCATATTTGACGATACAGTTCACAGTTGTCACAAAACACATAATTAGTACTCAAAAACTATCAATATCCTACAACTATTGTTCGTTTTAGAGTAATTTTACACATTTTTAGAAATTAAAACTGCACAGCACAACATCTCCTTTCAGTTCCCGCCAAAAACGAAATGTCGATTACTGCAAGGGCAATTTATTAATAGGGAAGAATGGTCTAACATCCTAATTCCACGGTTGCGGATAAACATATCCTGTTTTTGTGAACACTCATCAATAATATTATAATACAAGTGCAAAACAAAGAGAAGTCATTAATAAAATTTATTTTTTATTTCTAAAAGCTTTATGACAAACAATACATTTATGTACACTGAAAAATTTCATCAGTTACATAATTTTTTTTTATATTGATTTAACTAAACTGCATAGCTGGAAATAGGACACTCCTTCATACCAATTTTCATCTACAACGATCCAGGAGTTTTATGACATTTATATAACTTTCAGTAAGTTCATCAGATTTAGATATTGATAGATTACCTGATTTCATTAGAGAAGTAGTCGTTTATTTAACTAATCAATTTTATTTACTTTCCTCATATTCGAAATGAAAAGCAGAGTGTTAACCTCTGGTGAAAGGCCTATTTAGGCACAGGAACTATTAGCGCCCTCGCTACGCTAGTGCGCCAAGCCATTTGATACCTCAATAGGTCGCTTTCACCTCTCGTATAGCAATCTACTATTTTAGCATCTTGTAGCCAGATGACTAAAACAGTGAACATTCGTCACGTCTCTAGGGCCTTTCACTTTCTGTGCATTTACACGCACTTGGCCCATTTAATTCATAATGAGTCCGTACAAAGTCTTCAAACACTTTTGCGCTGTGAAATAATGCTCATATCTGACATGATATGAGCATTATTTCATTGTTTCCTTTGCATGTTTTGATATTAAATGGGACTTTAAGACAGATAGGAGTGAACTTTTAAAATCGCAAATTTCGCATTTATACGGTTTCTCACCAGTGTGTTTACGAAGGTGTTTATTTAAATCACTCTTAGTAATACATTTGTATTGACACATATGACATGAGAAGTTCTTTTCCTTAATGTGTTTAAACTTCATATGGGTTTTTAAGTCACCATTCTCTGAACATCTATAATCACACAGATCACATGAATATGGCTTTTCTCCATTGTGTCTACGAAGATGTACATTTAAGTTGCTCTTTGTAACAAATTTGTTTGGACACAAATGACATGAGAAGGTCCTTTCCTTTGTATGTTTATGCATTATATGCCTTCTCAAATTACTTATGTTGGAAAACCTACTATCACATAAATCACAAGTATATGGTTTATCGCCAGTGTGTTTACGAATGTGTCTATTTAAGGCGCCCTTAGTTACACATTTGTACTGACACATATGACATGAGAAGTTCTTTTCCTTTGTGTGTTTATGCATTATATGCCCTCTTAATTTACTTTGTTGTGAAAATTTACTATCACATAAATTACATGTATATGGTTTCTCCCCAGTGTGTTTACGAAGGTGTACATTTAACTCGTTTTTGGTAACACATTTGTAACGACACATATGACATGATAAGTTCTTTTCCTCTGTGTGTCTATGCGTTATATGACTTCTTAATTGACTTTGTTGTGAAAATCTATTATCACATAAATTACATGTATATGGTTTCTCGCGAGTGTGTTTACGAAGGTGTACAAAGTCTTTTATAACACATTTGTAACGACACATATGACATGATAAGTTCTTTTCTTCTGCGTGTCTATGCGTTATATGACTTCTTAATTGACTTTGTTGTGAAAATCTATTATCACATAAATTACATGTATATGGTTTCTCGCGAGTGTGTTTACGAAGGTGTACATTTAAGTCGTTTTTGGTAACACATTTGTAACGACACATATGACATGATAAGTTCTTTTCCTCTGCGTGTCTTTGCCTTATATGACTTCTTAATTGACTTTGTTGTGAAAATTTGCTATCACATAAATCACATGTATATGGTTTCTCCCCAGTGTGTTTACGAAGGTGTACATTTAAAGAGCATTTTGTAACACTTTTGTACTGACACAAATGACATGAGAAGTTCTTTTCCTGGGTGTGTTTATGCATTATATGGCTTCTTAATTGATTTTGTTGTGAAAATTTATTACCACATAAATCACATGTATATGGTTTCTCCCCAGTGTGTTTACGAAGGTGTACGTTTAAAAAGTATTTTGTAACACATTTGTACTGACACATATGACACGAGAAGTTCTTTTCCTTTGTGTGTTTATATCTTATATGCACTTTTAATTCATTTTTTCGTAAAAATTTATTATCACATAAATCACATGTATATGGTTTCTCCCCAGTGTGTTTACGAAGATGTACATTTAAAGAGTATTTCGTAACACATTTGTACTGACACATATGACACGAGAAGTTCTTTTCCTTAGAGTGTTTATACTTCATATGCTCAGCTAATTTATGTTTTTGTAAACAACTATAATCACACAGATCACATTTATACAGTTTCTCCTCAGCGTGTTTATTAATATACATATTTAAGTTTTTTCCTGAAATACATTTGTTCTGAAATGAATGTAACTCTTTCTCTGATCCCTTTTCACTACAGTTGTTTGTTTTATATCCTTCATCACTTCTGTCTAATGAAGTACTTGGTGTAACCACATCAACACTCTTTGGTAGACTTTGCTTGAAGAGTTCATTTTCAGCATTACTATAACAAACTTTGGAAGTAAGTGTCTTGTGATCTTGTACAATCACATCAATAGGTTGAATCTTGTCTTCTGGTACAATATTTACTTTTGGTGAAATATTGTTTACTTCAAAGTAGTTAACTGTTGAGTTTATAATTTGCTTGCTCTTAGAAATGTTCACATGTGAGACCGCAGATAAATGTTTAGAAAAACTTACACCTGATACCTTGCAATTATTTATTGGCAAACATTTCAAAACAGCATTAGCTATAGGATATCCATCCACGGTTGTTTTATTGAGCTTAATTCGCTTAGTTTTTTGCGGTGCTTCATTTAATATGCGTTTTCTCGCTGGTCCGCCTGAAGGAAAAGATTAATGGTCTTAAGAGAGTTAGAGTAAGTTTAAATGCTTCTTTGTTGTTCTTAAAGAAGCATTCAGACTTATTCTAACTCTCTATGAATAAGACCGAATTAATATAGCTTAGTAAATAAATTTAAAATCAAATTTATTTTATCTTTCCTTTTTCCTTTCACATTTTTTGGAACACAATTTTTGGGTCGTAACACCATGTCATTCCATTCTATACTCTTCTGTTTGAGCATACATAACAAATTACCAGATTTATTTATCAATATTAAACTAAGATGAAGTTTAAATTTTTGTCACTTTATCATAGAATTGGCCATGAAGCTATAGCCATGAATTTTGATGTACAAGTTGTACCTATGTATGTACTATCGGACCAACTGAATTATGACCCACTATGCTAATAATTCCTTCAAACCCGTCAAAATAGTAAGGTTTATCGCGTGTGTTGCACTTAGGACGTTTTAATCATTAATAAAAATGCATTACTAGGCTCAGAGAACTGCACAATTTGAAACTTTGTTATCATGGTACTAGATATATTTTAGATAAAACAGTAATGATTTGAAATAATTTGAATCTCGAATTGAAATCTGTCTTATAATTCTAACTCTTTTTATTATAGAAAAAGTATCATAAATTTAAAAATAAAATGTCATTCTGAAAGTATATCCGAAGTCAAGTAAAGTCAACGAGAAAAAAAATTAGGACTCAATATCTAAAGAATTAAATACTTATTTAAATTGTATAATGGCTAGTCTCGCAGAACCAAGAGCTCGGATTGTAGTGCTCAGTGAGGAAGACTATGGCATTCGAGAAATACCACGAGTGTTAAATATAAGTCGGAACACAGAGAGAACATGGATCACACGGCACGCTGAAGAGGGCATTCTTGAAGATAGACGAAAACATAATCATGGCGTTCGTTGGATAACAAACCAACAAAGCACAGATATGGAACACCATTATGAAGAACATCCTTTTTCTCGTACCCAATATTTCGCGGCACGTTACGACGTTTGTTTACAAACCATAAGAAATCATTTACACAATATTGGACTGCATTATCGACATTATGCTAAGAAAGTACACTTAAAGAATGCACACAAAACTGCAAGATTAAATTTTGCACGTAATTATTTAGACTTTGACTAGACTAATACCATATTTTCAGATGAAAAATCATTTAGATTTTCTCAACATGGTCGCTTAACTTTGTGGCGTTATAACAATACACGATACACTGGGGATCACGTAGTGCCTAATCAATTATCTGGTCGAATTTCAGCTAACATGTGGGCCTGGATGGGTACCGGGGGTATGGGTGAACTTGTCCAAATTTCTCCTCGTCAAAACGCTTTAAACTATGTCGATTTGTTGTAAAAATCAATGTTACCGACAGTGCGAATACTGTACCCACTTGAAGAAGTCCCTGTATTCTCCTACGTTCACGACAATTGTCGAGACATGCTGCCAGAATCGTCTCGAATTGGTTTACCCAGCATGAAGCTGAAATTACTCTCATTCTATGGCCGTCTAGGTCACCAGACCTCAACCCAATACAAAATTTATGGGGTTTGATGATTCAAATGTGGGATAACAGAAACGAGAGAACAAAGGAAGCAAGTGAGCAGCACTGTAATGAATTTTGGAATTACATGAGGGGAACCGACATCTGCAATCGTTTAATCGGGTCGATGAGTAATCGACTATTAGATGTCATTGAAAACAATGGTGCTTCATACCTGGTTTTAGGTTTAAGTAGGGTAAAGTGGATGCCATTTCTAACTTTGAAATAAAACCCATTAATAAAATTAACAAAAACGTTATTATTTTTAAATTCTTCACATTCATGTTGTTAATGTTTTATTTTCTTGTGTATTTCTGCTACCTAACACATAAAGATAGCCCTAATATCAAAGGTTGCTTATACAAAGGTTTGGCCTGTGTCACCTTTGGCTTGTCGATTTATGGCCGGTTCCGATATCTTACTATTAACTCCCCTGCCTTACCGTAGATTGAATTTTGACATTACTTGTATAGAGATTACGTCAAATTTTAACCGTTAGTAAGGCAAATAAATGGTCGGTAAGATATAGGAACCGGCCATTAATCCAATATACTTAATGACAGAGATAGTAATAGCACGTAATAGCATTTGTCAGATGTTACACACGAGTATAGTCGAGTCTCTCCGATCTGTTTAATACAACGTAGTCAGTAACTGTCAATGTCTTAACAAAATGATAACAGGTTCGTTACCAAGGAAATGTTTGTGCAGGCGAATTTCAACCTAATTGTATTTCACAACGGTAGGAAAATGACCTTATGGTGGGTCATGTTTCAATTGGTCTGATAGTACATATACATAAATGTACATCGGGATATGCGTTAAAAGTTACATGATAGCACGCGAGCAACAGGTACACAAGTATGTATGTATAGCAAATGGACTGAATTTTTATTTTTAAGCTTTTCAACACCAGCAGCTTAGACAACCCGCTTTAATTTAAATCAGGATTTAACACGAGGGTGATGATAAAATTTAGAAATCTACCAGTATTAATCTGCTCCAAAGTAATTCGAACTTGTCTTTCTTTTATCTTCTTCAGAGGTATGTCGTCGTCCGAAAATGTCCCAGTCTCAATAGCAGCGATGGCTTCACTCTCCTCCTGGCTTGAATCTAAGAATTCTGAGAAAATGTTTTTATGTTAACTATGTTGTTTTATTTGCGGCTTTGTATACTCCTATTCCCTTATTATGGGTGTGGGGGTTGATTGAAATTATGTGGTGGGTTCATAATGGTTACCCCGTTTAATAGTGAAACACCACTGGCGAGAGTCCAGGGTTCTGTCGCCCCGAGGGGAGTACAAAATAAGACGATGATTAGTTGTACTCTTGTTGCATATTGATTGCTTAATTATTCTAATTTAACTCTTGTAAGCGCGGGCTATCGGAGGCGAAAACTCTCATTGCCACCTGCGCGGTGTATCGTACGTAATGGAGTGAGCATAGATGATACACTATATAGTATAGAGGTTCGGGATGCAAAAACGTGTGTATAGCGAGGCCCCCCGAACGCGGGCGGAGCGAGCCGAATGTCAGCGGCAAGGACGACACGACCGAGCTGAGCCGACGCTTTACGAATGCGCACGACGGTCGCCGCAGTAATTTAACGGGTCCGCACGTTACACTCTTTAATATTGTAATCATTATTAAATATTATATTTACACATTTATGACATTAGATATTTTTGATGAAATAGAAATATTCCCAATTCTATTGTCAGCTCTAACAGCAATCTAGATGTCTATTATCTGTATTTACATAGCATAAACTTTTCCAGGGCATTCCAGTAGGCGACACACACACACACACACATATAAGGCGACCGCGGTCGTTGTGGTTGCAGCGAAAATGACACTAATGACGTCATAATATTCGATCACACAACGCTCCCAACGACCCATGTCAAGAGGTGGGTCGAATAGTCGTTCCACTTGGGTTTACGATTGTAACGACGGCAAGCAAGTGAAACGGAATAAATCGCGGTCGTGAACGTGGTCGTTGTGAGTCCCTAATGGAACGTAGCCTTCATGTATTGACCATAGTGTTTAACTGTGTTAAAGATAAGTTATAGATCAATAATTTGATGCCTGAAACGGACATAACAGTAGAAGGAATCTTACTTTTCACAATATCAGTGTGCGTAATTGCATGATTATTATTACACAGGTGCACATTATTTTATTAGCTGTTATCCTCTCTCAAAAAGCACTTAGGGCCGCTTGCATAACGATTCGCCTTTAAATAAAAATTAGTTAAACATATTAAACTGCCTAAATACATTTTACACAAAACATATTGACAGTTCTTTAAACATATTTAGTGGCAAATTTTGTGTTGTGCAAGACGCTAATTGTATTTAAGGGTGTTAAATTCATTGTGTTTCTTAAATAAATTTAAGTAACATTATAATGTTAAGCGGCCATTAATATATTATAAATTAAAATCTTAATAAATATTATAAATTCTTTCTAGTCAAGTATTATTTACAGTTTTGCAATAACCTAATTTCTCTAAGTAAAGATGTGAAAGCAAACATAAAGACCGATTTCTAAATTATTAAACTAATTACCTTCTTTCACAACAATTTCTTCTTTCAACTCCTTATCAGTCACAGAAAGAACAATTTCCGGGACAATATTATCATCTTCAATAAATTCTTTACAATCCTCCACAATATATTCATTACCTAATACATTATCTTCAGTAAAATTTGTTTTTAAATCACAACTTGTTTCATTCTCAGCTGTATAAGTGCCTTCATCGGGTAATTCTGACTTAATCTGTTTTATAATAGGAAAGAACGAGTCTTCATTGGTTTCTAGAGCTGGTTCTACCTTTATCAATACCATTTTGATTTCAGTTACATTCGGTTTGAAATTTGACATGTTAAGGGTATTAATAGATATTGAAACCTGAAAAGTGTTTCAGAAAATATTTTATAAATCATAAAATTTGTAATTATATATATAAGAACTTCTATAATATTGTTATGTGCAAGGAGAGTTACGCACTTAGGATTGGAAGAAAACACCGGTATCTTTTCAACAAAACGCTTTTATTGTCTTACACAGCCATACGTGATTCTTTCCTGCAGGGTTGCCCCTTCACTTCACACACACTAACACTGTCCCGACGATGAGTAGTTTACTCACAATACCGTCGCCGAATACTACATAGACCACATATTGCTACTGCGGAGCTCACCTCCTTATTAACCGCACGCAGCTCGCTTCTTCGATCTCCTCCTTGACTGAACTTTCCACTAAACTCGTCACTGTCTTCTACTAAACTTCTCTTCGAACTCTCTCGTATCACAGCACTTTCGCTTCTCTGTCTTCAACTGAACTCCCTGTAGGCGCTCCTTACGCTGCTGATATACCCTAGAGAATCTTCTGGAACCCATCATTTCGATCTTCTTTTCGTTGTTCTTTTATTTGCAGTCTATCCCTTTCTAAATAGATGTTTAGAAAGACAAAGAAAAACAATGAGTTAAGGGTGCTGTTTGTTAAACAGTGTCTTATGTCAGTTGCTTAAGTCCCCAGGAGCTGAAACCGCCCTGGCTGATCAACACTGGTTGGCACCAGCATGAGCAAACAATTATAAGACGAACCGTAAAAACTACCCCTTGTAGGAACAAGGAACTCATAAGGAAAAGCCAATTTTTTTAAAATAAAATAAACTTAAATATTTTTTATCTCGAGTTTTTGAAATTTATCTATCACCATTTTTATTTCAGAATATGTGTTTTACAAACCTTTCTACTCATGAATCTTTTCAAATTTTTTGCAGTGGTGGAACATTGTCAAAGAAAATATAAACTGTTTTTTTTCATTACCTTATGTTCTATCAAACTGAAATTCTTTTGAATTTTAACCTTTACTTTATATATCAAATAATAACTATACTGTGCCCTATAACTAAACCGCACACAGATGGAAAACCGTGTGGAGGACAACAATACACGAGATGGGATGAGGATTTGAAAGACACAGCAGACATTGTGGTCCAGAAACTGTAAAGACAGGGAGGGAAGGTTTCCAATAGCTTGAAAGAGGTCTCTGTCAAAGGACAATCTGGCAAGGAGGTATAGTTGGATACCAATCAATGTATTGAGTGATACTCTGGAGCATTTTTTCAACAATTCTTATTTTATACTTGGGAGTGAACATTTCTCCATAACACTATCTTAATATATTTAGTAATGCTACATTAGATTTTTTAGGCTATAATTAAAGCCACTTAAAAAAGCTATACAACTTTTTAGGACCTGAAACAAAATTTAAATAATTAATACGAACCTTTAGTACCTAATTCTCTAAAAGTACGGGTTACGTTATCATCCAGTATACGTAACTTTGCTTCAGTATTTAGCATCCACAACATAACATCTTTCACACTTATTAATCTAGTTTATGTAATTGGTCTATAAAGTTCATTTTATTTTTATAGATAGCTAATATGACTTATTTTTAAGAAATTAAAAGTAGGTATCATTAGCACAACATTGTGTGATTGTGTTATTTATTGATTGACATGTTAAGAAGTAGAATAGAAAAGTACACAGATAAATAGCTATTTTATCGAACTGTATCCATCCACAAACTAAAGAGAACCATTCACTATTCTTCAGTGGCCCGAGTTGCAGGATGAAGAGGTATACTGCTCTTTTTTGTCTGAGGCAATGCATTTGGCAACAACATTCATAAACCTGCATTCCGCAGCGGATTGCCATGCTAGATAGTGAATGGGCCTCTTCAAGGCCTTTTCTTTTGTTAATTTTAACAGTTTTAAGTGCGTGCGGTCTTAGCGGGAACTTGAAAGACGATGAATTGCTGTGCGGTTTTATTTTCTAAAAATGTGTATAATTACTCTAAAATGAACAATAGTTGTAGGATATTGATAGTTTTTGAGTAGCAATTATGTGTTTTTGTGAGATATGTAAATTGTATAGCCAAATGTGGCCTTTCGAGTTTTCACAAGAACTCCCTTGGATGGCGTCGATTGTAGTCTACAACACAACTGTGCGTGGCTTTAAGGACTGGTTGCCAAGCCATAAACATTATTTTAAGACTATAGTTTGTATTAAGATTGTTCAAATAAATACCGATATGAAATACTCTTGTATATGACTTAGTAGGTAATTTTTACTAGCATATATAATAATTTGCAATTTAACATATTTTTGTAGATTATACTAGGCTTCATTGGCAAATCTCTCATTTAGAGTTTGGTAAAAATGATATCAAATACAGTCGCTCATTCTTTGAACATCCAGGCATGTCGGTTTACTCAGAACTATTCTTATAAAGTTGTTCAAGGCCGCACTCAGTACTTTCAATTTAAATTTGACATAATTTTCTTAGCCCATTTTATTTTTATTAACTTTATTAAAGGTAAGTAATTCTATACGTAACTCTGTGCGCGAAGGTTAATTTAGGATTTTCACATTTCTTCTAGATTTTTTATTTTATTACATGTTATCACGATGGAAAGCGGTTACCGTCGCGTATGGACATTCGTAACACCAAAGATGCTGCCGCTATGTACAGGGAGACTGGAACCTGGTCAATAATGCCAGAACACAACTCGAGATTGTTATGGCGGCATACTCTGGACCAGGGGTGGTAGCCAAATAGTCCGGCAAATACTTTATCACCACCTGGCTGAGGGTTGTTTAGTCGCCTCTTACGACATGCCGCCCCCGGCCGCAGGAAATTGTATTCTTTCTCCGTTTCTGCACGGAAAAATAAAACAAAGGTAGAACAAACATCTATTTAATCATTGTATGCTAAAATTATGTTAAAACTAGATATATTCAGTTTTGCGGACCAAATAAATAAACTTCAATTATACCAAATCCCACAGTCCTCAGTGTGCGTCATACGCTTAAAACGGAGTACAAGACTTCTCGTCAGGTATTACCAAAACAGACTTCCTTACCGATTTTGGTAATGGCGACCCCTCAAATGTAGTTATTGCGCCGCCTGTGGCTCGCCAGGCCGAATTTGTTTTTGAACTCTCGATCATATATTACACAATGCAGTTGGCCAACGGCGTTATACGTCTTGTGCGCAGCTCTTCGCTCATATAATATAGTATTTCGTTCTACGCTGATGATGGTGGGCCTAGGATACCCACCCAGGCGCCGCTACGCGCATCTTCTTCCCCCTTAGTTACCGTCACAGGGGGCCGCTGTCATGAGGGTGACAGCGGACTTCCCCCCCTGCTGTACAAAGTGGGTCACTCTGCTCCCCGATGTGGCCTAGTTACAGAGCATAGGGGCGTCACGGTGCAGTTACTCTGTACGAGATCGCATGACGCCACGTAAAAGCGCTATAAATGGTGCGCAGGTTTAGGTTTAGTGGGTAGTTTGGCGGCCGATTCTCGCGACAGCTTCGCTTTAGAAGCAAGCGTGGAGAACCGGTCGCTGAGAGTCCCACACACCCTCGATGCAGGCCTTATGCCTGCATCAGACCCTTCCCCCGAAGGATCCGAGGATGGTGTCCAAAAACATTCCCCCTGCGTTATAAAAAAAAAAAGGATACCCAGGTCGATGTAGGTGTCGAAGTTACAGACTGTCAGTAGTGAAAACTTGTGATAAATCACTTTTACATAACGAATGCGTCTGCACTCGACTACAACCAAAAACAGAAGACAGAAAAGGCAACAACAGTGTTGCAAGTTTAAAATAAAATTATTTTATGTTGGTGTTGCCAACACGTATCACTGAAGGACCCCTCCTTGGGGTGTTTCTTTTCGAATTTGGCGCTTCAGATCCTTGGCGTTTATTTTCGAAAGCCTTGACCTTTAAGATTATGGTTTGTCATATGGATTACCATATAGATACGATTTGGAATATACGGCTGGTGGATTCTCAAATAATACAAATCTTTAGTAGCTTTGTCTTGAATAACGACCAAGTCCCGAATTCATCAAAAACGATACAAGACACATTTGTTACAGCAACAGTGGACACTGCTTACGCTACTACTCTTGTAGTCTATGGGAATAATGTCTATAATATTATATAATTCTTAAAATGCCATGTCTGTACATAGAAGATATTTAAAAAAAACAACTGGAATAGACTATATAAACGCTGGAGAACACGATGCATTTTTTTTTTTATAGATTTCTTTATGTTTCGTCGAGATTCACGTCAACTACTGATAAACTCTGCGCTACTTTTTATCCCGGGAATTTTTCTGGGAACGATTTAAAGTGGAGAGATTTAAAAAAACGAATTCCAATGTCATTTTTTACTGATCGATAGCAAATTTAATGTATTTAAATGTGTGATATTTTTAATCCGGGAGTGGATTGAAGTTGTCGGGGTGCATAAAAATTAGATTATTCCGACACAGTTCCCACTAAAACGGTAGCTTACATTCACTTTTTTAATGTTGCGATACTTTGTGTCCCAGGTATCCCTCGGGAATTTCAAGTCAAGCGTGGACGAAGTCGCGTGCATATTCTTGTATTTGATAACATTTTTAATAAATTACAGAAACGGACTTAACTCATCTAATAGACTGAGATCCCAGTCACCCCAGACTTACGTGATTTTAGAAAAAATGTTTTTTTTCGGATCCTAAGTTTATGCTTAGAAAGGAATGGATACTCGCTAAGCTGAAAGCATTAGAGCACTATTCAAGCGTATAAAGTACAAGAGAGTACAGACTTAAATAATGCTCTCGCGTTTACTCATGCAGCGCAACTCTTTAACGAGTCTGGGAGGATGTTTGGCCCGGCATATTTGTCTGGCTTATTGGAAAATTATTTTAAAATATTATAGTTGATAATATATATAAAATTCAGCTTTCCTAAAATGACATAAGTCCCCACATTTTCTTTTAAAGTGTCTGTTAAAAGTTATGGCCCACAGGAAGTGTCTGACAACTATATATCTTTGTTTATAACAATATCATATGACGTTACTTTGACGTAAGGTAGCGTGGTTTTTTCCTCCTTTGATACCTGCTGCCTGAAAACGGCCCCGCTTTCAGCTTAGCGAGTATCCATTCCTTTCTAAGTTTATGTTAAACAACCGATCCTAAAAATTTCATCTTTCCTAAAATCACGTAAGTTTGGCGTAACTGGGATCTTGAACTATATATAATTCCTCATTGTGAATTTCTTTTATTACGAAAAAATATATTTGACATAAAGCGAGACAAGAATACCTTGTGGCGCCATCTTCTGGTGTAGGAATTTATAAGCTTTCAAAGTCACGTGTTCACTGGCCTATAATAGTGTAACATCCTTCTTCCATGGCTGCGCATAAACGAACCCTTCTGTGAAACACTCATTAATAATACTAATACAAGATGACATTAAAAATCTATTTTTTACTTCTCAAAGCTTTACTAACAATATCTCACACGTTTCTGTCCACTGGAAACTTTTACATCCCTCAGTCACATAATTAAAATATTTGTTTTCGCGATTTGACTATATTGCATAGCCGCATATAGGACACTCCTTCCTACGTTTTTATCCATGCAGAAACAGAGGAAGAATAAAAATTCCTGCAGCCGAGCGGCCTGTCGTAATAGACGATAAAACAACCCATAACCCATGTGATAGGGCACTTGTCTACCTGGATGGCTTCCACCCCTGGTCTAGAGCATGCCTCCATAATACCTTTAATTGTGTTCCGGCATTAGTGGCCAGGTTCCAGCCCCATCTACGAGTCCAGCAGCACATTGGTAGCACCTTTAGTGTTGCAAATGTTTATAGGCGATGGTAACTACTTTCTATCACAGTTGGGCCGTGAGCCTGTACTCCAACAATAAAAAATAAAATAAAAACCAAGTTTATCAATATTGATCCAGGTGTTTTTGAGAAATAAGTTCAACTAACTCCGATGGCTCAGCGATCCAAAATTAGTCTTGCCCACCCGCGTGCGGTTTCTTGCTAGTTATAGCCTTAAAGCTCACACAGTTCAGCCCCGAATCTGTCCCTCTACCGGTACTTGGGGCTCTCATCACGCATCGATTCTCCCCCATCTGACCAACCCAAATAGGTCCTCATCACGCTTCGATCCTCCCCCATCCGACCGTCTCAAATAGGCCCTCATCACGCTTCGATCATCCCCCATCCGACCATCTCAAATAGGCCCTCATCACGCTTCGATCATCCCCCATCCGACCATCTCAAATAGGCCCTCATCACGCTTCGATCATCCCCCATCCGACCGTCTCAAATAGGCCCTCATCACGCTTCGATCTTCCCCACCCGACCAACTCAAATAGACCCTCATCACGCTTCGATCCTTCCCCATCCGACCAACCCAAATAGGCCCTCACCACGCTTCGATCGTCCCCCACCCGACCAACCCAAATAGGCCCTCATCACGCTTCGATCCTCCCCAATCTGACCGTCTCAAATAGGCCGTCATCACTCTTCGATTCTCCCCCATCCGATCAACCCAAATAGGCCTTCATCACGCTTTGATCCTCTCCCATCCGACCGACCCAAATAGACCCCTCATCACGCTTCGATCCTCATCGGCATTTGGGGTGCAAACTCTGGGTTCGTGGGGTCCTAACGCTCTAAAGGTCTTCCGTGATGTCGCCAAACGTTTAATAGACGTCACACGCGACCAGAAGTCTGGCGTCTATTTAGCTCAGAGATTAAGCGTTTCTATACAACGTGGCAACGCCGCCATCCTTCTGGGAACGGTCCTGGCAAGTGACATTGGTTTGGGACCAATAACTTATCTTTTGGTATTTTCCCCTTTTTCATTAAATAGTTTATAGATTATATTTATTGTAATTTTCTGTATTTTTCATCAATAAAATGTACTTAATAACCAAACAGATAAGCGTGTATTTTCAAAATCGCAAACTTCGCATTAATATGCTTTCTCCTTAGAGTGCATACTACGAATGTGTCTATTTAGGGTGCTCTTTGTAACACATTTATATTGACACATATGACAAGAGAAGTTCTTATCCTTTGTGTGTTTAAACTTTATATGGGTATTTAAACCACCTTTATCTGAACATTTATAATCACATAGATCACATGTGTATGGCTTTTCTCCAGTGTGTTTACGAAGATGTATATTTAAGTTGCTCCTTGTAACAGATTTGTATGGACATATATGACATGAGAAGTTCTTTTCCCCTGTGTGTTTAAACATTATGTGGTTTCTTAAATTACGTTTGTTGGGAAATTTACTATCACATAGATCACATGTGTATGGCTTGTCTCCTGTGTGATTACGAAGATGTATATTTAAGGAGTTTTTTGTAACACATTTGTACTGACACATATGACATGAGAAGTTCTTTTCCTTTGTGTGTTTATACATCATATGGCTTCGTAATTGACTTTGTCGTAAAAATCTATTCTCACATAAACTACATGTATATGGTTTCTCACCGGTGTGTTTACGAAGGTGTACATTTAAGTTGTTTTTTGTGACACATTTATACTGACATATATGACATGAGAAGTTCTTTTCCTCTGTGTGTTTATATTCTATATGGATATTCAACATATTTTTTCTTGAAAATTTCTTATCACATATGTATGGCTTTTCTCCAATGTCTGTATGTAGATGTTTATTAAAATTGATCTTATTAACACATTTGTATTCACATAGTAAGGTGTTTTCTTTAGAGTGTTTATGTGTTATATGCCTTCTTAAATTACTTTTGTTTGAAAATCTATTACCACATAAATCGCAAGTACATGGTTTATCGCCAGTGTGTTTACGAATATGTCTACTTAAGGCGCCCTTTGTGACACATATGTATTGACACATATGACATGAGAAGTTCTTTTCCTTTGTGTGTTTATACATTACATGTCGTTTTAATTGACTTTGATCTGAAAATCTAATATCACATAAATCACATGTGTGTGGCTTTTCTCCATTGTGTCTACGAAGATGAGCATTTAATGCAGACTTTGAAACAGATTTGTAATGACACATATGACATGAGAAGTTCTTTTCCTTTGAGTGTATATGCATAATATGCCTTCTTAATTGACCTTTTTGTGAAAAACTATTATCACATAAATCACATGAATATGGTTTCTCTCCAGTGTGTTTACGAAGGTGTACAATCAAAGAGTATTTTGTAACACATTTGTACTGACACATATGACACAAAAAGTTCTTTTCCTTGGTGTGTTTATACATTATATGGCTTCTTAATTGACTCTGTTGTGAAAATTTATTATCACATAGATCACATGTATATGGTTTCTCCCCAGTGTGTTTACGAAGGTGTATATTTAAGGAGTTTTTTGTAACACATTTGTACTGACAAATATGACATGAGAAGTTTTTTTCTGTTTTGTGTTTATATTTTATATGCACATTTAATTCATTTTTTCGTAAAAACTTTTTATCGCATAATTCACATGCATATGACTTATCTCCAGTGTGTTTAAGAAGGTGCTTGTTTAAGCCCCTTTTTGTGACACATTTGTACTGACACATATAACATGCGAAGTTCTTTTCCTTTGTGTGTTTATACTTAATATGCTCAGCTAAGTGATTTTTTTGCAAACACTTATATTCACACAGATCACATTCATACAATTGTTTATGAATACTCATATTTAAGGTTTTTCTCGTAATACATTGGTTCTGATATGTACGACATGTGAACCCTTTTCCTGATCTCTTAACTAATGAAGTATTTGAAGCAAGCGCATCGATACTACTCGTAAGGCCTTGCTCAAAGGTTTCATTTTCATCATTACTATAACAAACTTTAGAAGTAAGTGTCTTATAGTCTTGTACAAAGATATTGATGGCTTGAGCCTTATCTTTTTGTACAATATTTACTTCTGGTGAAATCTTATTCACTTCATAGGAGTTAACTGTTGATTTTATGATTTGTTTGCTCTTAGAATTGTCCACATTGAAGTCTGCAGTAAAATTCTTAGAAAAACTTACATCTGTTGTCTCTTCGAGTTTAATTCGCTTCACTTTTTCCGGTATTTCGTTTAATGTGCGGTATTTCGGTGGTGCTTCTAAAATAAATTGATTGAATTTTTATTTTTAACCTTTACTACGGTAGTAACTTAAACAACCAGCTTTAATTAAAACCAGAATTTAAAATTAGAATGTTGATGAAATTTAACAATCTTACCGGTATCAATCTCGTCTAAAATAATTTGAACTGATCTTTCTTTTATCGTTTTCAGAGGCTTTTCGTCGTCCAAAGGTGTCCCTGGTTCAATCTCAGCGATGTCTACACTCTCCTCCCGACTTGAATCTGAACACTCTGTGAAAATGTAATTATGTCGACTATGTCGTTTTATTTGTGATTTTATTCCAGAGACATGCATTATTTGAAATACATGTATTTGAAATATAAAATACCTAATTTTTAAATTAAACTATTTCTAAATTATTAAATTAATTACCTTCTTTGACAACAATTTCTTCTTTCAACTCCTTATCATTTACGGAAAGAACAGTCTCTGGCGTGATTTCATCATTACTTAATTTGTTACCTTCAGTAAAATTTATTTCTAAGTCACGACTTGGTTCGTTCCTATCTGTAAATGTGCCTTCATCTGGTTCTGCTTTGATCTTTCGTATAAAAGGAAACAACGAATTCTCATTGGTTTCTAGAGCTGATCCTACATTTGTGAATACTGTTTTGCTTTCAGTTAGATTCGGTTTGAAATTTGACATATGTAAGGTGTTTAATGATTCACTAGAGACCTGGAAAGTGTTTCAGTAAACATTTTATGAAGAATTAAAATCGTTATAATACATAAGAATTCTATAATATAATAAATCTGTTTGAAGTGTCCAATACGTGCAAGGAATTTAAAAAAAAACATTTAATTTTTGTGTTTCATTTTTAAGGTTGTTAAATAATTAATTAACCTCCCAACCAAGTTAAATAATTGATAATGATCCAGACTTAGTCCTTGCAAAAGAAAATCCTCATAAAACTAAAGGAGCTCAAATGGATTAGAAAGAGTTGTGTTAGAAGTAAAAGTCAAAAACAAAAAAAATTATGACATTAAATGAACCAAAAAGTTTAGAGAGGCAAGAAAACAATTATACACCTAAAATGGACAACCTGAAAAGACAAAAGATGAATATATGAATGAAAAATAAAATGGTACATAATGAAAAGAAAGAGATACAGAGGTCATCAAGGCCTAAGATAAGGCCTAAGAATACATAATAGAAAAATGACCATTATAAACTCCTGAAACCCAAAAAAGAAAAGGATAGGCATCTTTTGTGGAGGCCTATGTGTAGGACACGCTGCCAAATAAACTAATAATATAATTTGCAACACTAACAATGAACTTTTCCTCAACCCTAATCTTTAATTAATGCTAAATAGGGGCTTATTACAGTAGAACCTCTTTAAGTCGAACTTGAAGGGAGACACCAAAAAATTCGAGTTACAGAGTTTTCGACTTATAGAGGATTTCGACTTAAGCGAATTTCGTAAGGAAGCAAACACTCAACTTGTAGAGGTTTAGATTTATTCAAATAAATAAAGTTGTAAAGGTTATACAATCAAATATTGCTATGTTCTAGATACAGAGGTCTAATTTATTTTTTCGAGTTATAGAGGGAAAATATGTACTGAATTTGTTTATAGGGAGTCACTAATTATTTCGACTTATAGAGGGTTCAGATTTCAAGCAAGGGAGGTTTTGGGGTTTGAGGAGAAGGGAACAGAATTTTGGTTCGAGTTGGGGAGGTTTTCGACTTATCGAGGTTCGATGTAAAGACATTCTACTGTATACATATATATTTACTAGCTATAGGTTCCCAGCATGCCTTGCAATGCCATATAAAGTAAAAATTTGTTTGGTTGTATATTCTGTTTCTTTTTTTGGGACAGAATCCATCGCAGGCATCCTGAGAAAACTATAACAAAGTTTCATCACAATCTGTTTTAGGAACACATAGAGACTAGTGTACAAACATTTATTTATATTTATATACATAGATTTCCAGTATGCGCAGTTGAACTGTCCCACCTGATTGCCCCTACACCATATTGGAAATGAGACTATCACCCCAAACACTTTGTTTATGTGTCAAAGTTATATTAAAAAGTAAAAAGCATCCCATGAGAAATGGTAGTGATGCGTTCGGTAACTTTAGTTTGAGGTTCTCACATGTCTGCCCTTTTGCTCCCTGTGCTGTGCCTTGACAAGTTAAAACTCTGCATGCTGAATACTGTGCTAAATTGTAATATAACTGTGATAATTAAAGATAATATGAGTATATCCACTGACGTTTCATTTAATCTTACACACCATTCCATTGATAGGGGATATATCACCAGTGGCCTAGCTTGATTTAAACAGGACCTGTATCAAAATGTGTTGGGGGGGCCCCAAAAAAAGAAATATAATATTCGAATTAAATTAAAATAATTATATATGATTATAAGTTACTATTTATACCTAAAGCTCCTAGGAGTTAAGTTAGACAAACAATTCAAAACAAAGATACATTTTTCTTGCCTTTTTTTCGGAAAACTTATTCATCAAATTAACCATAGCTGAAGACGATTTCAGCTTTTGTAGATTCTGCCTCCATCGACAATAGTGACAAATCTGATAGCCGTTCCTATTGGCCGAGCAGTTATTTTCAAAACTTTTAATCATCTTTAAAAGATTGTAGATAACATTTCCGGAATTTTCGGGGCCCCTACAGCCTGGGGGCCCGTATCATTGATACGACCGATACAGTGGTAGCTACGATCCTGTATATCACCAATACTACAAAACATTTTTCTTCCACATTCCCTCTGTTTCAAAACGATATATAATTTTGATACGTTTGGGTTTAATTTTTATCTTACAAGTAAACTGCACATAAATTGCGCCAAAGCCCTTTTCTCAACCACGAATCACACGCCAAGGAATGGGGATGGTACTTACCAGACGCCGTCGTGCGTGGAGTATCGGCTAGGCCTAGCACTTGCAAATCACAGGATTTTGTGGTATTGATTAACTAATTCAATGTTTCTGTGTGATATTAAGTTCGTTTTTATTATTAGGTATTCATTTTGGTTTCTGGGAAAGGCACACGTTGCAATGGTCGACTCACTACTGCTCCTATTTTAACCGCTCAACGCCATCTAGCGTTGGCTTTCCCAAGCCCCTCTATCCGCGACGATGAAATCGAGACAAGAAAAAGGTGCGCATTTTAAATGAATACATTAAACGAACGATGAAGTTGGTACATCCTCTGTACGGACGCTGAGGAAAGCAGATGTAAATAGATATTATCTCGGTGAGCGTGCTCCATTTTGAACCACATCATCTTTAATAATAAGTGTGATCATGAATCAAATGTGAACCTATTTACCATAAAAAACAAGAATACTTACATTAACCATACCCAAGACCGTATGTCTTGCCTCCAAAAATTGTTCTTTAAATTTTATTGATTTCATAAATGCCACATAACATGTCCAACAGATGTATTCATACAAATATCTATCATGGTCCTGAAATTGTTAAAAATAATATTTACTTAAGTTTTCGCTACTTATATACACAATAAAACCATGTTTTAATGGTTTTAAGTGCTGTAATTTAGCCGACATTTCCGGTACTTTCCAGTAGCCGTGATCATGGTAGACAAAGAAAAGTGCTGATGAGTATTGTTAAAGTTTTTATTTAGCCCACTGCCCACTTGTTCATTTTAATTATTTACTTTTAATTTTGTTCATGGTTATTATTTCCTCTACAGCCTAATCTAATTTAGCATTGCTTCGCAACATGTAGTGGCTTACCGAGAAGAAGCGGCGCAAGAAACTCTTCAGCAAACATGCCCATCTCTAATAATTTTATATAATATTAAAATGGTTGGGAGGTAAAAAATTTAATCAATTTGGTTTGTGTTCCAGTAGAAGCAGAAAGAGGTAAGTGTCTTGAGGTCTGGCAGTTGGTTTCTGCTAATATTGGGTCTTAATAGTTTTGATGATCGGATCCCAAACAGGTGGTAGTTGCCAACCATCTTCTCTATTGATATTTGGGTGTGTTTTTTATTTCAATAGTCTCACACATCATTCTAGGTATAAAATAATTCCTATTTGTGAGGATTTGTGGTTTATCGAATCTGATGTATAGGTTGGGTTTATCCAGTGTGTGTACACTGATCAGACTTTGTAGACCTTGTGTGTTTCATGTCAGCACTGTGTTCTTTTAGCCATGATTTTATGCTTGTCTTTGTTTGCCCAATGTATTATAATCCACACTCACAATTGGGCTTGAGGTGTATATAACTAACGAAATTAAACTTAGAACTAATTTAATAAACTAAATAAACAAAAAACACTATAAAATGAGAGAGAGAGAGAGAGAGAGACAACACTTTATTGCACACCAAAATATACAATTACAAAAACAGACCATATTTACAATATATTCTAGGCAATACAAGAGGCAGCCTTATCTCTCTAAGCGATCTCTTCCAGGCAACCTAAATGAAAGAAATTTGAATCAGGCGATATAGGTGGTGCAGGAAAAAGGCAATAGATACATAAATACTCAAATAAGTTTAAGAAATAAATATACAAATACATAAATAGTCAAATATATACAATAATACATAAGTTATTATAATAAATGTATTAGCATGATTATATTCCGTTAATCAGACGTAACTATTTGTGGACAAATAGTGTTTTTAGAGCAAATTTCTAAATGTTGGTAAGGATTTGGCCTCTCTGACAGTAAGAGGCAGCATATTCCAAAGATTGATAGCCGACAGAAAATTAATAGAAACATTTCATTTATTACTTACTTATAGTATTCGAAATAAGCATGATAGTCTTTTTTAACTCAAAGAGTCTATTAAGAGGTCTAAAATTTTGAATTAAGACAATTTTCACTATATTTCAGATGATAAATACCTATTATTGATAAGTATATGGACACAAATCCTAAAGATTTCATGAATAAATTAAGATTAATAAAAAATACTACCTGTCTTTGGAATATTATACTTAAATTCATTTATAAATATTTATATATTCTGTAGATATGTATTTGTATGGTCTGTATATTAAGTATATATCTATGTAATATATAAAATATCTACATATATATATATATATATCATTAATGTATTTATTATTAAAATGTAAATAGTTCATACTATATGTTACGTATACCACCATCACTATTATCATCTCAATTCATTCCTGGGGTTGTCTGGAAGAGATCGCTTTTTAGCGATAAGACCGCCCTTTGTACACAACTAGATATAATTTTAGTCTTTAAGTTCATTTTTGTATTGTTGTATAATAAAGTGTTATCTATCTATCTATCTATTAATTTTCACACTCAAGGAGCCCATGCCATCTTGTTCAATGTATAGTAGAGAAAGATAAATTTCTTTTGTTTTTGTTGGCACTATTGCTTGGTCACACACCAACAAAAACCTTGAACATGTGTTTGGGTACACCACTTTATAGAAAGGTGATAAATTGAAATTAGCAGCAATGCTTAAAGTTGGGTTACTTGAAATAGTACCCTGGGCATCTATTTGATGAAATGGGACTTGGTGCTGGGCTTCAGTCACTATTTCATAGAAGTACTTCTTTAAGGACCATGGACGCCAGGAGGACCACACATGTAAGGCATGTGTATGCTACATAAAATTATGCACACAAGTTTTAAAAAAATATTCATTTCTCACTTTGATAGATCTATAGATACATGAAGTTTAAGTAGCAGAGTGGTGGATTTGGGATTGGGGATGCATATTTACCCCTACTTCAACCCTTATAGTCCAGAGATCTTGAAATATTATTTTTTAATAAACATAACCACAATTATTTTTTTCACCAATATTGCAATTATATCATGGGGCCAAAGTTAAAAATTAAGAATAATCATAGCAGAGCACATTTGCATATATTTCAAGAATAATCATGAAAATATTCAAATTGGGGACCAATAAAGACAAAATTTTAAATCATGTATGTAAAATAAATAGTAAATGGTTACCAGAAGGTTCTTGGCTTCGCTCACTCAGCTTGTGCGCTTTGGTCTGAAGCCAATCCAACCTAAATCACTGTTCTAGGCACTGGTAGCGACCTTTCATCACCCATCACAATAATATTAGTGAAAAAATATGTGAGATCATGTTTACCAAAAATTAATATTTCAAGAGCTCCGAACCACAGTAGTTGCAGAAAGTGGGTAAGTATACCTACCTATAACCCACTTCACTCATCCACTACTTAAAATTTGTGTACTGGACATCTGATTAGCAGCCCTCGCTTTTATTAATATAGGCTACCTCATATACTTTTAGTCTTATACATAGAAAGTTAGAATAAGTTTGGACTGTGCTTTGATACGGAGTGGCATGAATTAAGGGTAATTTGAGTTTAGGGGTAACATACGCCTTATATATAAACACTAGACCTGTCATTTGGGTTAGGCAACAAGTTTTTAGCATTCACAAACAAGTTTTGAATGAATAATGGGGAAAGCAGACTGGCGCCATTGTCGAAATATAATGAAGCGGGTGCGGTATAGATATACGGCACATTTATTTATTATTTGAGATATAAAATTAACTTTGGGTGGTTATAAAAAAATAACCACGAAGTCTAAGGCGGGCGTTCCGCTTCACTTTGCACCTACCTAAAAAAGTTCGGATCTGTTCATGATAAATAAATGTGCCGTATATCCATACCCTACCCCTAGTGAATACTTCTTTAAGTATAAAGAACTTACTCTATCTAACTCTCTATGAATAAGACCCTTATTCTTTAGTCTGAGGCCTAAAAGTTATCTCAAAATATGTGTACTGTTTACGACTCTTATCAAATAGATTAGGCTTTTAAGATTATTCAATAAGGTATTACACCTTCTACACCACATAAAAGAAAATTCATATAATACGAACCTTCAGTCCTAACAATTCTCTTATAGCACGGCTTTCATTCTCATCTAGTATGCGTAATTTCACTTCAGTATTTAAGCATCCACAACAAAACATCGTTCAGATTTATTTAATCTAGTTTAAGTAGTTTATAAAGTTAATTTTATTTTATATATGTCCTTCTTAGCTTATCATACCTAATTTCAAAAAGTAGAAATTTATTTGTCAATCGATAATAAGTAATTATTATTTATTTAGGTTTATGGCTTGGCAGCTAAGCTTTTAAGCCAGATCTTAGATTATAATGTAGTTTCTTCATTTTCTTATGCCAATATATAGCACAGCTGAACTGAAGGTTATCAGATGGTGCTATTCAACGGAGTTCTTGTGACAACTCAAAAGGCCACATTTAACTATACAATCCACATTTCTCACAAAACACATAATGATAATTATGTGTGTGATCAAAAACTAACAATATCCTACAACTGTTGTTCATTTTAGAGTAATTTTAGACATTTTTAGCAAATAAAACTGAACAGCACAACATGTCCTTTCAGTTCCCGCCAAAAACTCCAATATTTTTTTTAAGTTTATGGCTTGGTGATAAATAATTATCGATTGACAAAACCACAGACAGTCACAGACTACATAACACAGATTACTAATGTTACAATAATGTAAAGGAGAATAACTTAGAGTTAGCTACGTTCCACATGAGGCTCACAACGACCGCGATTTTTCCTGTTCCAGTTACTTGCGGGCGTTAGAAATTACAATCGTATACTCAAGTGGAACAGATTATTCGACCCACCTGTTGATATGGGTCGCTGTAATCCCATCGCTGCTTGAGCGATAATTATGACGTCATTGGTTACGTTTTCGCGGTGACCAAATCGATCGTGATTGCTATGTGGACAACTGAAAGAGCACTTTGGACGTTGTGAGCTATAGAAGGAACACGCCCTCTATCTGACTAGCAATCCATAAACTAGAGGCCTATTCACAAACCTGCATAGCAGTTCTGCAAATGGCGGAGCTTGCAAGTTTTAACAAGCATTCTGCTGATATGCCGAACGCAATGCAGGCTGTAGCAACATTCACAATCCTTTCATTACAAGGAGGACTGCCATGCAGAATAGTGATTGGGTGTATTAATGCACATTAATAATTAACTAGTGAAGCACATTTCACTGATCATCGGTTAAATGACATCGATATAAAGTTAACGACTTTTCACTCTAGTGACAGGAATAAGAAAAAAGCCATTAATTTTCACAATAGACAAACCGTTAAAGCGGCATCTAGTTTAAAATGGCAAAATATTTTGAAATCTAAGCTACATTAATTTGCTTAATTTATTTATAACGCCGTGACGTAACTTTGAGAGTGTAACGTTTTATTTCGTTTCACAGTTCAAATACTCTCTGGCAGCTTAGTTGTTCCACTGACAGACTGCACTACAGTTATAAAATCGTTCCTTCTAAAACTAACGGGCGGTGATTTTTCACCGGTGAAATAGAAGTGACAAAATGAAAAAAATGACGGCTTCTGTAGGTCAGCGGGCTAAGCTTTGCCGGTCTAGCTCATTGCAGTGCAGAGGTTCTGGGATCGATTCCCGATGTGGTAAATTCCAGACTCTAATTTTCTCCGTTATAATGGTTTAGGTGTCTGTGATCAGCTGCAGAGTAGTCCGTTGTATCTTACCCATAACAAAAGCGTAATTTGCTCAATTTGGGGACATACAATGTGTGTCAGTCTGCCGATTATTTTATTATTAATTTAAACCTATTGAATGTCTTTACATAGAGTTCGCGCCAGCGCCACTAAAGAAGTCCCACAGATTCAGCGCTTCCTTCACCATACTTATTCCTGCCAGAATAATTATTTGCTAATTCGTTCATCGATGTGGATAATTACTTAATTAATAAATACAAAATATTTCAAAACTAAATCTGTACATTTACATCTTGGCTACTTTACGAACAAAATTCTATCAAAAAGTGCAGCTCACAGAATACGTGGAGCTCACTTTCAGCTTCTTTATTTTCCAGAGGACTTCATTTGTGGTGCAAACTCAAGATAACTCTGTGATAGCATATCAGTTTTCTGTTGTTAATGGTATAAGTGCGTGAGGTCTTTGCGGAAATTTGGTGTGGACTTAGAGACGATGGTTATATCGAATTTCGATATATTTATGAAGAAAACTCCAAATAAAAATTATTATATCACCCGAATATATTACCTCAATTGACATTACATTTCACAATTATTTATATATTAAATCAAACGACCATAAAAACCTGCAGAGTTTGTACACTTGGAAAGCGATGAATTGCTTTGTAGTTTTATTTTTAATAAGGGGCCATCCACAAATCACAAGAATTTCATGATTTTTTGACCCTTCTCTCGTCCTTTTTTCAGCTGGTCATATTCGTGAGACGCTTTACACTACACACATTCCCTAGTGTGACATCACATATTTTGCAATATTACAGCAAGAAATTATTAAACTAAAACAGTAGTTTCATAATAAATTTTATTTCCATTTAAATTATTTTTTAATAATTCAGACACTGCTCATACAGATAGAGTTGGAAATATTTTGAAGTTTTTCGTTAATAGCTGAAATTTTGCGTTTTAAAGTGACGTCACGAAATTTAGAACACTTCCCAACCTTTTCACACTTCGTCGAAACCCTCACCACCACCTTTCCCACTTTCCCACGCCTATGACGTAATTTATTGATGGCATTTAATTGGCTAAAAGTGAACAATATAAGATAATGATAGTTTTTAACGAGGAATTGTTCAAATAAATACCGATATGAAAAACTTTCATGATGAAAATAGGTAATTTTACTAGCATTTCTACGAATTTACAATCTCTTTGCATATTAAGCTGGTCTTCACTTACAAATCTCTTTTTATTTACAAGTTTGGTAAAGATGGTCCCAAAAACAAACTCATTCTTTGGACATCCAAGCACTCGGTTTACCGAGTGACTCAAATTGCACATTTATTTGTCCTTGCACTCCTCATAATTATTCCTATAATGTTGTTCAGAACCACAGTTAGATAAAGACAAAAAAACAAAACGTGTCGGGACGCCCGAAAGAGTGATAACTTAAAGGAATCTAAGTTGAACTATCTAATATTGAAAATGTTTAACTTCAGAAAAGCTAAGTTGTTACTTAAATGGGCACCTTACCCCACAAACTACTATGGACTACGTATTCTTACCCATAGAAGACGGTGATCTAGGGTTAGTATTCTACTTATAGTCTTGAGGGGATATGGGTAGAATACAATACAAACAAGTTAAGTTTTCTTTTATTGTATTTGATTGATTATATGTAATTTTTTAATTTAATTGTAGTAAATAATGTTATTAAATTTGTAATTACTTAAATTTTATGTATATTACTATGATAATGTAAGGAAAGTTTATTTATTAATAAAATCTTTTATTGATTATAAAATATATTTTATTCTTAGTTACAATTCTTGAATATGTAAATTAGAATGTTGTGTATATACATTATTAGTATCATTATTTAATGTAATTACCGAAATACGGCTAGCGTGAGAGAGGAGGAACCTGCCTACCGCTGCCGTATGCGTGAGAGAAAGGGAAGCCAGACAAACTGGCACCGTAATGCATTACGTAACGAGGCGGTTTACCCTCCCATAAGGCGTTATCACTTCAAAATTAATGTTATATAATACAGAAATGGACATAGCAAAATTAAAATTATTGTAATGTTCGCAGCCCCTTTTACTTTCTATTAACTGACGTAAAACAGACAATTTCGGATTTGTACGTTTCTTCTAGTAAATAAGACAAAGCAAGAAAAGTATTAATAATAACTATAAGTATTAGTAATAAGTCGTGGAAGCGTAATGGCTAGCGCACGCGTCCGAAACTCAAAGGGCGCGCGTTCGATCCTGGCCGGAACGCATGCACCACTTAGGCAGTTTTCTGACCTAATGTGCATATTGTTACAATTACCACGTGCTAATAACGGTGAAGGAAAACATCGTGATGCAACCTGCACATCGAGATAACCGACGTGTCAAACCTGCCAAGCCGCCTTGGACAAGAGTGGCGGGTATACTGTCCGTTCCCCTATAGTGGGAGGCCCGAGCCCAGCAGTGGGACATTTATGGGCTGCTATTATTATTATTATATAAGAAAAGTATTTATTATGAAAATGAGAATGTATTCTAATACAAATGATATCAAGAGCTGTAAATTTAAATCAAAAATATGTAAATATAACGCAAAATTGTTATGCATTATATTCGTCATCCATGGTTTAATCTTGTATTAGTATAAACTTCATTAAAAAAATATGAATAATAATAATTATGAAGTAAAGATATGTTGCCGAGGAGTTTGTTGCGCAGGTTCGACTCGTAACAGTAACTAATATTGCTTTAGAAGCTGTGTTAGACTCATGACTTTCGAAAAGTAATCTGTACTATTCCATTCATTTTCATTTACAAACGCTTATAGTATTATAATACATGTGAAAAATAAGGAGTTAACATATATCAATTTATTTGTAATTTTTTAAAGGATGGTTAACACTATTCCACATGTTATTACAGTGAAAATTGTTTCATCGGTCACTTACCCAAAAAAAATTAAAATGTACGAAGATAATAACCTAAAGCTTAAAAAAAATTACAAATAATAAATAGGCACCAAACCATCGTCAGTTAACACGTTGGTTGGATGGCAGCACTTATGCGTGGACCAAAATACAGGCCAGCCTTTTGGTCGTGTGTGACATCTATCAACCATCCAAATAATATTTTTTCATGATTTAACTACATCGTTGCAGAGCCGTGCATTTAAGACACTCCTTTTCTTTCCTATCAATTTTCATCTATGGCTACGTTCCAGAAGGGAGTCACAACGTCCACGTTCACGACTGCGATTTTCCCCTTCCACTTGCTTGCGGTCGTTACAATCATAAACTAGTGGAACGGATTATGGGGCGTTGATGTCACTAAACAACGAAATACACAAATGTCATTGGTTGATTTGAAAATCGCGCCTTTTTCAATGTTAAGAGATAGAGAGAATTAACGCTCTGTGATCAACGCCCACTTCGTCCCACCACAATTCTAAATATATAGTGTATCACCTATGGACCCACCTCTTGACATGGGTCGTTGTGAGCGCTGCGTGATCGAAAATGATGATGTCATTAGTGACATTTTCAACACAACTATAACGACTGCGGTCGCCTTGTGGAACGGTAGATGGAGCCCTTTGGGCATTGTGACATACTGAAGGAACGCGTTGTTGTTGTTGTTACAGTTTGCCACAAAGGCAAGCAAAGGACTTGGTCCATACAGCCTTGTCAGTTGTATTCAATTCGTTATATTTTGAAGTTATCGTTATTAAAAAAGGCCTAAGCCAAGTCAAATGTGATTTTATCCATATCTCTTCTATTGTAATATGTTGTACTCTGTGTCCATTTCCATTTTTACAAGCGTCCTAAATCAAACCAGGTTTTGGCAAATATGGCCATGATATAAATATATAAATAGATAGATGTACAGATTAGAACACTGCTCTCTAACATGAAGGTTTAATTTCTGCCAAAATGGTTAGAGTTCTAAAAAGTATAAGGTTATGCAAAAATAAATTTGAAAAGAACAATTCAAAACATTCAGAGTTATAAAATGTTTGAGATTAAATGCCTTATTTAGTATTCCAAAGGCAAATGACTATAATTGTGATCATAGTCATTATTGTTCACACATACATATATGCAATTTATATTATTATAATCTGCTTAATTATGTATATCTATATTTTTTCTTCTTTAATTGTATGTAATTACGATTGAATTAGTTTTAATTTAGTTAAACGACCAAATATTATTTGATTTATCTTTTAATGTCTCCTTGGACACCGGGTTGCTTGGAAAAGATCGTGTAACGGATATAACGTTCAATGGTGCAAATGAGAAATGAAACAAATTTAACAAAGTCCTTAGGGTTTGAAAGTTAGCCGTTGAGTGCTTTGAGAGAATCGAATGTAAGGCACGTATAGCACGGTCGGTAGTCGCGGGTAAATGTCTTCGGATCAATCCCGAGTGAAATTCGTGCATTCGATTACTCTCCATGCATTCAATATATGCTTTTATTTATTAACAAAACAACCAAGTAAATACAGAATTATTTTATACATGTATATTTAAGTTATATTTTTATATTATCGATTATTTCTATTTAATTATCTAATTTATTTATTCTACAGGCAACACCGAGTGGGCCGTTCATACAACAAATTCGATCATGAACAGATCGCTTGAAGGGATAAGGCCACCCATTGTTCTAATGGAAATGTATTCATATTAAATTGTCGAGGTCTAAGTTATAGTGAACAAAAAGAGTTTTAATTCATTCATTAGTCGTGTCTATGGAGCCTTTCCCTGTCTTTGTATGGACACATGATTGGCCAATTTGTTTCAGACCGAGTCTGTAGCACAGAACACTAGTACTTTCTAACGAGAGGTCCGTAGAAAGTCTTAATCAAACACCTGTGCTGTCAGATATGAACAATATCTTATGTTCTTTGTGTGTTTTCATAGTATGTGACTTTAAGTTGGATAGATGTGAACATCTAAAATCGCAAATTTCGCATTTATATGGTTTCTCCCCAGTGTGTATACGATTGTGTGAATTTAACTGGTATTTGGTAACACATTTGTATTGACACACGGGACATGAGTAATTCTTTTCATTTGTATGTTTATACTTTATATGCATATTTAATTCATTTTTCCGTGAAAAATTATTATCACATAAATCACATCTAAATGGCTTTTCTCCAGTATGTTTACGAAGGTGTCTATTTAAATCCTCCTTTATAACACATTTGTACTGACACATATGACATGAGAAGTTCTTTTCCTTTACGTGTTTATACATCAGATGTCGTCCTAACTGACTTTTTTGTGAAAACCTATTATCACATAAATCACAAGTGTAAGGCTTTTCTCCAGTGTGTTTACGAAGGTGTAAATTTAAGTCTCTTTTTGTGACACATTTGTGCTGACACATATGACACGAGAAGTTCTTTTCCTTTGTGTGTTTATACATTATATGGCTTCTTAAATTACTTTTCTTTGCAAATCTACAATCACATAAACTACATGTGTATGGTTTTTCTCCAGTGTGCGTATGAAGGTGTTTATTTAAAGTGGCTTTATTAACACATTTGTACTGACACACATAACATGAGAAGTTCTTTTCGTTTATGTGTTTATACTTTATATGCTCAGCTAAATGACTTTTTTGCAAAAACTTATATTCACATAGATCACATTCATACAGTTTCTCCTCTATGTGTTTAGGAATACTCATATTCAACGTTTTTCCCGTAGCACATTGGTTCTGATATGTACGACACGTAAACCTCTTGTCTGATCTCTTTTTATTAAAACTGTTTAATTTGTTTCTTTTATCATTTCTAACTAATGAATTATTTGGAGCAACCTCATCGATACTATTCGGAAGGCATTGCTTGAAGGTTTCATTTTCAACATTACTATAACAAACTTTAGAAGTAAGTGTCTTATGGTCTTGTACAATGATATTAATGGCTTGAACATTATCCTTTTGTACAATATTTACTCTTGGTGAAATCTTATTCACTTCATAGGAGTTAACTGTTGGTTTTATGATTTGCTTGGTCTTAGAATTGTCTGCAGTAAAATGTTTAAAATAACTTACTTCTGTGCTTGTATCTTCGAGCTTAATTCGCTTCGCTTTTTCCGGTATTTCGTTTAATGTGCGTTCTCTCTGTGGTGCTCCTGAAATAGATGGAATAATTTTTTATTTTTAAGCTTTACAACAGTAGCAATTTAACCAACCAACTTTAATTAAAACCACAATTCAAAATTAGGATGATGATGAAAGTTTACAACCTTACCAGTATCAATCTCCTCCAAAATAATTTGAAATGGTCTTTCTTTTATCTTGTTCAGAGGCTTTTTGTTGTCCGAAGGTGTCCTTGGTTCAATATCAGCTATGTCTACACTCTCCTCCCGACTTGAATCTGAACACTCTGTGAAAATGTTTATGTATCGACTTTATTTGTGATTTTATTCCAGAGACATGCATTATTTGAAATACATGTATTTGAAATATAAAATACCTAATTTTTAAATTAAACTATTTCTAGATTATTAAATGAATTACCTTCTTTGACAACAATTTCTTCTTTTAACTCCTTATCAGTTACAGAAAGAACAGAGTCTGGCGTGATTTCCTCATTACTTAATTTGTTATCTTCAGTAAAATTTATTTCTAAATCACGACTTGATTCATTCATATATGTAAATGTGCTTTCATCTGGTACTTCTGACTTAATATCTCGTATAATAGGAAACAACGAATTCTCATTGGTTTCTAGAGCTGGTCCTCTATTTGTCAATACTACTTTGCTTTGAACTAGATTCGGTTTGAAATTTGACATGTTTAAGGTGTTAAGTGATTCTCTTGAAACCTGTAAAGTGTCTCAGAAACTATTTTACGAAGCATTAAAATCGTGATAATATATAAGAACTTCTATAATATAATAAATCTGTAGGTGTCCAATATGTGCTACGAATATAAAAAAATATTTTATTTTTATGTTTCATTTTAAGATTCCCAACCAATTTAAAAAATTAATAATGCTCCAGACTTAGTCCTTGTAAAAAAGAATCCTCATAAAACTAAAGATGCCAAAATGGAACAGGAAGAGTTGTGCTAGAAGTAAAAAAGTGGGTACAGAAAAAAACTTGGTGACATTAAACAAACTAAAAAGTTTAGAGACACAGAGAAAACAATTAAACACTTAAAATGGCCAACCTGAAGAGAGAAAAGATGAATAAATGAATGGAATTGTATGAAAAATAAAATGGTACACAACGAAAGGAAAGAGATGCAGCTGTCATCAATTCCTAAGATGAGAATGCAACATAGAAAAGATAGGAGGACCATTATGGACCTCTTGAAGCTCAAGAAGAGGATGGCCATCCTTTGAGGAGGCCTATGAGTAGGACACACCACCAAATAGAGTACTGATATAATTTGTAACACTAACAATGAATGTCAAGTTACTCCTAAATTCTAATTAATGCTGAATAGCTTATTTTATTTATTTACTAATTGTAGGTACCCAGCATGCGTCACAATGCCATATAAAGCAAAAAATTGTTTTGATATATTGCTTTATTTTGGGACCAGAATCCATAGCAGCCATCCTCAAAACACTACCAGTTTCATCACAATCTGATCAATGGTTTAGGAATGCATAAAGAACCAGTGTACAAACATTTATTTATATTTATATACATAGATTTCGAGAATGAAAGAATAGTGGATCTATCACCAATACAAACAAAACATTTTGCTTCCACATTCCCTCTGTGTAGACACTGTGGAAAGCACATGTAAATAGGTATTATCTCGGTGAGTGCTCCATTTTGAACCACATCATCCTTGGTATTAAGTGTGTCATGAATCAAATGTGAAACTATTTATCATAAAAAAAAAAGAAAACTTACATTAACCATATCCAACACAATATTTCTCGCCTCCAAGAATTGTTCTCTAAATTTCATTGATTTCATAAATGCCACATAACATGTCCAACACATGTATTCATGTAAATATCTATCATAGTCCTAAAAATTGTTAAAAATACTTTTGTTGTAATAGATAAATACAACACCTAAATACTAAACTAAAACCTTAGAAAGTTAATAAAAATGCAGTCATGAACTCTCAAAGTGAAGCAGGCTAAAGGAAGCCGAATTCGGAATACGAAGCCTGTTTCAGTGTTACCACTTTAACAACATGTTAGGATAAGTTTATTATATGAGTGACCTGAACAGTGACATACAAATATAAAATTTAGTTATTCTATTTTTGGTCGGCAATGGCTCCAATGCTTTATGCGTGCGTTGATATTGCCAATGTCAGAGTGACTGTGTAAAAATGACAGGTGTAGAGCAACAAGATATTAAATTATAATAATGTCAGTGTGATATAGTCATTAAACTGTAGTTATTTATGTTCATAACGTTTAGTTTAAATTAAGTATCATTGTAATTACAAGTAACTGTGACATTTATCAGTTCAATAAAAATTTATTATTATTATTATTATTAATAATAGCTTTGAGCTATGAAGAATGGCAAGAATGTTTTCTGATAACCTGAGGACAACACAAAACAATAATTGTATTAAACTAATTATGTTGTACATAAATATTATTAATATATAGAAATTTACATAAAATATATACAAATTTAGTATGAACAAGAGTTAACAGGTAATTGACATTCACAGGACGATCACATTCTAAAGGTATCATATATATGGGAGGTAATTTTAGGGCAGTGAAAGAATATATGTTCCACTGTTCCTTCTTCTAAGCTGCATTCGCACAAAGAGTGATCACATATTCTTAATTTTGCTAAGAAGGTAGGAGAACATACATGTCCAAGTCGAAGGCGTATTAGGGTAGAAGTAATTTTTTTAGGTAAGAATCGGCAGAAGAAAAGCCATGCAGTGGAGGCGAAGATTGGTTGCAGGGAGCCAAAAAATTTAGTTGGTTTATATAAAAACTTAGTTGAAATATCTCCATGGTTTTATTACCAATTCTTTTAGTTTTCAAGATATTCATTTTCTTGTGAATTTTGAAAAAAATTTAGATGGAGCTTTAAATTTGTTTGTTTTATTTTACTGGTATTTTTTATGTTACTATATACTTATGAATCAACCCTATTTATTCTAAAAAAATGCACAACTCAGATGCTATATTTCACTAGAATTTTCTCTGGCAAACTGCCATCTAGGTTTACTCAGCAGAAGGGGGAAATTGAAAAAGGCAGTCAAAGGGAACTAAGAAGCTTTTAAGATATTAAAAGTTTTTATTAGTTGTAGCGCTTGTATTTCTGTAGAAGAGCAACACTTTGAGAATTGATTGTAAAATAATTTGAATATTATATTTAAAAAATAATTGAAATTGCATTTAACATTGTTTAAACATAGTTTAATCATAAGTTTTTGGTGGAAGTACATATGATTTTGAGTTATATGTGTTTTTTTCATGATTTAGTATTCAGTATTTGGCTAAATAGTACACAGTAGTCCTAAAAATATTTCTTACTTTTTACTTAAATATAGGATAAAATATACTAAATTAATATGTAATAGCTGTGGTGGAATAGTTTCCAGTGGATAGATTACTATTAACCACACAAGCAAGCCATGTGAATAGTACAAAAGATTAAGCAAACAAGCTTTTTCTAAAAATTCTTCAGTGCATTTTCTCGCTTTTATATATGTAGGCTACCTCATATACTTTTATAATCTTATTCATAGAAAGTTAGAGTAAGTTTGAATACTTCTTTGTTTCTAAAGAAGCGTTCAAACATACTCTCTCTATGAATAAAACCCTTATTCATTAGTCGGAGGCCTACAAGTTGTCTGTAAATATGTGTATTATGTACGACTCTATGTATTCCTCAAATAAATTTGTCTTCCAAGATTATTCGATAAAGTATTACAACTTTTACATCGCATGAAACAAAATTCAAATAATACGAACCTCCAGTCCTAAGAATTCTTTTATAGCACGGCTTTCATTCTCACCCAGTATGCGTAACTTTGCTTCAGTATTTAAGCATCCACAACAAAACATCGTTCAGACTTAAATCTAGTTTATGTCAATTTCAAGTAAATTTTATTTTATGTAGGTTTTATTTTTAATCTATTCTATTCACAAACTATCTAGAACACTATGGATACTACGCGTACGGCTATCTTCCACTAGGGACGCACAACGACCATGATCACAACCGCGAGTTATCCCGTTCCACTTGCTTGCCGGCGTTACAATCGTAAACCCAAGTGGAACTGTTATTCCACCCACCTTTTGATATGAGTCGTCGTGAGCGTTGTGATCGAAAATGATGACGTCATTAGTGACGTTTTCGCCACGACCACGACAACCGCGGTCGCCTTGTGGAACGGCTAACTGAGTACTGTGGGCGTTGTGAGCTACTGATGGAACGCCCTGCTAGTTGGTTTAAGAAGTTTTAGAAAAAGGAAGGTTTTAGATTGTGGAAGGAAAAGACAAGGACAGATACATTTTAGAAAGGCATAGACGATGAACGAAAGTTCTAGAATAGAAGGTTCGGGAAGGAAAAGACAGAGATAGATAGTAAATAAAATAATAACGAAATTATGGGTTCCAGAAGATTCTTCCGGGTATATAAGTAGCGTAAGGCGCGTCTAACGGGCAGTTGAGTTCAGTTCAAGACAGGAAGCAAGAAGTGCGATACGAAAGAGTTGGAAGAGAAGTTTAATAGAAGAAAATGACGAGTTTAGTGGTGAATTTAGTGGACGGTTCACTGAAACAGTGGAGCGTAGTTTGAGATTAGATCCAGAAGCGAGCTACACGCGGATAATTCGGAGGTGAACAATGCAGTAACAGGGGGTGGTCTACACAATATCGGCGACGGTATTGTGAGCGAGACATTTTATCGTCGGGACAGTACGTCGTTAATTGTGCGTGTAGGAGATACCCTGTGGAGGGGAACCACGTACGGCTATGTAAGTTAATAAAAGCGTTTAGTTAAAAACTGGTGTTTTCTTCCAATCCTAAGTGCGTAGCCCCGCTCTCAAGTAACATTATTATAATACAAGTGAAAAAACAAGAAGTCATTAATAAATGTATTTTGAATTTTTCAAAGCTTTACTTACAATAATCTATAACATTTAAAGATAAATTAGCTTCGAAACGTTTTTGCGTTTGTAGTAGTGTACGGTCAGCACATAATTTTCAATATATTTTTATAGGCAGGTACTTAATATGAAACGAATTATATAAAACGATATTAAAATATTAAACATTTTTAGTACTAAATTTCTTCAACTCGCAGACATTTCATGCGGTGAATCATTTGTGTTAATTCTAATTCGTTTTGATATTATATCTAAAGCTTCAGCCCCGCCCTGAAATGTCTTTTTCTCTTTTATCCCTCTACCAGTTATACTATTACATTTTAGTTCTATTCTATTCTATTCTTGTTGGTATGGCTTCAACACCTTTGGCGTTGATTTTGCTAATGTAGAGTAAAAGCGACAGGTGACAATAAATTAAATTATAGGTAGTTAAAAAAGAGAAATTTTGATGGACGGTATTCTTGTTTTGGTAACCTAAGGACAAGACGACACAAACGGTCATATTAGACTAATTACTTAGTTATAAAAATATATTAGTAACAGTTAAAAATATAGATAGGATATATAAATATTTACCATATACTAAGGTAAGTAACAAGTTAATATTGTTACAAGTTGCAGGACTCGAATTAAAATGCCTTTATTAGTTATACAAACACGTATAACACAGGTACAAATATAACCGAACACAACAAGTCCAAACGTAATGCAGAAGATCGTAATTCAATAACACACGCAAAGTCCGTCACTAAATAGATCACCGAATGTACACAAGTCTTGCTTCGCTCGTGGTTATCGCTCGACGCCGCGTCCCTCAATCGGGGCATTACTTTATACTGCACAGATGCAATATGTCTGCCCGGCCGCGTGGACCGAATTTCCTAGAATCAGTTTGTACTTTAAATCCGGCACACCTAGATAATGAGTGCTATAAAAGATTACAATACACAATGGGCTGTTTTCTAACCACAAATTTTAAGCACAAAGTAAACAAAAGAAGTGCAAATGCCGAAAGGTAATAAAATGTGTTTTTTCAGGTATGCAGGTGTGAATTTGTTTTTGTCGACGTCTAGGTCGTCACAATATTAATGGGACGAGGAAGGTCAGAGGGGAGAATGGAATATAAGGGCATAGATATATTTGGACAGTAAAAGAATGTATGTTGTAATGTTCCTTCGTCAAGACCACATTCACACAGAGAATGATCTCGTACCCTGATTTTACCCAAAAATACTGGAGTGCATGTGTCCTAATTTTAAGCGAATAACATTTTTGTAATGTCATTATAGCATTCATGTTCATTGCGATATTTTTTAGTGACATAAGTTTTCACTATCCCCCATATAACAGGTTGGGGAAAAAGTCTTTTCGCATATAGTATATATGAACTTGTAATAAGATCTTTTTGGCTATACCATTTGTATCTGGCTGGTGTCGGTATCATTAAAAAGTTTTAATTTTAAAGACAATTCCAAATTCAAATTAGGAAAATGTGTGATTTCATTTGTTTTTCTTATTGTTAAAATGCGTGAATCTAATGAAGAAATTCGATACATTTTAAAATTTTACTACAAAAAAGGTAAAAATGCAACACAAGCCGCGAAATAAATATGTGATGTTTATGGACCTAATGCAACATCTGTGAGAGTAGCGCAAATTTGGTTTAAGCGTTTTCAATTCGGAAATTTTGATATCAAAGATGCACGTCGCTCTGGTCGCCCTGTTACGGACAAAATTGATGCAATTTATGAAAAAGTGGAGCAAGATCGGCATATTAGTAGTTACGATGTAGCTGGAGAACTGGGAATTGACCACAAAACGGTTTTGGCGCATTTGAAAAAAGCTGGGTACACAAAAAAGCTCGATATTTGGGTGCCTCATGAGCTCACTGAAAGAAACCTAATGAACCGTGTACTCATTTGTGATTCTTTATTACGACGTAATGAAACCGATCCATTTTTGAAGAAGCTGATAACTGGTGATGAAAAGTGGATCTCGTACGACAAGAACGTGCGAAAAAGATCGTGGTCAAAGGCCGGTCAAGCTTCACAGACTGTGGCAAAACCCGGGTTAACTCGCAACAAGGTGATGAGATTAAAGCAAAAAGTTGAGAGAAAGCGGCCGGAATTAATCAACAGAAGGGATTTGGTTTTTCACCATGATAACGCTAGACTTCACAAATCTTTAGCCACTCAGCAAAAATTACGAGAGTTTGACTGGGACGTGTTAATGCATCCGCCGTATAGTCCTGACCTTGCACCTTCAGATTTTCACCTGTTTCGGTCTCTGCAGAATTCCTTAGGCAGTGTCAGGTTAACATCACGAGAGGACTGCCAAAACCACTTGTCGCAGTTTTTTGATCAGAAGCCCCAAAATTTTTACAGCAATGGGATCACGTCCCTACCTACAAGATGGCAAGAAGTTATCCAACAAAGTGGCACCTACATACTATAGTCAATAAAGTAAATAAACTTTATAAAAAAATCTTTTTAATTTTTATATAAATGCGAAGAAACTTTTTCCCCAACCTAATATTTATCTAACTTCGACAACATTTCAACATCAGAACCATTTTTAATTAAAAAATTTAATATCAAATAATGAAAGTTACCAAACTAAAACCAAATAATGAGTCCTCACAACAATTATCAATGTAAATAATTATTATTTATTCGACTTTCACCATTGACTTTTGATTGTAAATATATTTTCTTCTTCAAATGTAGCGAACCTCTTTTTGCTGATTGTACAAGAAAATTTTAATTTCAAGTTTAGAATTCCTGTAAATATACAAATACTACGACGAACGCAGAAACGTCTCGAAGCTAATACACCCATATATACACTGAAAACGTTTTCATCCCTCAGTTACATAATAAAATTAACTTTTAGTTTTGTCATGATTTCACTACATTGTATAGCCGCATATAGGACACTCCTTCCTACTAATTTTCATAGATATTGATTGATCCAGTTGTTTTGAGAATAATGGGTATAACATACACGCAGATGTATGGATGTCTTAATGTTATTATTGCCAAAATTGTTGGCTATGAAAAATATAATATTATGAAAAAATTAAGGTGGTACAGATCTGAGAAAGATCCATTCAATATCTACTGAGATATAGAATACTTATATACTGAAGTACTTTGGCCATATAGCTCGCAAGAAACCAGATAACTTGTAGACTCGTGGTCACAGAAAGTTGAAGGTTTAGGGATATCCCCACTAGGTGGAAGAGCGAGATGGAATGCTTCTCCACCTCAAAGGAAGATCTTCCAGCAAGGCCCATTTATTATTATGGGAAATTTGTGTATATACTTTGTGTGTTCGGGAATTGTTTGCGAGCTCAATTATTGCACAGCGCCAACTATTGGCTTGTAAGTGTTCCACTACAAAGGAAAGAAACCTCGTCGTAGGTCTCCAAATAGGTGGATTGACTAGGCTGCTGAACAGTTGGACATATTGATAAGTTCAGTTTTCCATGATGCTTAAAACCGATCTCGATGGAGTAGAGCACTTATTCACTGCCATTAAAGTCACAATCCTCAGTAGTGACGGAATGACTTAGAAGAATACATGAGATTAAATGCCTTTTTTAGCATTACACAGCCATATGACTATTACATTGAACACTTGTCATGTCTACAGAGGTTTTCACTGTGTGCATTTATAAGCCGCGCGCAGGTTTGCTGATGACTACTTACTATTATTGTATTGTCTTAATTACTATTATTGTATATACTTATGTCAAGTATATACAATAATAAATTAAATTGCAACAATTATTTAAGTAACTTTTTTTGTCAACCCTACTGACCATCGACACGTGACGTCATGAGGTTATCGACAAACCTTCTGCGCACGGGTAGTATATGCATATAGCTGATTTTATTCAAATTGAGTCCATACAGTCTTCAAACACCTTTGCACTAACTACCCCATATATGAAAATTGTCTAATTATGTTTTTTCGTGTTTTGATATTAAATGTGACTTCAAGTTGGCTAGTTGTGAACATTTAAAATCGCAAATTTCGCATTTATAAGGTTTCTCTCCAGTGTGTTTACGGAGGTGTACATTTAACTCTCCTTTTGCAACACATTTGTACTGACACATGTGACATGAGAAGTTCTTTTCCTTTGTGTGTTTATGCATTGTATGTCGCCTTAATTGATCATGTTGTGAAAATCTATTATCACATAAATCACATGCATATGGTTTCTCGCCAGTGTGTTTGCGAAGGTGTACATTTAAGTTGCTTTTTGTGACACTTTTATACTGACACATATGACACGAGTAATTCTTTTCCTTTGTGTGTTTAAACTTTACATGGCTTCTTAAATTATCTCTATCTGAAAATTTATAATCACATAAATCACATATGTATGGCTTTTCTTCAGTGTGTTTACGAAGGTGTCTATTTAAATCCTCTTTTATAACACATTTGTACTGACACATGTGACATGAGAAGTTCTTTTCCTTTGTGTGCTTATACATTGTATGTCGTTTCAATTGACTTTGTTGTGAAAATCTATTATCGCATAAATCACATGCATATGGTTTCTCACCAGTGTGTTTACGAAGGTGTACATTTAAGTTGCTCTTTGTGACACATTTGTACTGACATATGTGACAAGAGAAGTTCTTTTCCTTTGTATGTTTACACTTTATATGGCTTGTTAAATTACGTTTATCTGAAAATTTATAATCACATAAATTACATATGTATGGCTTTTCTTCGGTGTGTTTACGAAGGTGTCTATTTAAATCGCCCTTCATAACACATTTGTATTGACACATATGACATGAGAAGTTCTTTTCCTTTGTGTGTTTATACATTATGTGTCGTCTCAGTTGATTTTGTTGTGAAAATCTATTATCACATAAATCACATGCGTATGGTTTCTCGCCAGTGTGTCTACGAAGGTGTATATTTAAGTCTCTTTTTGTGACGCATTTATACTGACACATAGGACATGAGAAGTTCTTTTCCTTTGTGTGTTTATACTTTATATGCATATTTAATTCACCTATACGTGAACATCTATAATCACATAAATCACATATGTAAGGTTTCTCCTCAGGCGGTTTACTAATATGTGTATTTAAGACATCTCCTATAACACATTTGTTCTGATAAGTATCACACATTAACTCAGTTTCTGATACCTGTTTACTATAATTATTTGTATTATTTCCTTCATAATTTCTATCTAATGAAGTACTTGGAGCAATTGTATCAACAATTTTTGGAAAACATTGCTTGGAGGTTTCATTTTCATCATTACCATAACAAACTTTAGAAGTAAGAGTCTTATTGTTTTGTACAATCACATTTTTGGCTTGTATCTTATCCTTTGGTGCAATTTTTGGTGAATCCTTATTTATGTCATAGCAGTTAGCTGCTGAATTTATGATTTGCTTGCTCTTAGAATCGTTGACATACGAGTCAGTTGATAATTTTTTATAATTATTTACATTTGATGGCTTGCAATTATTTTTTGACAAACTTTTTAATTCAGCATTAGCTATAGGATTACTATCCATGGATGTTTCTTCGAGCTTAATTCGTTTTGTTTTTTGCGGTATTTCGTTTAATGTGCGTTTTTTTGCTGGTGCGCCTGAAACCAATATAGCTTACTAAATTTCTAAATAAAAGCTATTTCGTCGAATAAAGTTTTTTTGTCTAATTTTAAATCAAATTTATTTTATCCATCTTTTTACCTTTTATATTGTGCAAAATGTCTGGGGTTGGGATATTACTCTTCTATTTGGGTATACGGCACAAATCATGAGATTTATTTATCAATATTTTTTTTATTGGAGTTCAGCAGACAGGCAGACGGGAAAGTGGTTACCATCGCCCTTGGACATTTGCAATACCAAAAATGCTACAAATGCGCTGCTGCTCTCTTAAGGGAGACTGGAATCTGGTCACTAATGCCGGAAAACGACTCAAAGTTGTTATGTCGGCATACTCTAGACCAGGGGTGGTAGTCATCCAGTCGCGCAAATATCCTACCATCCGGCTGTGGGTTGATTTGTCGCCACTTACGACAGGCCGCCCCAAATTGTATTCTTTCTCCGTTCCTACACGAGAAAAAAATATATATATGCAATGTAAACTAAGATATTATAAATAAACCCCATGAGAGGTTGATTTGCTGTGCAATTTATGTTGCTGCTCAAAAATGGCCATAAACAGATTGTCATGGATTCTGATCTATAAATTGTATCATATATGCACATCGGATATGCATTACATTTCATGCTAGTGAAGCCGCAAGCAACAAGTACAGATAAATTAGCTTTGAGACGTTTTTGCGTTTGTAGTATAGTAGTGTATGGTTAGCACATAAATAAATAAACTAATACTTTTTATATATTTTTATTGGCAGGTACTTAATATGAAACTAATAATATTGTTACATACCGGCACAGAAATGTGCACAACTGCAGGTCGTAAAACGCAATTGCCTTCCCGGATTTAAGAATTCTTTTTGTTTACTTTGAAAAACATCCTATTGTTATCGTTCTTATTTTATGGCCGTCTTTAGCGTCGAACTAATCCTTGAAGCTTGCCAGATGTGCGGATTAACTCAGTGAACGCGGCCCTTTGTCGGTATTATACAGTTTAGTATAAAACAATGCCCGAACGGAGGGGTGGGGCAGTCAAGCGAGGATTACGATACGAGCAAGACGTACATTCTATAAGCGATATAGTGACGGACTTTAAGGGTGTTATTGAATTGTGCAGTTTGTACTAGTAGTGTCTAGTTATATTTATACCAGTTTCATACGTGTTTGTATAGTTCTAATAAATTCTATAGTAATTCCAACGGTATTTCAATTCGAGTCTCGCGTTCGTAACAATATTAAAGAATAAATATTAATATTAAACATAATTTTTAATATAAAATTTCAAGTTTAGAAGTCCTGTAAAATATACACTACTACAAACGCAATCTCGAAGCTAATTTACCTGTACATTAGTATGCATAGAAAATAAATTAAGTGAATTTTTATTTTTAAGCTTTAAAACACCAGGAGCTTACTTTAATTAAAATCAGGATTTAACATTATGATGACGATGAAAAATCTCTTACCAGTTTCAATCCTGTCCAAAACAAATCTATTTTTCCTTTCTTTTATCATCACCAGAGTATCGTCATCGGAAGGTGTCCCCGATCCAACATCATCAATCTCTACACTCTCCTCCTGACTTGTACCTGAAAACTCTGTGAGAATGTCTAAAATGAGAATTTCTATTAAAATTATCTATACTAATATTATAAAGAGGAAAGATTTGATTGTTTGTTTGCATTGAATAGGTTCCGAAACTACTGAACCTACTTGAAAAATTCTTTCACTGTTGGCAAGCTTTTTTTTTTTTTTTTCAAGCGGGGGAAATGCATTTCGCACATACCGGGTCCTTTGCTAGGGATTAGACCGTTGTTGATCATGGAGGCTTTCCACTGAGGCAATCCAAACAATAATCAAACGGCTTGTGTGGAGACTCGAACCCATGGACGTTCATGGGCTAATACCCCACTAAAACCACCCTCCTCCCATGTGCCCCGCGCTTATGAGTAGGAAAGGCATGAGATACAGAAGGTAGTTACGCCCACACCGATCCTAGCGCACAAGTGCTTGAGAGTGCCCCGGGAGAGGCAAACTCACTTCGTCAACAGTGGTGAAGACTCCTCTGTTCCCTAGATGCTAGAGGGCCCCTGCAGCGGTATTTCAGGGAGGGAGGTCATGCGCATACCTGCGCCTCCGGGCTCCCGACTGACGTCGGCGCCCGCGAGACGCATGCGCACTTCCATCTCTCTCCCTAGCTGTTGGCAAGCTACACTATCCCCGGGTGACATAGGCTATATTATAATTTCAAAAAAATTAGAGATCCTTACTAAAACTCCAATAATATAACCCAAGGTGTAAAAAATTACCTATAATCGCGTGCGCTGCGAAAACTATTGATGATAGAATAAAATAATGTACTGCGACTTTGCAGAACACATCATTATCTACAAAAAGTATCACAACAGCATATGTCTAACTATTATAGCTATGCCACAATAAGTGATATTTTACTTAATAATTTAATTGAAATGCCGCCGCTAGAAAAGGCTCTTTATTTGATTTTGGTATTCATCTTCATAAAAATAACTTACTTCATATTAAAGACTGCTTCGATACCTTTATATAACTTTTTGAATTATTCAATTCGGACATTCCATTCGGAAGATATCACGAGTTTAAAAATTTAATTATTAGCGAAAAGATGCATGGTCGCCGCGCACCCTAATCGGCTAGATAGGCTTAAGCTATGTAGTCGTCACTGGGGTACGGGCCGTATGGGAGGGGAAATATTTTGAATTCGCTTAGTAGGTAATTAAACTCAACAAAAAAGTTCTTAGATACCCGTGCGAAGCCGGAGCGGACCACTAATATTGGATTCTAGAGGTCAATATCAAAAAAGTGTACATTATGTTATTAGTTATTATACTCTCTGAAAAACCACATAGTATGGTGAAAACTTTACAAATTTCTTCTAATCTAAATATTATTTACATATCTGCAAGAACTACAATTATCTAATTTTGCTAGATGAATATGTGAAAGCAAATATAATATAGAATTAAATTTCTAAATTCTTATTTAAATTACCTTCTTTGACCACAATTTCTTCTTTCAACTCCTTATCAGTCATGGAAAGTGCTGTCTCGTGCACAATTTCACCATCTTGAATGAATTCTTTACAATTTTTCACAACATATTCATTACTTAATACATCCACTTCAATAAAATTTCTTTTCATCTCATGACTAGTTTCATTCAATGTGCCTTCATCTGATACTTCTGACTTTATCTCTTGTATAATAGGAAAGAACGAGTCCTTGTTGTTTTCTGGTCCAATATTTATCAATGCTACTTTGCTTTGAGTTAGATTTGATTTGAAATTTGACATGTGTAAGGTGTTTAATGATTCCCTTGCAACCTGGAATGTGTTTCAATTTTTTTTTTTTTACAAACCTTTAAAATCCTGATAATATAAGAACATTTATAAATAGTAAATCTATTAGAGGTGTCCAATAAGTGGATTTAATTTAAAAATTAAAAAATAACCTGACATTTTTATGGTTCATGTTGAGGTACTCAAAAATTTGAAAAAAAGAAAGTGCATGAGTGTGCATTTCACATGCAGTAGAAAGTGAAACAAAGTGTGTTAAATAAAATTGTTGCATTACATGAATGTATATATATATCTAATTTATAATATCATCATATATCTAATTATATATGTATATATAGTAGTTTATTTTATTTTATTTTTACTAGTATTTGATTGTGATTTTATTACTTTTATTTTAATTTAGAATACCACCAAAAGTCATTTATTGAAATTTTGTTTAGTCTCCTTAGACACTGTGTTGCCTGGAAGAGATCGCTATAAGCGATAAGGCCACCCATTGTTCTAATGCAAATGTATCCATATAAATTGTCTAGATTTAAGTTTATGGTGGACAATAAAGAGTTTTCATTCATTCATTCAAATGTGACAAAAGGTGGGAGGAGTCCTCAATTTCGTGATATAACATTTCCTATATTATATCGTTATAATATATTTCAGTTTTAAAACACAAAATTTCAAGTATTAACAAAAACTTCAAAACATTTCCAACTCTATCCGTATTAATAGTGTTTAAATTATGAAATATTACGTATAATATCTCATTCTTTCGCAGGCTTAGATTTATGTGTCCATCTCTTTTTATTGTTGCATTTTGTTTAATCGAGTTTTAAATCACAGCGATTCTAAAGAAGCTTCACTTCAAAAATAATAGTAATGCCAGACATGGTCCTTGGCAAAGAAAGTCCTAATAAAACTTAAGGTAAGTCAAAATTGAATAGAAAGAAAGAAAAAAAAGCAGAATGCTAGTAGTAAAATTAAAGGTAATTTTACTAGCATCAAAGACTTGGATGTCATTAAAGGAACAAAGTATATACAAAGAACATAGTGTTTCTCAAACCTTATTTTTATTAAATGAAATGTAGGGTACCTACCTACTAATGTTTCATTTATTTATCAACACAATCTCCTTGTGTTATGTTTTAGTTGTTTGTTTTCTTACTTAACAAAAACAACAAAAGCAAAAAGGTAAGAACAAGAAATTAACAAAATTGTCCTGGAAACCACTATCATATCAACAAGCTCAACAACAAACGAATATCAAAATAACAGATTAAAACGTGAAATGTTCACACTAACAGTGTGTTCCAATAGTAGGTCACAACACCCAAAACGCTCCGTTAGCCATTCCTCAAAGCAACTGCAGTTGTTGTGGTTGTGGCGAAAACATCACTAAAGACATCATCATTTTCAATCACACAATGCTCACAACGACCCATGTCAAGAGATGGGTTGAATAACCGATCCACTTGGATTTACGATAGTAACACCGGTAAGCAAGTGGAACGGGATAAATCACAGTCCTGAATGTCATCCTTGGGAGTCCTTAATGGAACATAGCCTAACTGTACTTTATAATTCATTAGTATTAAAAAACGGTCCAAGTTAGAATCATACATTTGTAAGCTTTTTAGCATGTAATGTTTCTAATTTCTAATTTATTGAAATTAAAAAATTAGATAAAAATTATAAGAGTTATTTATGGTGTTCAAACTCAAAATAACTAAATAAGTAGTATGGCACGCATGATGCCTAAACGTAAGAGCAGGGGTCGTCCCCCCGCTCGGTATTGCTAGAGCGCGGGTGAATACCGTCCCGCCTCAAACCGCAACCCCGTGACTTGTGTCGCGATGGGCCTACGGCTACGGGATGTGAGTAGTGGTTAATAAGCTCTCGTCCACACTGCGCGTGCACAGGGCCTGTCTTTTGCGTCGCGAGATTAACACGCAGCTTAAAACTGTAAAAAGATTACAATGTTTGTGTTCCTAGATGTGAGTTTTCAATAAACCTTTTTCGTAAATCAAAATGCTTTAACTACTGTATTCCATTCTCAGTTTTTCAAATTAATATATTTACAAAATTAAAAGTACATATGACAATTCTTACCTTCCCTGAATATGGTATACAAAGTTACAAGATGTGAGCTATAAAACAATTAAATAGAGTTGTTTATGACATGATTTTAAAATGAGTTTATAAAAGTCACATGACATTTTGTACCGAACCAGTAAAATGTACCACTTCAGATGAGGTCATTTGTCTCATATAAAACTTCTAGTTCGGAAATGTTTGTTAAGAATCGGATGTGATCGGCCTCAGTCATCTCATTTTACTAGCAGTCGTACATGTCATGTGAAGGTGTTATTGTACCTTAGTCCTCATTCCACCCTTCCTCTTACATTCAACGTTCGAGTACTAGCAGAACAACATTTTTGAAGTAATACAAATTTAAATTTCATGTTGTATCAGTACAAATCTATTTTGTACAGGACAAATGTACTGCCTCACACGCATATGCATGGTATGTAAGTAAAGATATGCAGGGGTTGTCAAGTCCAAAAATGCAAAAACTATATAATACAGTTAGTGCGGCCAACTTTGTATCTGAACAGTACAATCTGGATGCTTTCAGGTCTCATACAAATAGGTGTTATCTAGGTAAGAGTGCTCCACCTTGAACCACATCATCTTTTATATTAAGCAAGAATATGAAATATGTGAACTTATTTATCATAAAAAAAAGATACTTACATGAACCATATTCAAAACAATATTTCTAGCCTCCAAAGATTGTTTTTTAAATTTTATTGATTTCACAAACACCACATAACATGTCCAACATATGTATTTGTATAAATATCTATCATGGACCTGTAATTGCTAAAAATGCTTTTGTTACAATAGATAATTAAAGAATCTAAAATAAACGGAAATCTTAACCTAAGCTAAGGATTACAACTTCTACCTCACAAGAAGCAAAATTTAAATAATATTAACCTTCAGTCCCAAGAATTCTCTTATATCCTGAGTTTCATTAACATTTAGTGCGCGTAACTTTACGGCAGTATTTAAGCATCCACAACAAAACATCTTTCACACTTATTATAATAAAGTTTATTTGTACATAGTCAAAATTATTTCATATAATTAGATATGTATTTAAAACATATTAAATAAAAAGTAATATTAATTCTTTTGTAGTGTATTATCTATGATATTAATGTATTCACAAAACTTTATTATAATACTTATAATCTTGCACTACCTATATTTCTTTATTTTAAATAGACTAGGTAATAGTGATCATTAGCAAGAAACTAATTAGAATTTAGAATTCTATCTACTGCTGTCAAACCACAGACATTTAATTTGTTTATTGAATAAAATGTCAAGAGTAATGAGGTCTATTCACTGACTTGCATAACAGTCCTGCGGTAGTCAAAATCAAGAGGCAACCTGCTCGGTGTTGCCGAATCCAATGAAATACAATGTAAAGCCCCTTAAGACTTTCTTGTTATCAATGACATGCAGACTTGCAGTGCGTTCCATCTTTACTCACGACGCATCACATTGTCCTTCAGCCATTCCACATAACGATAACAGTCGTTATAACATAGGATCGCGACGAAAATGTCATTAATGATGTAATTTTCTCTCGCACACCGCCCGCAATAATCCATCTCAAGAGGTCGAAGTAGACGTTGACCATAGAAAATCTATCAAGACTTTGGCATAGACGCGATTTTTAAGTCAACCATGACATATGTATATTTCGATAATAACATCAACGCTCCGTAATCCACTCCACTAGTTTACGACTGTAACGCTCGCAAGCAAGTGGAACCACAAAAATCGTCGTTTTGGGCCGCAAAGTCTCTTTATCGATACGTTGACGAAGGTGCGATACCAAATCAGCTATATATCTAGGGATGTAAACAAAACATCGATGTATCTTTCTTAAAAATCGATGTTTTAACATCGATGTTGTTGAAACCAAGACATCGACGATATATCGTTGTTCAAGAACGATGTTTTATCGTACATAGACAAATCTTGCCATCTTGCGCTCTATCTGTGATCTACACAGATTTCCATTATATTATTTTTTCATACATTTTCTTATTGCCAGTACTAATTTATAATTTAAAAGTTGATTGTTATACCTATTTCTATTAGAAATTACCACTTTTCTTAGATGTAAATTGATTTAAACTGGTGATAGGGATGTGTTAGTGTGTGCCCACGCTGTTGTATAGTAAGTACTTTACTGAATGTTGGGTAAGGCAAAAGTCATATAAATATAATAACCATAGTATTTAGTAGGAATGAGAGCATTGAGAAGTGTGTGTGGTATTTCTTTGAATGATGGAGTGACAGTGGTGTAAAAGGATGATGTTAGTGAAAGCAAGAATTAAGAATGTTTTGATAAAGTAGGTTTGGGCGATACGTTGATGTTAAAAAAAAACGATGTTTAATTTGCATCGCAGGAACACGCATTAAAAGTTTACGTAAATGGTGATAAAAAAACATCGATGTTTCACTTTTGAAAATATCGATGTTTTTTATGAGCGATGTTACATCCCTATATATATCAACCAATGACATTAGTGTATTTCGTCGTTAATGACGTCAATGCTCCATAATCCGTTTCACTAGTCTATGATTGTAACGCCCGCAAGCGAGTGGACCACAAACAATGGCGGTCGTGAGCGTGGTCGTTGTAAGCGTGATGTGCAACGCGGCCCACGAGCGCGCCTTTGTCAACATATCGATCTGTCGGTTATCAGTGACTAATTCCGTCCCAAGCGTTTTGTTAACGCAACCTCGTTAGTAGTAGTACATGCAACGTAATTCAATAAGTCGAGGTATAACTAAATCTATCCTACGTCTGTATCCTAGACATTGAACTTACATATATACCGAGTTTCAGCCAAATCGGTCCAATAGTTTTTCCGTGAAAGCGTAACAGACAAACAGACAGACAACGTTACTTTCGTATTTATAATATTAATAGGGATGAATAGTGAAGCAATACTGGAATTGGAATCAGAACTATTAAAGACAGAAATAGCGAATTTAGAAACACATAAATAAGATTTAAATCCAAGTCAAAAGAAAAAAAAAAAATTAGTTTAAGTAATTTAAAATCACGTATTAATAAACTGACAACCAGCCGAAATCGAGCGGTAATAAAATTCCTATGAATAGTAGTGTTGATAACGAGTGGTTATAATATAGACATACTTCATGTCGTTTCCATACAAAAAGTATATCGATCGGTTAGAAAATCCCATCGGTAGTTGGTAGTTTCATGTGTAACCAGCTACACGACTAAACAGTTCATTACAGAAACATCAGTAGAGTTACCAGGCGTTAATATTCTAACGTCGGTATGAAAAACGACTCGTTTTTGCAATATGACGGCCTCTGTGGTTGAGCGGGCTAAGCCTTTGCCGGCCTACCTCACTGCAACGCAGAGGCTCCGGGTTCGATTCCTGGTATAGTAAATTTCGGAAATGTATTTTCTCCGTTATTTACTATGGTCTGGGTGTCTGGGATCGGCCCCAGAGTGATCCGTTGTATATTACCCATAACACAAGCGTAACTTGTAATTTGGGGATCGTTTCTCCGGGAATGTGTAGATAGAATATATTTTATACAATGATACCGGACAAGAATTTTAACATGGTTAAAATCAGAAGCAGTTACAATTATTTTATTTTGCTTCCCTTTATTTTTTTATTTATTGAAAAAAAACCAACAGCGCATATCAACATACAAACAACAACAAAAATTACTTATAATGTAGGGCTAATAACAGGCTTTTCTGAGTTCATTTTTAAGCTAACGAGCGAACTAAAGTTTTAAAATGTAATAAAATATATACATAAGTGAAAATAAGTATATACACACATACATATATACATAATAATAAATAATTAAAATATAAATAAATATATATATATTATACATTAACATTGAATTTATACTCCAAACGTTTATAAATTCGCTCTTTCTGTTTTTTTTTCTAATGTTATACGGCCATTATAATATTGTTACAACTTAGTCAAGATTCCACGAAGCAAGCCGACAAATGTGAATGCACACCTGCCTGCCATAAAGCACAGTTTATTACCTGCCCGCATTTGGACTTCTTTTGTTTACTTTGTGTTTAAAATTTGTAATTAGAAAAGCAGTCTATTGTGTATTGTAATCCTTTATGATGGTCGTTAGGCAGGTGTGGTTCTTGGAAAATTCAGGCCACGAGATCGATTGTTGTATCGTATAGTTTTGTATAAAAGAATGCCCGAACGGAGGGGTGAGGCAGTCAAGCGACGATTACGATACGAGCAGACATTCGATAAGCTATATAGTGACGGACTTTGCGCGTGTTATTGAATCGTGCAGTTTGTACTGGTTGTGTCCAGTTATATTTGTACCTGTGTTATACGTGTTTGTATAGTTGTAATAAATTCTATAGTAATTCCAACGGCATTTTAATTCGAGTCCAACACTCGTAACAATATTAATTACTATCTAATCAAATTATTCTAAATATATTAACTGAGATATTGTAAAAAGAGATTTGCATTTAACTCGTCTAAAAAAATCGCAGTGAAGAAACATGGTTACATAACATACATATATTTGTACATTGCATTCTGATGAAGTGTCCAGTGGAATTTATTGTACAATACAATTATAACAAATATTTTTGAAAGAGCTTGTATAGAATTAATTTCAATTTTTAAAGGAAATAGTACTTCAGAAATAACTAATAATTAATAAATAAAAATGTGTTGTAAATCAATCAATCATATGTGAAAATGAATGTATTTATTTCAAAATGGAATCTTACAGATGACTTCCAAAACAATTTTAGTTACTGTTAAAGGAGAAGACGCGGCGCAACAAACTCCCCAGCAACATATCTTTACTTCATAATTATTATTGTGTATGCACTCAACAAATAGTAGTAAATGAAGCTTCTGTTGTCTATTCTTTGTCATCCGCCCGGCTTCCTTTGATCGGCGTAGGATACATGCCCTTTGTTTCTAGTGTGTCAATGGTATTGACATATATGACATGAGAGGTTCTATTCCTTTGTATGTCCATATTTTATATGGCTTTTTACGTGTATATGGTATCTCCCCAGTGTGTTTCAAGGTGTAAAATTAAAGAGTATTTTGCGACACTTTTGTACTTACATATATGACATGAAAAGTTTTTTTCCTTTGTGTGTTTATACATTATATGTCGTTTTAGTTTACTGTGTTGTAAAAATCTACTATCACATAAATCACACCTATACGGTTTCTCACCGGTGTGTTTACGTATGTGTACATTTAAGCTGCTTTTTGTGACACATTTGTACTGACATATATGACATGAGAAGTTCTTTTCCTTTAAGTGTTTACTGTTTATATGCTCTGTTAAACTACGTCTCACTGAACATTTATAATCACATAAATCACACGTGTATGGCTTTTCTCCAGTGTGTTTACGAAGATGTATATTTAAGGTGCTTTTTGTGACACATTTGTATTCACACATATGACAAGAAAACTTTTTTTCCTTTGTGTGTTTATACATTACATGTCGTTTTAGTTGATAGACTTGTGAAAATCTATTATCACATAAATCACATTTATACGGTTTCTCACCAGTGTGTGTACGTATGTGTGCATTTAAGTTGCTTTTTGTGACACATTTGTACTGACACAGATGACATGAGAAATTTTTTTTTTATGTGTTTATACTTTATATGACTTATTAAATTATGTTTATTTGAACATTTATAATCACATATATCACATAATAATATGTACGGTTTCTCCTCGGACTGTTTACGATTTTGTATGTTTAAAACATTTTCTATGACACGTTTGTTCTGATAGGTATAACATGTAAACTCATTTTCTGATACCTGTTTATTAGATATATTCGTTTTATTTCCTCCATGTTTTCTATCTATTAAACAACTTTGAGCAACCGTATCAACACTCTTTGGGAAACATGGCTTGAGGGTTTCATTCTCAGCATTACCATAATAAACTTTAGTATTAAGTGTCTTATAGTTTTCTACACTCACATTTTTGTCTTGAACCTTATCTGTTTGTATAATATTTACTCTTGGTGACATCTTATTTACTTCATAGCAGTTTGCTATTGATTCTATGATTCGCTTGCTCTTAGAAATATCAACATTGGAATACGCAGATACATTTTTAGAAAAACTTATATTTGACCCTTTGCAGTTAGATTTTAGCAAACTTTTCAAATCAACATTAGATACAGGATTTATATCTATGGTGGTTTCGTCGAGATTAATTCGCTTTGCATTTTGCGGTACTTCGTCTAATGTGCGTTTTCTCGCTGTTGTATCTGGAAGTAAAAACAATTTAGTTTACTCTATTTAAAATCAAATTTACTTTACCTTTAATTCCTTTCATATTATCTAAAATGACGGGTTTGGGAGATGCCATTCTGTTGTCCTTTGTTCTGTAGTAAGTCCTCTGTCACATCATAAATCATGAAATTTATTTATTGACATAAAACTAGTACCTACTTAATGTTGTTTTCTTTGGATATATTTTGTTCCCCCTTCAATGCATTGGCAATGAACAGATTGTTGTGATGAATTTTTATATGCTCTGTTCCTGTATCTAACCGACCGTTCATTTGCTATCGGTTAAAATTTGAGCTCTATACAAGTAACGTCAATCGATGGTGCGGCAAGTGAATGAATAGTATGATATAGGAACCGACCATGAATCTATAATGTACATTATTAGGGTTGGCAACTTTTTACACACATACATTAATATTGTCATGCCTGTTTCCCATTGGGGTAGGGGTAGACAGAGACGATGGATTTCCTCTTGCTACGTTTCTGACAAACACCTTTTGCTTCATCACCTTTCATTAATGTCGTCATACATACACGCTTATTTAAAGTGCTTTTCACATGACCTTTCTTCAAAATATCTTTCAACTGTTTTTATTCACTGAAAAACATATTTTTGGGTATATATGGTAACAATTCTTTATTACTTCTGTTTGGTTCCCTCAGAAATTTGAAGTCATGGCAATAGTATCTTGCCCGCCAATATGCAATAACTTAGGACTTTCCTATTCTCTGTAATTTGAAGCATTACCGTACGCATCTACGCCCTCAGAACCTACACAAATGACTATTTCTTCTCGACTCTCACCACTATCTAAATTCATTGGACAATGATAGACCGAAGCCACTCACTCAACAGAAAATTGCGTACGAATGTTTAAAATATATATATATAAGTATGTGTGTTTAATTTTTTTTTATTGCAGGAGTTCAGCAGACAGGCAGACGGCCCACTTGATGGAAAGTGGTTACCGTCGCCTATGGACATTTGCAACACCAAAGGTGCTACAAATGCGCTGCTGCTCTCTTAAAGGAGACTGGAACCTGGTCACTGATGCCGGAACACAACACAAGGTTGTTATGTCGGCATACTCTAGACCAGGGGTGGTCACCATCCAGTCGAGCAAATACCCTACCACTTGGCTGGTTGTTTAGTCGCCTCTTACGACAGGCCGCCCGGCAACGCAGGAAATTGTATTCTTTCTCCGTTCCTGCACACAACTGTTCCTGTGTATATCACAAATGATCAAACTATCTACTTATTGCTCCACATTGGGGATGTATTTGTGCGGTGGTTTCCCAAATTGCCTTCCACACCGCAGTTCGATAGACGGTATTTCGCCTGTCAATAATTGAACAGAAGCCTTTCTAGAGCCCTTTTCTTCAGCCTTCTATCCATATCTGGTATTGCTGCTGCCCGATACCAAGGAGAGAAACACTTATTTGTTGGCGGCGTCTTTCCTGTATTTCACCATGTCACAAAACCGTCATGGGGCTTTTGTAGTTTTTTCTAGGATAGCTCGTTTCACCGAACTGTCTACTACGGCCTGTTGACTTTGCTTGGTCAAGGATTGCTTATTCAACCTATTCACAGGTGACCACTATATCTAATGGTCGTTCCACTATCCGCCACCTGTGAACCCCGTTAGTAGCCTGAAACTCAGCCCTAAGTTAAGACGCGTGGAGAGAATACGTTGGAAAGAAAAGAAGACCACACAAGAAGTACTGGATATGATAAAGGAGAAGCGCACAATTTTAAAACTCGTGCGTCTCCGGACGCTCGACAGAAATGATAACTTCTAAGTTGAACTATTTAATATTGAAATTTTTGTCTATCGCACACTAAACACTAAGTAGGGGGAGGGGAAGGGTCTATCTGAAATACGATTAGCGATGTGGATTAGAGTGACAGAGGAGCCTGCCTACCGCTGCCGCATGCGTGAGAGAAAGGGAAGCCAGACAGACTGGCGCCGTAACGCGTTACGTAACGAAGCGGTTTACCTAGCATAAGAACTTATCACTTCAATTAGAGTCAGAGAGAAGGAGCCTGCCTACCGCTGCCGTATGCGCGAGAGAAAGGTAAGCCAGACAGACTGGCGCCGTAACGCGTTAAGTAACGAAGCGGTTTACCCTCCCATAAAAAGTTATCACTTCAAAAATTGTTATTTTACGTAAATTATTATTCAATATTGTTCGATATGCTTTGGTCGCAGGTGTTGTACAGAATGAAACACCCCTTAGCAAATGGACTGTATTTATTTATAGGTGCTACAACAGCAACAGGTATAATCAGCGCTACTGTACTAATCGGCACGATTAAGATCAATCAACACAACTTAGCACTAGAACCCAGATAGCACTAATTGTATCAATTACACAGATCAATACGAGTGGCACTAATCACAATACACTGGTGGTCCACAACCACAAGATCCACTAAAGTAACACTGAGTCCATTGGCTGTAGTCTTCCGAATGCTTCCTGTTCTTTAAGTTCTTAGTCTTCCTTGTGTGTATTACTTGTTCGGAAACTTTATTTGACCGACTGGTTACTATGCCGGAGGCTCGCACCGTGCTTACTAAGGTACTACTAAAAAGCAGACGCTTAGCAGCTAACCGAGCGAGCTATTCACGGTAAGCGGGACGTGAGGTACGGGACTTCTGGGGGAGAGGTCAGGGGGGTGATTTTGTTCGCAAAAAATATTATTATTGTTTATATTATTATTATAATTACAAAATAAACCTTCCTGCCTGTGCTTGATGCGAAGATGTACCACGCGATTCAAATCTTTGCCTTGCTCTAAACCTGCTTTGACGTTGTTTGTTTAAATGACGTTTTCGTGCAAGTTCAGCTTGGTCGACACTAAAATTGTAACATAAATCACAAAAGATATATTAATAGTTCGGTTAAAACATGCATTTAAATATGTGATAATATAAAATTATTACTTATACAGTTGATCGACACTAGATGTATGTTGTGTTTGGTCGACACTAAAATCCCTATTAATTATATTATAAATGCGAAAGTAACTCTGTCTGTCTGTCTGTTCCGTTTTCACGGAAAAACTATGGGACCGATTTGGCTGCAACTCAGTATATATATTCGATGCCGAGGATGAACATAGGTTACTTTTATCCCGAAAAATGGGATAGTTTCCGGGATAAAAATATATTTGTTTCTCTCTTTGTTATGGTTTTACGAAAGACTATTGGACCGATTTGGCTGAAACTTGGTACATATGTAATTTTAATACCGAGGATGGCCAAGGGATACGTTTCATCCCGGACAATGGGATAAGATTTATGTAAAGGTTATCCCGGAAACTAGGATAGATTTGGTGATTTCGTCCATTTCGTCCACTTGGTCCATTTCATCCATGTTGTCTACTTTGTCATTTTTGTCAAGTTTTGTCATTTATGTAGTTTACAAATAAAGGGGGGATGGTATAGTTTGCGATATAAAATGAAGTGAATCTTCCGGGGGTAAATACATAAAAATTTAATACAATTTAATATTGAAAATTTTTTAAGGGTGAGTTTTAAGATAAATTGAAAAAGTTATATATACAGTTAGGTTAGAAATGCATTTCATTATGTGGATAAAATAAAATTATTACTTTTGCAGTTGATGGATACTAGATGTATATGGTGTATTACTCAGCATTGTAGTTGCATTAGTATCTTCCATTTGTTGTTGTTGGTGTCGTCGTTCACGTAATAGTTTTCTATATTTTCTTTGGCGTTCAGCATTAGATTGTGGTTGACGTTTATTTATATGAACTTCATGTTGTGGTTGTTCTTGCTGTGGCTGAACGTCGCTAAATTGACTGAATGTAGTACATGCATTCATTTTATCGGCTTTTCTCTTTTCTCTGTATCTTTTTTGGCGTTCAGCATTTGAATATGGTCGTGTTTGTGTTGATTGTATATTTCGTTGCGACTGTTGTTGATACTGATAGACACCTGCAACGACTTCCATTTGAATAGCGCTAAAATAATGATCTGTAAATAAATATTGAACGTTTAAATACGCAAGAGAGAGAGAGAGAGAGAAAGGTGCTTCTGGTTAGATTTTTATAATAATCATAAACACTATATATAGATATATACGCGCGTCCATAGAGCCGTTGCGTTGAATATATTGTTACGAGCTACAGGACTCGAATAAAAATAAATGCCGTTGGAATTACTATAGACTTTGTTAGAACTGTACGAACACTTAAAAATACAACCAGTTCACACTGCAGGATTCAATGGTATTCAACACGCGCAAAGTCCGTCACTATATCGCTAATCGAGAGTACTACACACGTCTTACTCGTATCGTAGTCGTCGCTTGACTGCCCCACCGCTCAGTTCGGGCATTGTTTTAACTAACTATACAGTACAAAAAAATCGACCGCGCGCACTGACTTTCCGAGAAATAGTAATTTGCACACCTGGTTATCTATTCTTGCGAACGGCCAACAAGGTAGAAAACAATAACAATAGCCGATTGCCTATTTTAAATACGAAGTAAACAAAATAACTCCGAATGCGGGAGGGGCAATAAACAAGGTGCGCAGCATTTCTTTGTCGGTATGTAACAATAGGTATGCAGGTGGCCCAACTTGTAACAATATATTGTTTACAATTATTCAAGACAGGATTAAATCTATAAACATCCTTTTAAAAAACGCAACGGCTCTCTGGATGCAGCACCTATATGGCACTATCTATACCGCCGCAGCGGCTATATATTGAATTTCTATATATCTTTAGCGTCACTCCTTCGATATATATATATATATATATATATATATATATATATATATATACATATATATTATGTTAATGCTATTTGCTCCCGGAATACATACTTCATTTTATATCGCAAACTAACCCATCTCCCGGGATGAAAAGTATTTATGCCCATTTTCGGTATTAAAACTACATTTATACAAAATTACAGCAAAACAGCGGATCCAGTAGTCCTAGTAGTTTTCCGTGAAAGCTTAACAAACAGACAGATGGAGTTACTATCGCATTTTTTATAAATGCTAAATTTTTATATCTGTAAAATTGAGAAATTACTAGTCTCCCATACAAACTATCATCCTTTATTTCAACTCGTTCTAGTTTTATTTATCTATCTATCGTATACTGTAAACTAAATAAATGACCAAAATTACCAAAATTTCCAGAATGACTTAAATGACCAAATGACCAAAATGACTAAAATTACCAATATCACCAAAATTAACAATATCACCAAAACCTCCAAAATTACCAACATGACCAATATCACCAAAAAAAAAACAAAATCACCAAAATCGTCAAAATTACCAAGAAGACCAGAATGACCAAAATGACCAAATTGACCAAGATGACCAAAATAACTAAAATGGCAAATCACAAAAAGACCTATCCTACTTTCTGGGATAACCTTTACATCTTCGGTATTAAAATTACATATATACCGAATTTCAGCCAAATCGGTCCAATAATCTTTCGTAAAACCATAACAAAGAGAGAAACAAATATATTTTTATCCCGGAAACTATCCCACTTTTCGGGATAAAAAGCATCCTATGTTCATCCTCGGCATCGAATATATATATATATACTGAGTTTGCAGCCAAATCGGTCCCGTAGTTTTTCCGTGAAAACGGAACAGACAGACAGACAGAGTTACTTTCGCATTTATAATATTAATAGGGATTAAACTTACCTTTCGTTAGGAGATTCTGTAATATCCCGAGGATCATCTTCTGCTTGTTTCATCATATTTTTTATAATCACTTTCAAAAACGGTGTTAGTTTTAGGTTATATGCTTACTGTCAACAGTATATGCCTATCGCACACTAAACAGTGAGTAAAGAGAGGGAGAAGCGTCTGCTCGAAATACGGCTAGCGCTGTGGGTTAGAGTGAGAGAGGAGTAGCCTGCCTACCGCTGCCATATGCGCGAGAGAAAGGGAAGCCAGACTGATAGGCGCCGTTACGTAACGAAGCGGATTACCCTCCCATAAGAAGTTATCACTTCAAAACTCTTGACAACAGGTGTCGACACGACACCTTGTTGTGTATGTTAATCGAAGGCAAAGTGGAAGCAAGGAGAGGGAAGGGAAGACAAAGGCGAGCATTCATGGATCAAATAAAAGAAAAAGTGGGTGTCGTCTCGTACATAGAAGTAAAACAACTGGCCCATAATAGAGAAGATTGGAGGAGGCTCCAGCGACAGCAGCATAGTTCTTAAATGATAGATTTGTCTACTTGATTTTTCCCTCTCTTTTGGTTATAAACTCCTGTTATTTTGAACTCTTGTTAATCTAAAAATTTTCTCCTTACACTTGAGTGTCAAATTATCGAGATACCGTGTGATACATTATCTTAAAGTATAGCAGGTAACCCTAAATATATGCTGGGTATGGATTTTAAAAATCATCCTAGTGAGACTGAGAGCAATAGACAAGTTTATCGTAAAAAATATTTATATTTAGTTGTAAATACCTGTGGCAAGAGTCAGCAGGCTTGACATACATGTACTTTCGATAACAGAGCTATATACATACATAATATCACGCCTGTTTCCAATAGGTATAGGCAGAGACTATGGATCTCCACTTGTGACGATCCTGACACACAACTTTCGCTTCATCTACTTTCATTCACCTCTTCATACAAGCACGTTTATTTGAGATGCTTTTTACCTGACCTCTCTTTAACACTTTTGATATTTGATCATGGTGTGTTCGCCCTCGGTCCACCGGCAGCAACTCTACCATTCACATTATTGTCGTACCAGGTGTGTGTTTTGTGATTCTAATTTTATCCATTCTCTCTACATGCTCTTACCACCTTAACAATCCTTTTTCTACTCTTGTCATTACATCTTCTTTCAATCCACAACGGTCCTTTATCACACTGTTTCTTATCAAATCATTCAAGCACATATACTTCTCAAAGCTCTCATTTCAACTGCGTTTATCTTACTTTTATGCTTCTTCTGCCGTATCTAACTTTCACTGCCATACATCAGGGTTGGCACAGCCGAGCGTGGCTTCACAGACACTTTCTGGCTGTTTATAAAAGAATTTATGATAACAGAGATAATCGCAGGGTATTACAATCGGGTGTTTACGCTTTGGTTCAATTTAAAATACAAAGAAAAATCTTGAGCACAGGTAATGTACGGAATATGGAAGGATGCAAAAAATGCTCACGGAATTTCCTTCAAATAGATTTACAGCAAACGACGGGACAGTTACATGCTGTTGTATATTATATGTAATATGGCCAATATTAAGGTAAGGTAACTCTTTATTATACATGAAAGCATAGACAAAGAGAATTCGAAAAATATAAAAGATGGTACAACGAGCGGCCTTATCGCTAAGCGATCTCTTCCAGACAACCCTCGGCAGGGATTAATACATTTTTTAAACTGACGAAGGTGCAGACTATAAATAATGATAATAAGTATACACAGTGCATACAAGTACAAAAACAATATAACTATAAATACATACATATTTTTACAACGCAGGTCCCGACAAAAAACAAAACCCACCTGCATATCTGAAACAACACATTTTATTACCTGCCGGCATTTAAAATAATTGTAACTCTTTTATGACCGTCTTCTTTTACTTACTATGTCTTTAAAATTCGTGATTAGAAAACAGCTCATTGTTTTTTGTACTCTTTTATGGCAGTTTGCGGCCGAGTCATTGGCAAGGTGTGGCGGATTAAGCCGACTTAGATACGGGGACATTACATTTGTGCAGTATAAAAAGATGACCTGGTGGAGGGGGAGGCAGTCGACCGAGAACCACGAGCGAAGCGAGACGCGTGTACTACTATATTTGTATCTGTGTTATACGTGTTTGTATAGTTCTAATAAACTCTATAGTAATTCTAACGGCATTTAAATTCGAGTCTCGTAGTCGTGACTCGTAACAATATATACATACGTATATATTCATATGTTAGCGAACAATATTTATAAATGCCGCAGTGACCTCTAGCGTGTTATTTAATCATCGAGTACCAATACATTGATGTATAGTAACTGCAATGAGACTGTATTTTACAGTAATGAATTAAGAAATGGCGCTACAGTTGAGACGACGCATTTAAAAACATAATAAATTCAAATTGGAGTCTCGACAAATTCAAAGTTTTTTATTCAAAATAAGTTCCAAAACACACTTTCGCAGGTCATTAAAAACATAATAAAGAAGACTCGCACTCCCTCCTGATAAGCCATCTTGGCGAGTAGAGAGATATGTGTAAGAAACACGTTATTTTGTGAAATTAAGAGTAACCAATGTTAATGTAAGGTTATACAGTCATAATAAAGAATGTGAGAACATTAAGAAAGAGAATTATTAATACATGTGACAATATACACACAAGTATAATTATATAAAAGATTACGAATTATTATACACAATACAAAAGTAATGTTGCTAAACTTGTTTTTAAAGTATTGTAAGGATTTAGCCTGTCTTATGGCAATAGGTAGCTCATTCCAGAGACGCACAGTCCAGACGGTAAAAGAGTGATTATAAAAACAAGACGTGTGTACAGGTGTGTTTATTCTGTATCTAGTCGAGGGGCGTAAATTATGGGAGATAGACATGTACAGAAATTTTAAGCGTTTCTTGAGGTAAGGAGGAGTAGTTGGTAAAAACAATATCCCTATTAATATTATAAATGCGAAAGTAACTCTGTCTGTCTGTTCTGTTCCGTTTCCGTCACGGAAAAATTGCTGGACCGAATTGGCTGCAACTCAGAATACATATATATTTACATAACATAGGATACTTTTTATTACGAAAAATGGGATAGTTTCCTGGATAAAAATATATTTGTCTCTCTGTTTGTCATCCCGGATAATGGGATAGTTTTATGTAAAAGTTATCCTGGAAACTAGGATAGGTTTTGTGATTTTCTCCATTTCATCCACTTGGTCCCCTGGACCCATTGGGTCCATTGGTTCCACTGGGTCTACTGGATCCACTGGGTCAACTTGGTCGACTGGATCCACTTGGTCCACTGAGTTCACTTGGTCCTTGTTCTTGTAGGTAGGTTGGTATCTGTCACGTTTTATCATTTATATAGTTTACAGATAGACGGGGGATGATATTGTTTGCGATATAAAATAAAGTGAATCTTCCGGGGGTAAATATATAAAAATTTAATACAATGTAACCTGTACCGCCTGCTCTTTAAACAAGAGACACGCACTAGAGGTTGAGCCCTAGATACTATAAAGAAGAGTGAGTACTGTTATTAAGGCTAATAATTAATTATAATGAATTGGAATTTATGATACGCCTGTAATAGGTAATATGAAGGTATTTAATAAATGATGGATGGGCTGGATGGCTACGACCCCTGGTCTAAAGTATGTCGCCATAACAACCTTCCAGCATTAGGGACCAGGTTCCAGTCTCCCTTAAGAGAGCAGCAGCGCATTTGTAGCACTTTTGGTGTTGCAAATGTCCATAGGCGATGGTAACCGCTTTCCATCAAGTGGGCCGTCTGCCTGTCTGCTGAACTCCAGCAATAATTAAAAATTAAGTTATGTATTTGCCGTGCTAAGACTCACTGTGACTTAAAATGAATTGCTAACTACTACTACTATCGAGTCGTGGTAGCGTAATGGCTAGTGCACGCGTCCCAAACTCAAAAGGGCGCGGGTTCGATCCTGGCCGGAACGCATGCACCACTTGGGCGGTTTTCTGACCTAATGTGCATATTGTTACAATTACCACGTGCTAATAACGGGGAAGGAAAACATCGTGACGCAACCTGCACATCGGGATAACCGATGTGTCAAACTTGCCAAGCCGCCTTGGACAGGCGTGGCGGGTATAGCGTCTGTTCCCCTATAGTGGGAGGCCCGAGCCCAGCAGTGGAACATTTATGGGCTGCTATTATATACTACTAATAAAAACCCAACAGTGTATGTGCTAGTTTACCTTAAATTGTAGTCATTCCATGCATGTCATTTATTTATCAATTCTTCTTACTTCATTAATATGTAATAATTAGAAAGTTAAGAATTTCCCTTGAGGCAATCTGAATGCCTGGAATAGATCGCTTTTAGCGATATGACCGCTTTTTGTGTTAGCAAGTACTAGCTTCTGCCCGCGACTTCGTCCGCGTGGAATAGTAAAAAAAAAAGTAAATTAAAAAGAACCCTCCGATTTTGAAACATTCCTGCTCCGCTCCTATTCGTCTTAGCGTGATGATATATAGCCTATAGCCTGCCCCGATAAATGGGCCATCTAACACTGAAAGGATTTTTCAAATCAGACCAGTAGTTCCTGAGATTAGCGCGTTCAAGCAAACAAACAAACAAACTCTTCAGCTTTATATATTATATGACAAGTATGTAACTATTGTCTTGTTGTGCGTTTTCTTAATTTTAGTTTTGGTAAACAATAACGTGTTATATCTATCTATCTAATAATATGAATAAAATGAGATTGAAAAAAGACCTGTGCGTCTCGGGACGTCCGATAAAAGTGATAACTTTGTAATCTAAGTTGAACTATTTAATGTTGAAAATATTTAACTTGAGAAAAGATAGATAGATAGATAACACTTTATTATACACCAATATAAAAATGAACTTAAAGATTAAAATTATATCTAGCTGTGTACAAAGGGCAGTCTTATCGCTAAAAAGCGATCTCTTCCAGACAACCCCAGGAATGAATTGAGATGACAATGGCGATGGTGGTACACGTAACATATGGTATGAACTACTTACATTTTAATAATAAATACATAAATTGTTTATTATTTAAGCGGGAATACGAAGCATGGTTGCCAGACTACACTTTCATACACTACATAGTATACTCTTCTCTCTCTACTATAGTAATGTGTATATATGTCTATCTCCCTCCCCCCAACACCGAGTACGCGCGAAATGCAGCGGCGACGACGCGGCTGCAAAACTTCTCTTCGAACCTTTGCACACTAAACTTCGCAACAAACTTATATATATAATTACAAAACAATATCAAAGGCCGGCCCAGTGAACTATTCAACTTGTTTTTTTCTGTGATTGTGTAAAGTGTTAGCGGACGTGAATGTTCTACGAGCTATGTAAGTTATATGTATTCTTATTTATTACCTTTTGAAAACACAACAACGGACGCGCAAAGTTGAGCTATTTGCTAACCAGCAATTTTATTCGGATGCCCGGATACATTCCTTAAGTATTCTGTGGAAATCCGGGCACATTCATAAATTATATATATATATATAAGTGTAGATATTTTATATATTACACAGATATATACTTAATATACATACCATACAAATACATATCTACAGAATATATAAATATTTATAAATGAATTTAAGTATCATATTGCAACAACAGGTAGTATTTAGCTAAAGCTTTTTATTATTACTTAAATTTTATGTATATTAATATGATAATGTACGAAAAGGTTATTTATTAATAAAATATTTTATTCTTAGTTACAATTCTTGAATATGTAAATTAAAATTTAGCGTATGTACATTATTAGTATAATTATTTAATCTAATTACCGAAATACGGCTAGCGCCGTGGGTTAGAGTGAGAGAGGAGGAGCCTGCCTACCGCTACCGTATGCACGAGAGAAAGGGAAGCCAGACTGGCGCCGTAACGCGTTACGCAACGAAGCGGTTTACCGTGCCATAAGAAGTTATCACTTCAATAAATTGATATGAATAGCGTAAACACCAGGATTTAACACCCAAGACAATGATGATAGATAGATAGATAACACTTTGTTGCTCACCAAATATACAATTTCAAAAATACACAATTACAATATTGTCATGGTATAAACAATAGGCGGCCTCATCGCTTAAAGCAATCTCTTCCAGGCAACCTAACTTAAGGAATAGTTTAGCCTAATCTGGCGATGTAGGTGGTGCAGATTATTAAGTATATCATAATTAAACATACTTGAACTACATATTTTATCAATTAAATACATACAATAAATCATGGTATAAGAATTAGGCATAATTATTTAAGGAAAAATAGTGTTTTCTGAGTGCGTTCTTAAATGTGGGCGATGTTTTGGCCTCTCTGACAGTAAGAGGCAGCGCATTCCAAAGTTTGACAGCCTGCACTGCAAAAGAGTTACCATAAAAGGATGAAGTGTGTGCAGGTGTAGTGAGTTTACGATATGTATGAGTATGATGATTAGAATTAAAACGTAAAACTCACCAATATCAGTCTTCTCCGAAATAATTTGTAGTTCTCTTTCCAGTGTCTCCTTCGGAGGGGTATCGTCATCCGAATGTGTCACAGACTCAAAATCGCCAATGTCTAGACTATCCTCCTGAGGTGAATCTGAGCAATCTAAATTTTTTTTGCACAACTATGATTTCATTTCCGGATTCATTCGCATACATTTCGCATAACACCTCCCTAACTCAGTTAATTTTGACCAGAGGACAAAAGATCATAGAACCTATTTTATATAAAATTTTAAGCTCTAGAACTTTTTTCTAACTTTTACCGGTTTATAATAAAACTACGTTTTAACGGTTTTCAGCGCGGTAATATATTTAATTTTTATTATACCGACGTTTCGGCCACTGGAAAGTGGCCGTGATCACGAAAGACAAAGATGTCAACAAAATTAAAACTAAATAATTAAAATGAACAAGTTGGCGGTTGGCTAAATAAAACTTTAACAATACTGATTGACACTTGACATTTTTGTCCTTCGTGATCACGGCCACTGAGAAGTGGCCGAAACGTCGGAATAATAAAAATCAAATAAATTACCGCGCTTAAAACCGTTAAAACGTAGTTTTATTGTGTATACAAGTCGCGAAAACTGAAGAAAATATTACATTGTTTTTGTATCATTAAAACTACATTGTATCAAAAATGTACACTTGAGTGATGGTTTTTGATTTCAGACTTAATTTGACTGGAGTATATGTCTATGGGAATTACTGGTGGTTATTAAATTCCACTCTTTAATTTTAATATTTTAATGGCACATCTCGTAATTTCCCATCGTACATTTCTATTCTAGTAGGAGCAGTTAAGTATAATAATAATAATGCATTTTTTGGGGCCCATGCCGGGAGTGGAGAGTCACCGTCTGCCCATTTTTCCATGTTCCCCGAACATTGCAACGGGCATATGCCATAGTCCCCATATTCCCATACCCCTAATACCACTAGCAGTTCATCCTAATAGATGGGTACTTTCTGTTCTCATTTCCCACAATAGTCCTACACTTGCCGGGTCTTGTCCTTAGGTGCATTATTATATGGTGTAGAAAGGGATAATCGCCGGTCAGTGTCACGCCACATTTAGATAAAATTTGACAAGGGGCCTCTATGTGTTGGCCTCCCCATGGCCCCACGGGAGCCCTCCAAAAGTCCTGGGCATTTTTATTGTATTGTCAACTAAATTACATTTATTCATACTATAAATACCTTCTTTAATGTCCAAGTCTTCATGTAATTTCATATCTGTAGGAAATGAAACATTTTCTGATGCATCCACTTCAATGACTACCTTAGCATTTTCTGCAACATTTGAATCACTTACTACAGCATTTTCAAAATTAAAACCATTTCCTTGCATCAAATTGAATTCTTCGTCAAGCACCGATTCATTTTCTACTATCTCTTCTTTAAGTTCAACTTTTATCTGTTTTACTCCAGGAATGGCAGGATTATCATCGGTATTAAGAAATGGTGGAGATCCATCTATATTTAGAATTGTAACTTGGGTTTGTGTAAGATTTGGTTTGAAATTTAACTTGTATAAGGTGTTTAGCGATCCTTCTGTTACCTAAAATATGTTGGAATGAATATCATCTACAGAAACCTCATTTCCCAAAACTCTATGAAAATACTGAAATATATAGTTGGTCATAGGTCGAAATGCAATCTGGGTATGAGATGAGCCGTGAAGAAGGAGACTCCAGCACAGCGGTCACCAAGGCTCGGAAACCGGTAAAAACAAATCAATCTGGTTACAGCCGAAACATATGTCACGTCGGGGTCACCAGTGAAGAAAGTGTCCCGTTTAGAGTGGAGGAGCAATGCTCCTCCATATCAAAGGAAGATCTTCCAGCGAGGATATTGTTGTTCTTCGCAGGCCTAAGCCCGTCTATTATTGTTGGAAATTTGTATATATTCTTTGTACGTTTCGGTAATCATTTGCGACCTCAATTATTGTACAGCACCATGTATTGGCTTGTAAGTGTTCCACTACATAGGAAATTTTCTTTTCGGTGTTGTTCTCACTTTAAGCTCAATTAAATGGTTCTTGGTAACAGAATTTTATTAAATAGGTTTTGTTGAATGTACAGGTTAAATATGAAATAAGAACAGTTTTTGCCGCATATCTTCACAGCACACCCATATTAGTACAAAACAGGGCTTGAAATACCGGTAAAAATGTGATATCCTTATTTATGGTAATTTCAGATGACAGTAAAAAATAAATATCTTATGAAACTTACCGTTATTTCTAGCCCTTTTACCAGTAAAAAAATACAACATTAATATTATTTTTATCCATAACTTTACAGTTATAACTATGTTTTGTTACCATTGTCACTCTCTTTTACTCACAGCAGACAAGCAGACGGCCCACCTGATAGCAAGCAGTTACTATCGCCTATGAACATTTGCAACACCAAAGAAGCTACAAATGAGCAGCTATTCTCTAAAGAGATACTGGAACCTGGCCAAGGATGCCAGAATACAACTCAAGATTGTCATGGCGTCATATTCTAGACCAGGGGTGGTAGCCATCAAGATAGGCAAATACCCTTATACTGTTTCATCTCTTCTTACGACAAGCCACCTGGCCTTAGGAAATTGTATTCCTTCTCCTTTCCTGCATGGATATAAAGGTAGCTAGTCCAAAACACATTTAATTAAGAAGTACTTACATGAACCATGCTTAAGAACAGTTCTCTTGCTTCCAAACATTGTTCTTTGAACCTCACTGATTTCACAAGTAACTTATAACATGTTATACATATGTATGTGTGTGTAGAGTTATTTATAATCTGTAATTAAAATATATTTATTAGCTCTATTCAAATTCAAAAGCCACTGTAACAAGATAGAGGATCTCGTGTATATTGCATAGTAGAGGAATAAATATTATTCTAAGCAACCCTTTGAGCAGGTAGGCTGGGTTATTATTTAAGTTCTTAACTAAAATATTTAAAAATAGAGCTAGTTATAGTTAAGTATAAAATTATAAATAAGTTTAAGTTAACTGGTCACTATTCATTCATTGATAACTATTTAAATGATAATTACAAATAGGTTGTGACACTCGGTGACCTGAGGTTACATTTACAAAAATATTAATATCTAACTCTACATATTATTTACATAAGGGTTGCAGAAGCGGTAACCGGTAAGTATTCTGCCCTTCTCTCCTTCTATTTGTTAAAATAAAGGTGCCCTATGTCTATAACGTAGCCACGACCCTTTGATAGACAGCCAGACATGCCTACAGAAACACCCTTCTGATGGTTCATAAGTTTCCTTACACAGTATTATACAAAAGTATGAGTACAATCAGAAATTATACTAACCTGCAATCCCAATAATCCATTCAGAATATTTGCTGTTTTCTTGTCAACATTCCGAAGATTCGCTTCAGTGTTTAAACATCCGCAACAAAAACGCACTGTATTGTTTTCCACACTCATTGTTTTGGTTTACTTATTACATCATGCCTGATTATGTTTGTTGAACAACTGTATCACAAACTACTATGGATATAAACTGTATATTACCTAAATCAACGTAAATAAACTGTGTGATATTGAATAACAAAAATTGAAACTTTTTTTAATTACGGCTCCAATAGGGATGCATACGATAACGATACCTTCATGGGCTGCGACTTAACAATCTGTTATCTGACTTATCTGATCAGTGTGACCAGATTTCATTTGACGAATCTACTGCTTGTGGAGGTTAAAAACTAATGAATTCTACCAAAAGAGAACGAGAAAATACTAAAAATCTATTATATTTTTTTGCTGTCATGTTACAACGTAAAAACATGAATATTTTCTTGATTAAACAATAAAATAATAAAAATAACAAAGAAACCACCATTAATTAAAGAAACCAATTTTTTTTTAAATTAAATTCTAAGTAAAAATATAAATTAAAAAAAATATATGAAACTTAAGTTAAGATTCTTCGTCTTTATGTTGGGTAACATTGTCATAAAGCTGTTTTGAGTCCATTAACTCGATCATAATTCTGTCAGGATTAAATCTGCTACATCCTTCTTCCAACTGTCGTAGCGTGCTTTTCCATGAACCATTGTAGCAACATTCTTATTATTAAATCGATTTCGATCTTGATTTTTAATCCTATTAATATCGGAAAATATTCTTTCTACTTTGGAGTTCGACAAAGGTAGTATTGTCATTTGCTTCACAAATCGGAACAAATTGCCATACTTTGGTTTGCTATTCGCATCACAGATTTGGCTGACTTCACTCCAAAATTTATCCACCATAAACGTTTCAGACGTCGAACTAGAAGTTGACAATAAATTAGACACGGAAACATCTAATTTTAATTCCATATATTGCTTGGACAATTTGAAAGAAAGTGAAAGTGGTTTAAGAATGAATGAGTTACTTATCAAATGTCTACTCTACGCCGATGATCAGGTTATACTTGCGTCATCGGAAACGGAGTTACAGGAGATGGTAACAATTATGAACGAGTCTTTTGAGAGAAAGGGTATGAAAATTAATGTGAATAAGACGAAAGTTATGGTGTTTGAAAGAGACGAAAGAATGACAAGTTATAATATACAGATAGGAAATCAAAAGTTAGAGCAAGTCAGAGAATTTGTTTACTTAGGCTGCATGTTTACCAGAGACGGAAAGCATGAAAGGGATATTGAAAGGAGAGTTATGGCAGGTAATAAGGTGAATGGAGCGCTAAACTCTTTTATGAACAGCCAGAAAGTGTCTGTAAAGGCACGCTTGGCTGTCCATAAAGGGGTGTTGGTGCCAACCCTAATGTATGGCAGTGAAAGTTGGGTATGGCAGAAGAAGCATGAAAGTAGGATAAACGCAGTTGAAATGAGAGCTTTGAGAAGTATATGTGCGGTTAGCTTGAATGATATGATAACGAACAGTGTGATAAGGGAACGTTGTGGATTGAAAGAAGATGTAATAACAAGAGTTGAAAAAGGTATGTTAAGGTGGTTTGGACATGTAGAGAGAATGGATAAAAGTAGAATCACAAAACAGGTGTATGACAGTATTGTGAATGGTAGGGTTGTTGCCGGTAGACCGAGACGAACACACCATGACCAAATATCAGAAGTGTTAAAGAGAGGTCAGGTAAAAAGCATTTCAAATAAACGTGCATGTATGAAGAGGTTAATGAAAGTAGGTGAAGCGAAAGTTGTTTGTCAGGATCGTCGCAAGTGGAGATCCATAGTCTCTGCCTACCCCCATGGGAAACAGGCGTGATATTATGTATGTATTTATTGTCAAAAAAATTTGCGTGTTTTTTGTTGCAACTAAGTTAGGAAACCTTTGGAGTATTCTTATCAGAGTTCGAAATTCACCATCCACTGCTATTTGGGGATCGATAAACGACAAATCCTGCAAAAAATTATCTTGTACAGGCAGTCTTTACAGTAATTGGTTATTCAGCTCAATCAAAATTATTGACATCTGTTGAGGAATTCTTCACACTCTATGCTCACGGCACGAATGGTAACGAAAAGAATGAAAATTAAATAGTTACAATCATTCGTTGAAAGGGGGAATACCCCGCATTTATCCGATATGCCAAAAAAAAGTACTAGAATAACTGAAAAGCGTGAATTCTACTAAAATATACCAAATAATTTTTACATGCTAAATTTTGTTGCCAGTACCTCCAAATCTACCAAAAAAGTAGAAATCTAGTAAATCTGGTCACGCTGTATCTGATACACAAATTTTAAGTAGTGGGTGGGCGTAGTGGGTAGGGGGGAGGTATACTTTTTTTTCAGTCGGGTGAAATGCTTTTCGCACATACCGGGTCCTTTGCTAGGGATTAGACCGTTGTTGATCATGGAGGCAATCCAAACAATAATCAACCGGCTTGTGTGGAGACTCGAACCCCAATCATGTTCATGGGCTAATACCCCACTAAAACCACGCTCCTCCCATGTACCCCGCGCTTATGAGTAGGAAAGACATGAAATACAGAATACAGGCAGATCGGATTTCGGTGCGGAAAACAGTTTTGGCCGGTGAGTCCCATTTCTCATTCCGCTTGTTAGTGTCGTGCGCCAAATCTGTTGCGCGCGCTTTTGTAACGGTTTTTTCGTGTGTGTAGTGTTTTCGTGCGCTTGTCTGGTCTCCTTTTGGGCAAGGGCCTCCAGCAATGGATGGCCCAGACACCCCGAAGGCCCCCAGGGCGTCGAGTGCCACGCGTAAGCGTGACCACCTCGGCGCCAAGGACGGCTGGGCCATGAAGGAGATAGGGGAGACGCGCGAAAAGAAGGCTTCATAGGTATACTTACCCCTACTACAATCCCTAATAGTAATATTTAATTTACATTAGGTTAGGTTAGGTCAATATTGAACAAAATCGAAAAAAAAAACAAATAAAAAAACTTGAAACGTAATGTTTGACTATGCAATTTTATTTAAAAAAATAGTTTAATTCTACCAATAAGTTAACAATGTGAACAGTAGTTGTACGATATTTAGGGTCTGTTTCACTACGTACAAGTAAAGTACCCGATAGCTATTTAACAAATTAATTATGTGGCACATAAAAGTTCTGGTTAGTTCTGATTCATCATCATCATCATCTTACCTATAAATTTATTCGGCACATAGCTATTTGCCACTTACTATCCGGTAAGTTTGGCAACGTCGCATTTTATAGTTCCGTTTTACGAAATACTCGTATCAGGAAATATATTCTGTGTTGTAAATACACGTGAAAATGTTTTAATCAATTTAGTGTACATTTTATACATTCTATATAAATACAGCTTGAAACGTGTCATCCCTTAATTTTTTATTGATCAAAACAGCACATTTAATATTTGGACTTTGTGAAACAGGCCATAAAAGTTTTTAAGAAACAATTTAGGCATTTGTGTTTTATTCGTCAATGTCAGGCAAAGCAACCGAGTCCATACAGCTGTGTCTGATGTATCATACTTGACTGTAACATAGTAGATAATCTGTCTAATTTGACCGACCAAGCTATTAGATATTTATATCGACACAAGACTTATGTGCAGTGAAGTGTATTAATATAAATATATATATATATATATATATATATATAATTTTTGAATAACATGAAATTTTATTTAACTGTTAGAAGTCATAGTGGAGGAAACCTACATACAATATATAGCTTCCTAGCGTTCAGGTTTTGCAACACTATTTTGAAGTAAACGCCCAAAGCCCTTAAAAAAGGTTTCCATGGTGAAGTCCCAAGACTTTGAACTTTAAAAATCGTACCTAACAGTAATCGCGTTAAGCATGCTTTTTTTCTTGTATCAGGTGAATGAGGACAAGGAAAAAAGGACGAAATATATTACCTTTTGCCAGGCCCTTGGGCCAAAAGCACTAGCTTAAAATAACAAACTTCTTACGTCAATTTTTTTCAACTACAAATATATATAATAAAATATTAAATTAAACTTAAAACTAATTTAATAACCTTAATAAACAAAAAAATCCTTTCAAATTAATGGAAACATTTATATTATTATGATTTATTTAAAACACTCGAAAACATCATGATAATCCCTATTAACCCAAAGTTCTATTAAAAGGTATTAAACTTTGAATTATTATAATTTTCACTATATCTCAGATTCATATAAAGTTTTTATCTAAACAGCAAATATAAAACATAAACACTATTTTTAATAAGCATGTCACGACAAATGATAAATATTCCATGAATCAATTAAGACTAATTTTCACACTCGATGATATTATTTAATGTCAAGTGACGAAAGACAAATTTCTCTTGTTTTTGTTGGCACTATTGCTTGGTCATACACAAACAAAAACTTCGAACATGTGTTCGGATACACCACTTCATAGAAAGGTGATAAATTGAAACTAGCAGCAATGCTTAAAGTTCGTTTGCCTAAAATAGTATTCTGAGCGTTTATTTAATAAAATTGGACTTGGTACTGGGCTGTATATTTCATTGAAGTACCTTTTAAGGACCGTGGGCGTTAGGAGGATAGAATATATGTATATAAAAGCCCAATATACGTACATATACCAATGCTAATTGCTATATATAGGTATAGGTCTGTTTCACACGCCAGGTAATGCTGGTAGCACCATTTTTGCGACTGAATACTCTACCTTTATACAAACTGTACTCTTGTGTAGTTCAACGTCAGACGAAGGAACTTGGCAGATCGAGCGCAGAGTTCTCAGAATGAATACAACTAATGTCAAAATACAAACGATGGTAAAGCAAGAGAATGAATAGTAAGATATAGGAACCGGCTACAAGTGAACTCATTATTGAATAATAGAACACATTACTATTACCCATATGGACGTAAACTAAGCGTTTATATGTGAGTTTATGCACAATTTTTTTTAATGTACTTTTTGCACAATTGCTTGCTTTTTATAATAATTTTTGACTGTCTAGTTGAATATAGCGCCTTTTCTTACTCAAGTGAACAAGCAGACATCACACCTACCACAAGTGGCGACCCTATCAGGCGCCATTAGGGTACAGAAAATAGTAACCTGAGAAATAGTCTTGTGCTTATTCTGTCATCCAAGTGACGTCTCTTTTCTAGTACAATTTGGTCATTGAACTAGTTCACACTTGGATTAATGAAATTCACTTTAATAGTATTGTTCGGTCGGTAGATATTTTCGATCTTTGTTAGCAATCACATGTCGTTCCCTATTTTTCATCGTTCATAAACTACACAAAACTGTCGGATCACTGACTGACGCGCTTGACGCTGAGCTAATAGACCGTTTAACGTTTGGTACAGTTCCAACTTATCTGTAATGAAAACCGCCACTGTGTTCGCTCCGGCGTTGCCAATCTATGAACAATCAACAAACAATTTGAATTTATCCTCTTAACCTAAGTTAATCATATATTATAATACTCGGGCTCCATCTGAGATAATGTTACAGTTATTGACTGTGACCAAATGTGGGCTGCTACTCAGCTATCCGGTGCACATATTTTAAGTAACAGGTGGGCGTAGTGGGTAGGAGAAAGGTATACTTACCCTTTCTGCAACTTCTAGGGTCCGGAGTTCTTGAATATTTATTTTTGATAGACATAAATGCACCTATTTTTTCACTAACATTATTGTGATGGATGGTGAAAGGTCGCGGCCAGTGATTAGAAGTTATTTAGGTTAGTTTAGCTTCAGACCAAATCGCGCGTGCTGAGAGAGCGAAGCGAGCTTGTCGCGGCAGCGGCCGGCGAGTGCCAGAACCGACTGCTAACCGTTTACTATTTATTTTATACACACAGTTTATAATTTCGTCTTTATCGGCCGCCATTCTGAATATTTTCATGGATACTCTTGTTGTGTATATTAATGTGCTCTGTTGTCTTTTTTCTTCATTTTTGGCGATATACGTTATTTGGTTCTTTGTCTGCTGATTAGTGCTTTCTTTTTGACTTTAAAAGGCCGTTCAAGTTGATAAGTGCAATATTAGTGACAAAATAAGTAAGGTTATGCTTAAAAAAAAAACTGAAGATCTACAGACCACAGGGGTTGTAGTAGGGGTACTTAACCATACTACAACTCCTATGGTCTGGAGATCTTCAGTTATAGGCATACTTATGCCTCCCCCACCCCATTCCACCACCCCACTACTTAAAATTGGTGCATCAAATATCTATAGATTTACCTAAATGTGTCGTATTTATAGTGTAAAAAATAACGCCGTTAACGAATAAACACCTCTTTTTAGAACTGGTAGCCCTAATTCATGTGAAATTTCATGGACCTACTAGTTAATCTGAGGCGACTGTAGTCCATTTTTTGCCATTTCTAAGTTGGGCGTACTATAGAACGTTTCATTCAGTACAGTTTACGGAACCGATTCCTAATAGTTCAACGTTTTCGGATTACTCAAGAGGACATCACTAGTAGAAAATCTAAAAAAACAAAATGGCCTCTCAGACATAGAATACGAAAGGAGTTTTATTCTGTGATAATTTTAATAATCAAAAATAATAATCTGTGTAGCCATGACTGATGAGCATGAAACGTTTTACTGTTCGTTCGTCAGCATTGATTACATTATCTGTGAATGTGGAGAAACTTTTCCATCAGAAGACGATCTTCGAGTGCATTTGGAGAAGGAGCATCCACACAAAAAAGAACGGAAGGAATACAAATGCGGAATTGTAAGTTTGTTTAAACATCACGTCTTATTCTGTCCTTAGTCTAAGAAATTTTCGTGATACATTCTTGGAAACTAACATAATAATACTAAAATGGTAACACGATATTCAATGACATTTAATTATTCAAGTTTATTTATATGGTTTACTTTGTCTGAATCATTCAAATTGAAAGCCAGAGATGTACAGTCTAAATAACAGCTTTAGATGAATTAATCAAATTGATTCAATTTGGGCAGAGAACTAAAGCCCAATTCTGTTATCACTGTATCTTCAAAATCACTGGACACTGTCGTCTCAATAGTAGGTTTGCCTGATTTCGGTATTTTGTTGATTTCAATGGCGTGGCCGTGGCAGGTCACTATCTGGCTGCGCTTTTACACAGAGTGGGTTACAATTTACTATTTATTTTATATACACAAACAGTATGACACCTTAAAAGTCTCATATGAATGAAACATTTGTTTTATTTATCAATTTAGTGGACGATTAGCAAGTTACTTTTTAATATGACAATAAATCAATATATAAATGATATCAATTTTTAAATACATTGCTGAACAATTTTTTTAAATATAAGTTAAATATAAATAAATGCAATTATAAAAAAAAACATCTTTATTGGTCGTCATTTTGAATGGTTACTCTTGTAGTGCATATGAATGTGCTCTATTGTGTAATTGTCTTCATTTTTATCCAATTAAGGTGGTTTTTGGTTATTTTGGTTCTTTTTATGTTGATTACTGGCTTTTTTTGGACTTTGAAAGGATTTTTCAACTTTGGACTTATGATAGAAGTGCAATATTAGCAAGAAAATAAGTGAAAATAAGTGAGGGTATGTTTATTAAAAAAAATATATTTTAAGATCTCTGGACCTCAGGGGTTGTAGTAAAGGTAAGTATGCCTCCCCACTTCACCACCCCGCTACTAAAAGTTCCTAAGCCGGAATGCTATAGATTAACCCAATTTTTGAATGGATAATCGGAAAAATAACAAAATGTTGTATGTCTGCTATGTCACAGACCCCATGACTGCGGCGGATGCGGGAGTTCCTGACACAATCTTTCTGAGTGACTCCACACATCCATCGAACATTTCATCTCCATGACATACAGTTCTTGCTTGTGTAAAGAAAGAAAGAAAAAATGTTTATTTAAAACTACATACAAAACAAAATATATTTATAAATTATAACATACAACTAGGAAATGAAGTTCTAAATCATCCTAACTCAGCGTGATGCTGGTTGAATCAACCAGCACTGATCTTCCACTAGGGCTTTTATTTAGTGTCTCACAGGTAGACAAAACAAGACTCAAAGAAAATACCACCAGTACTATGACTAAATTAATACTAGACACAAATTTTTAAACAAGAACATAATAATGCTTAAGAACTATAAGAACATCATATTAAATGCAAAATTTAGCTTTATACTACCATACTAACCACACTCATAAGTAACTTTTAATATTTTGTTTTGTCTATCGGTCTGTAGGTTTGTGTTAAATATGCTTGAGGAAATGTCTAAATTGAAATGGAACATTGACAGATCAGGGAAGCATTAAAGGTAGAAGTAGATCAAGCAGATTTTGCACATGAAACCAAACTTATATGGCACTAGTGTCATTTACAAGATCCAACTGGCTCGCTTGATGATCATATATAAACTTTTTTAATTTTGCTTTAAATAATTTGCAATTTTTTAATAGGGGGTGGAATATTGTAACAACATTTTGTTGCAGTATAAGAGTGTCGCTTACACTGGTACGGCCACGTTTTACGGAGACTGGCTAATTATGTGGGGAACAAATGTCCAACCATGCCGCCTCCGCCAGGTCCCAGTCAAAGGGGAAGGCCCAAGAAATGTTGGCTTGACATTGTGAAGGATGACATGCGTACCAATGGTCTCAAAACAGGAGATGCTGAAGACCGCACGAAGTAGAGTAAAATAAGTAGGAAAGCAGACCCTGGGCGTCGGAGTGAATGCTCCTTGTAGCAACCGAGTTTATGCCATTGTGTCGTAAGCTGCATAGCACATTGTCTCGCAAACCTGTCGATCTCTGAGAAGCGAACCACAAAAGTTTATCATATAAGTGTAATGGAGCGTCATACTTTATGACACTGAATAGTAAGAAAGCTAGGTGCAACTTAGGCTGCTTCATTTTCAACATTGAGCACTTGTTTAAATATGGTGTCACATGATTTCTACAAGGAATTTTTGGGTAAGGGAAGGGGGATTTCTTAGAATAGAATAGAATATACTTTATTGTACAATAACATTTATGAAACAATACACAAAAGCAGCTTAGAATTAAATACAAATGGCGGCCTTATCGCTAGCAGCGATCTCTTACAGACAACCTTGGGATGGAGAGAGAAAATGGCATAAAAGCTAGGGCAGGGTTTAATTGTATAATATTCTATATATATATATATATATATATATATATATATATACACACACATATATATATATATATACATCTAATAAAATGTAAACATATTATACATACATACATTATGCTTTATAATAGTAATCTTTTACAAGTCTATTGAAGGAGGATACTGATTTGGCTTGTCTCACTTCTAGTGGAAGCATATTCCATCCATTGTAAAACTTGGTTGTATTTAGGGGAGTTTCTAGTTTCACGTTCACAGACGACCTCAGGAATTTCTCCTGATTCCAATTGAAGAATTGAAAACGTTCTTTAAGATAAGGAGGAGACTTGGAACTAAACAATACATTGTACAGAAGTGACAGGATATGCGTATTCTGACGAAGGTGGATTTCTTCTCTGTTTAGGAATGGAAAAGATTATTCATTCCTGAGTTGGGGCGGCCTGTCCTGAGAGGGGACAACCCACAGCCAGGTGGTAGGGCATTTGTTTGTCGGTATGGCTACCATCCCTGGTCTAGAGCATGTCGTCATAACAACCTTGAATTGTGTTCCGGCATCAGTGGCCAGGTTCCAGTTTCTCTTTCAAGGCCAGCAGTACTTCTGGTATTGTTAATGTCCATAGGTGATGGTAACCACTTTCCATCACAGTTGGGCCGTCAGCCTGTCTGCTGTGCTTCAACAATGAAACAAAAGGGAATATCAAAACAAAAGTGTGTGTCACTCAAATACAGGCACGCTTCACTCTGAAAAGAAAGAAAGAAAGAAAAAATATTTGGTCTTTACATAACGGGACACATGGCGATGAATTGTATGTTATATACCAAAAAAAAGTCTCGCGATGGCGCCAAATAGGTGCAGTTCAGCATGTGCCAGGCAACAGGTGCCTGATGCTGGTTTTCAACTGCACCATAGGATGGACGGATGTTGCACTGTTATTATAACTTAAAGAAAAACATTATTTAGCTAGACGTGTTGCTGGGGAGTTTCTTGCCGCTTCTTCTCCTTAACAGCAATAACACGTTGCGAGGCGGTGTACATAGTATAGGAAGGAAAAATAAATTTTAACTTATATGTATTCCTTTATTATATGACCTTCAAAAAGTGTTCTCCAGTAGAACTTATTTTGAATAAAAAACTTTGAATTTGAATTTGAATTTGAATATTAATTTTTATATATAAACTGTTACATATATTTATACACACACATATATATATATATATATATATATATATATGTATATATATATATATATATATATATATATATATATATATATATATATATATATAGTGTATACATACAATTAATATAAACATAATAATAATTAATACTCAGCAAATTAGAAAAAAATATTGTGGGGATACTGATAAAATAAATATTCATTATACATGATGATATATGAAATGCATAATACATATTTATAAACAGAATACAGTAATCCCCCCTATAAAACGGTAGATTGGGTTTCGCGTTATAGCAAAACGCATTATAGGAGTATTCCCGTGTAACGCGTTTTTACGGACCCTATACAACGCGTTACGTATAAATTATTCACGTTTAACTTTTCTCACTAAAGGGGGTATAAATCGAATAATAAGAAAAAATTCTACACCTTATACACAAATTTAATTTAATTTTATAACAACACAATTGACACACACCTGCGAAATTAATTATGAACTGTACAAATCATAAATTTCACAGTACATAAATATAATGTGGGAGATCCCCGCGTTATATGGGGAATGCCCGTGTTATACAGGGGATTGAAATCGCGTAATATGAAATTGCGTTATAAGAGTACTCTGTTATAGGGGGGATTACTGTAGTATTGTAGAGGCAGAAGACAAAATTATAATATACAGGCTGTTTCAGCAAATGGAACACCTGCTTGAAACCGTTCTAGTATACCGGGAATATATCTTAATTAAGTTGCATTATAATTTTATTATTTAATAATAACAAAGATACAGGAAGATTTTTTTGATTGTGCTTCTCCTTAACATTGTACACTAAGAGTGATTGAAGTTTGCGTAAAACATTTGGTAAGTTCCTTGCCCTTTAACAATGCCGCCAAACACAGACACGCCGACAAAGCAACCGCGCATCCGGCTTACCGATAGTCGGCGTTTTTTATAAAGTTCAGCTGACAGTTCGTGACCTCGACGATTTGTAAACATTGTTAAGGGGGATCCTATCAAAAGTACGTCGCTACTCTGAAGTTAGTTTTCATGCGTTTTTTCAATACCGAATGAATAAATTCGAAAAGAAAAAAATATGTTCGATTTGAAATCTTTTACTGTACATGTTCCACCTGGTTTTATGCGAAATTATGGTGATAAGAAGTGAATCCACCATAAACCAATACGAAATTGTGGTGATAAGTGAATCCACCATAAACCAGTGCGAAATTATGGTGATAACAAGCGAAAGCTTAAATGATCATAACTGTAAAACTAAATTTTTAAGATTTTTTTCCTTTTTGTAACTATGCTAGTGTTATACCCTTTCACCCATTTAAGTAGGTGTTCCGTTTGCTGAAACACTCTGTATAAGAAAGATTGACATGTTGATTGATGTTTTCTAGCTCCCGTTGCTCATCTAAGGGGTAGTTTTTTAAGTTCTTGCCAAAAGTGATAATTGAGTGGTTTAATTGTCTTAAAGGTAGTGGTATATCTGTTGCATACTTCACTCTGTACAATGTATGTGTGTGTGTGTGCAAGTAGTGCATATATCTAGTGTGAATAAAAAAATCTTAATTTACAGTGCGAGAAGATATATCCAACGGAACAAGAATGCATCGATCATTACGAACATTCTCACATAGAGATCAAACTTGAGCACAACTACGGAGTTGACCCTGACACATTAGACGAATACAATGAAGACGTGAAAACGGATTTATTGGACCCAGATCTGGTCGAAGCCACTTACGAGGTTAAATCTGAACCTCTAGAATTGGTCTTCGGCAGTGATTTTCGCTACGTAGCCGATGGTAATCAAGTATTAAAGTATGGAAAGAGACTTAATTCAGTTAAGAAAGGTCCACCAGGTTGCAGGTCTCACCCAAAGAATATTGTTTGTGAAGTATGCGGGAAGAAATATGCTGTAAGTTAATATGTTCTTATGTTTTCGCGACTAGTATACGTAATAGAACTACGTTTTAACTGTTTTCAGCGCGTTAATTTATTTGATTTTTATTATTCCGTCGTTTCGGCCACTTTTCAGTAGCCGTGATCACGGAAGACAAGATGTCAAGTGTCAATGAAATACTCATTGTTAAAGTTTTATTCAGCCTACCGCCAACTTGTTCATTTTAATTTTGTTTATGGTTATTGTTTACTCTATGGGAGCCTAATCTAGTTCACCACCGCTTTGCAACATGTTGTGGCTTGAAGAGAAGACGCGGCGCAAGAAGCTCTTCAGCAAACATGCCTAGCTCGTAATACTTTATATAGTTTTAAAATAGTTGGGAGGACCGCGAAATTACCGCGCTTAAAACCGTTAAAACATAGTTTTATTACGTACTAGCTGATGCCCGCGACTTCGTCCGCGTGGTGCGGTTTTTTAACTGTCCCACGGGAACTCTTTAATTTTTCGGGATCAAAAGTATCCTATAACTTGACCAGGGATATAAGCTACCACCATACAAAATTTCATTTAAATCGGTCCAGTCGTTTCGGAGATTAGACGGTACAAACAAACAGAGAAACAAAATTTGAAAAAATCTAAATTAGTTCTATTTCACTTCCCCCTGGCTCGGTTTGTAGCATTTTTTTTCATTGTACAGAAATTCGACCTCTATAGTTTTATTATCGGTATACATAGATTCCGGATAAAGACAATTCCAATAACACAAAAATAATAAATATCCTCCAGCCGTTCTTGAGTTATAAATGATGTAACTAACAAGACTTTGTTTTATATATATATATAGAGATGTAGTTTGTAAATGATTACATCTAGATTGAAATCCAAGCGTGCTGACACATCAGTGCTAAGATTATATTTTCGCAAACAAAATTATGTTAATAATGCCAGTAATAATGATTCAATAAATACTTACAAGCTAAGAAATTCATTTTAGATTTTAGATAATAAACGAAGAAAAAGAAAGTTTAACAAATTACTAAACAACTGAAGAGGATTTTTTAAAAGCTAAAGTTTTGCATGAAGTGTATCAAATGTTTTATTCTTTTATATATAGTGTGTTGTAGACAGACACATTCTTGTCAACGGGTTATAGTATGATTTGTTGTGTTTAGAAACTTCCAAGATGAATGTTTTGTTATGTACACGTTTATTACGTTTCATGTTAAGGGTCAAGATACTTTAGGGGGTTATTCTGGTTTAGAAGCTCGAATTTTAGGTGTTTTTTAGGTCGCGAAAAAAGAACAAATTGCCAATATCCATTTTTTTATAAGTTTTTTATTGATATTTAAATAGTACAAAACATTAGTAAAATGTATACATACTAGAACAATTAATAGTCCCCAAAGAGGAAGGATTTAGTTATCGCACTACGAGACGTTTTAAAAGAAAAAATGTTTTCACAAAATGGCGGCAGTTTGAAAAATAAGTTTGTTGGAAAAAACAAAACGTATTTGTTTTCCATTTCAGTTCACTGAAAGGATTGATAACGTGCACACCAGAATGTGCCATTTTTTAATCAGTCCACTTTGCCGGTCTGCAGTGTTTTGATGTTTTTTTAAAATTTTATTAATATTTTTTAAAATCAATAAAGAACTTATAAAAAAATGGATAGTACAAATATTTGATGTCTTTTTTATCGCGACCGAAAAAAACACCTAGAGAATACCCCCTTAATAAATTAAACGAATCCAATTTACCATGCAGTAATTTATCGAAATAGACGAGGTCATGTTGTGTGCGACGAACGTGTAAAGTACTGTAAAGAAATAACTTCAAAGTGGCGATAGATAGGACATACGACAAGAGAGAACAAAGTAATTTTTTGTTTTGTACTCCTGTTTGCAATCAGTCTTCATAACTATAATCAAATATGCTGAGCGCATGAAATGTCGTTGCGAGCGTGTCTCCTAGTGGAAACAGCTTCTTATAAGGCCTCTGTCAACTGGTTTCAGCAGTTATCAAGTTTCAAGATGACGGACCTTTATACCCGTGTCTTAGTCTAGTAGTAGTCTTAGGGCGCTTATCTAGCTTCATTTTATATGTGCTACTATAGCTTCGGGTTGCCTCCCTCGCAGTATTCATTTGCAGAGGTTCATGTATTTCATGACTTGTAATAAACCACGGGACATTTGCTATATTTCTTATTATTACATTTTAAAGTCTCTGCAAAATAATAAGTTTTGAGACAATAGCACTTCGCCACAGCTGTATTCTATATGTCCAACAAGGCTTTCGGATGCAGCAAAGTAAAGTGGACAAAAATACTGACAGAATGGCAACACAGAAAACGAGAAGACCACATAAAAGAATTAGCAGGGGTTTCATGAAGCAGCAATGACTGGAAAATGTTGGAGGAGGCCTATGTGTCAAAAGACACATTGAAAAATTAATAAAGTTATATAAAAAACATATTGTTTAGGTTAAGTTCACAATTCAGCAATAAAGGCAAATAAATAAACAAACAGAATATTGATTGTGAAGCCTGGGAATAACACACTATAATGGAAACCGGTCACCATAATGGAATGTGGGTACCATAAATAAATAATTATGACATTTTTGTTTTTATGATGTTTGTTTTCAATACATTGACAGCTGCCAAGTCAGGTTACCTCTGGCCTTCTCCAGAATATGCCATTTTATTTGATCTCTCTCTAATCTCCTACAATCCCTTGGGAGATCATTTTCCCATCTTCTCTCTGGTCTCCCCTTCTTTTTCAATCTCACGGGTACCAATCGTTGAAGTGTTTTGTCCATATTTCCTTGTTTGATCGCGCTGTATTTCCTGTCCATCTCCACTCCATGGCTTTAAGCTTCCAAGTTGCATCCACTACCTGTGTTCTCTTTCGTATGTCTCCAAGCCAACATCTGTCCAATGAGTCTGTTGGGCATCAGAAGTGGTTACCATAGTGCCGGTTAAAAAAGCTTCTCCATTTTTTTTAAGCTTTTGAAATTGATCCGTTGTATGGTTTTGCAGTCCAACGCGGCCTTGAAGTACCACCAGCGAGTACACACTGGCGAGAGGCCCTACAAATGTACCATGTGCGATAAAACATTCACGATGCCTCTATTTCTTAAGGTACAGTACTTTTTGACACTGCCTTATCGCAGCAGGAGTGGTGAAAGGATACTAATTTGGCAGCAAACAGCCAGGTGGTAGGGTATTTTCCCTTCTGGATGGCTACCATTCTTGATCTAGAGCATGCCGCCATAACAACCTTGAGTTGTGTCTCGACATTATTGGTCAGGTTCCAATCATTTAGGGAGCGGCAGCACATTGGTGTTGCAACTTTTAGTGTTGCAAAAGTTCCGTAATTTTTTTTATTGCTATAGTTCAGCAGACAGGCAGACGGCTCACTTGATAAAAAGTGGTTACCATCGCCTATGGACATTTGCAACACCAAAGGTGCTACAAGTGCGCTGCTGCTCTCTTAAAGGAGACTGGAACCAGGCCACTAATACCGACGGATAGACGGCATCTGTGGTTGAGCGGGCTAAGCTGTTGCCGGCCTACCTCACTGCAAGCGCAGAGGCTCCGGGTTCGATTCCTGGTATAGTAAATTTCGGAAACATGTTTTCTCCGTTATTTACTATGGTCTGGGTGTCTGGGATCGGCCCCAGAGTGGTCCGTTGTATATTACCCATAACACAAGCGTAACTTGCTTAATTTGGGGATATACAATACGTGTGTTTGTCTGCCGATTATTATTATTATTATTATTATGGCGGCATACTCTAGACCAGGGATGGTAGCCATCCAGTCGGGCAAATGCCCTACCACCTGGCTGTGGGTTGTTTAGTCGCCTCTTACGACAGGCCGCCGGGCTGCAGAAAATTGTATTCTTTCTCCGTTCCTGCACGGATAAAAATTTGCTTAAATATTATAATAAAAGATTTCATTTGTTAGATCGTTTTGTTATGTCACGTCCGTTCCGTCATGCTCAATAGATGGTTGTCATTCCCATACAAAATTGCATTCACCCATTTGATGGTACAAAGTTAATATTATCCTTATCCAAAACTGTCTGCTGCCATCAAAATTGCCGCGCCAAAACCAAGAGAATTATATCGTCTCTTTTATTCTAATACAAATTATATGTAGTTAGAGGGAGAAAGCATCAGTTCAACGTTTGTTTCAATTATCTATATTTGACCACAAATTTGTGGTGCTTCCTAATTTGCCGTGTGGGACACTCAAGAACAAATTTGTAGTGCTTCCCAATTTGCCGTGTGTGACACTCGAGAACAAATTTGTGTTGCTTCCCAATTTGCCGTGTGTGACACTCGAGAACAAATTTGTGGTGCTTCCCAATTTGCCGTGTGTGACACTCGAGAACAAATTTGTGTTGCTTCCCAATTTGCCGTGTGTGACACCCGAGAACAAATTTGTGTTGCTTCCCAATTTGCCGTGTGTGACACTCGAGAACAAATTTGTGTTGCTTCCCAATTTGCCGTGTGTGACACTCGAGAACAAATTTGTGGTGCTTCCCAATTTGCCGTGTGTGACACTCGAGAACAAATTTGTGTTGCTTCCCAATTTGCCGTGTGTGACACTCGAGAACAAATTTGTGGTGTTTCCCAATTTGCCGTGTGTGACACTCGAGAACAAATTTGTGTTGCTTCCCAATTTGCCGTGTGTGACACTCGAGAACAAATTTGTGGTGCTTCCCAATTTGCCGTGTGTGACACTCGAGAACAAATTTGTGTTGCTTCCCAATTTGCCGTGTGTGACACCCGAGAACAAATTTGTGTTGCTTCCCAATTTGCCGTGTGTGACACTCGAGAACAAATTTGTGTTGCTTCCCAATTTGCCGTGTGTGACACTCGAGAACAAATTTGTGGTGCTTCCCAATTTGCCGTGTGTGACACTCGAGAACAAATTTGTGTTGCTTCCCAATTTGCCGTGTGTGACACTCGAGAACAAATTTGTGGTGTTTCCCAATTTGCCGTGTGTGACACTCGAGAACAAATTTGTGTTGCTTCCCAATTTGCCGTGTGTGACACTCGAGAACAAATTTGTGGTGCTTCCCAATTTGCCGTGTGTGACACTCGAGAACAAATTTGTGTTGCTTCCCAATTTGCCGTGTGTGACACTCGAGAACAAATTTGTGTTGCTTCCCAATTTGCCGTGTGTGACACTCGAGAACAAATTTGTGTTGCTTCCCAATTTGCCGTGTGTGACACTCGAGAACAAATTTGTGTTGCTTCCCAATTTGCCGTGTGTGACACTCGAGAACAAATTTTTGTTGCTTCCCAATTTGCCGTGTGTGACACTCGAGAACAAATTTGTGGTGTTTCCCAATTTGCCGTGTGTGACACTCGAGAACAAATTTGTGTTGCTTCCCAAGTTGCCGTGTGTGACACTCGAGAACAAATTTGTGGTGCTTCCCAATTTGCCGTGTGTGACACTCGAGAACAAATTTGTGTTGCTTCCCAATTTGCCGTGTGTGACACTCGAGAACAAAGTTGTGTTGCTTCCCAATTTGCCGTGTGTGACACTCGAGAACAAATTTGTGTTGCTTCCCAATTTGCCGTGTGTGACACTCGAGAACAAATTTGTGTTGCTTCCCAATTTGCCGTGTGTGACACTCGAGAACAAATTTGTGTTGCTTCCCAATTTGCCGTGTGTGACACTCGAGACCAAATTTGTGTTGCTTACCAATTTGCCGTGTGTGACACTCGAGAACAAATTTGTGGTGTTTCCCAATTTGCCGTGTGTGACACTCGAGAACAAATTTGTGTTGCTTCCCAATTTGCCGTGTGTGACACTCGAGAACAAATTTGTGTTGCTTCCCAATTTGCCGTGTGTGACACTCGAGAACAAATTTGTGTTGCTTCCCAATTTGCCGTGTGTGACACTCGAGAACAAATTTGTGTTGCTTCCCAATTTGCCGTGTGTGACACTCGAGACCAAATTTGTGGTGTTTCCCAATTTGCCGTGTGTGACACTCGAGAACAAATTTGTGGTGTTTCCCAATTTGCCGTGTGTGACACCCGAGAACAAATTTGTGTTGCTTCCCAATTTGCCGTGTGTGACACTCGAGAACAAATTTGTGTTGCTTCCCAATTTGCCGTGTGTGACACTCGAGAACAAATTTGTGGTGCTTCCCAATTTGCCGTGTGTGACACTCGAGAACAAATTTGTGTTGCTTCCCAATTTGCCGTGTGTGACACTCGAGAACAAATTTGTGTTGCTTCCCAATTTGCCGTGTGTGACACTCGAGAACAAATTTGTGTTGCTTCCCAATTTGCCGTGTGTGACACTCGAGAACAAATTTGTGTTGCTTCCCAATTTGCCGTGTGTGACACTCGAGAACAAATTTGTGTTGCTTCCCAATTTGCCGTGTGTGACACTCGAGAACAAATTTGTGTTGCTTCCCAATTTGCCGTGTGTGACACTCGAGAACAAATTTGTGTTGCTTCCCAATTTGCCGTGTGTGACACTCGAGAACAAATTTGTGTTGCTTCCCAATTTGCCGTGTGTGACACTCGAGAACAAATTTGTGTTGCTTCCCAATTTGCCGTGTGTGACACTCGAGACCAAATTTGTGTTGCTTACCAATTTGCCGTGTGTGACACTCGAGAACAAATTTGTGGTGTTTCCCAATTTGCCGTGTGTGACACTCGAGAACAAATTTGTGTTGCTTCCCAATTTGCCGTGTGTGACACTCGAGAACAAATTTGTGTTGCTTCCCAATTTGCCGTGTGTGACACTCGAGAACAAATTTGTGTTGCTTCCCAATTTGCCGTGTGTGACACTCGAGAACAAATTTGTGTTGCTTCCCAATTTGCCGTGTGTGACACTCGAGACCAAATTTGTGGTGTTTCCCAATTTGCCGTGTGTGACACTCGAGAACAAATTTGTGGTGTTTCCCAATTTGCCGTGTGTGACACTCGAGAACAAATTTGTGTTGCTTCCCAATTTGCCGTGTGTGACACTCGAGACCAAATTTGTGTTGCTTCCCAATTTGCCGTGTGTGACACTCGAGAACAAATTTGTGTTGCTTCCCAATTTGCCGTGTGTGACACTCGAGAACAAATTTGTGTTGCTTCCCAATTTGCCGTGTGTGACACTCGAGACCAAATTTGTGTTGCTTCCCAATTTGCCGTGTGTGACACTCGAGACCAAATTTGTGGTGTTTCCCAATTTGCCGTGTGTGACACTCGAGAACAAATTTGTGGTGTTTCCCAATTTGCCGTGTGTGACACTCGAGAACAAATTTGTGTTGCTTCCCAATTTGCCGTGTGTGACACTCGAGACCAAATTTGTGGTGTTTCCCAATTTGCCGTGTGTGACACTCCAGAACAAATTTGTGGTGGTTCGTAGTATAAAAACTCGCACTAAGCACACTGGATAGCGATGGGTAATGGATTGACATCGCCATTTTGCTTCTAGATCCACGTCCGTACGCACACGGGCGAGCGGCCCTACAAGTGCACGGCTTGCCCGAAGGCGTTCAGCAACAAAGCTGCGCTATTGCGCCACGATAGGGTGAGTACACTTTGTAATAATAACGAAATACTTAGACCTCTTAGCGTACTGGCTAATGTGTTCTTTTACCCGTGTTTTTATGTTCCTCTTTGTTTCCCCAATGTATGATAATCCACACTCACAATCGAGCTTGTAGAGACACATTGCTGACATGAAACACACAAGGTCTACGAAGTCTGCGATCAGTGAACACACGCTGGACAAACCCAACCACTACATCAGATTCGATGAACCACAAATCCTCGCGAAAGAGAATCGTTTCATACCTAGAACGATGCGTGAGGCTATTGAAATAAAAAAGCACCCAAATTTCAATAGAGAAGATGGTTGGCAAATACCACCTGTTTGGGATCCGATCATCAAAACTATCAAGACCCAAGCCCAGCAAAAACCAGCTGCCAGACCTCAGGACACTGGGAGCTCTTTCTGGGTGCACCGGAACACAAACCAACTTGACTGATAATTTCTTTTATTTTCCTTCCACCCATTTTAATATTTTTAAAATTACTAGGCATGTTTGCTGAAGAGTTTTTTGCGCCGCTTCTCTTGAAGCCTAAAAACGGTTAAGACGTAGTTTTATTATGTATACAAGTCGCGAAAACTTAACAAAGTATTAGTTGAGCCCAAGTTGCTTTTTGGTAGAAAAAAAATGTATATTTCACTTTTATATTATATATATGGTGCTATCCAATAACAATGTGAATGTTATGAAATTATTCTGAAGCTGTACTAAATCCAGCGCAAAAGGATTCGTCAAATTCGGTTCAGAAACAAGAAAGCTATTGCTGAAAAACCGCTAAACTACACATTCTGTTTGTTTTTTTTATTAATTTTGTGCTATATCTTCGGAACTGAAAATCCAATAGCAATAACATTTATATGGAACTATTTTGAAGCTGTACTGAATTCAATGCAAAAGGAATGAATAACCTCCTACTTTTTTTGAAATCAGTTGAAAACAATAATATAAGATTTTTCTTATTGCAGGTACACACTGGTGAAAAACCATACTCCTGTCCTAAATGTGGAAAGTCATTCTCACAGTCAAATTCTATGAAGTTACATGTGCATACAGTTCATCTAAAGATGCCAGCACCTTATAAAAGCAAGAGGCGTCGGCTAAAAGAGAAAGGGATGCAAGTAATGACAGGCAGACAAGACATCAAACTCCTGTCAGGTTTAAAGATGCAAGATATCAAACTCATGTCAGGTATGAAGATGCCAGACGTGAAAAGCGGTGTTCAGACAGTGTTAATGAAGGAGGAAGAAGTGGAGACGAGTCAGCCAGAAGTGACATATTTATGTGAGGACGACGAAAATGTCACATATAGTCTTGTTTATGAATAAGTGTTTTTGTTGGTATTTTATAATAAACCATGAATATAATGATTTGAGTCATTATTAAAACCTTTCCTGTCTACTATACATTATTACTCATTCATTTGCATTTTACTAGACAAAATTTGACATAAATCGTGCAAGTAATGTCAATTTTGAACAAATGGTAAATGCAAAGAATGGTATGGAAACTGGAATCAATGAAGACGTGCCTACAGTATATCTAAAGATGCCAGTGCAAAAGCAAGACGCGTCAAAGGGCACGCAAGAAATGAAAGACATGCAAGATATCAAACTTATGCCAGGTTCGAAGATGCAAGACATGAAAGGTAGTGTTCAGAAAGTGATGTTAGTGAAGGAGGAAGAAATGGAGATGAATCAGCCAGAGGTGATATATTTATGTGAAAACAACGAAAATGTCACATAGTATTGTTTATAAATAAGTGTTTTTGTTGGTATTTTATAATAAACCATTAATTATAATTATTTGAGTCATTCTTAAAGCCTTTCCTGTCTTCTATACATTATCACTCATTCATTTGCTCTTTACTAGACAAAATTTGACATAAATCGTGCAAGTAATGTCAATTTTGAACCAATGGTAAATGGAAAGAATGGTATGGAAACTGGAATCAATGAAGACGTCCCTACAGTACCTACATCTAAAGATGCCAGTGCAAAAGCAAGACGCGTCAAAGAAAAGAACACGCAAGAAATGAAACTGATGTCAGGTTCGAAGATGAAAGGCATGAAAGGTGGTGTTCAGAAAGTGTTGTTAGTGAAGGAGGAAGAAATGGAGACGAATCAGCCAGAAGTGATATATTTATATGAAGACGACGAAAATGTCACATAGTCTTGTTTATAAATAAGTGTTTTGTTGGTATTTTATAATAAAATGTGTTCGGTCGTTATTAAAAACCTGTCTTTTATAAAGGATTGAAACTTTTAACCATTACTACACGAAAATGATCTTAGGAGTATATCCATAATTATACATGAAATTTTGATCCCCATTCACATGTTTGCAAAGTAATGTACACTACAGTTAGCAAGAAAATAGGCAAAGCCAAACCGTAGGGCAGAAAGTCGTTATCACATAAATCGCGCAAAGTTCGTCGTTATAAGGTACTCGCTCCTAAAGTGCACTAGGTGTAAAATAGAAAACATAGTAATAAGAACAATTTAAAAGTAGAAAAATAAGAATGTAATAGATCTTAAGATTGAAAGAAAAGAAAAGAAATAAAACATAAAAAAGAAAATAAAATAAAAGATTCCCCCCCTTTATTTTCCAAAGTAGTTAAGAGTAGCATATTAAAATAGACAAGAGAAAAGAATGACTCTGTCTTGCACAATGACGGAGAATGGCGATAAAAAAAAAAGTGCACTAGGTAACGCTTCGTTCGCAGTCAGAACGCGACTAACTCCTTCCTCGACTGACCGACCCTCTCCATATGCAAATTAGACATGGCCTCCTAGCAACATGCCCATGATTCCTTTGAATCATTAACTTGTCGGCTCAATACCTTCTAAGAATTTGCTTGAAATAGTGTAATACTTGTCACGACTCAGAAGGGTTTATGGTAATAAAAGGACAGCAACTGGTCACAATACTTATAATAAGAGAAGCTTACGGCTTACATACATGTCATCCACTGACTCTTCACACTCGAGAAGCATTTTTAGAACACCTCGCCATCCCTCCAACAATTTTAGTCTAAGAAACTTAGCAAATTGGCACAACCGATAGCGGATTGAAGTCATTGATAAACTATTTTAATTTAAGAGTTATGAATGATAAGAATTTAATAGATTATTGTTTCGAAATTTTAGATGATATTTTATATAAGACGTTATATAAAATATTATACTTAAAGTTTTACATGTAATAAAATAAACCGAACACAGTATAAATCTATCGCGTCTGCCAACATGAAAATAAAATGTAGTGAATACAGTCTGTATACAACTGAGAGATTTTGAATTATAATCTGTACACAATTACCACCTATTAGAGATAAATAGTATTACATAAAATTATGTTAAATTATAGAGAACTGCTTTATACAAAACAGGCGCTAATCACCGAATAAATAAAAATGTAACATTATTATTCGATTAAGGAAATGGCCGTTTGTATTGTTTGGTAATAAGAGGGTACATAACAAAATTAATTATTAATTTTAAAAGGAAACATGACAAGAGCAACTATGCTACTAAATAATTGTAACAATAGTTTACAAAGGAATAAGGTTTTATGATGTCTTGCTGCAGCGTAAACAAAGAGAATGGCGCGAACAATAGATCTTTCAATTTCAAAGGGGTAATAAGACACATGCAAAGGATTTAGTATCGTCTCGCAACAATATTTAAGCTAATTATGGAACTACCGTTTTAACTTAATAATTTCTTGATGTACAATTGCAAAATATGTGACGTCACACTAGCTAGGGAGGGAGCAGTTTTAGGAATGTGAATTGTGAAATTAAGATAATAAACGAATCTTTTATTGTAGATAGAATTATTTACAGAGAAAATATTAATTAGATGTCAAGACAGAAGATTGAAGTAAGTATTCCGAACAGGAAAGTTGCTAAGCAACGATAGACATAAAACTTATATGGAGGTTGTATGTCTTCACATCCACTCTACTTTTTAGAACTTGGACAAATCCTGAAGTCCAATTCTGTTGCTTAGCACGTTCAGTCTTGGTCCCAACAATGACTTAGTATACATGTCTATGTTGTACGATGTATGTCTTCACATGACGTGTGACAAGGACAGGGGATGGGTGAAATAGTCATGGAATTCGTGCGACATAATCTGTGGATATAGCCCTCAATGGGAAAGTGAAAAAATACTCGCGCTGCAACACTGCCGTGGAAGTCACCATGATAATTTTGACAGAAACAAAAAACAATATTAAAAAAACTCATTTATTAATCACACAACTTAATTACTAATATTTTGGTACAGGCAATTATTAAATTTAAAAAATGATTTAAATTTAGTTAAGTAGTTAATTAACTTGCAATTCCTTGTCATCGTTTGGACATAATCTATTTACCGCCAATTCCTATACCTTACCTTTGACATAAGCTCCACACAGGGCGCGTTCCTTTAGTATCTCATAACGCTCAAAATGCTCCGTCTGCCGTTCCACATGGCGACCGCGGTCGTTATGCTCGTGGCGAGAACGTCACTAATGACGTCATCATTTTCGATCACACAGAGCTCACAAAGATCCATGTCAAGAGGTGGGTTAGAGCACCACGTGAAAACTACTGAACGAATTTAAATAAAATACGACAAAGAACTAGCTCATATCCCGGGTCGTAACTTGGGATACTCTTTATCCCGATACATGACGTCGTTTCCGTGGGATAGATAGGCTAAAGGCTTAGCCCTCTCAACCGCAGAGGCCGTCAATGAATGAATAGTATGATATGAGAACCAGCTATAAATCGACAACTTATTACTTAACTGATAAATTTCTGTACAAACGGTGACCAGAACTAATGCAAATGTAAATCAGGCTTGATGCTAATATTATACATTTCACTTTTGTTTCGATACAATGCCATTGAACCACTCACTGCCATTGTACCATTCAAAACCATTGAACAAATATTTCAATAATTTATTATTCAACGGAATTGAATCGTGCAATGACATTGTACGCCGTCAGTCGTGTTAAATTCTATTAATTATGTTGCTTCAATTTAATAAAATCCATCGCAGTTGATTGGATTCACGCAATGTTTCGAAACATCATTGAACCACTTAAATACCATTGAATCGTTCAATATCAATGAACCATTCCATGCAATTGAACGTCCTCGCATTGTATAATATCAGTTTAGTTTCAACTAGTTATGTCGCTTCAATTTGATAGAAGACATCGCAGTTGGCGGGTTCTCGCCATGTTTCGTAGACGAGTGGGTTCTCCTCTTTGGCCAACATCTGGACGAACTTGGCGCCGCGGAGTTCGGGGCTTATCTCTGGTTTGATCTAGAAAAAAAACGAACCATAGACACCGGTCGGAAGTCGAAGCAGAAGACGGAAGTTGGGGTTGACCACGCAAGTTGAGGAGGATGGTAGAAATTAGAAAATACGACTGAAGTCGGAGCGGATGGCGTAAGTTGTGGTGGATGATGGAAGTCCGGGCGGATGGCGGAAGTTAGAAAGGACAACTGAAGACGGAGCGGATGGCGAAGTTGTGGTGGATGGCGTAAGTTGGGATTGACGACGGAAGTCGGGGGGATGGTGGAAGCTAGAAAGGACGACTAAAGTCGGAGCGGATGGCGTAAGTTGTGGTGGACGATGGAAGTCGACACGGATGACTGAAGTAGGAGCGGATGGTGTAAGTTAGGATTGACGACGGAAGTCGGGGGGATGGTGGAAGTTAGAAAGGACGACTGAAGTCGGAGCGGATGGCGTAAATTGTGGTGGATGATGGAAGTCGACAGGGATGACGGAAGTCGGGGCGGATGGCGGGAGTTGGGTATACGACGGAAGTCGACACGGATGACGGAAGTCGGGGCGGATGGCGAAATTGGGGTTGACGACGGAAGTCGGAAGTTGGGTTTGACGACGGAAGTCGGGACGGATGGTGGAAATGGGAGCGGATGGCGTAAGTTGTGGTAGATGATGGAAGTTCGGGCGGATGGCGGAAGTTAGAAAGGACAACTGAAGACGGAGCGGATGGCGAAGTTGTGGTGGATGGCGTAAGTTGGGATTGACGACGGAAGTCGGGGGGATGGTGGAAGCTAGAAAGGACGACTAAAGTCGGAGCGGATGGCGTAAGTTGTGGTGGACGATGGAAGTCGACACGGATGACTGAAGTAGGAGCGGATGGTGTAAGTTAGGATTGACGACGGAAGTCGGGGGGATGGTGGAAGTTAGAAAGGACGACTGAAGTCGGAGCGGATGGCGTAAATTGTGGTGGATGATGGAAGTCGACAGGGATGACGGAAGTCGGGGCGGATGGCGGAAGTTGGGTATACGACGGAAGTCGACACGGATGACGGAAGTCGGGGCGGATGGCGAAATTGGGGTTGACGACGGAAGTCGGAAGTTGGGTTTGACGACGGAAGTCGGAAGTTGGGTTTGACGACGGAAGTCGGAAGTTGGGTTTGACGACGGAAGTCGGGACGGATGGTGGAAATGGGAGCGGATGGCGTAAGTTGTGGTGGATGATGGAAGTCGACACGGATGACGGAAGTCAGGGCGGATGGTAGAAGTTAGAAAGGACGACTGAAGTCGGAGCGGATGGCGTAAGTTGTGATGGATGACGGAGGTCGAGACATACGGTGATGTATTTATGTATATCATAAGTCACCACGTTCCTACGAATACAAGCGTTCTCACTTTGGCCCGCCTGCGTATCTTCAAGTGTATGAAGTTGACATGGGTCCGCATCGCGGTCCTCTGGCCGAACTTCCGTCCGCAGTAGGTACACTCGAAGGGTTTCTCGCCGGTGTGTGTACGAACGTGGTTCACCAGAACGCTCTTGCCCTTCAACAACAAACGGGTTAATGGCAGATTTTTTATGGTGTCATAATTGAGCCATAGGCTTCCGCCAGTGGTGCTTCACCAACACACTATAGGGGTCGTCCACCATCGAAGCACCACACTTAAAGGATTCCCTAAATATCACTTTAGGAAACAAGGGACTTTGTATCATTTTAAGGGATATTTTCGTATACTATGAGGACATTTGGACAACTCACCCGGAAGGCCTTCCCGCAGGTGTCGCAGACGTGCTTAGCCTCGGCCCTCTTCCCCTTGTGTACGGAATGGATGTGCTTGTTGAGCGAGTTGGCGGTGGCCAGCGCCGCGCCGCACTCCCCGCACCGGTGCCCGCGCACGCCTTGCAACATATAATACTACGTTTTAACGGTTTCAAGCGCGGCATTTTATTTCATTTTCATTCCTCCGACGTTGCCGATTCTCTTCAAGCCACAATATGTTGTGAAGCAGTGATAAATTAAAATAAACAAATTGGCGGTAGACCGAAAAAAAACTTTAACAATACTCATTGACATCTTTGTCTTCCGTGATCGCGGCTACTGAAAAGTGTCCGAAACGTCGGAATGATAAAAATCAAATGTAATACCGCATTTAAAACCGTTGAAACGTAGTTTTATTATTTGCATCAGCCGCGAAAACTTAAGAAAACGCTACAACAACATTACATATTGCATGCATCTCGCAACTCCCCGATAGGAGGTGCGTGCGGAGCGATCCCTGACCATCCCCCATGGTCAGGGGGGTTGCGGAAATGCACCCCCCCCAGCGTAACCATAAACAAAAGGTCGAGATAGAGGTGATGGGAATATTTTGAAAATTACCTTCGTGTTGTACCAAAGTGTGGTGGGAGAGAGCAGCTTCCGTGTTGAAGCGTTTCTCGCATCTCAGACATGGATACCTGGCGAGTGTGAAAACGGAAAACCATCAATTGGGTGGCCGCGTGCGAGTCGGAATAACCAAGGCGTGGCCCTGTGCGAGTCGGGGTCATGAAGGAGTGGTCGCGTGCCGAGTTGGAGTAATCAAACAAGTGGTCCCGTGCGAATCGGAATTATCAAACTAGTGGCCCCGTGCGAGTCGAAGTCAATAGAATTGTAGTGGAACAATTACAAGCCAATAGATGACGCTGTGCAATAATTGAAGTCGCAAACGTTTCCCGAAACATACAAAGAATATATACAAATTTCTCTTCACTCCTCAAACTGGTAACCATGTGCGAGTCGGAATCATGAATGGATGGCCTTGTGCGAGTCGAAATAATAAAAATAGTAGTAATGTGCAAGTCGGGGGCCACAAACAAGTAGCCGTCTGCAGGTCGACGGCCACAAACGAATAGACATCTGCAAGTCGGGGGCCACAAACGAGTAGCCGTCTGCAGGTCGGGGGCCACAAACGAATAGACATCTGCAAGTCGGGGGTCACATACGAGTAGCCGTCTGCAAGTCGGGGGCCACAAACGAGTAGCCGTCTGCAGGTCGGGGGCCACAAACGAATAGACATCTGCAAGTCGGGGGCCACATACGAGTAGCCGTCTGCAAGTCGGGGGCCACAAACGAGTAGCCGTCTGCAGGTCGGGGGCCACAAACGAATAGACATCTGCAAGTCGGGGGCCACATACGAGTAGCCGTCTGCAAGTCGGGGGCCACAAACGAGTAGCCGTCTGCAGGTCGAGGGCCACAAACGAATAGACATCTGCAAGTCGGGGGCCACATACGAGTAGCCGTCTGCAAGTCGGGGGCCACAAACAAGTAGCCGTCTGCAAGTCGGGGGCCACAAACGAATAGACATCTGCAAGTCAGAGGCCACAAACTCACAAGCTAGTGAGTCGTCATCACAAAGCAGTGGCCCTGTGCGAGTAGGAATTGAGAAAAATGAAACGAGTGACCATGTGCGAGTCGGAACAAAATACAACAAATGGTCCTGTGATCTATTTTAAAATTTAATATTATAATTATACACTTGATAAATGGAAAGATCTTTTTTTCTGGATAATAAGATAGATTAAAGCTTTGTTTAAAGAGAAATACAATCAATTACCTTAAACTTTCTATGTCAATATGTTTTATGCTTTTCTTCAAATGAGTCTTGAGAGCTTGTGCTGTTTTGAACCTGAAATACATGAATATCAATTACATTAATAAAAGCTTTTTCACAGCGGACAAACAATAAATTAAAACTAACAGTAAACACTTTAAAATGTTACAAAATCCACACTATAATATTATAAAGTACGCTTTCACGGAAAAACTAGAGGACTGTTTTTGATGAAATTCGGTATATACAATGTGAAAATTACGCAACAGTCTCGAGGCTGATTATGACGAAAACTAAACTGGAGCCATTAGATTAAAAAAATAATTATCATCATCAGGAATCGAATGGGCTAATTATGAAAAAATAACTCGTGCAATAAAAAAATACATATTCTCTGTTTGTCACAAAGTTAAAAATTTCACGTATTATCTCCGCAACATAGACATTGGACATCAAATTAAAACAAATATAAAATAAACTTATTATTCCTCTAAGAAACATCAGTAAGTAGTGCAACTGCCTAATTATAATGTATAAATTAAATAAAATTAAAAAAAAAAAAAACACTTCTAAGGGACATCAGCAGTTACAACTTTAATTTTGATTGAAATCACTTTTTACGAATTCAGAATTATGAAATGGTGATTTTTTTTCAATCAAAGGTCTAAAAATCTATTTTTTTATCGCTCTACTCATACTTAAAATTTACAGCGTTATCAAGTCACGGCGTGCTCTTGAGAAAGCGTGGCGAAATCAAATCGAATGTTCGGCCGAAGTTCGTGTTCGGTTCAAACCACATTCGGCCCATCCCTAATTACTATATTTTGCTATTTTTTTCACTTCGCACCGAATTCAAGATGTTGTAGAAAGAAGTCGGCTAAGTGTTAGTTTCTTGCTTTACAGTTTCAGTTCGTTTGTCTATATTAAAAAAAAATATTCAAGTCGTTTCACAATAAAAAGTAGTGGTCGCCCGTGGTCGAAATTCGACCATAATAATTTGTTGTCAAAGACTATTATACTTCTATAATCACCGATTTCGCCAAGGCAACAATAAACAAAAGAGTATATATGCGTGTGTGTGTCAAATACATGGTAGTGTGTGTAATGTTTTTATGTATAATTAAAAAAAATTGAGCATTCGTCGCTTCTTCTCTATATAAACTACTAGCTGTGCCCGCGACGTCGCCCGTGTGGTATTTGTTTTCAACCCCCCCCCCATTTTGCAACATTATTCATTGGTGCTCCGCTCCTATTGGTCTTAGCGTGATGATATATATAGCCTATAGCCTTCCTCGATAAATGGACTATCTAACACTGAAGGAAATTTTCAAATCAGACAGTTAGTTCTTGAGATTAGCGCGTTCAAACTCTTCAGCTTTATATATTGGCATAAGATAAGTGTGCGAAATTTGCCTAAAAAGGGGTGGGGTACACAATTTTTGCTTCACGTATTAATATATAGATAACACTCGCCTCGTGTCGCATTCCACGCAATAATATTTCTTCTCGGTGCTGTGCTTCAAGTGGTGGTGCTTTATTTGCGACCTGGTACGGAACCTCGCCCCACAGATGGCGCACTCGTAATTCTTGACGCCAGCGTGAATCCTATTAAAAAAAAATATATATCCCACACTTTCAACATGTATGGCATAAACTAGCTGTTACCCGCGATTTCGTCCGCGTGGGCCTTTCAACAACAATACTCTTTATTGTACACCAACATAAGAAACGTAATATACACTTTATTGTCTTAACTATTAGGTAGTACAATCGGCAACCTTGTTGCTTAAAGCAATCTTTTCCAGGCAACCTTTAGATGGATAAGAAATTATTAAAAGTTAGTTGTTGGCGTGTAACATAATAATATTGTTACGAATTACGGGTCTTGAATTTAAAATGCCGTTTGGAATTACTATAGAATTTATTAGAACTATACAAACACGTATAACACAGGTACAAATATAATTGGACACAACCAGTACAAACATAATACACGATTCAATAACACGCGCAAAGTCCGTCACTACATAGCTTATCGAATGTACACACGTCTTGTCTCGCTTGTAGCCATCGCTAGACTGCCGATCTCCCCATTGGGCCATTGCTGCACCGATACAATATGGCTGCCCGCCCGCGTATATCGAATTTCTTAGAATTCGTAATCTGCATAGCTGCCTAATTATGTCTGCAAACGGCCGTAAACAAGTACAATACACAATAGGCGGTTTTCTAAATACAAATTTTAAACATAAGGTAAACAAAGGAAATGGCGGACAAAATGGTAATAAACTGCAGGTGTGCATTGGTCTTTGTCGGTCGTAACAATATACTATAAATTAATTACTTTCAATATTTTTTTTCTAAAACAAAAGTAGCCAAGTTACTCCTTATTACATCGGCTATCAGCCAGTGAAAGTCCCTTTGAAATCGGTTCAGCCGGAACAAACATACAGACAGACAAAAATGTTTAAAATTGATTATTTGATATAAGTACCGTAAATACTTTCATATTCATTTCGTATAAAGCTGGTATTTTGACATTACAAACAGACACTTCAATTTAATTTATTTGTATAGACAATAAACTCTGTGTAATATGATTTATAAAAGTGAGACCACTTTAAAGAGTAAATGTAATTTATTTTTTAACCTGCTTCAAGGGCCAAAGTTAATATTATTTTTTTCCACAAGCTGCCATCAAAATTTCCATGCCAAAACCAAGAGTATATCGTCTCTTTTATTCTAATACAAATTCTATGTAGTTAGAGGGAGAAAGCATCAGTTTCAACGGTTTTTTCTTAACCACATAGAAAAGGTGGTTAAGAATTTATAATGTATTATTTTTTTGAGCTAAAGTAAAGAAAGTTATTATTTTAACATCGTTTCGAAGAGGTACGTGTTTTGAGTTTTCAAACGAACATCAATTCGACAGAACACAAGGTAATAAGTTTTTTTGACACTTCCACCACTTCAAATAAATTGAAAAAATCAACGAGTAGAAAGGACTGTAAAACACATATTCTGAAAAAAATGGTGATAGAAAAATTTCAAAAACTCGAGAAAAAAATATTTTAGGTTTATTTTTAATATTTATTTAAAAAAACATCTATTTTTCATCCGGGTATTACAACAAAAATATCGTTTCATGCTTTTTGCTCCCAGGTATTGGTAGAAATTCGCCAAGAGTTAATTTGTAATGTTTCTAAAAAAAAAAAACGTAAAATAGATTTTCAAAAAATCTCGAAAAATAAATAGGATAAAAAGCTGAAAATTTGAGTGAATTATTTTCATTTAATAACAAAACGATCCCCATACTAAAAGTAGTAAAAGCCGCGGGGGCAGTCTTTACTTAGAAACCCTGCTGTACCCTTTGTGGGACTTCCCAATGAGCCGTGTGTGACAGTTCGGCAACAACTTTGTGGTGGTCCCATCTTACAAGTGAACATAATGCCTACTGCGGAGTCCTTATACAGGGTGAATTTTCCAAGTGGGCCTTCAAGGCGAAATACTAAACTGTACGAAATGGCGAAAATCACTGAAACGTATCTCGAGGCCGACTTTAAAGTAAACTAAAGTCGTATAATTGGATTTTTGAAAAGTAAACTACCCTTGTCAGGAATCGAATAGGCCGATTTGAAACAGATAACCACACCTGTATTATTATACCAAATCATAGTGTAACTTGTAAGGACCAATTTCTATGAAGGAATATCCAAAGGTAAACCAAGGGAAAGCGTTGTTTTAGAACAAAATGTTCCATTTTCCATGCAAGAATAAAATCATGATACTGAAATTAAATCTAATACTTACTATACACACAAACAAGCTTTTAATCTTTTAATAATTTTAATTAAAAAAATCATTTTAACATATTAAAAAAATTGAAATGGATAATGTATATTATGTACAACGACTTGTATAATCATATGTCACGACTTGTATAATCATTTGCTACAACTTGTATAATCATTTATTTATTAACTTACAAACATCGCTATCATTACAGTTGTCACCAATACGATAGCGTGGTACACATAATACATTATATATACATATTCAATCGTCATAACATATAATATGCAGTTCTTGGGAATTCAGTCACAGTACAGATAAAAATGTCAAGTTGTTGACATATCTTGTTCAATGTTCACAAAGGCTTTGTCATCGGCGCCTTATTAAGCAAGTTGGTTCTGCCGTATGGTACTACGAACATTTGTGGCTGTCTACGTTCCATCACATGTCAAACACAAACACACACACATACAAACACACATCACACATCATGTGCTACGAGTTGTATAATCGTGTGCCACGACTTGTATTATCATGTGCTACGACGTTTATAATTATACAACCTGACTTGTATAGTGTAATAATTGGATTAAACAATAATAACTCACTGCATATGGCTATGGAGGGAGTCTTTGTTGACAAAAGACTTCCCGCATTGATCGCACTTCGGACGGCCTTCGTCGGCGTGATGGTTCCTCATATGACCGCGGTGGGTTTTGCTGTTGCTGGAAAGAGATAGAAAATATGATAAGCAAGATTCGGTCCACGGACAATGCTAGCTTTCGTAGCAAAAACAACCATACACTGATTTTACTATATTTTTTTTGTAACGCGGTTCTTTATCGCATGTCACTCAGACGCTCGGCGGATGGGGGCTAAACGGATAAAAGTGTAACCGCAATGAAAAATGCTGACCGCTATATAGTTAGTTACCTTTTTACGTCATCTGTGGATTCTGCGCGACACTACTGTAAATGAAAGTAATTACTTCAAATTGCGAATATTACAGATTACATTTTCGGAATCTGCTGGTCGAATTTAGCCCCCCTGACTTTTCTCACATTTTTAAAGGCACTGTACAAATTAGAACCATTTACAGATTTACTGTAATATAGATTTAATTAAGTAATTAGTTCACTTACGTTGATATTTTGCCGCATATCTGACACGTGAACACCGACGTGAGACCCTCGTGCTGCGATCTGAAAGTGAAGTTATAACCTCATAGAGCGCCATCTTGTGAGACTTATTCGAAACACTTAAAGTCAGCGCCACAAAAGTCTCGCAGACGCGGCGCTGCAATCGCTGTACTTAATCCTGTTGGAGTAACTATTTGCTAATCCGTAAATCGACGTAGGTAATTACCGATTAATAAATACAAAATGTTCCAGAATTAAAGCTGTAACTTTATTTCGTGGCTACTTTACGAACAAAATTCTATTAAATAGCAAAGCTGCCACTTTTAGTTACATTAATTACATGCTACTGGACGATAGATGGCACTTCTAATAATTGGAAAACTATAACCTACTTTTTAATCCCTCTCCGGGCGAACTCGATTGCCCGGGCTTGTTGCCTTTTCTATATATTATATATATAGAAATCTATACATTAATATATGTATGTGTGCATATATATATACACATACACACATATATACAGGGTGTTTCAGCAAACGGAAAACTTACTTAAATGGGTGAAAGGGCGTAACACTAGCGTACACTTACAAAAAGGAAAAAATCTTAAAAATTCAGTTTTAGAGTTATGACCGTTTAAACTTTCACTTCTTATCACCGTAATATTGCATTGGTTTATGGTGGAACATGTACAGTAAGAGATTTTAAATCGAACATATTTTTATCATTTCCAATTTATACATCCGGTATTGAAAAAACGCATGAAAACCAACTTCAGCAGCGACGTACTTTCGATGGGACCCCCCTTAACAATGTTTACAAATCGTCGAGGTCACGAACTGCAAGTTGAACTTTATAAAAAACCCGACTATCGGTAAACCAGATGCGCGGTTGCTTTGTCGGTGTGTTTTTCTTTGGTGGCATTATTAAAAAGCAACGAACTTAACAAATGTTTTATGCAAAGTTCAATCATTCTTAGTGTACAATGTTAAGGAGAAGCACAACCAAAATCATTTTTTTTCTTCCTGTATCTTTGTTATTATTAAATAATAAAATTATAATGCATCCTAATTAAGATACATTTCCGGTGTACAATAACGTGTGTGTGTGTGTGTGTGTATATATGTGTATATGTGAATATATTATATGGCTCCAATGGCCTACTTCTCCCTCCCTCTCTCCCATATCCCATCCATTCTATATCTCTTTCTCATCCCCCTATCTCCTCCCTTTTATTCCCCCCTAAAGGCTTCCAATGCATTAGCTTCACCCCTCGTGTTACAAATGACTATAAATGACGGTAACCACTTTCCATTAGTTGATCCGTCTGCCCCTTTGTCAAATTTACAGTAAAAAAATTCAAGTCGATTATGAGTCCTAATAGATCTCAAATCTAATCTGCTGTACGTTCTTTAAAACTGAGAAAGTACTACGAGGCCGATTACGTCTTGTACGCACTACACTAAACTTCAATAATGAGTACTAATAGATCTCAAATCTGCCGCAAGTTCTTTGTTAACTGACAAAGTATTATGAGTATGAGGCCGATTTCGTCTCGTACGTACTACACTAAACGCAAAATGTCATGATAGAAAAATCTCACCTGTAATGGTCTAGGATCGAAGGCTTGTCAATCATCCTCCGGCTGCACACAACACATTCATATCGTTGGGTGTGAATCAACCTGTGCACGCTGTAGCTGTATGGAGTCGGTAGGTACATCTTGCAAGTCTTGCACTCGTACGGACCTCGAGACTGAAAACAAATTCAAATTCAACATTTTTATTTCTAGTTTCCATCCGTTAGTAAAATCCGTTCTTAGCTGATCTCTACTTGGCAAAAGGAAGGTCTATGCCAAATTTCCAGTCTATAGGTATTATAGTTCTTGAGATATCGTGATGAGTCACTATATACGTGGATTTCAATTATATAAATATATATATACATATATGTCGCGGAAAGAATTACCCCTGACCCCTCCTCCGGAAATCCCGTATCCCCCAAGCCCCGCTTACCGCGAATATGTAGCTCGCTCCGTTAGCTGCTAAGCGTCTGCATTTTAGTAGTACCCTAGTAAGCACGGTGCGAGCCGCCGGTATGAACGGTCAAATATACACACATATGGAAAATAATCAAGTATTATTTTCCATATGTCAATACACACAAGAAAAACTAATAAGACCAGGAAGAACAAGAAGCATTCGGAAGACTCTACAGCCATTGGACTCTCAGCATGACTACGTGGATCTCGTGGACCACCAGTGTGTTGTGATTAGTGCCACTCGTATTGATCGGTGTAGTCGATACGACTTGTGTTGGTTAACCTTGAACGTGCCGTTTAGTATAGCAGTGCTGATCATACCTGTTGCTGTTGTAGCACCTATAAATAAATACAGTCCATTTGCTAAGGGGTGTTTCATCCAGTGCGACCCCTGCGCCGCCACACCCAACAATATATACAGACTAAACTCTGTTTCGATTTCTGTACGTATATTTTGTGATTTCACAGCTTTTATATGGTTTTAGATTTATAGAGATAATTTTCTGTTATTTATGTTACACGTATGTAACGCGAGTGACATGTGTGATTTTAAATAATATTATGTATGAATGAAATGAGGTTGTAATGAATGAAAAGGTTGTGCTAATGTATAAACTACATACTTGCAAATAATTGATTGATGGACACGAAAACACCGACCAGCCAGGAGCTTACCTATATATCCCTAGAGTCCACTAGGCTCTAACTATAGCCCGGACAAGTTGCGAAAAATTAAAAAAAAAAAACACGAGGACACACAAACTCACCGGACTGTGTTTCTGCATGTGGTTCACCAGTTTCGACTCGAAGTTGAACCCTTTGAAGCACAGCTGACATTGGTACGGGAACTTGAGGCTCGCCTTACTCTCTTCCTGTGAGTAGTTGAAAATTAACCGAGATAATAATTGGTGTTCACACGTATATCTCGTTTTTAAGACAATTTTTTTGGATAAAAATTTTAGTTGTGTCTTTAGATGATTATAATAATCACAAAATAATAAGCCCGATTTGACACTTTAGAACGTCTATAGAACGTAACTTTGAACGTAATCGACTGGCTTTTAATTTTTAAAAGCCAACAACAATTAATTTATTTAGTTGATAATATACATAATTTTATTACTGGTGAATTATAGAATAGAATATACTTTATATTGAACAATAAAACTAATGAAATAATACAAAAAAACTGCTTAGAATTAGGTACAAATGGCGGTCTTATCGCCGACAGCGATCTCTTCCAGACAACCTTGGGATGGATAGAGAAATATGGCACAAAAGTTTGAGAAGTTTGTTGTTAAGCGCAGTTTATTGTCTTCCCGGATTTAGGAATTCTTTTGTGTTTTGAATTTGTAATTAAGAAAAACATGCTATTGTTTTATAACCATCATTAGCGTCGAACTAATCCTTATTGTTATTGTTTTCGACTTTGTTAGCCGTTCGCAGGTGTGCAAATTACTATTTCTCAGAAACTCATTTTTTGTACTGTGTAGTTGATATAAGACAATGCCCGAATGGAGGGGTGGGCAGTCAAGCGACGACTACGAGACGAGTAAGACGTTTGTAGTACTCTCGATTAGCGATATAGACGACGGACTTTGCGCGGGTCGAATTGCATAGAATCGTGCAGTGTGAACTGGTTGCATCCAGTTTTATTTGTATTTATTTTATACGTGTCTGTACAGTTCTAATAAATTCTATAGTAGTTCCAACGGCATTTTTAATTCGAGTCCTGTAGCTCGTAACAATATTTTAAATATTAATATGATTTAATTTAAAATCTTACGGATTTAAAAATAAATTACACTAGAAAAAAAACTTCTAAAAAAACGTCACCTAAGGGCTGGCCTATATTTAGGGCAACGCGGGAATGCGGCCAGCATTTTGGGAACGCTCCCCACCGACAGCGATCTAGACTACATCTTTTACTTGTAAATATGTTTATAGTAGTATTTAATTTCTAAGTTTTTATTAATATTAATATTACTATATAAATAGATTTATATACACATGATTAAATACATAAAGCATAGTAATATTATATATATATATATATTGTTACGACCTAGACGCTGACTAAAACAAATTCATACCTGCATACCTGTAAAAACACATTTAATTACCTTTCGGTATTTGGACTTCTTATATATATATATATATATATATATACAACAATTACATATATATATATATACAACAATTGCGCCGACATACATAATTGTATATATTGAAAACATAAAAGATTGAATAAATATATATAATACGTTTGAAATAATAAAAAAATATTATTTCACACGTATTATATATATTTATTCAATCTTTTTCGGGGTTTGAAGGGATAGGATAGAGATGAGATTAGGGTAAATAGGAAAGATGTGATGGGATAGATAAAATGGTATTGGAAGTTTGCCACAGGAGCTAAAAGCCTCATGGGGTAGGCCTTTACAAATATGAAACGGTGTAGAAACTCACCTCCCTCATCTTGATTTGCTCTTCTGGGTTCAGTTGGATAACTCTGATCTTCGAGGGGTCCAGTTCCAGGGACCTCCTTATGGAGCGACCCTTCACTTCTATCTCTATCTCCTGTGTTTGATCAACTCTGCAATATCAATGTTGGGAGTTTCAAGATTGTGCAAAGGGCATTGGCCAAAATTGCACCAAGGAGGTCAAACTAAACTCCATTTAAAATATTTTTAACCGTGCAGGAATGAAGAAAGAACAAAATTTCCTGCTTTGGGGCGGCCTGTCGTTAGAAGCGACAAAACAACCAACAGCCATCTGGGTACCTACCATCCCTGGTTTATAGCATGCCGCCATAACGACCTAAAGTTGTGTTCCGGCATCAGTGGCCAGGTTCCGGTCTCCCTTTAGAGAGCGACAACACATTGGTAGCACCTTTGGTGTTAAAAACGTCCATAGGGCGATGGTAACCGCTTTCTATCGGTTGGACCGTCTGCCTGTCTGCTGAACTCATGCAATAAAAAAAATAGAACGGTATATAAATAGAAAAATAAACACCGTGATGATAAGTATAAGATTATAATTAAACAGTTACAGGATTGAATATATTTTTATAGAATTAAAAATAATATTCACATCGTAGGAAAGTTCTATAAACATTTATATATTTTTGCAGTTATGTATTTGTATGTTATGTATATATCTATTTAATATATAGAACATCCGTATATACTGCGTTTATATGTTTATTACTAGAATGTAAGAAATTGTACTATTTATTATGTATACCACCGTCGTCATTATATTCTCAATTCATTCCTGGGGTTGTTTGGAAGAGATCGCTTTTTAGCGATAAGACCGCCCTTTGTGCATCATGATACATAATTTTAGGCTGTAAGTTCTTTTGTATTGGTGTAGAATAAAGAGTTATTGATTGATTGATTGAAAGTTTACGATAATGCTACTATAGTCTGCTTTTTAATTACCTGGACTAAAATGACACCTGCCATCGACCTATTTCATGTTGCAAGCTTAGAGCATAGTGTTACAATATGGCTCATTCATAAGTGAGTAGTATGAGTTGAATCAACAACTCACCACTGTGAGTTGAATTCTATAGGATTTAACACTCGAATCAACAACTCACTAATGAATTAGCCATACTACAACAATAGGCTCCAAGTTTGCAACATAAAAAAGGGTCAGTCGCAGCTGTCATTTTAGTCCAGGTAATTAAAAATCAGAGTATACTTACATTTTTGAATGTGTCAGACATACCATCCTATTTGAAATAGACTTTAGTGATGATGTTTATGAAAAATAAAATAAACCATTAATATCTTCGTCCTTGCACAAATATTTTAGTGACATAGACATTTTTAATAAGCAGGGTTATTAATAATCTTCAAAAGGAATGTAATGTGTTTATGTTTAGATTTGATGATTTAGTTGTGTTTTGTTTTCCCGTTTAATAAAAACTTCTACGAAAAGCCAGAAAGTGTCTGTAAAGGCACGCTTGGCTGTCCATCAAGGGGTGTTGGTGCCAACACGGCAGTGAAAGTTGAGTGTGGCAGAAGAAGCATGAAAGTAGAATAAATGCAGTTAAAATGAGGCAAGCATGAATGATATGGTACGGAATAGTGTAATAAGCGAACTTTGTGGATTGAAAGAAGATGTAATAACAAGAGTAAAAATAGGAATGTTAAGGTGGTATGGGGACGTAGAGAGGATGGACGAAAATAGAATCACAAAACAAGTGTATGACAGTATTGTGAATGGTAGAGTTGGTACCGGTAGACCACGACGTACAACACATGATCAAATAGCAGAAGTGTTAAAACGAGGTCAGGTACAAATAGGGTTGCCAGATAGTAACTTATCAAATCCGGGACAATTTTAGAAAAACAATGTCGGGTCGTGGCCATAGTAAAAAATATCATATATTTTTTTTATTTTCAAACGATTCATATTTGTATTTGAAAAGAAAAATGCCATATATTTTCAAATATATACTTTTATTAGATAGGTATGTACTCTGTACTTAGTAGGTAATTAACGCCAGTTATAATTCTAAGATGAAGCACTTTGATAGTAAATCAACACGTTGATCTATTATAGAATTGGGCACTTAGTTTAAATTAGCAAATTTAAACTTTGGTAGACAATGAATACTAAATTACAAATTAAATAGTAATAAGCTGAAGAAAAAAAACAATAATAATAAGACACTACCATAAAAAATCTTAAAACAATAAATTCCAAACTTAAAAAACAATTAGTAAGTGTTTAGAAAGAGAAATTGTTTTGGTACATTTTGTTAATAAATAGTAATTTTACAGAATCCGGGACAATAAGCGCTAATTACTGGACACGGGTCAAGAGGCAAAATTCCGGGGCATTCCCGGATTTCCCGGTGGTCTGGCAAGCCTAAGTACAAAGCATATCAAATAAACGTCAAAGTCAAAAGTCAAAGTGATTTATTTTGTGTATACAGACTTGAATATGACGTCCATAATTATAACAATTTAGGTATCACTGTATCCTGCCACATATGCAGCTTACAAAATAATTGAATTTAAAACTACTAATGTCTAAATACAAATTAATATACAATTTATAATAATGTTACAACTCAGGTCCCGAGAGACATAAAATCCACCTGCATATCTGAACAAAGCACATTTATTACCTGCCGGCATTTAAACATATTGTGACTCTTTTATGATCGTCGTCTTTTGTTTACTTTGTGTTTAAAATCTGTGATTAGAAAACAGCCATTGTTTTATTGTACTCTTTTATGGCAGTTTGCGGCCGAATCATTAGCCAGGTGTGGCGGATTAAGCCGACTTAGATACGGGGACATTGCATTTGTGAAGTATAAAACAATGCCTTGATGGAGGGGGAGACAGTCGAGCGAGAACCACGAGTGAAGCAAGACGTGTGTACTACAATCGGGAATCTAATAAGTGACGGACTTTGCGCGTTTTTTTTGAGTTACGACCCTCTGCATTACGTTTGGACTTGTTGTGTTCGGTTATATCTGTACCTGTGTTATACGTGTTTGTATAGTTCTAATAAACTCCATAATAATTCTAACGGCATTTTAATTCGAGTCTCGCGACCCTTAACAATGATAATGATTAACAATAATTAGGATTTCTCATGTCACAAAATCAGTGCATATTTGAAGAGGTTAATAATAATAATAAATCGGCAGACAAACACACACACTGTATATCCCCAAATTAAGCAAGTTACGCTTGTGTTATGGGTAATATACAAGGGACCATTCTGGGGCCGATCCTAGACACCCAGACCATAGTAAATAATGCAGAAAATACGTTTCTGAAATTTACTATACCAGGGGAATCGAACCCAGAGCCTCCGCGTTGCAGTGAGGTAAGCCGGCAAAGGCTTAGCCCGCTCAACCACAGAGGCCGTCAAAAGTTAATAATGAAAGTAGATGAAGCGATAGTTGTTTGTCAGGATCGTCGCAAGTGGAGATCTATATTCTCTGCCTACCCCCATGGAAAACAGGCGTGATAATATGTCGGTATGTATGAATAATTAATTCTGGTGTATGTGTAACTTGCTATTTATATTTTTGTTCTTTTCCTAGAGCAAAAGTATGCATTTTTGGTTTAGATATATTATTATGTATTGATAGGCCCTAAATTTATGGAAGTACTGTAGGATACTTTTAGTAAAAAATAAAAAATCATACAATAATATTTTAACATATTCTTTGTAGTTCATGTATTATTTTAAGATGCGAAAACCATTTTCAGTAAAACGATAAAAAAACAGTTATAGAAGTGAAAACTTAGAACTTATAAAATCAAAATTTGAAATTTCATGTTTGAATTAAAATTACCAATTCACATCTATTGACACTCCGAGCAACAATTATATGCATGTTTATATGGTTTTTTATTATTCAAATATATTACGGACTGTACAAGAGCATGACAAAATATAAATACAGTTAAATTGAAATAACAATTAATTTACAATCATATTATTTATGGATAGTATTTGTATTTACATAATTTTCATTGTTTGCATCACTGTCATCATTAATTTCAACAATACTTAGACTTTTTGTATTTTCAATTATTTCATTGTGTTCTAAAAAAGATACAATAGGCTTATCTATACTAATATTATAAAGAAGAAACATTTGATTGTTTGTTCGTTTGCATTGAATAGGCTCCGAAAGTACTGAATTGAGTTGGCAAGCTACACTATCCCCGGGTGATATAGGCTATATTATATTTACAAAAAAATTAGGGATCCTACTGAAACTCCAATAATGTAACCCAAGGTGTAAAAAATACCTAAAATCGCGTGCACTGCGAAAACTATTGATGATAGAATAAAATAATGTACTATGGCTTTGCAGAACACATCATTGTTTACAAAAAGTGTCGAGACAGCATATGTCTAACTATTATAGTTATGCCACAATAAGTGTTCTTTAATTTGGAAGTTAATTGAAATGCCACCGTTAGAAAAGGCTCTTTATTTGTATTTTGGTATTCACCCTTATCAAAATAAATTACTTCATATCCAAGACTGCTTCAATACCTTTATATAACTTTTTGAATTATTCAATTCGGATATTCCATTCGAAAGATATCACGAGTTTAAAAATGTAAGTATTAGAAAAAAGTTGCGTGGTCGCCGCGCACCCTGCTCGGTTTATGCGATGTAGGCGTCACTGGGGTAAGGGCCGTACGGGAGGGAAAATATTTTGAATTCGCTTAGTAGGTAATGAAACTCAACAAAAAAGTGCTTTTTAGATACCCGTGCGAAGCTAGCTAGGACCGCTAGTGGTAATTAAAGTAAGAAATGAAAATGTTTCATTAAAATTTTCTGAGTATCGCGTAAAAACCGTATCTATCATTGGACATATTTAAATTGAGTGTTTCATTTAGAAATTCCATGATTGGTAGATTTTATCATTTGCAAAGTTAATATTGAAGACTCCACTTAAAATCATCGGTACATTATCATATTCATCGCCAAATCTTTTTTCGAGTATTTCAGAACCTTCCTTTGTAAAAACCATCAAATTTTCGAATACAAATTGTTGTATCTGTTTCATAGATTTTCCAGGCGAAATATAAACAGCGACCATTAATATGTATTGCCCATTCTCGGAATTGCAACGAGCAACGCATATTTCGTCTATATCAGAAACATTAACAAGAATGCTTCTAGTGAATTTAGTATGTATATCCATATATGAAGTAATGAAGTGTGACGTATCTTGAGTATTATAATAAATAGCTACTCCTGCTGCTAGAACTTCTCGTCTTTTATAACTTACAACAAAGTTGAAATTCGGAATATCAAGTGGTTCTTCGTTTTTCATACGAGTTTCTGACAAAAGCAGAACATTTGACTTTTTTACGATAGCATCATTTTTTAGGTCAGCTGCATGCAAAATTGAGAAAATGAAAATATCGATAATCCTTTCTTGTTGGAGATGAATTCTAGAAAAGTTTTGGTGACCGTTTGTAGTGTATTGTTTTGTAACCTTTTCAATTCTAACGTTAGATCCTCTCGATGACTTGTTGGTCTTTTATGATGTTTAACTGTTTCTGAAGCATTTAGAGGTGTTCCTGTTCTACGAATCCAAAATTTCTAGCTGCTGCTAATATTTTCTTGAGTAACCAAAAATAAACCTCGAATCCTCGTTACTCTTGTTAAAGCTACGTATACTAATTCTCTAGGATGTTTGCGGTCGTATTCGTACACAATAGCATCATAAGTACCTCTCTGTGATTTGTGAATAGTCATTGCCAAAGCAGAAATAAGTGGAAAATGGTTTCGTTTCGCTATTATAGTTTTATTGTTATTGAGTGGTATGGATGATGTCTTGGCATAGCATCATCGTCAAAATTAAGACGGAGAAAAGATTCCTCTATTTTGTAGCTCGTTTTCGTCCATAGTTTTGGAAATTTCATCCAAATTCTCATGATGTCATTCATGATTTTCATCTCTCTCTCTATGTAACACAATTTTCCAACAGTGCCATTTGGTAATCCATCTGCAACATTACGTTATTTGTTATCATGTAAAGTCGGTTGAGAACTAAAATTAATTCGTAAGACAATCTACCAGTATCATCAGCTATCATTTTATGCAAGTTCTGTCTAAAAAAATTCTTGCTCGGCATTATGACACCCTACGAAAACATCAGATGCCAAAAATATTATTTTATTTTCTTCACAGTTTAAAATAGAATGGTTGTACTCATTTACCGCGGCGTTTGTAAATATAAGTCTAATTCCTTCAGGACATACTGATTACGCTTCTTCTTTTGTGATAAATCTTGATTCTATTACCTGTATTTCTTCTTCCGTTAAAACATTTCCAATATCCGTTAAAATTTCGACAAACTGACTAACCTTAACTTAAGACATAACTTGTTCCAATTTAAAAAAAAAAAATCCACTAAGTTGTTTCACGAGTCATTCTCTTTTTAATTTGCTTGAAGATTGGCGTCGCCTTTACAGGAGGGTAATTGTCGCAAATCCCCGATAAGTAAAACATCTAATCCTCCAAAATCTTTTGTAAACAAGCCAGTTATTTGTTTCAGACAAGTATTAATTTGTTCTAATAACTCAGCGGAAACCATGCTCACTTCATCAATAATTAGGACTTTAACAAATTTGAATAAAGTTCTGTATTGATTAGCTTTTTCAATATTAAGTAGCATGAGCCTGGACAATGATACGCTCAATGCACTATGAACTGTTGAATCACCTATAGCTGTAGCAGCCTTTCCGGTTGATGCACATGCTATATAGGCATTGAAAATGTCATAGGTATCTGAAAATCTATCGTATATTTCCATTATTCCTTTTATTACAAAAGTGTTGCCACTGCCAGCTGGTCCAGTTAAATATATGAGCAATGGTTCTCGCATTGACTCATCTGTATATATTAGGTGGTGCATTGTATGGAACAGACAAAAATTGCCAGTTACAGAGACTACCGATAGAAGTGAAAACTTAGAACTTTTAGTATTAAAGTTTGAAATTTCATAATGTTTGAATTAAAACACTATTACAATAATGCATAGTATATTATTTACACATTTGACTTTTCACTAAATTCATTCAATTTCACTTATAAGATATATATACAGCACTAATGTTGCACAATACGTCATCTATATAGCTACAGATACACTGCTATAAGCATGTTGATGACGCGAACGCACGAGATTTCACCCGTTCAAAAAGCGTCTAACGCACACAGCACACGTTCGTTGCGCATGCGCTAATCATGAGCACGTCGGTGACGCGAACCCATAAGGTTTTCCCGTACCAAAAAGTGCCCAATGCGGCTAAAGAAGTTTTGACTTCAAAAATCATCATAGGACATATTTTCTTTCTTCTTAGCTATAGCTCCAAGTTTATTTAACATTGCAAGTTGTACATCATCATTTATCTCTGCATTCGGGTTACTGTATAATTATTGAAATGGGTTTTGATCAGGAAGTCTACCAACAACATCTCTTATTTCTTCACTATCATCTGGAACTCCTTCGCGGCATAATTCTCGACAAATTTGGAATGTCCTTTCAATATCTATGTTGGATTCAAATTCTTTTCTCTTCTGTAAGATTAGATCTACATTTTCATCGTATAATCTAATGAATTTCATATTTTCAAGAATATCTGCCTCCTCATGACGAAATGGAATGTGCAAAGTTACCATTTCTCTTTTATATTCGTTGAAATCCGTAGCTATATCATAATTACGATAACGTATTACTCTCGGTTCATCTCGTTTGACATACTCTCCTTTGTTATTTTTGTTGTACTTAGAAACGAATTGCGCGAGAGAAATATCTTCTAAATCTTCAGATCTTTTTTCATATTTGTCGAACCAATTTTCTTTCCATATATCTGTGCAGTCATCGTCTAATTCACTCAATTCCTTCATAGTTTTTTTTATCCTTTGTCTTTCGATAGGCCATACAGTTGGTATATAGACAATAATGGTTGAACTTTTTGACATAGGCTCTCTCAATAAATACCAAGCAGCTTCTTGACTTGTTATCTCAGTGTGATTTAAAAGATTGATACTAATATTTTTAGTAATTTCAAATATATCAAATTCTGGGTGTTCATCCATGATTTCAATTATTTTTCTTTGTAAATTGCTAACATCTCTATTCGTTTTGTTGATGTACTCTACGACGTACGCCGCGCACGAATACTCTTCTGTTATAAATTGAAAGTCTGTATTAGATTTAACAATGTTTAATATAAATGGATTAAAAGGATTGTGCCATTTTTCATCAGGTCGACGCTTCAGAAAAACTTTTGGGCGATTGATTCCAGCTCGAATAATATCAATATACTCCTCATCTGAATGTATATTATTATTTTCATAAAATATTTGGAAATTATCGTATTCATAATTTTCCAAATTTTTTCTGAGATTATTATATTTTGCTTGATACACTTTAAATCCATCTTCAGTGTCTTTCATTGGTGTCAAGATCATTGTTGTCTTAATTGGCATAAAAGGAGTTTCAAACCTACATTTTTGCATTCGTTTTGATGACACGCCTTTGTAACATGTAAAAGTATGCTTGTGTGTTTGTAATTTGATATTACCTGATGCCTCTGCTGCAGATACGGATATTAGAAAATCTATAAGATCGATTGCTTTACTGTAATCTTTTTCCAGTGCGTCTTCAGGAGCATTGTCGAGCCAAGCTAAAATATGCGCATGTGGACTACCCCGATGTTGAAATTCTATTCTTTTGAAGTAATACAAAATCCTATATTTCTTGAAAGGACTAAATCTTTTCGATTGCAGTATTTTCATTAAGACATTGACCAACTTATTGAAATATATAGCACAAGTAACTGCGTCTTCATTAACAAGTGTACTCTTTTCTATAAAATTCAATGCTGCTGCATCTTCAACCGATATCTCATTATTATTTTTTAAATTATGTAATAATTGTAACAATTTTGGCCATCCTATTTCGTTAGCACTTATTGTAAAAAAAACTGTTGGCTTACCATATTGTCTAATCATTGCAAATAGGTCCTTTTTTCTTTCTGACCAATAATATGCTGAATTCGGGATCGTGCGTAGAAAAGCCAAATTACTTTCAATGTAACCTTGTACGTAATCTTCTGACTCGATTTTCTCTTTTGTGATCGTAGTGTCTTTTCCAACATGTTTGAATGCAATAGAAAGCGAATCTCGTATTCTTATTCTCATTATTTTCATGGCCAAATATAATAAATGCTGAGGGGTAACTCCTCGTCTGTCAGATCGTCTGATTTCACTTGTTGCCATCATAAAAGGTGTGGCAGTAAGGCCATCACGAAAAGTTCTAAATTGACCCAGGTATATTTGCGGAAAAGATAATTCTTCTACATGTTCGTCGAATAATAGACTAATGGGAACATTACTTTCTCCAGGAGTAATTCTTAAGTACATTTCGTCGTTCCACATTAATGTTTGTTGCTGTGCTATTAAGCTTTCATCGATTGGTATTTGTTCTGAAATGTAACTGTCACCATCTTCATCGTAGATAATTTCATCTTGTACATCATCTTGGCTGTTCAAGAACCTATCATCAATCGTAATTCCATAAGAAGTATAAAGAGGTGTATCTTTCAAGTATCGCAACCACGTTGTTATTTTTCTTTTGTCGACTATACCATGAAGGTAACTGGATTTGTGTATTTTCTTTCTTTTAATATGAACTGTAATGCTATGATCGTCATCTATATTTCTTGGTAATGAATGTACCATTGTATTTACTTCTATTGGAACATTTATTACCTGCCCATAGATTCCGAATTGACCAGGAATATGTCGAAGTCTTCGAATTTGCATAAATGGGATTCTTGGAGATATAAGTCTTTCTGTGACCAAATTCAATGGAGAATTTCTTAGATTTTCCGGAAGTGGAGAATATTTGAATCCATTATACACCGAAAGCGCTGGAACACGATTCTTGTTAATTGTTGTTAAGCAAGTTGAGCAAATTTTTATCTCAGCTAAATCAGCGTTCCCCACCATTGTTCTTATAAATTGAATATTGGGAGCCATATCGTTATTGGCAAAAATTTCAAATCTTTTTTAAACCACAGTCTATCGCAAATGTCACAAACGTGGCCAAAATCATTTTCAAGAAAATCTTTTTGAAATTCTCGATGGGCACTGGAATTTTGTTGGAAAGAAGAGTATGTTTGTACAGATAGGTTATGTTGAGAACACATGTTTTGAACATTATTTTGATCATCACATCGAAGAATATTTTGAGGAGTTGATTCATACTTTACCATTATTGGTTCATCTAATTGTGGAACATAATTTACTTGTGATGGAATATCAATGTCGGCATTATAATCTGAATATGATTTTGGAATTAATAATTCATTTCGTATTAATGGGCTAGCAGCGTTAGGTGTATGAGTTGGTGGAATATATGGAACATTTCTTGTTGACGGGCCTGGAATTGGTGAGGTATGGAAATTCTGACGTTCAGGAACATGCTTTGCAAGTTTTTTTGAGGGTTGATCTGTCTGTAAATTAATCAAATTAGCTGCTCTTTTCTTATCTCTATACCGTTTACTTTTTTCTTTGTCTTGTTCTTTACGACGTTTAATTATTATCTCCTCTTCAACTGTTAGTGTTCGATGTTGAGAAATTCGCGATTTTGTGCTTTTTCTCTTATCTCTATATCGCTGACACCTAATTTTATTTTGGAGTTTTCTCCTTCTTTCAATTTCATCAGATTTTTCCCCTTGATCTTTATCATTATCCGAGGAAACCGCTCCTACCAATTCTTCTTCATGTTCTTGTCTTTTTTTTCTTTCTCTTTTACCACCGTCTGAAGACGTCTTCAGGGTCAAGGATCTAAACAAATATGAAAAAGGGGTATTTAAAGTAACCCTAATTCCATCACAATATTTTTTCGTAAATTTCTAATAATAAAATTGAATCATATAAAATTATAGATAATCATTTTGCAAAAAAATAGCAAAACACATATTTTATTTTTGACAATTTAAATGAATAAATATTACATTTTTTAATTATATAAAATATTTAATTAAATAAAAGTCGGAGTCGTTGTCATCATTTTAAACAAAAGATTTTAATAATTTATGGTAATAAACTATAATTTTGCATTAATCCCTTCCAGGGCCAAATTTAATATTATTTTTGTCCACAATCTGCCAGCTGCCATCAAAATTGCCGTGCCAAAACCAAGAGAATTATACCGTCTCTTTATTCAAATACAAATTCTATGTAGTTAGACGGAGAAAGCATTAGTTCAAAGTTCGTTTACATTATCTGTATTTGACCACAAATTTGTGGTATTTCCCAATGAGGCGTATGTTGTGTGTGTGCAACAAATTTGTGGTGGTTCCGTCTTAGAGGGTTAATAACCATATAAAATATATACTTCAACATATTAATCTTAACTTATTATTAGATTTTATAAAATTTTAATTTCAAAATCCACGATAAAAATATGATTGAGCAAATAGAAATCTGCTTTACCACGGTAGTGAGAAAACGCCCACGCCACTGTGAAATACTAATTACAGAGGTTAAATATTAGCAAATAAATAACACAAAATTTTCAAAACGCCAAAATAAATACGAGGATTTAAAATAATCTTCAGTTATTTATTTTTTATCTTAAAAATGTTACTATATTTATTTAGTACTCACTATTGTACAGCACAATGATTCTACAATTGAACAATTCAAATAATAATCAAACAAAAAAAACACTATTTCAACAATGCACAGTATATACACGTTGAACTTTTCACTAAATCCATTCAACTTCACTTATAAGATAAACACAGCACTAATGTTGCACAATACGTCAGCTGTATAGCTACAGATATACTGCTATAAGCATGTCGGTGACGCGAACGCACGCTATGTCACTCATCCAAAAAGCGTCTAACGCGCACAGCGCGCGGCCGCTGCGCATGCGTCAATCAAGAGCATGTCGGTGACGCGAACGCACAAGATTTCACCCATCCAAAAACGTCTAACGCGCACAGCGCACGGCCGCTGCGCATGTGTCAATCAAGAGCATGTCGGTGACGCGAACGCACAAGATTTCACCCATCCAAAAAGCGTCTAACGCGCACAGCGCACGGCCGCTGCGCATGTGTCTATCAAGAGCATGTCGGTGACGCGAACGCACAAGATTTCACCCATCCAAAAAGCGTCTAACGCGCACAGCGCGCGGCCGCTGCGCATGCGTCAATCAAGAGCATGTCGGTGACGCGAATGCACAAGATTTCACCCATCCAAAAAACGTCTAACGCGCACAGCGCACGGCCGCTGCGCATGTGTCAATCAAGAGCATGTCGGTGACGCGAACGCACAAGATTTCACCCATCCAAAAAGCGTCTGACGCGCACAGCGCACGGCCGCTGCGCATGTGTCTATCAAGAGCATGTCGGTGACGCGAACGCACAAGATTTCACCCATCCAAAAAGCGTCTAACGCGCACAGCGCACGGCCGCTGCGCATGTGTCAATCAAGAGCATGTCGGTGACGCGAACGCACAAGATTTCACCCATCCAAAAAGCGTCTAACGCGCACAGCGCACGGCCGCTGCGCATGTGTCAATCAAGAGCATGTCGGTCACGCGAACGCACAAGATTTCACCCATCCAAAAAGCGTCTAACGCGCACAGCGCACGGCCGCTGCGCATGTGTCAATCAAGAGCATGTCGGTGACGCGAACGCACAAGATTTCACCCATCCAAAAAGCTTCTAACGCGGACAGCACAGGGCCGCTGCGCATGCGCCAGTCGTGAGCATGTCGGTGACGCGAATCCATAAGATTTTCCCCTACCCAAAAGTACCCAAAGCGGTTAAAGAAGTTTACACTTCAAAAATTTTTAATAAAAAAACTGACTTCACGAGCAACTAAAAAGCAGAAAATTGACATTTTCTAAAACATATAAGTCAGTACCAAGTAAAACATAAAAATTACTGTATTTTGCAAATTTGTTGTTTTTCTTTATTGGTACCAACTTCAAGATGTAGAAAATATTTATTTATGTTTTTCAGTTACTTATGAAGTCTTTTCTTTTTTCTAGTTTAAAGTACCTTTGTTTCTTCTTTACGCCGTTCTTCATTCTCTTCTTTCTTTTGCTAGAAGCCACTTCAGTAACTTCGTTCTCCACCTTTAAATCACTAATAATGTCTTCATCGTTACACTGTGATATGTTTTCACTGAAAATTAGATATTGATATGTGAAGGGAATTGTTTGTGAATTGGGCATAGTGAAAGAATATACGGAGAAAACGTGAAGAAAGATAAAATGTATATAATATGCGTAGTATTTTGTTTAATTGAAATAGAGCATTTATTGTTTACGCTCATACTGTCATTGTCAAACGTTACAAAAATCTGAGGCTAAACAGTCCCACAGATTAGAGATAATCACTATAACAGAGGCTATTTTTATTTCATTTTACTCAAATATAGGGATTTGAGCAATCATTTCTTGTTCTGCGATTTAAAACCAACCTACTCTTTGTCGGAACCCTCGACCGCTCCTCACATCTACTGATCGCTCTTCGCAACCCTCGATCGCTCCTCGCAACCCTCGATCGCTCCTCACATCTACTGATCGCTCTTCACAACCCTCGATCGCTCCTCACATCTACTGATCTTTGCAAACCCTCGATCGCTCATCCACACGTACTCGATCGCTCTTCGCATCGCTCTTCGCAACTTTCGGGAAATTGTCCAACGCGCAGCATTGGTTGCAACCAAGTTTTTTTTTAACTAGTGCTAGATTATTCCAGTTTGATTACAGTTAACTGATTAGCGCTCATAATTGTTATCAGCAAAGCAGTTGAAATGAAAAGATTCTTAAAAACCCATAAAAATTTAAAGAAAACTTGGTTTCAGACAATGACGCACGCGGTTGGAGAATCCACCATCCATTGCTCCTCATCACTATTGATCGCTTGTTACGACCGACAATCGCTCCTCCCTACCATCGATCGCTCCTCACATCACGCAATCGCTCATTTCTATACTCAAAAAATGACTACTATAACCTGACCGTAACGTCTAGAACGGGAACTATTTTTTTTTAAATATTCTACTTTATTTGTAGTCATGGTTAGTGAAAAATTAACAAAGCGAATTTATTCATGTTATTTTAATTTTAACGTTGATCCGAGTCTAAAATCCGCTAAAAAATAATTAAATACGTATATAACAATACCAAGTTTCACATGAGCAGTGATTTTTAAAGTTTAACAAGGATGTCTAGTGGAATTTGAGGCTAAAATTTATTTGTTATAATTCGATCATATTTACCAAAGAACAGCCGACACGATAGGTTTGTAATGGTTAGTTTAGCTTCTTTTGATCAAACAATTGTTCTGTTAATTATCACAAGGTGTTAAAGCTCTTGCTTACAAAATTATAGTCATTATAATTAAAGGAAATATCATAGGCTATGTTGACAAAATGCGTACGTCGTAACTAAAGCGAATTGATACTTGCACGATTCTAGATGTCGTACTATAAATCACTGTTAAGCATCGAAATTACTCTAATGGATGATAACGGAGTTGCAAGACTTTAGACAAATTTGCGAAAGTGGCGCCCCTGTTAATTTCTTCTTTATTTTGCCGCACTGTACCTTATCTTTAATCTTTATTATACACATAATAGTTACATATAAAACTACACAATAGTGGCGATGTACAAAGGCCGAGCTCAAGCCAAAATAGAGTTTTCTTCCAGCAAACCTATGGGTCTAAGGAAATTGGGAAAACAACAGGCAGGGTTGTGTACAATAAAGTTTATATTTTATTTGGGGGGTTAACAGCTGTAGTCTTACAAACTAACGTTGCAGAGATAGCTAAAGAACAACTATTCATAAACCTCCACAGATGGCAGGGAAATAAAAATAAAGTATAAAATAACAATAATATCAAAACTTTGTGAGAGGGAAACGAATTATTATTAAAATAGGCTTTTATTAAATTCGCATTTACAGATGCTAGACTATCCACAAACAAGTCAATGTCAACATAATCCGACTTGCTGAGTTTGTTGAATTCATTCACTGTTCTAACAAAAAATGAGTGGCGTCTGAAGGCTGTACGTGTCAAGGGCGGATGAAGTAGTTTTCTAGGGCATACAAGACTAGGGGAACATACAAATGTAGTTTCTCGATAAGACTATAGTAGAATTATTTTGTCTGTGCAGTTTGGGTCATAAATCACAGCTCGGTCTAAGCCCGGCTAGGGCGGTGAGCATGTTGCGCGGGCGCAACGCCTTTATCGATATAAACAAATGAGTCATTGAAGGCAGGTACACAATTTTAGATAAGTTGTTATTATTATCTTTCTTTTCTGTTCATTTTAAACTTGGGTATAAGTATTTATATTTATTTCTAACATAACTTGTTACATTCTTAACTATTGTACTTATAACTTTTTTAATACATAGATACGTAATTAATAATTTATTTTAAATAATTATTATTCTTATTTTAATAAATACGTTGTTTTATCTATTTTTTTCTTTCATTTTTATCACTTACCCACAAAATGACAAAACTAAATACACCATCGATAATGCTTATCGACAACAATAATGCGCATGCGCATGCGCACTATACCCGCCCATAAGTCCCGTGAGTGGAAGAGAGAGCGAAACACTCGCTTCACCGCTCCTATATATGACCCAAACTGCACGGACAACATAATTCAACTGTGGCACAGTCAATTTTGGACTGAGCAATTTTCACCAAGAAACGTATATCGGAAATATTTCTTCGAACTTTGAGGGGCAGAAGATGGAATAGGGTACAGCGGTCAATGTAACCTTGGCGCAGTATTTTGAATTTAAAATTGATAAATCTAGTGATTTTTTTTTGAATGAGCTCTAATCTATGAGAATGACCTTCGAAACATGGATTCCAAATTTGGCTTACATGCTCGAGGTGACTACGGACAAAGGGACAATATAGGACTTTACAGGTTTTCATCTCGTTGAAAGAGCTAGCATTACGAATTAGAAAACCTTTATATGCATAACTATATAGATAGGTTCTTATACCTAAATGTACATTAAAATAATAAAATACATAGATAAACTTACATACATATATATCAGTTAATAATAATAATAATAATAATCTATTAATCCCTGCCAAACAAGGAGAGGTTCCGAAACCCAACCGTTTGGACTGGAACCTATCCTGCCTTTGTCCACAGAGTTGGCTTAGAAATCAAAGAACAAGGGCACTGCATCAACAACTTTGGGACAACCCGGAGGATTGCAGGCAAGCCAAGCTGCCAATGCCTCGAGTAAACCTGAGTTTCTCCAGGAATATCTTAAAGCTCAGTCGATCCCGGCTGAGACTAGTTATTAGTGCAGCCACTGGACATGGCAATTTTAACATACATCTTTTGAATATAGATGTATGTATATATATATATATATATTTAGAATATTGTACAATTAAACCCTGCCCTAGCTTTTATGCCATTTTCTCTCTCCGTCCCAAGGTTGTCTGGAAGAGATCGCTGCCAGCGATAAGGCCGCCATTTGTACTTAACTCTAAGCTGTTTTTGTGTAGTTTCATAAATGTTATTGTACAATAAAGTATATTCTATTCTATAGGTGTCACCGACAGCCCCCTGTGCAGAGCATGCCTGGAGGCAGAAGAAACGGCCGCCCATGTCCTGCTTGAATGTGAGGTGGCCCAATACGGGGCGAAGTATCTGTAGCCTCCGAGAAGTCTTCAGCAACGTCAAGAAGCTGGTGGACTTCCTGGAGGAGTTGGGCTGGATGGAATGAACCCTCATCCACCCTCGCACGCAAAATAGGCGCTTTGTCGTCGAGTTGCGGAAATCGCCCGCTCGCAGAAGAAGAAACCGCTTTTTAGCGATAAGGCCCGTTGTACTATGCCTTGTATTCGTCTATATCTGTTCATCTATGCTTTGGTGTGCAGTGAAGAGCTATCCACCTATACCCTTTCCAAGCATTTATTTTACTTTTGACATTTGCATGTCTATCAAGATACATATTTCTTAACAGTAGAGTATAAAATAAACATATTGTCATCTGTTTTTACTAAACATGTGAATAAATGATTTGATTTGATTAGGAGGTTGCATAGAAGAGGTCGCTGTAAGCGATAAGGCCGCCCTTTGTTCAACATTTATTGTATCTAGTTTTTAAGAACGTTGTTTCAATTTTGGTGAACAATAAAGTGTATTCATTCATTCAACTCCAAAACTCACCTAATCTCCTCCAACGGGATGTTATCATCGTAATCTGAGAACCTAAACTCTTGTTTGACATCATCCTCGGCCTTAAGCCCAGACGTCGTTGGCAATAGGTCTATGTCTACGTTCAGTTTCGAGTGTGTTTGCTCCTTTTTGTGCTGAAAATGTATAAAAATATACTAGTGTCAATTTGAATAAACAGAAAATCAAATTTCCAGTGGAACCCTTATAAGCCAATGGATGGCGCTGTACAACAAGTAAGGTCGCAAACGTCTCCCGAAATGTACAAAGACTATATAAAGATTTCCAACAATAATAGATGGGCCTCGGCCTGCGAGGAACAACAATAGTTTCGCTGGAAGATCTTCCTTTGAGACGGAGGAGCATCCCATCTCGCTCCTCCACGCTATACGGGGCACCCTCTACAAATTTAATTATTTTATTCAATAATGATATCCTCCTAGCGCCCAGGTTTTGCAACTATCTTGAACTAAACGCCCAAGGTCCTTAAAAAATGTTTCCAAGGTGAAGTCCCAAGACTTTGAACTTTAAAAATTGTACCTTACAGTAAATGCATAAGTATAATATTTTTTTCTTGTATCAGGTGAATGAGGACAAGAAAAAAGGACAAAAATAGATTACCTTTTGGTAGGCCTTTGGGTCAAAAGCACTAGACTTAAAATAACAAACTTCTTACAACATGAATATTTTTTAACTACCTTCAAAAATTAAAATCAATTTAAAAACCAATTTAATATCCTTAATAAGCAAAAAATCCTTCAAAGTTAATTGAAACATTTGTTATATTATTATTTATTTAAAAAATCGAAACAATCATGGTCGTCCTTATTAACCCAAAGGTCTAATAAAAGGTTTTAAATTTTGAATTATGATGATTTTCACTATATCTCAGATCCATATAAAGTTTTTATGTAAACAGCAAATATAGAATATAAACACATATTTTTGATAAACATATTAACACAACCCATAAAGATTTCATGAATAAATCTTATATATATATATAAAACAAAGTCGTGTTAGTTACACCATTTATAACTCAAGAACAGCTGGACCTACTTTTATAATTTTTGTGTTTTCGGAATTGTCCTCGTCCGGAATAGGATAATAAGTATTAAAATATGGTATTCATAAATAAAAATTCTCTCTCGGCCGATTTCGGCAATGGTGACTGCATTTAAACTTATTTTTGTAGTGGAACACTTACAAGCCAATAGATGGCGCTATGCAATAATTGATGTCACAAATCTTTCCCGAAACATACAAAGAATATATACAAATTTTCAACTATAACTCGCTGGAAGATCTTCCTATGAGACGGAGGAGCATTTTCATTTGTTATAAATGGTATCGGGTAACCGGGTAAAATCGGTCCCGATTTTGATGACATTTTTTGTGTTTTTTCAAGCAGATTCGAGAATAGTCTAGTTAACAATTGGTCCCGGTTGATGGCGTTGCAATCGGGTTTTAGATTTTTATTTTTTTAAGGGAAAACAACGCCTGCCGGTTACAGCTAGTTAAGATTAATTGTCACACTCAATGATCTTGTTCGATGTTAAGTTAAGGATGACAAATTCTTTTGTTTTCGTTGGCACTATTGCTTGGACACACAAACAAAAACCTCGAACATGTGTTTGTATACACCTTTTTAAAGAAAAGCAACAAATTGAAACTAGCAACAATGCTTAAATTAATAATAAAATTACTAACCGAGAGAACTTTCTGGAAGCCCTGCCTCCCTTTGCCGTTGGTCTCGAATGTTAGCACTGGAGTACAGCGCAGTAAGGGGCTCGCATACCTGTTCAATTCTGGGTCTTTGGCCTCTATTGTAAACTGTAAAGCATTTTAAGGGGCTGCCTACATGAAGTGTACTATCTCCACCACGGTACCACAAGTTTAAACACAGGGCGCTGGCTCCGTGGGTGCTCGGGAGCTCAAGTACCCATGACCATCATAATAACCAAAATATATGTAATGAGCGTCCTGGTGTTACTATCACCCATACCTACCCGCGCCCTTTATTTTTAAAACCCACCGAACTAAATCTTTCACTGACTTCTTAACAAACAAACAATTTAATAAATTAATAAAAAAATATTGAATTAAAAATGAGAATAAAATTGTGGTTGAAAAAATTAAAACAAAATCCATTTAAATAGCAATTTGGTATAAAAGTGAAATATTGATTGTAATTTACAAAAAAGAATTTTAAATGTATTTCTTTTGCAAATCACTATATTTACTTTACTTTTTGTTTAAATTGTTATTTAAGTTGGTTTTATTTTAGTTTTTAAACTATAATTTTATTCCATTTTCATTTCAATTACTTAATTGAAAAAAAAATTGAATAAAATACTTGTATGTTTAGAACGCCATCTGGTGCATTTTATAGGAATATAATACCGATTGAAATTGTATTTATAGGACGGTTATAGTATGTTCAGATATTTGCGGCTAAGGTTGCTCATCTATTTTATATATATATATATATCGCGTTCCATTTGCAGCTCACAACGCCCAAAATGTTCCGTTAGCCATTCCACAAGGCGAACGCGGTCGTTGTGGTCGTGGCGAAAACATCACTAATGACGCCATCATTTTCGATCACACAACGCTCACGACGACCCATGTGAAGAGGTGGGTCGAATAACCGTTCCACTTGGGTTTACGATTTGTAACGCCAGCAAGCAAGTGGAACGGGAAGAATCGTGGTCGTGAGCGTGGTCGTTGTGAGTCTCTAGTGGAACTTAGCGATAGTATTATTACGTTCGCTTTTTGAAATATTCCTTCAGTAAAAAGGATTATTGTCAGGATCGTAGCAGGTCGATCGTAGCAGGAGATCCAGCATCTCTGCTTACCCCAATGGGAAACAGGTGTGACAATATGTATGTAACATATTTTACGATTCAAGTATGTAACATATAATATAAACAGATTAACAAAAATAAAGTAGAAACAAATAAGTGTGTATGTATGAAAAGATTAATGAAAGTTGATGAAGCGAAAAGTGTTTGTCAGGAACGTAGCAGGTGGAGATCCAGCGTCTCTGCCTACCCTAATGGGAAACAGGCATGATGATATGTATGTATGTATGTAAAAAGGTTTATTATTTTTTATAGCTTAAGTTTTAAAGTAAATTAGTAATAATTGTACTTCCTCTTCCTGCTAATAAAAGTTATGTCACACACTGATATCATAATGGCTTAATTTTCATAAAAAACGACCCAAAATTATTTGAAAATTATACAAGTGCCCGACATATTAATAAGAATAAAATTTGTATGCCTCCACATACCACTGCATTATATGACATAAGCGTATTTGGGATGGCGCCAAGAATATATAATAAGTTACCATATAATATAATGCAAGAAAATAATTTTAATATGTTTAAACAAAAATTATTCGTGTGGTTCATCCAAAAATCCTATTAATCCAAGAATATTTAAGTGAGAGATAAAAATTAAGAAGATTTTGTGTTGTTGTAAATGAAATATGTATAATGCACTAAAAACATATTACATATTATACAGAGATAGGTTAAGTAACGTTAATATTGTGATGCCAGGAGAGGCCGCCTCTGCTTACGAGGGGGCCCACCGCTCGCCGGGTCGCGGGTTATGCTCACGCGATATACCGTGACCCGGCACCCTGGCGGAAGAACGCTCCCATGGGGTTACCCGGCGCCGGTCGTATTGATTAATCGGCGTCGGGGGAGCCCCACACACCGGCCGCGAACTCCCCGGCGCGGCTGATGGCGAGGCAATGCATTGCCCCATGTAAAAAAAAAAAAAAATATTGTGATGCAACTAAAGGCCAACTAAGTAGGGATGGGACGAAAGTTGTTTGAACCGAATACGAACTTCGGCCGAAACGAAAGATTCGGCCGAACTTCGGTTTGATTTCGCCACGCTTTCTCAAGAGCACATCGTGACTTGACAACGCCGTAAATTTTAAGTATGAGTAGGTGGATAAAAAAAATGATTTTTAGGACCTTTAATTTAAAAAAAATCACCATTTCATAATTCTAAATTCGTAAAAAGTGATTTCAATCAAAATTAAAGTTGTAACTGCTGATGTCCCTTAGACGTGTTTTTTTTTTAATTTTATTCAAGTTACGAATTATAATCAAGCAATTGCACTACTTACTGATGTTTCTTAGAGGAATAATAAGTTTATTTTATTTTTGTTTTAATTTGATGTCTAAATAGACATCAAATTAGGCAAAGACTTAATCAAGAACTAATTTTATTTACTTTTTAACGCATTGCACGTTGAAGTTTACATGTTCGTAACTAAAATAAATAACCATGAGTATATAGATGCCAATTTTTATATTACGTTTATGTTAGATACGATTTCTATTAACTTTGGACAAAATAGCGCAAGTAGGTATTTTACTTTTTTTTGCACCGAATGTTCGGCATTTAAATCGAATTTCGGCCGAATACCGAATCTCGGCTCAAACTGCCGAAATTCGGTCGAACCGAATTTAAAACGAATTTCGCCCATCCCTAGTAATAAGTTGATTTAATTAATTAACACAGTTGAAAAAATCTGGTAGATACCAAGGTGGTGTGGTCTTTCAAATACAGCAGAACCTCTTTAAGTCGAACTTGAAGGGAGACGCCAAAAAATTCGAGTTACAGAGTTTTCGATTTATGGAGGATTTCGACTTCAGCATATTTCATAAGGAAACATTCGACTTGTAGAAGTTAACGAGTTATTCAAACTAGTGGTCGCTCGTGTTCGTAATTCGACCATAATGATTAATTTAAATTGTAAGTTTGAACATTATTAAGGTTCAGTTGTCAAAGACTATATTTTTGTAATCACAGATTTCGCCAAGACTACACTGTTAATTTGACTTTAACAATAAACAAAAGAGTATACATGGTAGTGGGTGTAATGAATTTTTATTGATTTACTGTATTTTTATGCATAATTTTAAAAAATATTAGCATTCTGCACTCCTTCTCTATATAAACTATAAGTGTGAGAAATTTCATACACCTCTGTTAGTGCAATTTTTGTAAAAAAGCATACAAAGTTTTTGCTTCACATATTAATATGTTGTAAAGGTTGTAAAATCAAATATTGCAATGTTTGAGATACATAGGTCTAATTTATTTTTTCGAGTTATCGAGAGAAACTGGATATCATAGGGATTCATTTATTATTTCGACTTATGCAAGGTTCAGATTTCGAGCAACAGAGGTTTTGGGGTTGAAGGGCAGTGAACACAAAATTCCTTAGGTTTTGGGAAGTTTTCGACTTATCGAGGTTCTACTGTACTATAATTTGATAAGGACATACTTACAGGTGTACATCTAGTTACATATTCGTATAAAATAGTATGGGCCTTCAGCACCCTTTGTTTGAACTTTATTGCTTTGTAAAGATATGCATAGCATTCATAGCAGATCCGGAGCGGCAGGCTGTCAAAGGTCTGCATCTGAAAAACAGTAAGTGTAGGGATATTACATAATGTAGATAGATAGATAACACTTTACTGCTCACCAAAATAAACAAATACAAAAACAAAATGCATAATTACAATACTTGTTGGCAAAACAACAGACGGCCTTATTGCTAAAAGTGATCTCTTTCAGGCAACCAAGCTTAAAAGAAATTTCTAACTAATCTGGTGATGTAAGTGGAACAGAAAAAAGATAGGACTGTACAATTTAAATATACATACTTATACTAATTTATAAATATAATAGTAATATATATATATATTTATTTAAAGACATACATTTATTTAAAGTACTGACTGACTGATTTATCAATCTTAAATATGTAAATTAATAATATTAATCGGCACACAAACACACACATTGTATATCCCCAAGCTAAACAAGTTACACTTGTTTTATGGGTAATATACAATGGACCACTCTGGGGTCGATCCAGACACCCAGACCATAGTAAATAACAGAAAGTACATTTCTGAAATTTACCATGTCAAGAATCGAACCAGAATTCTTTGGGTTCCAGCGAGTTCGGACAGCTAGGACAGCCCATTCAACCATAGAGGCTGTCAAATATATAAACATATCTTAATTTATAACCAACATAAAACTAAATTATACACACATTTAAAATTAATTCTAAATAAAATAAATATTATACAAGCATGGCAGGGCTGCCATGTACCCATGTACAGATTGTGCTGATGTCATAGTCCTAGCTACTCCTTAGAAACACATGTGCCGCTTGCTGATACCTCATAGTATAATGTTAAACATTATTGTAGTAAATAAATATAAAGTGAGAATAAATGATGCATAAAAACAAAATCTAACATTTTTTCAGTATCCACAACATAGTACTTAATACAGTAAACTACTACACTTATATCCTGCAGGAACAGAGAAAGCATACATTTTCCTGTGGCAAGGCGGCCTATCTGGTCTAGAGTCTGCCACCATAACAGCCTTGGGTTGTGTTCCAGCATCAGTGGCTAGGTTTCAGTTTCCCTTTAGAGAGCAGCAGTACATTTCTAGAACCTTTGGTGTTGTGAATGTCAATAGGCAATGGTAACCGCTTTCCACCAGTTGCCTGTCTACCTGTCTGCTGAAAAAATAAACAAAAAATTTATGTTGCGTTCTTACACAACCGCAAACAACAAAATCATCTGCTTATGGAACAGTTTCAGACTGCAGATAATAATATAGGGACACAGAATGAAAAGATTTTTTGCAATTATGTATGGTGTAGACTCTATGACGACACTGAAGGGATTGTGCAATTTATGGCCTTACAGAGTTGTCATTAAATGGAGAGAAGTCTGTTATTTTTGTCTGACATCTTTTGCTGCACCAGTAATTTAGTTGTATTTTTTTACTTATTTTATTCATATCTTGCGATATTAAGGCATCTTGGTGATAAAGGAAGTACTTAGAAATTTCACTATGCATGATGCCGACAGTTGAGTTTATTACGGGTTAGAATAATAAAGCAATAAAAGAACATACACACTTGCACAGTTTTTACTAATTTTGGCAACTTAAAAGGTACTTTTTATTACTTCATTTTTGTCCTTATTGAGAGTGGGTGTAATGCTATATAGAGTGTGTCATTGTATGGAAGACAAGCTATACCAGCCAAAGCCAAGTGATTTTCACTCTTAAGGGAGTTTGTCATTAAATTGAGTGACATTACATTGAGTTTACACTGTATATTAAGAACAAAGCAACAGCCCAAAAGCTAGTATGTCTATATAAGCCTTACCTGACAATTTATCTAACTGATAGTAAAAACCATTTAAAAATCGACACTTAGTTTGAGAGGAGTTAGCAAATATACAGAGAGATGTGGAAAGTTAATTTGATTTATATTATGTAAAGAAAAGATACTGAATTCTTTGTAACAGAAGTCTACAAGGAAATAGTGGAAAAGATTTTTTAATTGTATGAATTAACCATGCACAGCAGCCTACAATGACATATAGAACAAGTGTTTAATTTTGTAATGTTTATTGAAGTGGTTTTGAACACAGAATACTTTTTGTAAGCTAAGTGGCATACAGTTCATGTAAAAATCATGAATTTAACAAATTGAATATACTATCTACTACTATATTTAACAAATTGAATATATTATCTGTCTATATAACATAAGTTTTTCACTCCCTTCATGTGCATACACAACACAAACAGCAGTTTCACCACAATTAGATCAATGGTTTGGAAATGCACATGGACATAGTGATCCAGAATAGAGACAGAGCGAAATGAGCTTCGAATACCTTGAGAGAGGCATTGTTAAAGGAGAAGCTGGTAAGGAGGTATAAATAGATAGCAATGTACTAAACAAATTAATTTAACTGAAATTATATAACTTTACAGCAATGAATGCTTGTTTTATTAGAGAACAAACATTCGTATTTATTCATAAAGTTACAGCGCTCAAAATCAACTCAATTGACCTTTCATTACACATATTATATTAAATATAAGAGTATACAATAAAGCATTAATCCAAAATTATATTAAAAAGCATTATTACTCACATTAACTCCCGTTAATTCATTTAAATACGACGCGATGGGTTCGCTATCAAACATTCGTCTATCTGTTGATAAACAACACCGGCATATCGGATTGGTAGTCTCAAAATCAAACTTCAAGTCTTCCTCGGTGTGTAGGATATTTAAATCCATGATTTAAAAGGTGTTTATACATAGAAAGCATTAAAATACTACACAAAAAATTAAATTAATATCAAAACAATATGGCGGATTAGGGATGCGAAACAAAACTGATTGAAACAAAGTAATTTTGAAACCGAATCATTTGACTGTTGAAAACCGATATCTAAAAGTTGTTTTTTTTATAGTTGCAAGACTGTTATAGTGTTGATTTTGCCAATATTTTGTGGTATTGAAAAGCCAGATGGATAAAATATGAAAAAAGTTTGTATATTTATCTATTATACACATTGTAAAATGTAACAAGCGCGATTTTCATATATTTTGTGTCACTCATTGCAAATCTCGAGTCTGTGGCCAGGTCGATTCAGTCAATACAATATAATGTAACAAACATGTTAAATTATTCAAAATATCCTTTATTAAAAAATAAAAACTTGTAAACAAAATATACAATTAGTTGTAAAAAAAATATTTTTATATAAAATTAATTTATTCTTTTTGATGGTCGCAGGTCACAACATAAATAGAAGGTGCTGGTAATAAAAATACAGGCACGTCTGGAAAAAAAAACAAGCAGAATTATTACACTAGAAAATACCAATTAACGTGACAAATATTATAGGTCTTTCTAGATTTTATTGCCGCTGAATGTTGGGTCTATTGGTTAATAATCTTTTACTTACTAAGGTCGGTCATAAAATGTAATGCGGATTACACCAAATTCTCATTTTTTTATTGAATCTTGCAATAACAAAGAATTTATACATACCGCAAGCATTGTGACAGCGGTCCTTGACGTTTTCCAATGAACCGTGATGGCCATGACTGTAAAAAGTTTAATCGATTTAATTTATTTATAACGCGATATTTGAGTTGTATTTGATTTGGCTAGACTAACATTTTCATATTAGTCTGGCCTTCAACATGCAATCCAAATATTAGATTTTATAAGCTTTTGTGCTTTAAAAAGTACATCGTGTAAATTAATAAACTTTAGTATTGACAACTGAATATAATAACCTCTTTTGGCTCACAAGTGGGTACAAAGATAGTATGGGCTATTTTTTGTTCGCTCTTCGAAAATATTTCGTCAGAATCCTTGTGCAGCTTTTCTAACAAAATATTTTAATTCAGTCTAGTACTGATTATACATACCAATGCTCCAAATTATTTAACGATCTCGATACTTGACAATTAGGTACAGCAGTATTGTGCAAATCAGCCAATGAGCACGCTTGTCTCAGTCGCGTAACCAATTTGTGCTGGATTCCTTGATTCTGACAGTTCTCTTTGTAACACATATTAGATGAATTACCACTATTTTCAGTGTTGCAAGGTTTATCATTAACGTCTGAACACGTTTGAATTTTGTTATTTAAATCAAAATTTTTGATATTGATTTGTAGAATATCGTTGAAATCCGTTTGACTTGAAGCATGCACACTTTTGTATTCTGTCTTGATTTGACACCTGCAGCTAAAAGCACTTGTGCCTCCATCTTTATTAGAATTGACTGTACCATACCTCAATAAGGAATTATTCACAGATCTGTGTAAATTTGGATCCGACCCGTAAGTTGGTCGGTATTTTTCATTAAACTGCACTTTTTTATGATTAATCATGGATATTTGGTATTGCCCTTTACGGGATGTAGTAGGTGATGAAACAGGCGAACGATTAGGTGATGTGTAGGCCGATGTGGTCTCCTTGGGTCGTCTTATAGAATGTTTCAATTCATATTCTGTAGCTATTGCTTCAAAAACCTGTGAATAACGTTGAATACTTATAGTGAGAACCTTAGCAGAATGCATGACTACGGATCATCCATTACTAACAAGATTATTACTCTTGTAAATACAATGAAAGGTGAAGACAACTTGAAAATAATGCTACTACAATAAAATGTTATGACTAGATAATAATTGTTCAGTAAAAAATAGTAACTATTAAAAAGCTTCAAATATTACGTGAATAAACGGCGCTTCAAGTCACCCTTTTTTCGAATTTTCAAAAATTAATATTCAAACACAGCAACCACTGTGTCATAAGAGCAATGGTTTTTGGTAGTATATGCGTATCAAAAATAGTAAAAATGAGTTTATTCCCAAACACATAAAGAATGAACAGGTAAATAACATCCATATTTATATAGCTAGCAATAGTTAGTGTAAAACGAATTTGGTGCAATACCTGCTCTGCGACTAAATTTTTTGAATAAGGTGAATCTTTAGGCGGAAGCTGCTCCCTGCATAAGGCACAGCGCTCCAATCTTGTCCAGCATGCTGTTAAAAGTAAAAAAAATCAACATAAAGCTTTATAACTTTATTATATATTTAATTAATCTTGACTCCTTTTGAATGATTATTCTAAAAAGGCAACTTCTTATACAATTCATGCCACCATGCGTCATAGGATATCATAAAAATAATATGAAATACACAGACAACAAATCAAGAAGTACTATGTTACAAGTATGTTAGAAGTACCTTCACAATAGAGGTGCGAGCGTGCACAATTCAAAGGTTTAGTCGCAGTGGCTGCACACACACAGCAAGATAACGCTTTGACGACACCCGAAAGGGCACGACGGGATTTCTCACCGCGAGAACCTCCACCACAACTCCACAATAACTGAAATAGAAATTTAATGTTTACGTTGTAGTATATGTAGGCATTGTTACCTATAACTCTGTATACATCTCTATCGAGCGCAACCATCATAAGGTGCAGGTGGAGGGGGAGTCACTTGGTATTCAACACTCTATTAAACAATAAAACGTTTGTTAATGAAATTTACCATATCGCGAATTGAACCCCAGACCTTTGCATTCTAGGGGACTAGCAGGTCAAGGCTTAGCTTATTAGCCCTCAGAGGAAATTAATTTAAAATATTTTGTTAAATATTTATAAGTTAGTGTTAATAAAAGAGTATAAATATAAAATACTACAGTTCATTCGCGTTAAGAATGCAGTGAGTCATCATTGTTCGCCGGCCTAGTCCTGTCTCCTAAGCAATCAAATCTTTTCAAATTACAAGGTCAAGTTCACAGTGACCAGTTGAAGGCATAGCTTCGAACGCTATGGTTGCATCCAGTAATTGTGTTAACGGATTTATATTTAAAAAAATGAATATCTCACCAATTCGTAAAATAAAAGTGGTTCGGTAATTCATAGTGGAGAGAGAAAAGTAATTTACAATGTTTTTAAGTATTTTAAACAGTCTGATTTAAATATGACTGTAGACAGGATAGTAAAAAAACGGCAAATGCATGCGGTGTGTCCGAGAGAACAGTTTATAGTATTCTTTGTGAAAAAATAAAATAATACATTGAAATCGCCAGTGAAAAAAAGGGCCAGGAAGTCTATGATTGATAAATTCGATGAATTAGACAAATGTGCCATAAGGAGAAAAGTACACTCAATATATTTAAATAATGACTACCCGACATTAAATAAAATTATGACAATTTGTGAAGCTAATGAAGATATCTCGATAAATTTAATCGATGAAATGGCTAGGAGTAACGGCATTGAAATTCTCCGTTTACCCCTGTACCACTGCAAACTGAACTCTATTGAGTTGGTGTGGGCCCAAATAAAAAATGTATTATTGCCAACAATACAACTTTTAAGATGACTGACGTGAAATAAAATATTTTATGACGCAATTCGGTTAGTAGATGCTGATCGATGGAAGAAATGCTGCGACCACGTCTTACAATAAGGAAATACCGTGTGGGATTTAGATGACGTCATGGAACTCGCTGCAGAAAATTCTTTTATTATAAATACTAGCGAGGATACTAGTGATAGTGATTAAAATATTAATGACTTAATTTTGATTTTTAACTTTTAAGTGTACTTTTTAAATTCATTAAACTTAATCTTTAAAAATATAATTTGTTTGAATTTCAACACCACTGTGAATACACCTTTACCCTGCAGTTGCAGCACTGAAGAATGCAGTGACATTCTTAACGCGAACGAACTATATATATTTCACCTCAGGGTCATCTTTAGGATCTACGCCACAATTCCAAACGAGGAGAGACACTCCTCTACCACTGCCGTCACCTCTTATTAATCCGGCCACTTGTCCAACCTATAATGATACAAATTAGATCCATTAAATAGTAATCTAAAACTAAAATCAATAGTAATAGGAGATTTAATTAATAAAATAAAACAAAAAGAATAAATACCCCTTTTAAAATATTTATTCATTTATTTTCAATGAATAAATTTTATTATTATTCGGTTATAATAATCAGCTATACTCGGCAGACAAACACACATATTGTATATCCCCAAATTAAGAAAGTTACGCTTGTGTTATGTGTAATATAACGTAAGTACAACGGAATACTCTGGGGCCGATCCCAGACACCCAGACCATAGTAAATAACGAAAACATATCGTTTCCTCTACGTTGCAGTGAGCTAGACCGGCAAAGGCTTAACCCGCTCAACAGAGAGGCCGTCGTCAGTCAAACAATAATATTATAATTTTGTTAAAAGTAGCTTGATATAAGTTAAATTAAGAGTTAATAATTGATTAGACAAATCGATCATCAAAGTGAATATTAATTCATGGACATCCTTAAGTTACCATAATTTTACTAAAAACCATTATAACCAGGTCATAAATTGTAAAGTTAATGTAGCTATCAAAGTATAGATATTAAAATTTTCTAATCCCAACTTCGCACATTTGGCATATTTACCTAGTATCAAGTTATTAAAAGATTTTTGTATTGTAAATTACCGGCAAGCCAAGTAAGTCCTTTCCATCAGCCTGTAGAACACAGTCACCAGTTTTCAATCCAGCGATGTCTGCTCTAGATCCTGTTATCACTTCACGTACCTTTGGGTTTAAAAAGAAGCATTTTTAGTGTGGCTTTTATATTACTATGAACCTGGCAAGCGAGGTAGACGGCTCAGCTTGTTTCCTGGCCAGTCCTCTCTTTAAGGTGCGAGGCCCCTAGAAGTGTGAGGCCGTAGGCGATGGCCCACGTTGCCTACGTTTTACGCCCCTCTGGCCTGACTGCGATTGCGTCCATAAAAGTTACAGTAATCCAGTTTAAAATGTTCATGTATATTTTATTTTTATATCTTGCGGGCAATTCTCCAACGCGCATCATTGGCGGCGACCAGGATTTTAAAACTAGGGCTAGATTATTCAATTTGGTGGTTTAGCGCATGCCGCCATAACAACTTTTTTTTTTTTTTTTTAAGGCGAGGGAAATGCATTTCGCACATACCGGGTCCTTTGCTAGGGATTAGACCGTTGTTGATCATGGAGGCTTTCCACTGAGGCAATCCAAACAATAATCAACCGGCTTGTGTGGAGACTCGACTAATCAATACCCCACTAAAACCACCCTCCTCCCATGTGCCCCGCGCTTATGGTAGGAAAGGCGTGAGATACAGAACGTAGTTACGCCCACACCGATCCTAGCGCACAAGTGCTTGAGAATGCCCCGGGAGAGGCAAACTCACTTCGTCAACAGGGGTGAAGACTCCTCTGCTCCCTAGATGCTAGAGGGCCCCTGCAGCGGTATTTCAGGGAGGGAGGTCATGCGCATACCTGCGCCTCCGGGCTCCCGACGGACGTCGGCGCCCGCGAGACGCATGCGCACTACCATCTCTCTCCCTATCTCGTTCCGCGGCCTCCTTATGAGACACTACCGTCTCGCAGAAATTGGCCGCACCGCCATAACAACCTTAAGTTATGTTTCGTCATTAGCGGTCAGGTTCCAGTCTGCCTTTAGAGAGCGGCAGCACATTGGTAGCACGTTTGGTGTTGCAAATGTCCATAGGCGATAGTAACCACGTTCCATCAGGTGGTCCATCTGCCTGTCTGCTGAACTCATGTAACAAAAAAAACATTTTTGACTACAATATAAGTGATTAGTGCTCATTACTGTTATAAACAAAGCACTTGAAACGGTAAGATTCTTGTTGTAGATCAATGGCCCACGATGGGCGCGGTTGGAAGCAGGAGAATCACCCTTGCATGGTTATGACTCTAACATCGTGTCTCTTACCCATGGATATGGATCCCATAGTGTCCTCGTCAGTCGGAAGCCCAGACCCTCACCTTCATCTTCAGGAAGGTTTAGCTGAAAGAATTAGTTTCATTAACCGACTTCAATAAGAAAGATCTTCTCAAATATGTATTTTTTTTTATATGTTTGTTACGCGATTCATTCTGTTTTTATTCAAAAGATTAAACTCTCGAGGTGGTTCCAAATCTAGTGTTGTGTAGGACACGTATGAGTAGGCTTGCCAGACCGCCGGGGAATCCGGGATTGCCCCGGAATTTTGCCTCTTGTCCCGTGTCCAGTAATTAGCGCTTATTGTCCAGGATTCTGAAAACTTACTATTTATTAACAAAATGTACCAAAACAATTTCTGTTTCTAAACACTAACTGATTGTTTTTTAAGTTTGGAATTTATTATTTTAACATTTTTTATGGTAGTGTTTTATTATTATTGTTTTTTTTTCTTCACTTTATTACTATTTAATTTGTAATTTAGTATTCATTGTCTACCAAAGTTTAAATTTGCTAATTTAAGCTAAGTACTCAATTCTATAATAGTTTGACGTGTTGATTTACTACCACAGTGCTTCATCTTCGAATTATAACTGGCGTTATTTACCTACTAAGTACAGAGTACATATCTATCTAATAAAAGTATGTATTTGAAAAGAAATGGCATTTTTCTTTTCAAATACACATATGAATCCTTTGAAAATAAAAAAATATATGATATTTTCTACTATGGCCATGACCCGACATTGTTTTTCTAGAATTGTCCCGGATTTGATAAGTTACTATCTGACAACCCTACGTATGAGCCAGTACATTTGTCCCGTACAAAATACATTTGCACAGTTATGTTTCAAAATATAAAATGTAAGACCTCAATATTTTTATCACGCTACTACTCACTCCTCGAACGTAAGAGGAAAGATGGAACAACGTTTATGGTATAACCTTTTATTATATACCTTAACAACTTAAACAACAGTATAAGTCGTGCGCAGAAGGTTTGCTGATGACAACCCCTCCCACCTCCCACAACCGCGACCCGCGGTCGTCTAGTTCTTAGTACTACTTAGACGAGCCCCGGTCCCAGTCGTAGGACGCGGGAGGGGCGACCATCGGCAAACTTTCTGCGCAAAACTTATACAATAACGTATCTACGGATATCTACATGACAAAGAGGGACAACATGTACAACGGCTAGTAAAATGAGGTGACCGAAGCCGAATATTTCCGAACTAGAAGCTTTGATTTTACCGCCACGTAAATACAAATTGTAAGGTAGGGACAGTGTTGCCAACCCGAATTTTAGAAAATTAGTAGATTATGTGCCAAATGTTGGTAAAAGTTGGTAGAATGTAAAATGCAAAATTGGTAGATCTACGACCTTAATTTAGAAGATTTTTTAGATTAAAAATGCATGAACTGTTCTTAAAATGTTTATTTTGGAAATTATACATATTTTATTGAAAAATTTTAAATGTTCTGCGCTAGGTTGCCCGTTGTTTGCTATAAATCTTTTAGTACGCAACAATCCCTCTAGAGTCTCCGTGCAAATTCTATTTCTCTCTACATGCTTTAAACTATTTGCATGTTTATTTGGAATAAATCTTCCACCAGCACACTTAAGATCACACCTACACGATTTGCAATAAAAATATCCTTCACCCTGGGTACTTTCTTGAAGCCAACCTGCAAATTCCTTCTTTCTTCCATAATTTCGAATATTTTGGTCATAGTGCCTTTTTCTAGCTTTTCGTGGCGGAGTTCCTAACCTAGAACTCCGTGCATCGCTTTCGCTGCTATCAGAATCCATTATATAAATAAATGCACGCAACACAGAACAAACAGCAATCAGCACCGTTAATACGTAGTTATTTAGTTTTAACAACAAAACTGAAGCAAAGATTCACCATTGATTCCGCAACAAACCAACCGGGAATGGGCTACAGAACAGTACAATAATGTCTATGGGCGCGAAATGGCGCGAACGGCGAACTGTTGCTGACTTTTTTTTTGTGGTTTATCATTTATGGCCTGGACTCTATGTATGCTTGATGCATCGTTGCATGGCTCACGCAACACATCGCAACGTCGCTCGTCGATATAAAAAAATAATTCATTTAACGTGCCGCGAACACATGTTACCTTTTCAAACTAAGTCACAGAACAGACTGTTCCACAGAAAATTATGTTTAACTGTTTGACAATAAAGTTTAAAATTTCTTTGATCAAAGTTGTTTAATTTTCTATCTTGTCTGAAGATTGTCCAGAAACCTTTTTATTGGTTTTAATATTTTTATGTTAAGCGGAGTGATTGTATCCCGTTTACTCTTTATTGTTAATCTCCGTATCTGTCATTGTCACCGTTACATTCTTTTTTCAAGTTCTATATTTTAAAAACGTAACTGTCAACGCGGCAGCCCAGTATTAGGTACTGAACGCGTATCCAAAATGGCGGTGGTAGGAATGCTGGTATGCATAAGAAGGGAGACTAACCTACGTGCCTCTGGGCTGCACTAACTATGCGTACCGATCACCAAGTCGTGAGCTTTGCAGCAGGTCTTCTGGCTTGTCTTCTTCTTGCGGCCTTCGATTATTATATGTACACACGCGGCGCGCTATGACTGCACGTATAGGCAAGTTGTGGCGGAAAGATGTGCGGGTTATCGTACGAGGGTCGACAGCAGACTATGTGCGATGAGGGTCGGCAGCAGACTATGTGCGACAAGGGTCGACAGCAGACTGACTCGTAAAGACGAGCAGTATTAGTACAGCGGTAAGTATGACAAGGATAGTCGTGTGGAATGGAAGATAGGGGCTGGGAAAAGGTGATTGGATAACGCGGTTAGGAAAGCGGGTAGTTGTGGAAATAATTTGATAGGACAGGATTTAAATTAAGCGGCGCGAACAGTAACATTTATTAAAATGTTGACAGTACTGTTTCTGTACCTTTACCTACCTTACCCTTTAATTTACCTACAGAACCTAATTCAATTCGACACCAAAAATCACAAATACACATCCACAAGTTTATAATTTGCAAAAATTACTGAAATATTTAACACGAAACTAATTTTTATTGTCGCCATGGCCTGCTTTTTGTAACAACGATAAAGGAATAATAAGTAAACAGTAAATACTACTTAATGCTAAATAAATTGTTTTATTACAATTTTATCCTTATTAATAGGGCTGCTAACAGTTGTATAAGGGTATTGAGCTCTAATACTAATGATGATAACTCCGCTTAATACAAGCTTTCTGCTCATTAATAAATTTAAAATCCTTAATATGTAATTAAATAGACAATGTATTGACTTACCACTATGAGACGGACACCTGTATCACTTCCGCTTCCGGAAGACTCCGCCATTGTTATCTGTAGAGAAATAATTACTGCAGTCGTTAGTTGGCACTCGTGCGGTGATGTAATAGGGTCCAATTCTACTATTGGTATTTCGTAAAAATCGTCGGACACTATCGTCTCAATCGTAGATGTGCCTGACTCCGGTATTCTGTGAACTCCAATGGCGTGCTAGATACACACCACTCTAACTTTTTAAATATGTATATGCGAAAACTCAACTTTCCACTATTCATTTCGTCTAATGGCATTTGTGTTGTTTTTTTTTCTAGTAAATATTATTCCGCCACAAGGATATGGAGAAGATAGGGTTGCCAACCATACTTTATAGTAACGTATCCTACTTTATTTTCTTAAATATATTTTATACTTTTGCATAAAAATAAAGTATGTGATACTACTCTATTTCCAATATTTACTCTGATGCGTAAAATTAAATGCTTATATGGATAATTACTGAACTATTATCGATCCAGCTTTTACTGAAAGAATTTATTCAATAAAGAATCTAAAATGGTGAGAAGAAAGGAGCAGGACATCTATAAATTTAATAAAAAATGATTTTTTTATTTAAATTTAAATTGGGAATGTAAAGATAATTTCCAAAAATTTAAGGATAACGAGAAGTTGTTAGTGTGTGCTAGAAGCACACAATCATAGTGTCTCCAAGAGAAAATATAAATAAAATTTTGAAAAATACTTTTTTCTTCCAAATACTTTATTTTTTTCCCTACTTAAAAAATATAATACGTTATTTTTCTTAAAAATAGTTGGCAACCCTAGGAGAAGATGTGAGTTTGTATATCAAAACTCTTTATAGGTGAAGCTATAGAACCTCCTTAGGTAAAAGGAATATCCTTTGACATTTCTTCTCAAAGCACCCACACATTCATCGTCATGTTATAGTGGTTCTTTCTCCGTCCACGCAGTTAGACACCGGACATGGAACACCCACATACGTGGAACAATCAGAAAATTTTGCGTAAAATAAAAAAAAAGTTCTATTGTGTTGGATAAATTTTTTCACTCCTAGCACATTTTCTTCCGTAACAGCCGTCAAAGGGCGACCACTTCTTTCTTCATCCCCCGAAGTTCGTCGACTGCGCTTGAATTTGTCGTACCAACGATACACAGTTGCCTTTGAAGGGCCTTCATCCATGAACGTCATTTGAATTCTATGGTACGATTCGTCCGGTTTCAGGCGACACTTGAAATCGTAAAAATCATAGTAGGAAAAAGTTCCCGGCGTAGATCCATTTTTAAATAAGACACGATAATTTAAATTAGCTCGTAAACAATGTGAAGGGAAATTTTGAAATTGGAACGTATCTATTTTTAATTATAAATAATAATAGTTTCAAAATAGATTATAACTGGCCAGTCTCTCATACATAAAAATTTTTTTCGCATACTTTTCGAGTGGCTTGGTTTGTTATAGTCAAAGGTTGATATGCTGTCTCTTCCCAGAATGTCTGGTTTATCCTATGTTTGACCAAGGCCTTTCGACAAAACCCGAAATAAATTCCAACTTTGGCCTTTGACTAAAGTATTTTTAGTCAAACCTAGAAGTATGTACCTAACTTTTTAGTCAAACATCGAACGTAAAATAATCTGTTTCGGGCTTTGCCTAGTCGATCCTAGAAGCGACTAAGGCAGACTCGGTCAAACGTCGATTCGTCGCACTTGTTACATGTTTAACGACTGTATAAATTAAGTCTCTCCTAGGTTAGACAAAAATTCGTTAGTCAAAGGTCAGTGGCGTAGTTTGCCTTAGAAAGCCCTTGTATCAAAATGTGTTGGGGGCCCAAAGGAAGGGTAAAGTATTTTTTTTATAATAGAAACAAAAAGTGTTCGAATTTAATTAAAATAATTACATATTGATAAGTTATTACTTATACTTAATGCTCGTAGGAGCTAAGTTAGACAAACAATTCAAATCAAAGATAAACGTTTCTCGCCTTTTTTTCCGTAAGCTTATTTAGCAAACCATCTATAGCTGAAAAAGATTTTAGTTCTTCTAGATTTTCTGCCTCTATAGACAATATAGACAAGTCTGATAGCCGTTCCTGTTGGCCCAGCAGTGATTCTAAAATATGTTATTAATCTATAAAAGATTGTGGATGACATTTTAGGACTTTTTGCTTACACACTTTTGGGGCCCCGTGTCATTGATACTGTTGATACGGCGGTAGCTACGCTCCTGTCAAAGGCAGAAAAATTTTGTTTATTTGGACTTTGACTAAGACTATATGTCAGACCTGAGGTTTGACTAGTCAAACCTTGGAGCGCCAGAGTTTCGGTATTTGACTATAACATATACACTAATGTAGCTATTCGTTAACGGCGTTATTTTTATCATTATAAACAAGAGGCATTTGGCCACAGTCAATATCTATATTGTTACGAGTTTGCGGGACTCGAATTAAAATGCCGTTAGATTTATTATAAAGTTTATTAGAACTATACAAACACGTATAACACAGGCACAAATATAACCGAACACAATAGATCCAAACGTAATGCAGAAGGCCGTAATCCAATAAAACGCGCAAAGTTCGTCAATATTAGATTCCCAAATGTACACCCGTCGCTTAGATCGTAGTTGGAGCTCAACTGACCCCCTCTCTCAATCAGGCCATCGTTTTATACTTCACAAATGCAAATGTTCCCGCCCGTCAACGTCGACATAATTTCCTAGAATTAGCTTGGACTTATAATCCGCAACACGTGTCTAATGATGCTCCTGAGCGGCCGTAAACGAGTACAATAGGACAAAAGGCTGTTCTCTACAATAACTAGAAACGTATGTCAATAAATGGGTGAACAAAAGAAGACGATCATAAAAGTATTATAATTAGTTCAAATGCCGACAGGTAAAATAAAATGTGCTTTTACAGATCTGTACGTGGAATTTGTCTTTGTCGGAGCCAAGTTGTAACAATATCATCATCCTAGATGGAGCCTGTGTATAAAAATAGGGAAATTCGTGTAATGCTCACGCTACATCGGGGATAATGTTATAGTAACTGACTGTGGCCAAATACGTCTTGCTGATAGCGTTAAAAATAACGCCGTTAATGAATGGCTTCATTAATGTATACACTTAAGTACGCTATCTGCCGATATTTCTATGTAGACCCAATAGTATTTAAGAACAATGACTATAACAAACAAATACATCAATCATACAATGAAATCTTCATGCGTCTGCCCATTTTTCCATTTTCCCCGAACATTGCGACGGGCAGACGCCATAGTCCCCATATTCCCAGACCCCTAATACCACTAGCAGTTCACTCCAATAGCCCGGTATGTTTTGAGTCTCGTTTCCCACAATAGTCCTATACTGGCCGGGTCTTGTCCTTGGGTGCATTATTATATGGTGTAGACAGGGATAAACGCTGGTCAGTATCACGCCACATTTACATTAAATTTGTCAAGGGGCTTCTACGCGTGGGCCTTCCCATGGCTCCACGCAAGCCCTCCAAAAGTCCGGCCCTTTTTTTAAGGCCCGTGATCTCTAGAGACATATAGCTGTTAGTAATAATTAAACCAAGTCATTCTTTAAAATAAATCGTATCGTTATGTAATAAATATTAATATTGTTACAAGTTGGGCCAAATACAAGGGATGCACATCTGCCTGCCATAAAACCTGGTTTATTGCCCTTCCTCTATTCGGAGTTCTTTTGTTTAGACAATAGCCTATTGTTATTGTACTTGTTTATGGCCGTTCGCAGACATAATCCTGCAGGTGTGCATAATTATGTTTTCTGGGAATAGCGTGAATGGTGGCGCAGGTGTGATTCGTGGAAATAATTGTTTACACGGTCGTAAGCTGAGTATAAAGGGGTGTCCGAACGGAGAGATGGGCAGTCAAGCGACGACTACGATACGAGTAAGACGTTTGTAGTACTCTCGATTAGCGATATAGACGACGAACATTGCGCGTCTCAAATTGCATCGAATCATGCAGTGTGAACTGGTTGCATCCAGTTTTATTTGTATTTGTTTTATACGTGTTTGTACAGTTCTAATAAACTCTATAGTAATTCCAACGGCATTTATTTTAATTCGAGTCCTGTAGCTCGTAACAATATTATAAGAAAATTCTCGTATTACTTCACGTCCAGTATAGTACATACAGTCTACGTGCTCTCCACAGAGAGGAGCAGCGCATTTGTAGCACCTTTGGTGTTGCAAATGTCCATAGGCTATGGTAACCACTTTCCATCAAGTGAGCCGTCTGTCTGTCTGCTGATCTCCTACAATAAAAAAACTCCTATTCTGACATACGACCTATCACACCAAAAGTCATCATATCACCCTTCACACAATCCATTTATCTCTTTTTTAGTCTACCTTTACCTTTGTACCCATCCATCTTGCAGTTTTACATTCTTTTTGTCACGTGACTTTCATCCTTCCTACCCACAGTCTTCTTCCTCTCAATTTTGCAGTCACGGGTGCAACCTTTAAAGATCCCCATAGGTACTTATTTCTCACCTTATCCATTCTTGTAACACCACAAATTCATCGCAACATTCTCATCTCAGTAAAACTAGTACACTATATAACATAACACTGTGGACGAAAACAGCGACTTATTGACTATAAAAGTCGAATAAAGCAATCCAATAGGACTGTAAAACTTGGCAATGCAAAAAGAACGTCAAAGAAGGAAAAACAAAAATAAATGTTACCACAAAACCACTTTAGAAACGTCAAATTATATAAACAATTAAACAAAATTACTAAAGTATAAAATCAAGAAATAAAATTGATTTGATTTTAAAACACATGCTCAAACTTACATTGATTGTTAAATACTGGCTATTAAAAAATGAGCTTACGAGCTTAATGTTATAGTGTTGTCAAAAGTTTGAAAGTTAGAACGGAATATATCGATATTTTGCTTTCTCCTCGTTACTTCGCCCGTATTCACTTTTATAGGCTTCCATGCATTGCATTACATGTACTACGTACCAGGGAAGCTATTTAAAACAATAAAGTTCGAACTTGATGAAAGCGGAAGCCTGCGCGGGTTGCCGTGAACTGAGTCATGTGTTTGCTGCAGCGCTAAAATACTAGTTATGCCATTATTTAGAGTGGTTTGAACAGTACCCTAGTACATATGAAGGCATTTTTTTAATTACATATTTTTCATTCAATAACGTAAAGTAATAGGTTGGGGAAAAAGTCTTTTCGCATATAGTATGTATGAACTTGTAATAAGATTTATTTGGCTATTCCATTTGTATCTGGCTGGTTTTGGTATCATTAAAAGTTTTAATTTTAAAGAAGACAATTCCAAATTCAAATTAGGAAAATGTGTGATTTTCATTTGTTTTTCTTATTGTTAAAATGATTGAATCGAATGAAGAAATTCGATATATTTCAAAATTTTACTACAAAAAAGGAAAAAATGCAACACAAGCCGCGAAAAAATTTGTGATGTTTATGGACCTAATGCAGTATCTGTGAGAGTAGCACAAATTTGGTTTAACCGTTTTCAATCCGGAAATTTTGATATCAAAGATGCACGTCGCTCTGGTCGCCCTGCTACGGACGAAATTGATGCCATTTTGGAAAAAGTGGAACAAGATCGGCATATTATCGGCATAACAGAAGGGGTGTGGTTTTTCACCATGATAACGCTAGACCTCACACATCTTTAGCCACTCAGCAAAAATTACGAGAGTTTGGCTGGGAGGTGTTAATGCATCCGCCGTATAGTCCTGACCTTTCACCTTCAGATTTTCACCTGTTTCGATCTCTGCAGAATTCCTTAGGCAGTGTCAGGTTAACATCACGAGAGGACTGCCAAAACCAGTTATCGCAGTTTTTTGATCAGAAGCCCCAAAATTTTTATAGCAATGGGATCACGTCCCTACCTACAAGATGACAAAAAGTTATCCAACAAAATGGCAGCTACATACTTTAGTCAAATGTAAATAAACTTTATAAAAAAACCTTTTGAATTTTTATATAAAATGCAAAGAAACTTTTTCCCCAACCTAATATTAGTAACAGCCTCGCTGCTTTCCTCGCACGAAGGATTAGTGTATGTATTCAACGAGGTAATGCTGCCAGCGTTCTAGGCACACTGGCCAGTGACAGCAGCTTTTCTTTTAAGTGTATGTATTAATTACAGATTTATTTATAGTATATTTTTATTTATATTATAATTGTAATTTGATATTTATTTAAATAAATGCAAGATTCGTTTTTTACAACATTTAATAAAATAAAATTATGAACTAACCTTAAAGACATAACAATACAGTCTACACTAAAAAAAAAAGCAAAAAGATAACGGCTAAGTCTTTGCCGGCTTACCTCACTGCAAAGCCGAGACTTCGAGTTCGATTCCTGGTATGGTGAATTTCAAAAACTTTCTCCTTTTTTTACTATGGTCTGGGTGTCTGGAATCGACCCCAGAGAAGTCTGTTGTATATTATCTATAACACAAGCGTAACATGCTTAATTTGGGGATACACAATATTTGTCTTTGTCTGCCGATTATTATTATATATACAACTTTTTTATTGCAATTTTTTGCGAACTAGAAGATGACAATATCAGTCTATTCTATGCCTGGTGTTGAAATTGTGAATATCCTTATATTGTTTATAGGCACTCAAATTATTGCGAATATAAATTGTATTATTAAAAATATATTGGCATTTGACATGGCATTGACTCCCGAGCGCCAAGGTTGTACATTAACCTTATGGCTCTTTTTTGAAATTTGATTGAAATATGTATTAAATTTGTGTTTCATATTTAAGAATATTAATTATTGTATGTTTCTCGAACAAATTAAATAAATAAACAAACTTAACACAATTAGTACATACATTTTCATTCTAAATAATAAGGGTAAATAATAAGTACATCGACAAAACTTTCGAAAGTATCGACTCGCACCTCCCTACACAAACAAGTTCACCTCTCGTTCAATGTCGTATTCTCTATATAAACCTAATTACACAACCGCTCTTAGGCACGTATATTGGAGGCTGGGTGATCTAATAACACATGCATATGTATCTAACTATGATAGATAGATAGATAACTAACATGATAGATCTGTAGAGGAGAGGAATTTGTACATGTTTGTTGTACTACAAATGCGCCGTTGCTCTCTTAAGGGAGAATGGAACCTGGTGACTGATGTCAGAACACAACTCAAGGTGGTTATGGTGTCATGCTTTAGACCAGGGGTGGTAGCCATCCAGTCGGGTAAATGCCCTACCACCTGGCTGTGGGTTTTTTGTCACCTCTTACGACAGGCCGGCCGACCGCAGGAAATTGTATTCTTTCTCCGTTCTTGCATGGACAATGTGGCCTGGTACGTGATGATTGCAAGAGACCGGACGGAATGTCACTCGTCTCTTGGAAGATAGAACGGCCATTAAAGTGGGATATAATAATAATAATAGACGCCATAGTCCCCATAGTCCCAGATCCCTAGTTCCTCTGGTAGTTCACCCCAATAGCCCGGTGCCTTTTGTTCTCATTCCCTACAATAGTCCTACACTTATCGGGGCTTGTTCTTGGGTGCATTATTATACGGTATAGACAGGGATAAAAGCCGGTCAGTGTCACGCCACATTTAGATTAAATTTGTCAAGGGGCCTCTACATGTTGGCCTTCCCATGGCCCCGCGCAGGTCCTCCAAAAGTCCGGGCCATTTCTATGGCCCATGGTCTGCAGAGACATACATGATATATAATATATATTCGGCAGACAAGCTCACATTTTAATTATTTAGTTTTAATTTTTGTTCATTACTCTATGGGAGTCTAATCTAATTTAATGTTGCGAAGCGGTGGTAAATTAGATTCCCATAGAGTAAATAATAACCATAAACAAAAATTAAATAATTAAAATGAACAAGTTGGCGGTAGGCTAAATAAAACTTTAACAATACTTATTGACACTTGACATCTTTGTCTTCCGTGAGCACGGCTACAGAAAAATGGCCGAAAGTCGGAATAATAAAAATCAAATAACCGCGCTTAAAACCGTTAAAACGTAGTTTCATTATGTATACCAGTTGCGAAAACTTAAGAAAATACTAGGAATATTCCAATAAATACTGTACCTTTTTTTGGAAAATGAGCATTTATTCGCGCAAGAACGGCGAAATACATTTTCCTGCGACCGGGTCTCCTGTCAATAGAGGCGGCAAAAATACCCCACAGCCAGGTGGTACGGTATTTGCCCGCCTGGATAGCTACTATCCCGTCTAGAGTATGCCGCCATAACGACTTTGAATTGTGTTCCGGCATTAGTGGCCAGGTTCCAGTCTCCATTTAGCGAGCGGCAGCACATTGATAGCATCTTTGGTGTTACAAATGTCCATAGTCGGTGGTAGCCGCTTTCCATCAGGGCCGTCTACCTGTCTGCTGAGGTCATGCAATAAAAAAGGGTAAATAATAAAGCCCCCTTTATTTGAATTCTTCATTATATTTCATGTGTGTGAAGTGTTGGCAAAATTGAGGATTTTATCATCGCCTAACAGTAATGTACTCGATATGAGGTTAGCAAATACTAATAAATCTTTATTAGCCTTTAGTGTTTTACAATTTAACAAAAAAAGAGACAGAAAGATAATTAGGAAACATAAAAATGTGTTAGTTTAAAACACCGCTATGGAATTTACGACAAGTAGGTGTATACCTTCGACTCTCAAACTAGGAACACGGCGTTTTGAGTCAATCAAAAGTACTTATTATTATTTATTTATTTATTTAGGTTTATGGCTGGGCAGCTAGGCCTTTAAGCCAGATCTTAGATTAAACTATAGTTTCTTCATTTTCTTAAGCCTATGTATACTAGCTTAGCTGAGCTGTAGGTTATCAACTGAAGCCATTCAACGGAGTTCTTGTGACAACTGAAAAGGCCACATTTGACTATACAGTTCACATTTCTCACAAAAACACATAATTACTACTCAAAAACTATGAATATCCTACAACTATTGTTTATTTTATAGTAATCTTACACATTTTTAGAAAATAAAACTGCACAGCACAACATCTCCTTTCAGTTCCCGCCAAAAACTCCTCAATCAAAGGTACCCCTCACCAGTGTTGCCAACCACAAGAAACTAAAAAACAACAACTCACCAATAAAAACAGGTGAAAACAGTAAGTAAAGTAAAAAAATGCAGATTTCATACTTTTCTTATATAATTAACAATAACCTGCTTTTAGTAGTTACCAGGAGTCGCAATCGCATACATTGTTATATTAAAATATTCATCACAACATAATAAAAAACAAAAATCCAAGTAAAATTATCTTCCACCTTTATCCTCATTTTCCTTTTTAAAATGGTACATATTATTGTTAAATTTCTTCATGTGCCTTTCTGTGGCTTCAAATGAGTAGAAATCGGTTATTTCGCATCTAGTGTGTAATGTTCCTTTAATAGTGTAATAGGTGGCATTGGCTAATTTAAAAACAGTAAAAATTAGGAATGGAACGGAAAACAGGGGCATCAATGTGAAAACAGCAAAACTACTGTTAAAACAGTAGGGTTGGTAACACTGCCCCTCACCTTTACGGTTAAACAACATAATTATAGCTCGTAGATATGTAATTGTATATGCTTACTTGCGTGCGTGTTTGGCTGAGAGTGTGTGAATGCGTACAGTGACGTGTGAGTGAAATAAAGTGTTTGAACGTGTATCATGAGTGCAAAAATTAACGAAAATTGTGTAAAGTATAGAAAAAGTTCACGACTCAACAGCTGATACGCTGACATTCAAGAGTACATACACATATGTTCGGGAAAATAAAATCACATACATTTCCAAATAACCATTTATTTTTCACATTCATATAATTAAAATATTTACATTAAAAACAAGTTAAAATTTATTCCAACACGTGGCAGACATTTTGAAAAATGGCCGCTATGCTAGAACTATTAAATTCCCCCGGTGAAAAATAATCATACCTCTCTAGCGAGCCGACTTTTGAATATTGATTTATAATCGTTATAAAGCAGGTATAGTTAATATTTGCATTTTCCAATATATTCAAAAACATGCATCAATAATTATCTAATAACACCTATATATAATTCTTAGTATTTATGTTTGAGTAGATTTAACTTAAAATTTATTTGACAGATTCTGATGCAACTGCTATTAATATGTTTTCCAACGTTCCAGAAGGCTAACAGACTATGTTAGCCTTCTGAAATCATAAAAAAACATTCAAAAAATAATTTTTCAACACATTTGCTCATAAAAAATACATTTACGAAGCCTGTATACATTGTTCGAAAGTTAAAAGTTACGCACTATACAACGGAACGTGCAGTAAAATAGGTAATTAGGTGAAAAAAATATATAACAATTCCAACAAGGAGTTTTCCATTACGAGTATAAATAAGCTGACAAATCGAACCTCCATGGAATCTCTTTTGATCAATACATTTGTCGCACTTTAATACTATAGAGAAAAGGAGACGAAGGATGTAGTTCTAATTTTCACCACGCGCCCGTGGCGCCATTTTTATATTAGAACCGTCAAAGATTGTTGCGCCTTTCCGACTGATATTCATGTTTGTTTCATTACCTATTGTATTGTTATCTCGCAAATGTGTTGAAAAACGTTGTAAGGCACACGTGTGGTTGTTGGTTTTTACGAACTCGTGACTACGGTAAGCCCACGACTTCGTCTCGGGCTTACATTAGTCTACTCGTTTGTAAAAACCAACTTACCACACTAGTATCGTAAATAACTATTAAGCTAACAAACTACTTCCATTCTATACACGTGTCTAATATACAAAACATAAGAGTAAAGGAAAAATACCTTTCATAGTTATTAAAAATAAATTAAAACCTTAGCAAAACCGAATAAACAGTAGTATAAATATACAAGTTGTAAATTTATACTACGACTGACTGTATATTTATTTAGTCCTACTTAAAATCATTGCATTATACTGATTTTCAATTACCTGGACTAAAATGACAGTTCGATCTTTTTTTTGATTCACAACTGAGTTGTGTCAGTTGATCCAAACAACTGACTTACGAATGAGCCATACTACAACACTATGCTCCAAGCTTGCAACATAAAAAATCGCAGGTCGATCGCAGCTGTCATTCTGGTCCAGGTAGTTAATAATCAGAGTGTAAATAATAAAAAGTATCCTATAGGATTCAACTCACAGCACGTTCCATTAGTAGCTCACAACGCCCAAAATGCTCTGTTAGTCGTTTCACAAGGCGACCGCGGTCGTTGTTGTCATGGTGAAAACGTCACTAATTGCGTCATCATTTTCGATCACAGAACGCTCACAACGATCCATGTCAAGAGGTGGATCGAATAACCGTTCCAATTGGGTTTACGATTGTAACGCCGGGAAACAAGTGGAACGGAAAAAATCGCGGTCGTGAGTCTCTAATAAAACGTAGCCTGTAAAACTGTCATTTTAGTCCAGGTAATTAAAAATCAAAGTATAGGTACATCGCAATAACAGGCGTAACATAGGATATCTTTTATACTTCAAAAAAGGGATAGCTTCCGCGGGACCAAGGCTTAGAAGTTGACGCGAGCCGAGCTGTATGGCATGATATTAAAATATATAATACGACTAGCTGACCCATGCTCACTTCGTTGGGCGTCATTAAAAAATACACACGCAAACCGAGCCTCAATCAAACTTTGTAACCTTTAATGAATTCATAAACGCTGAAACCACTCACAGTGCCCTGTACGAGGATGTGCGCAATTCTTGCGTGGAACGTTATTGCTGTAACATTTTTGTCAGGCGCCCCTGTGTCCACTTCGCTTGGCGTAAAACATTTTTACCTTTTTAATTTATTAATCACAATAATATTAGTCTATGTCACTCGGGAATAATGTAGCTTTCTAATGGTGAAAGAATTTTCAAAATTGAATCAGTAGTAGCGAAGATTACCCCGAACTTTACCTCTTTATAATATTAGTATAGATACATTGATAACATCATATTTTTGTTAATTTCCTCTAGCGAGTTTTGAATAGTGTATTATATATTATTCATATTACACTATATTATAATTTCAACATGTCTGCCGCGCATTGTATTTAATCAATATATTAAACTACCTTCATTACTAAATATTAGAAACAATTACCTTTGTTATATCATTAAAAAATCTATCAAATAGCACGAAAAAAGAATACTACAAGCAATTGACGAATACAAAAATTCTGAAAAACTTCTAAATCCCACATGACTAGATGGAGCCACACGTCGTCATCATACCGAGATTTTTCAGTATTTAAAATTTTAAAACAGATTTTCACACCAAATCAGTCAAAATTTAAAAAGGAAGTAATTGATTTGTAATAAAAACATATTTCGAATAATAAAACGCCAAATTTTCATTTTATTGCACAAGTTCAGCAGTTCAGGCAGACGGCCCATCTGATGGAAAGTGGTTACCATCGTCTATGGACAACACCAAAGGTGCTACAAATGCGCTGCTGCTCTTTTAAAGGATACTGGAACCTGGCCACTAATGCTGGAGCACAGCTCAAGGTTGTTATGGCGGCATAACGTAAACTAGGGTTGGTAGCCATCCAGACGAGCAAATACCCTACCAGCTGGCTGTGGGTTGTTTAGTCGCCTCTTACGACAGGTCGCCCCAAATTGGAAATCGTATTCTTTCTGCGTTCCTGCACAGATACACAGTCATCAAGATTTGGGGGATTCAGAGAATTATATTTTTTTACTGGCCGATCGTTCTAGTATTCTTCTTCCATGCTAATACACATTAATACAGTTTACGATAAACTATAGCACCTACAGAATAAAACTGCGCAATACATGATTTTCTACGAAAAAGCATATATTGCGCAGCCGACTATTAAGTTGCAAAGTTTAGCGCAAGACATAATTATCGTGTATGTCACATTTGGATTAAGATTGAAATCCTGACTTATAATCGATTGGTTGTTGGCATATTTTTTAATACTTTATTATATATAATAGGCGACATATTTGAAATACAAAAACCGAACTCTAGTCGATTTTTGTGAGCTCGTAGTTATACAAACTGGAACCAAGAAATACAAAATGGCTAGGGCACGTGTTCCAAACAAAAAGGGCGCGGGTTCAAATCCCGGCCGGAACGCATGCACCACTTAGGTAATGTTCTCACCTAATGTGCATGTATGTTGTTACGATTACCACGTGCTAACAACGGTGAAGGAAAACATCGTGATACAACCTGCACATCGAGATAACCGATGTGTCAAACCTGCCAAGGTGCCTTGGACAAGCGTGGCGGTTATACTATCCGTTCCTAAATAGTGGGAGGCTCGAGCCCAGCAGTGGGACGATAATGGTCTGCTATTATACATTTACATAAAATAAAGTCGCTTTTTTTCATATATATACTAGCTGATACCCGTCTGCTTCGCGTGCCGTAAAATCAGTTCTTAGCTGACCTCTACTTGACGAAAAGAAGGTGCATGCCAAATTTCAAGTCTATAGGTATTATAGTTCCTGAGATATCCTGATGAGTCACTATATACGTGGATTTCAATATGCATATTTAGATTAGTGGTCCAAAATATTTTTTAAATATTTTTTTAAAGTCCAAATATCTCAAATTTTCTGTTAGGGGTAAATATGTTGCTCAAAGCACAATATCCCAATTCTACACGACGCGCAACGATTTTTAATTTTCACATATAAATGGCAGGTGTTTTTTTCGTTTCACCCCACAAAAGTTTGTCACCAGCAAAACTTAAGTGGCATTTCAGGGCACTTAATATTTTTTTATAATTTTAAAACAAAAATTCATCATGCCACTATAAACTCTTTGTCGTTTCATTTCCAGTTTCCATAACTACGTCCAATTAATATTATAAAAGAAAATTCATTGAATTCATATAAAACACGTGTATTTACATTTAAATACTGCCGCACCCAGGGACCTTAAATTGCCTTTATTAGAAAAACTAATTATCTTATATTTCTTCCAAGCGGGTACGAATGGACAACACCGTCACAATAAATTACGTCACACGTTAGGGAGGGAGGGGGTTGGCGAAGTGTGACATTGTGTGACAAGGGGTGGGAGGGGTCCTCAAGTTCGTGACGTCACATTTCAAAATCAATATATTTAAGCTCATTATGGAACTGCTCTTTTAATTTAATAACTTCTTGATGTAAAATATGTAATATCACACTAGGAGAGGGGAGTCTCACGAATGTGAATGTATGTATGTATTTGTGTATATGCTGTATGTGTTTATGTGTACACGTACTTATATACATATTTAAAAAAAATATTGCATGAGTTCAGTAGTCAGGCAGACGGCCCACTTGATGGAAAGCGGTTACAACCGCCTGTGGACTTTTGCAGTACCAAAGGTGCTACAAATGCGCTGCTGCTCTCTTGAAGGGAGACTGGAACCTGGTCACTAATGCCGGAACACATACCAAGGTTGTTATGGCGACATACTCTAAGCCAGGGGTGGTAGCTATCCAGTCGGGCAAATGCCCTACCACCATGTGGGTTGTTTTGTCGCCAAATTGTATTCTTTCTCCGTTCCTGCGCGGATATATACAATATGTATAGAGATGTGTCATTGGGTCAAGTGTATGGAAGATGTCACTGAATTTTTTTACAATTGAGCAACATTTTAACAAATAAAATGACCGTATTTATGCTCAAAGCTCTAAGGAAGCTTCTCAATTAGTCGACAGAGGGCAACGTGGGTATTACCCGTCTTCAGTGATGGTTTGGTGGGGTGTTAGCTATGAAGGAGTGACTGAGCCATATTTTTGTGAAAAAGGTATCAGAACATCGGCACAAGTGTATCAAGATACCATTCTTGAGAAGGTAATTAAGCCCCTTAACAAAACCATGTTCAATAACCAAGAATGGTCCTTCCAGCAAGACTCTGCACCGGGTCATAAAGCTCGGTCCAAGCAGTCTTGATTGGAAACGAACGTTTCAGACTTCATCAGAGCTGAAGACTGGCCGTCGTCTAGTCCCGATCTTAATCCGCTGGATTATAATTTATGGTCAGTTTTAGAGAGTACGGTTTGCTCTAAACGCCATGATAATTTGGAGTCCCTAAAACAATCCATACGATTGGCAGTGAAGAATTTTCCCATGGAAAGAGTGCGTGCTTCTATTGATAACTGGCCTCGACGTTTAAAGGACTGTATTGCAGCCAATGGAGACCACTTCGAATAAGCTTTTTATATTTTAAATTGTTTTATATTTATGTATTAAACTAACACACTGTAAAACTTATAAATGTTATTTGCAATAGAATTCTTTTTTCTTTGTTACAATATTTATGGCAAGACTAGGTATTATGTGTTTTTATGTATAGTGTCGTTTTTTTTAAAGTAAATAAATCCTTTTTTCTTTCTCTCTGAGGTAATTTGGGGGTGCCTCCTTAGTGAGAGTTTTTTTAATACCCATTCAAATTAGCGCTAATCTGTTTGGGAATGACTTAGCGCCTTGTCATGACCGCAAGGGAAACATAAATCGTGCCATACAAAATTGCGTTAACTTGGACGTAATCGAGCAGTAAAACCGTCAGAGGCGCACACTCTGCCGGGGAGTAGGCGGTATCGGTGATGAGCGTTTCCCGCGGCCGAGGCGAATGGAAGGAACACGGGGCGTTTTAGTGGATGTTCCGGGAATGACATTACGTCACACGAATTTCACGATAGGCTGGTCACATTTGTGAGACTCCTCCCATCCTAGTGTGCCATCACATAATTTGCAATTTTACATGAAGACATTTTTAAATTAAAACAGCAGTTCCATAATTAGCTTAATATTAGATTTTGAAATGTGACGTCACGAACTTTAGGACTCCTCCCACCCTTTGTCACATAATGTCACACTTCGTCAATAGACCTGTGACGTAACTCATGGATAGCGATGGATCACCATCCAAAATTCTACAAACTTGCCATCCAGCTAATGGTAGTTTATTAGCCGACTAAGAAAATAGTAATGATGTGTCTTTGGGACACCTGTTGGAACGAAGGTGTCGCAGACCATCAAAAAGCCCACAGTGTCTTTGGTTCTCTTTAATTTCGATCTTTTTGGAGTGAACTTCTTTAGAATCGTTGTGATTTGAATCTCGATGAAACGAAAAAACACTACACGACACTAAAAAGAGACAAACACATAAAACGGCCTCTGTGGTTGAGCGGGCTAAGCCTTTGCCGGTTTACCTCACTGCAACGCAGAGGCTCCGGGTTCGATTCCTTGGTATAGTAAATTTCGGAAACGCATTTTCTCCGTTATTTACTATGGTCTGGGTGTCTGGGATCGGCCCCAGAGTGGTCCGTTGTATATTACCCATAACACAAGCGTAACTTGCTTAATTTGGGGATATACAGTGTGTGTTTGTCTGCCGATTTATTTATTTCTTTATTTAAAAAAATCAACCTAATTTAGTTCGAAATAAAAGACATTTCTCTTTATTTCTTAGTATTAATTTTCGCTTTAAAAACATCTTACAAGGTTTCAAATGAATTTTAGCTCTATCTGTATATATTTAAGGCAGATATTCTTTTATACGTAGATCAAGGGAAATTGTGCGTAACAGTGCATTGAATTTTGAACTTTATGCTGGAGATTTAAAGTATTTAATTTAGATTAAATTCTTACGAATAATGGTCAAAACACCTAAGAATAAAGTCGTCTACAATAGAATAGAAATGCGAAAATTCTTCCAATAAAATAGCTTAGTAAAACGTGCTAGTTTCACTTCTATTGCGTGTGAACTGCACACACGTATTTTATAGTAGTTTTTCCGTGAAAACGCAACACACAGACGCGAGTTACTTTAGATAGATAATTGATATGAATGATAATGATTGATGAATTGATAGTATACAACGAATATCAAAGTAGTTTAGCGCAGAATCCATAGATGGCGTAAAGAGCCATACACTATGCAGCGGTCAGCATTTTTCATTGCGGTTAGCACCTTTCTCCCTTTATCTCCAATCCATCGAGCGTATGAATAACGTGGGATAAGGAACATCGTTCCAAAAACCAGCTAATGGCTACTCAGCTAATACGTGAATGATTCGCCAACCAGCATTGACGGCTAGGCGTGAACTTGTCAGTTGTGAGTTTTGTTCGATAACCATTGGCTGGCGAAGTCGTTGACTACACCTTGGCCATTTTGTAAACAACCGGTCGACCACAAGCCGGATGGCTAAGTCTTCAGCATTTCCGCCAACATCGCTAATACTATATAAAATCTCTAAATGCGGCAGATTAATAAAATATTTGCCCGAAATGTTTAAACTTTTAAGAACCATTTCATATATTATTATAAATAAATGCCCATGAAAGATTGCACCTTATTCACTAAGATCTCGGAGTTTCGTAAGCGCGATGTAGGAACATGACAATTGAGCTCGATGGTCCTACAAAATGCTTCAGCGCCATCTACCGTCAATCGCACGCTGAATAATGAAAAATACATCCGAAATTTCCAAATTTTAAAACTAATTGACAACAATAATAGTATTCATAAATTCAAGGCTAAAACAATGAAACTTCGCAGTTGTATACACGTTTTGGACATAAAAATGGCTTATTAAAAAAATTTAAAAGTTCTAAAAGACAGCAAAGAACTAAACAACAATTTTTTTTAATTCCTCGTGCATCTCGACCAGTGTCGATGTTTAATCAAAATAAAATAAATAAATGGCCTCCTGAAAATTTTATATACATGTATATAAAAAATAAAATTTAGTAGAAAATAGACAATCTATACATATAATAAAAGTGTAGAGGTCGAATTTCTATACAATGAAAAAAATGCTAAAAACCGAGTCAGGGAGACGTAAGAAGTGTAATAGAACAAATTAGATTTTTTTTCAAAATTTTCATTTCTCTGTTTGCCTGTCTGTTTGTACCGGCAAATCTCCGAAACGACTGGACCGATTTAAATGAAATTTTGTATGGTGGTAGCTTATATCCCTGGTCAACATATAGGATACTTTTGATTCCGAAAAATTAAAGCGTTCCCGTGCGATAGTTAAAAAAACTTTCCACGCGGACGAAGTCGCAGGCAGAAGCTAGTACATAATAAAATTACGTTCTAATGGTTTTAAGCGCGGTAATTTATTAGATTTTTATTATTCCGACGTTTCGACCATGTTTTAGTAGCTATGATCATGGAAGACAAATGTCAAGTGCCAATGAGTATTGTTAATGTTTTATTTAGCCTACTGTCAACTTGTTAATTTTAATTATTTTGTTTATGGTTATTATTAAGTGGCCGAAATGTCGGAATAATAAAACTCAAATTACTGCGCTTAAAACGGTTAAAACGTACTTTTATTACAGATAACATAAACTATAAGATTAATTTTATAATTTTGATACGGAAACAATAAACAAATGTTATTTATCATTTAAAATTTATCTCACGATTCACAAATTTGAAGGTACTCAATAAATTTCTATTCGCTTTCATATTTGAAGTATAAAAACTAAATTAATATTTGTTACAGATGTTATGTAATTAATATTGCAAATAATCAATATTAGCGCCATCTAGTGAACAGGGTAAACTAACAATCAACGTAACATTTTAAAGTACAGTACGCGTAAAACTTAAATGCACTTTGAATGTACTTCCGTAAGTTTGGGCAAGTCCAGTCAAATGTTAGTATTTATTACACCTCACGATGTTGTGCGAAAGAGATGGCATGCAAGTCTGGATAGCGTGTGAGCGAGAGCGCAACACTCCACTCAGCTCGGTCAGTGAACTTTATATCTGTGTTCTGCGCATTAACGCGTATGAATTTCAAACGCGCATTAAAGTTTTGCTCGCACTGTATTAGTGTATTGGAATTGTTATTCCTAAAGACGAAAATAGACGGTTCATTCTGTCTTTCAATTTTGATATGAATGAATGACATGACATGAATGAGGCATTGTCAATTAAAAAAAAACGAACTTTTGTTAAAAAGGGTTTCAAATGTAACTTTTTAACTGCTTGTTTTGTGTGTAATTAATTTTGTATTTAAAGTATAAAATATTGTTTGGGATAATAAAAAAATGATATAAATATGAATAACAAAGGTTGGAATTATTTTATAAAAGAATAAAAAACGAAAAATCAGTTAAAAATGTCACATATGAAACTACTTTTAACAATAAAATCGTTTTGATTTTTTACAAATTGAAAGTCGATAATAAACTCTTCTAATTACCGCTTTACACACCTCTTCCATGATACTGCGAAGTTTATGTTTTATGTAACCTTACTATATAATTATTAGATAAATTTCTTTATAGTACACTTTTTGCATCCTTTATGGCTAAAGAAAATCGTCGCATCTTTAAAAACCAAACATTTACTAAACAAAAATTTCAAATACCTTCAATTGAAGTATTTTTCTTACACATTTTACAGGAAAGCAAATAGAACAAAATAACATTATTACTTAAATTAAAAAGTAATTTATTTGTTAGGTTTGAATCTAACTGGATGGAGGCTGGAATTGAAAATCAGCGCAGTGTCAGGCATAATGATGAGTTGCTAGCCTCAAAAAGTACATATTTCTAAAGGTTTTGTGTTTATATGTCACATGCGTATTTCCAGTTTTATAAGTGCTTTATATTGCGAAAAAGTTTCCTTTCTTTCTAAAATGTTTTTCTCAATACTTCTCTTTTCTTGTAGCTATCTTTATCCAAACACATTCAAACTGGTATAGACATAATATTGTATTTAGCATGCCAAACAAATTTTTATATTACAAAGTTTTACCGCCATCTAGCGTTGATAATTGAAATTCAAGTATCAAATAGATCTTGTAGTTTATGTAGTTTTGAGATAGATCGCATCGGTAACGCAATTCTTGAAAATTTTGTTTAGTTATGCTTCGTCTTTAAAGATACTTTATTGGTCTACCCACTTAATTTAAAAAAAGTTAAAGTAGCTAATGGATTTTATACACGAGAACAAGCCGAGCATATAACTGCCGAGAATTTAATGATTATTTATTTTAAATTTAATCATGTGCTCATTCAGTTGGTTAAAATTTTAAACGACAGTAAAGCAAATGAACGGTCAGCAAGATATGGGAATGGGTCAGCAGTGAAATCCATTTAGATAGTCCCTTTGACAATTAAATATTATAATTGATTGCAAAAAAAACCCGTGTGTGATATGCCAAGCTCATCATCTGTAGAAAAATGATGTACAGTATTTCATAAAGTGAAATTAGAATATAAACAATCCTTAATATGTTATTAGATTGAACTCGTGTATATACCACATACATTTAAACTTTTTACATACAAACATTTCACTACAAATATTTGTAAATAATCAAATGCGTAAAGATTTTTTAAATAATAACTATTATTATATCTTGAATTTATTTATAGCATTTATATTTTTTAATAATGACTAATATTTACATACAAATATTTCATGTATTATTATTTATTTAATTATTAAAAAAGACTATAACAAGATATAAATGTGAAAGTCAGTTGGTTTGGAACATGTAAGATGTGAAACAAACATGACTCTGAAAAATACAATATTTCTAGTAAAATGGAGCCACATGTGGTTTTTTTCTAGCAATCTGTTATTTTATCAATTAACACGGTTCACTGCGATACGGGGTCTAAGTCGCCCCGAATGTGTTTCACTTGCGGTGGTGCGGCTAAGAAAAACATAAAACTTCTTTGTGGTCCAGAGAGCGTAATTTCAATTTAGTTCCGTTGGTTAAAACAAAGTTTCGTGGTATACCTATCTTAATACGAGGTTACCTTGAATTAGTATAGCACAATACAAAACAAAATCGATAAATTATTTTGACGGCCTCTGTGGTTGAGCGGGCTAAGTTTTGGCCGGCCTATCTCACTGCAACTCAGAGGCCCCGGGTTCGATTCTTGGTATGGTAAATTTCGTAAACGAATTTTCTACGTTATTCTGAGTGTCCAAGATCGGTCCCAGAGTAATACGCTGTACGTTACCCGTAACACAAGTGTAACTTGCTTAATTTAGGAATATACGATATGTGTGTTTGTCTGCAGATTATTATTATGTAGAAGCAAAAAAAAAGAATGTTTTTAAAACATTACAGGGCTCAATAGGCTTCGTGTGGCCACAATGGTAGTTTTAGTACGAGGTCTAAAACGCCCCGTACCGCAAGTATGGAAAGTACAGATCAGTGCCGCTTTGAACGTATTAATATATATTGTTTTAATTAATACGACATTAAAACGTGAATGAAATATGTGGCGCCATCTAGATATTATGAAAAATCTTTTCAAAGTTATGTTGTCTAATTCTTTTTCCATTGTTAGTATGTTTGCTCTTTCTTTACAGTTTTGGAAATGTACAAGTTACCACGAAGACTATAAAAAATTATACCATGTTGTCTTTAGAGTCTTCAGAAAACTACTGGAGAAGAAAATTATTTACAAGACAAGAACTCAGAAACTGTTTACATGCTGATAACTCAGAAATTGTTTACAAGGTGACAACTCAGAAATTGTATGCAAGACAAGAACTCAAAAGTTCATGTAAATTGAATGCAGAAATTGTTAACAACATGACAACCTAAAAATCATTTACAAGGTAATAATTAATTACAAACAGAATAAGCTTAAAAATTACAACAACCTTACCTGCAAAACTCGAAGAAATCCAGAAATAAAATCATTATTACAATTATTCTGAATCTGAATCCGTCTCGCCAGATTCTGACTCCGTACTGGACACAGGCTCACACTTGATGAACTCTATCTCTGCTCGAGGCTTCCTCTTCCTTCCCGGCTTCTTCTTGTCCTTCTCGTTACCCATCACCGTTTTCACCATCTGCGATATCCTCTTTAGATGCTGCTGCTCGTGTCTTTGGAGATGATTGTTGAGATACTTACGGAGTTTAAACTTCTTTCCACATTGATCACATTCATGCTCATATTTTGTCTCATCCACTTCCATATGTACGGAGTTATTATGGCGGCGCAAGTAATGATCATGCGCAAACTCCTTGTCACACTTTTCACATCTTATTTTAGGCTTGTTAGGATGTACAATCTTTTTATGCTTCTTCAAACGCACTGCTGAATGAAAGAATTTATCGCATAGATCGCATTTCACCTTCGAATCCGCTGACGAATGTATTTGCATATGCTCTTTAAGGTACTGGTCATTCTTGAATTCCTTGAGGCACTCCGGACACGTAACCTTCGATTCTAATGGCGGGTGTATATTTAACACGTGCCTTTTCATATGGTGTCGGGATTTAAATGTCATAGAGCAAAAAACGCAGGGATGTCGCTCCACAGGCGTGTGTTGGGTTATCAAATGTCTGTTTAGATTCAAATGATTCTTATAAAGCTTATGACAGAGGTGGCATTTGTATTTTTCTTTATCGGTCCTATGGCAAGATTCCATGTGATATCTTAGCTTGTATGGTACCGAAAACTCTTTCCCACACTCCTGACACTTCAACTCTGGCAATGTAGATGGGTGTAGTTTCTTTACATGCATGTACAGAGCTCTTCGCGTACGAAACTCTTGAAAACAGTACTGGCAATAACACTTTTCCATCTCTGAATAGTGTTTATTCATCCTATGCATATATAAATAATGCTTATTTTTGAATGTCTTGTCACATATATCGCAGAGCACCGCAGATTCTTCAGAGGAATGCACTCTTGTGGTATGTAAGTAGAGATTTTGATAATTTTTAAATTCCTTGTTGCATTTCTGGCAGATGTACTGTTTGGTTCGTTTGGGGAATAATACAGGTTTCCAAGTTTCTAGTACTGATTCGTACATCTGTCTTTGTTCTTCTGTTAGTGTTTCGCTGGTAACACTGATGAATTTGATTGGTTTCTCAGGTTTAATGTTGATACGCTCTTGTGGGGTTGATGTTGCCATTAGTGCTGGTTCTTCTTTTACTTCCTCCATTTTTGCGATTTCTGTAGATAGAAAGAAGGGTTATGTTATTACCGTTTTATATATATATTATTATATAAAATTATACACTGTTATATACAATAAAATATTCATATTGCACACAATAAAGTAGTACATATTAGAGTTAATAGTATTTCAACTAGTATACAATCAGCGGTTTTATAATTAATAGCCGATTTCTTAAAGACAACCTCGTAGAGATAATTTTACATTATAATAGTGGGTCAGTATTGAGTGCACATAGTTATAAAAATAAAACTTAATCTATACTAATATTACAAAGAGGACAGATTTGTGTTTTTGTATAGAAAATAATAGAATACTTTATTGTTAAACTGTGTACATAAAGGTGGTATATATAGAATGAAGAAGCAATAGTTGGCCCAATGAGAGCAATAACATTTGTTGCATACATAATTTTAAATCAATTAAGAGGCTTTGTAGACCTGACTCAAATCGGTGTTTCAGAAAATCAACTCCGCACGGCCGATATTTACTTCGTTGAAACAGCGCGTAATAAAAGTTCGAGCGTGGCGAAATATTGCAACTGAACATACCTACGCGCACCGTGTCCATACCAACTTGATTCAATTTATTTCATTCTAAGGCTGCCGAGCACGAGAGCGAGACAAAATATCCTAAAGTGAGACAGATCGTTTATAAGCTTAATAGGTATTGAAATTTTGATATATATATATATTCGATGCCGAGAATGAACATAGTATGCATTTTATCCCGGAAAATGTGATAGTTTCCGGGATAAAAATATATTTGTCTTTCTGTTTCTTCTGCTTTTACGGAAAAAAATATTACGATTTGGCTGAAATTCGGTATTTATGTAATTTAATAATGACGGTGAATAAGAGATACTTTTCATCCCGGGTAATGGGATAGATGTATGTAAAGGTTATCTCAGAAAGTAGAACAGGTTTTTTTTTCAGTCATTTCGGTCATTTCATTTTATCATTTAGGCCCGTTCGGCCACATATATTTTCATCGCGGAAACTATCTCATTTTTCGGGATGAAAAATATCTCTTGGCCACCCTCGGTATTAAAATTACATATGTACCCAGTTTCATCCAAATCGGTTGAATAGTCTTTCCATAAAAGGATAAAAAAGTGGAGCATGATCGGCATATTAGTAGTTACGATGTAGCTGGAGAACTGGGAAATGACCACAAAACGGTTTTGGTGCATTTGAAAAAAGATGGGTACACAAAAAGCTCGATATTTGGGTGCCTTCATGAGCTCACTGAAAGAAACCTAATGAACCGTGTACTCATTTGTGATTCTTTATTACGACGTAATGAAACCGAACTATTTTTGAAGAAGCTAATAACTGGTGATGAAAAGTGGATCACGTACGACAAGAACGTGCGAAAAAGATCATAGTCAAAGGCCGGTCAGGCTTCACAGAATGTGGCGAAACCCGGGTTAACTCGCGACAAGATGATGCTGTGTGTATGGTGGGATTGGAAGGGCATTATTCATTATGACCTGTTACCGCCAGGCAGAACCATCGATTCTGAACTGTACTGCGAACAACTGATGAGATTAAAGCAAAAAGTTGAGAGAAAGTGGACGGAATTAATCAACAGAAGGGATGTGGTTTTTCACCATAATAACGCTAGACCTCACACATCTTTAGCCACTCAGCAAAAATTACGAGAGTTTGGCTGGGAAGTGTTAATGCATCCGCCGTATAGTCCTGAGCTTGCACCTTCAGATTTTCACCTGTTTCGGTCTCTGCAGAATTCCTCAGGCAGTGTCACTTTAACATCACGAGAGGACTGCCAAAACCACTTGTCGCAGTTTTTTGATCAGAAGCCCAAAATTTTTATTGCAATGGGATCACGTCCCTACCTATAAGATGGCAAAAAGTTATCCAACAAAATGGCACCTACAGACTTTAGTCAAATATAAATAAACTTTATAAAAAAAATCATTTGAATTTTTATATAAAATGCGAAGAAACTTTTTCCCCAACCTAATAGAAAAGCATTTTTATTGCATTTTATAAAATTATTTAAGAAGAGAAAAAGACCATTTTATCCACTTTGATATAAAAATAAAAAATTCTACTACATCAAGTGAAGCTAGTAGGATTCGAACCCACACAGTCTATGATTTAGACCACTCCTCTACCGTATACGCCAAATAAGTATAGCTCGATCGGCTCGAAATTGTGGTTATTATTGCTCCTTCATTTATTTAAAATTTAATTTCGAATAGCACGCTCGAGCAGAGCGACGCGTGTACACAGCACCGAGCCGTCCGGCGTATTGATAAATTCCATACATTGGGACCGGCAAGCGTGATTTTTGAAGTCATTTATAATAAAATAATTAATTACTTGCAAATTCTCTAAGTAACCGAATAAACAAACTATAATAAGTATATTTCTTATATGATATGTTACTGTTATTTATTTTAGCGATGTACGATTAAAAGTAATAACATGACACAAGATTGAAGAACACGTTTAGAGGTTACTTTGCAATTATTTTCTATCAAGAAAATTTATCGAGAATGCGTTTTGAGTACATAGTTTACCTCAGAAATATGATCAAGGTTGACATATATTTTTTTCACCACAGCAAAGTATGTGTAATTACTGTAACAAAGGCTGAGAAATCGATCAAAAAACGCTTTTTGTCTGTTGTAACGCTGTTAATCACTATACTTTCATTAAGTTTATACAAGCATCTTATTTTTAATTTGTAATTTGTAACATAATTTACACTACAGGTATATTCTAATAATATAATTTAATTAATTTAGTCAGTTTTAAGAAATTACAATTGAATGTTGATACAAATATGTCATGCAGTATTTTGCAGTCAAAATTAACCTAAATTATAGACTATCTCAGCTCTTGTCTTATTATTATTATATATTGTCATATAATCCTATTTAGAATTGAAATATTCTGTAGCAGAGTAAAAGCATTCTGTTAAGCAACCATCCTGAGAGCTTTCTCTTAAATAATGGGATAATTTTAATTTCTTTACGATGTGAGGGCTTAAGTATTAAGATTGTCATGCAGTAAACATTATTTTTGTACAACGACAGTCTAATGTTTGGTATAATTAGCTTTCCTTTATTTCTTATTGTATGTTTGTAAGGAATACTAAAAAATACTGGAGCAATTTAAAAAATTCTTTCTTACTTTTTATCCCGAAAAATGGGATAGTTTCCGGGATAAAAAAATATTTTTCTCTGTTTGTTATGCTTTTACGGAGTCTATTGGACACGATTTTGCTGAAATTCGGTATGTATGTAATTTTAATACCGAGAGTGGTCGAGGGATACTTTTTATCCTGGATAATGGGATAGATAGATATGTAAAGGTTATCCCAGAAAGTAGGATAGGTTTTTGTGATTTGCCATTTTGGTTATTTAGGTCAATTTGGTCATTTTGGTCATCTTGGTAATTTTGGTCAAATTGGTCATTGTGGTCAATTTGGTCATTTTAGTAATTTTGGTTGTTTTGATCATTTTGGTCATTTTGGTAAATTTGATCATTTTGGTCATTTTAGTCATTCTGTTAATTTAGACATTTTAGTTATTTTGGTCAATTTGGTTATTTTAGTCATTTTGGTCAATTTGGTCATTTTGGTCAATATGGTCATTTTGGTATTTTTAAATGAAGCACTAAACGCCTGAAAAATGGTCTGGTGAAGACATTCTCACGATCCTGAATTCGCAACGATGCTGGGATGAACCTATTTGGTTTTACCCTTTTAAATTCAACTAACTGTACAGAACGTGCCCGCATCCTTGTCATTCCCGCAAAGAGTCTGGTTTCTGGCTCCAAGCTATCCCCTCCCCAAATATAGGTACATTAATGTATAATACTTCCTTTTCTTTGATACCACGGTCTTTCTTGCCGCCGCAGTGCCGGCTGATGGCCACGCCATGCCGCCTTGAATGATGTCTTACAGAGGGCGCTTGCTACCACTAACGTGCCGGCTTTATTGGGGCCAAATGGTATTGCAAGTGACGATGGTAGACGTCCTGACGGAATGACTCTAATTCCCTGGCGGCGTGGCAAGCCTTTGGTGTGGAATGCGACTTGCGTAGACACGTTGGCCGCATCCCATTTACCAAACACGTCTAGATCAGCCGGTTCGGCGGCGGAAACAGCTGAATCACTCAAGCGGCGCAAATATGCAACCCTCAGTGAGCGTTATATGTTTGTGCCGTTTGGTGTCGAGACGCTTGGACCGTGGGGTCTTGAGGCTATGAGCCTCTACCTACATTTATCAAAACGACTCATTGACTCTTCAGGTGATCAGAGGCCTGGTACATACCTCGGGCAACGGATCAGTATGGCGATCCAAAGAGGAAACATAGCCAGCCTTCTCAGTATTCTACTTATAGTCTTGAGGGACTATAGGTAGAATACAATACAAAATTGATTTTAAGGCGGTATGAAGGTTGCTGGGTCAGTTAGATAGATATAGCAAGATATGTTTTTATAATTTATTTTTTCTTCACTTCTGTCGTGCGTCCCGAGACGCACACGTTTTTTTTTCAAGGCAGTATATCGTCTGCCGCGACCGCTAGTTATATATATATATTAGGTTGGGGAAAAAGTTTCTTCGCATTTTATATAAAAATTCAAAAGATTTTTTTATAAAGTTTATTTACATTTGACTAAAGTATGTAGGTGCCATTTTGTTGGATAACTTTTTGCCATCTTGTAGGTAGGGACATGATCCCATTGCTATAAAAATTTTGGAGCTTCTGATCGAAAAACTGCGACAAGTGGTTTTGGCAGTCCTCTTGTGATGTTAACCTGACACTGCCTAAGGAATTCTGCAGAGACCGAAACAGGTGAAAATCTGAAGGTGCAAGGTCAGGACTATATGGTCGATGCATTAACACCTCCCAGCCAAACTCTCGTAATTTTTGCTGAGTGGCTAAAGATGTGCGAGGTCTAAAGTTATCATGGTGAAAAACCACACCCCTGCTATTGATTAATTCCGGCCGCTTTCTCTCAATTTTTTGCTTTAATCTCATCAGTTGTTCGCAGTACATACAGTTCAGAATCGATGGTCCTGCCTGGCGGTAACAGCTCATAATGAATAATGCCCTTCCAATCCCACCATACACACAGCATCACCTTGTTGTGAGTTAACCTGGGTTTCGCCACAGTCTGTGAAGCCTGACCGGCCTTTGACCACAATCTTTTTCGCACGTTCTTGTCGTATGTGATCCACTTATCAGCACCAGTTATCAGCTTCTTCAAAAATAGTTCGGTTTCATTACACCGTAATAAAGAATCACAAATGAGTACACGGTTCATTAGGTTTCCTTCAGTGAGCTTATGAGGCACCCAAATATCGAGCTTTTTTGTGTACCCAGCTTTTTTCAAATGCGCCAAAACCGTTTTGTGGTCAATTCCCAGTTCTCCAGCTACATCATAACTATTAATATGCCGATCTTGCTCCACTTTTTCAAAAATGGTTTCAATTTGGAATTGTCTTCTTTAAAACTAAAACTTTTTAATGATACCAAAACCAGCCAGATACAAATGGTATAGCCAAAGAGATCTTATTACAAGTTCATACATACTATTTGCGAAAAGACTTTTTTCCCAACCTATTATACCGCACCCTAAGTTTTTTTTAAATAAATAAATAAACAAAAGAGAAAAGACAGATGGGGTATAGTTATAGGGCGCATTTCTTTATTACGAACAGATTCAAACTTTTTTAATATTGATTACAAAGTTTTGTTTATTTTTTTAACCACCTAAAGCACACTTTATATCTTAAATAATAAATAAATGCGCCCTAAAACTATACTGCACACGAAAAGATCAAAAAATTATAATTATAATAAAAAGAATTAAAGGTGTCATTCCAGTTTGTCAGGATGAGGAGGTTAAAAAAAGGGAAGCAACACATTGGTTTTGCACCTGGTATTGCAAATGCCTATAACTGACTTTAACAACTAAGATTAGATGGGCCATATGCCTGTTTCTCAGCGTCACAATTAAAATAAATTATAATTATAAATCATGGTAAATCTATAGCTATAGGGTGCATTATTTTTAAGTAGCGGGGTGGTGGAATGAGGAAGGGGGAGGCATATTTACCCCTACTACAACCAATATTGTCCAGAGATCTTCAGTTTTTTTATAAACATAACCTGACTTATTTTTTCACTAATATTGCACTTACGAAGTACAAAAACAATCTTTTTGAAGTCAAAAAGAAAGCCAGTAATCAACAGAAAAAGAACTAAAAAACAGTGTATGTTGTTAGAAAATGAAGAAAAAACATAACAGAGCACATTCACATACACTACAAAAGTAACCATGAAAATACTCAAAATAGCGGCCAATAAAGACAAAATTATAAATTGTGTGTATAAAATAAGTAAATTAGTAAATGGTTAACAGTAGGTTCTGGCACTCGCCGACCACTTCCTCAGCACACTAAGTCAGCTCGTACGCTTTGGTCTAAAGATAACCTAACCTAACCAACAATTCGTATGTATAAAATAATTAGTATATGGTTACAGTCGGTTCTGGAATTTGCTGATCACTGCCACAGCAATCTCGCTTTGCTCACTCGGCTCGTGTGCTTTTGTGTGAAGATAACTTAACCTAAATCACCGTTTTAATCACTGGTCACAACCTTCCACCACCCATCACAATAATGTTAGTGAAAAATAGATGAGGTTATGTTCACTAAAAATAAATATTTCACTCTGGACCCTAGAAGTTGCAGAAAGGGTAAGTATACCTTCCCCCTACCCATTACACCCACCCACTACTTAAAATTTGTGCACTGGATAGCTGAGTAGCAGCCTAAATCACAATTAAAATCAATTATAGTAATAAATTTCAACTCCATTTCAAACCATTGTTTTTGAAAGTATTTTTTTCCCCCTATTATTGAAACAACACATATCTACCAAATGATTATTTATTCTCAAGGTCATAAAATAAACACCAAAACACTCCTTCTTGTTTATTTTAATTAGAACCGATTGTCGTATTTTTTTTATTTATAAACTGGCCACATGCCTTTCGCAAATTACGCCAAGGAGACCGACTTGAGTCTTGAAACAACTTTAATATCTTTTACAGGAAATCAGGCAATTTATAGAATGTTTTTAATAAATAATATATTTGTACATTAACTTATTTGAGAAGTAAAGATAACTGAAAACTGCTTAAAGACGGCAGAAATCAATATGATAGTATAAAAACAACATTTTAATACTAATGCCGCGGCACTCATATTTTTATAGCTTCATTCCAAAAAAACTATTCGCATAAATACATATTTAAACGTACCTGAATACGAAATGTGCAGTAATAATCCTTTATATACACTTTAATACGTCACAGCGTTATCAAGTTCAATATAACGTGAAAATATATCATAATTGCAACGATAAAATGGCTATGCCCTAGGGGATTGAATTTATCGACCAGAAATGGCTGTTGTAGTCTAAAGTCACGTAGTAAACAAACAAATTATGGCATAATTGGGCCCTAAAATAGCATTAACACATAATTCTTAAAGAATAAAAGCTAAAAATTGGTTAATTTTTATTAAAAATGCACGATTTTTCAAGGAGAGTTTGACGTCTCGTTGTACGTATTTACGTCAACTCAAACGTCATTTTTTTTTCTTTTTCTTATACCTCATCTAATGTTTTGTTTCGCATGATATTAATATATGGTAGCTACTAAAAGTATTTGCTTTTTAACTCACTGAAGAAGAAAAACCACACTTTCATTAATACGCGTTAACTGCTTATTTTGCTTTTGAAAAACAATAAACAATTGAAAAGTATACACAATCTTTTTTAGTAATGCACGTTTCCATATTTGCTACCAGATGTCAGTATGCTTTTAAATTACCTAATGTCTACAGCTGAGGAGCCACCGCTTATAATTCATATTGTTTTAGAATTAAAAATATTTTATATAAAGGTAAACTACTAGAACGTTTTACATTGGCTATACAAAACTATTAAGCGAAACCATTTATAAAATTAAACTTTTCTGTAAGATAAAGCACGCTATGTTTCACAATAGATGTCAGTATCATATAAGAAATATAATAACGTTCAATTTACCGAAGATGGCGCTGCTTTTTACTTTCTAATAACTTTCATCCAACGATTTCTTTCACAATTATATAATTACTTTTGAAATTAGATAATATTATGCATTTAAAACCAAATGTAATATTAATGGGCTACGTCATTAATCGTAATAGTCGTGTATTGTGATAGAATGATTCAATTCTCTTGGCTCTGTTACAATTCTTAAAATAGTCACCGCTAGATCATCACCGCTAAGTTTCGCGTGTGATAATTCATAGTGAAAATAAATTAATTTAACTAATCATGCGGGAAATCGTACATTTGCAGGCTGGGCAGTGCGGCAATCAAATAGGATCTAAAGTAAGTTCAAACAAACTTATTCCCTATTCAAGTTTTTTTTTAAATCTATACGTATTTTACTTCGATAGTAGGTACATGGCCTGCCATACTCGTAGTCGAAATAATGATGCGTTAACTTTAATGTTAATTAAAATATTAATATCATAATATGTACTAGGAAAATTTTTGTGAATAGATAGTAGGCATTTCATGAAAATTATTATTTTGATTAATTGCTTACTAATTTTCAAAACCAGCTTTTTAGGGTTCCATAGGTAGATATTTTAGAGCCTAATTAGGGCGGCCTAAACTGTGGAATATAGTCGGAGGGCCTTCTTAAGCGCATTGGTGCCAAGGATGGGGTATCACTTTCGGGGCGGAAGCACATTGTGCTGGCGCTCCTAGCCCAAGTCAGCTGGGCTATTGTCCCGTCCCTAGAAGGATTAACGTCAGGTAGGCGGCCGGTTGTAAAAAAAAGCCAAATCTAAATATGTCTTATAGGTAGGAAAAGACATACCCCAAATAATTGGCAGAAGGTGAACGAAAAGAGAGAGTTAAGTATTTATTAAAAATGGAACCATTGTGAAAGCGTCACGTCATCTGTCCCGCTCTATGACTACATTGGTTGTAAGCGTTGGAGTCAAGAGCCAGGAGGTTGGTTGACAATGATCGAATACATGGTCGTACATGGAATAATTTAATGCTAAATAATTAGCAAGGTTATAATTGAGTTGTCCGTGTACCTGTCAAAATCTGTCAATACAGAAAACAGAAAACCTTCGCAGATGCATCTGCGAATGTATTTAGGGTTTTACATATTTTCACGTAGCATTTAAGATTTCAGTATAGTCTTAAGTTTAATGTTAATTAATTAAGCAATAACATTATTTTCAATCTCCTTCTTTGTCTACATATTATATGTATATTAAGAAAACTAAAAGTTAATTTTAAAAATAAATAAAGGAAACTATAATATAAATCGGCAGACAAACACACTGTATATCCCGAAATTAAGCAAGTCACGCTTGTGTTATGGGTAATATACAACGGACCACTCTGGGGCCGATCCCAGACACCCAGACCATAGTAAATAACGGAGAAAATATGTTTCCGAAATTTACTATACCAGGAATCGAACCCGGAGCCTCTGCGTTGCAGTGACGTAAGCCGACAAAGGCTTAGCCCGTTCAACCACAGAGGCCGTCAAAAAAATAAAGCTATACTTACAAAAAACAAATCTATAAATAAAAAATTGACTCCAAATTGCTGTCGGCGGCGAGCGTGCCCAAACTGCTTGGATGGCAACACTGATTCGTTGCCCTAGGTGCAAGCCAGCCTTTTGGTCACGACCTCTATTAGACGCGTTGAGAGTTCTCGATAGAGGTGATGAGCTCCAGGCCCCCACGGCCCCAGGGTCTCGACCCCGAAAGCCACAAATACGTACCCACTACCAATAGACACATATATGCGATATTTCAGGGCCTCCTGGTGTGCAGCAGCAGCTCCGGCTGTCGCGGCTGTGTCTGGAAGATGGGACGCCGCCAAAGTAGCGACACAAGTTGCGTCCCATACTAGGGGGCGTCTCATGTTCCATGGCACCAACGAAATTCCGTCTGGTCTCTTACCATCTTCGCGGCACAGCCCATTTGGTTCAAGAACAGCTGGTGATGACAATAATTATATCTAGAGTACAACACTCGTTGTCTTATTTTGTACTCCCTCTCAAGCGGTCGAGCTCAGCTCTCGCATGGCGATAGAGCCATCAGCTCTCGCTAGTGGTGCGTCACCCCATCCCACGGGGAAACCATCATCGACGCAGCACACCCATAAAATAAATCCCCACAATTGTCTCTTTAATCTTCTTCTTCACTTCAGAGTCCTGAGACTTAAGCTTACTAGGCAGGCGGACTTCTATCAGATATTGTCTGGATTCTTATTGCGAAGCTGGTATAGAGGCAGACGGCCTAATGAAAATACTCTATGGGAGCCTAATCTAATTTACCACCGCCTCGCAACATGTTGTGGCTTGAAGAGAAGAAGCGGCGCAAGAAACTCTTCAGAAAACATGCCTAGCTAAATAATACCTATGAAAACAAATTAAAATGATAAGTTGGCGGTAGGCTAAATAAAACTTTAACAATACTCATTGACACTGACATCTTTGTCTTCCGTGATCACGGCTACTGAAGAGTGGCCGAAACGTCGGAATAATAAAAATCAAATGAATTAGCGCGCTTAAAACCGTTAGAACGTAAGTTTTATTAACAATGCTATTCTTTTTTCATGGTATAGATATAAACAGTTGTGTGGGATGACGTTAGTAAGATTTTGAGTCAGTCGACTTACGCCTCGTAGGTTCAAGCCCCCGGGTGCCACGCACCCTTTCCACCCCGGGCACGGACGGCCCTGTTTCAGAGGAACTGTCAGAATGGTGCCTTCGTCTTCTACCACCGCACTGCTCGGCATCAGCTGGATGTTCAATTGTCCATCCTCACTTACTTGAGCTGCTTCGCTCATGTACGCAGTTCTCAAGACTGTTTCATTGAGGCCGCAGTGTGTATAGTGTGAATGATCATCATGATCACAATTTTCCATAACCACGCGGGTGAAACCGCGAGGCGCAGCTAGTTCCCAATAAAGCAACGTGAAAACTCCAAGTGAATACAGAACTGTAAAACATTTGTGTGATGTAAACATACTTTATAGTCTACTTATTATACATATCGTTGTTATGGTCTACTGATTTTTCTATCTGCTATAGATCTTTACGTAACCAATGATCTAGTAATCAATCAAATCATTATATTAGCTATTGTTTATTGTGTGTTAAATACGCATATCGACCTACAAAAACCAGACCACTGCCGATCCATATATATATATATATATATATATATATATATATATATATATATATATATATATGTCGGCTCAGCGCGACACGAATAACACAATAATAATCTGAAATATTATAATCAAAGTTCATTACACTAGAATTATTACAATTACAATATTAAATACAGCACAATAATACACAGAAATATTAGGACAACTCCAAGAGTTGCGTCCACGCTTGTCAGGTGTCGAGCAGCAATTTGTCCTCAAAGAATACTGCTATTATCGGACCGTAATTATCGACCACGACATATTATGTGCTCCTTGCTCAACAGACCTTTCGCTCTCTTCAACCGACGAATGTAGAATGTCCTGTTTAGGCGATTTCGCCTCCTTTTATACTGACGAACCAACTACACCAACATCAAGTGCAGGTACTTTGAGAAAAATATAAGTACCCTCAATTTAAAGTCGTTACTTTACGAAAATTTTACAATTATATCGCAATCTGCGACACACACACATATATATATATATATATATATATATATATATATATATATATATATATATATATATATATATTGTTACAACTTAGGTTCCGAAAAAACAAAATCCACCTGTATATCTGTAAAAACACGTTTTATTACCTGTCAGTAATTTTAACTGATTGTGACTCTTTTATGATCGTCTTCTTTTGTGTACTTATTTATTGGCATAGGTTTCTAGAGAATAACAGAGTTTTATTATACTCGTTTATGGCCGCTTGCGGCTGAGTCGTTAGCCAGGTGTTTCGGGTTACGTCGACTACGATACAGGCACATTTGTGTTCGTGAGGTATAAAACGACGGCCTGATGGGGAGAGGGGGCAGCCAAGCGAAAACCACGATCAAGCCGTGACGTGTGTACAATCGGGAATATAGTAGTGACGAACGCGCGTTTTATTGAATTACTACCTTCTGCATTACGTTTGGATTTGTTGTGTTCGGTTATATTTGTACCCGTGTTATGTATTGCCACGTATTGAATAATTGAAAATATACTAGCTACCGTAAGTAAAAACAAAAGAGAAAAACAGAAGGTTGGTATATAATAACTAACAAGAAGAAGAAGAAAGGGAGATCCACCAGAACGCAGGGCCGGAGCCAAGGGCATACCGACTGCTTGCGACCAACCGCAAGGAGGACGCCAATTGCCAGAAATACTTGATATAATGGTTTACTTGTTTTTCAAACATTCAAGGATCATTTTTTATAGGTGCTGAACCTAGTTGCTGCTACATCTATGAAGTAGAAATTGTGATTATAGGAATGTACTAGGTGGTAAAGCGGAGATCGTTTGCAGGTGGTTCTTCGACAACGCGTAGTGTTCTACATCTTTCAATATTACCTACCTTCTTTATTCATTCGACAGTTTTGGGAGATAATCTCAGACGAGCATGGCATCGACACAACCGGGATTTACCAGGGCAACAGCGACCTGCAGCTGGAGAGGATCGAGGTCTACTATAACGAGGCTTCCGATGGTATTTTTTAAATTAATAATCAGCAAACAAACAGTTGAATTTTGGTATCACAACAAAAGTTAGGCTGAAGTACGTGAATATATGTAAATATGAGTGCATGTCTGTGAATTTGAGTGTATGTATGTGAACATGAGTGCATGTATGTGAATATGAGTGCATGTATGTGAATAAGAGTGCATGTATGTAAATATGAGTGCATGTATGTAAATATGAGTGTATGTATGTAAATATGAGTGTATGTATGTAAATATAAGTGCATGTATGTAAATATGAGTGTATGTGAATATGTATTGTTAGTTCATTGAATTATTTAAATTTATAATTTTAAGCCCAAGACATTATTTACATTAATAAAACTAGAATAATTATAAACTTAAAAATAAATTACAAACTATACTATATAAAAACTAGTATAGCAATGCTTAATCTTTGAGCAAAATTGATTAATTACTTTCAGTCCTTAAAATTAATTTAAAGGGCTGTAAGTTAAGTTTATGCAAAGTACTATGTAATACGTTTTCCTGATATAATTCACTAGCAGTACGTTGTCCTGCACTAAAAATAAAAATCTAGAATACGATTCCAGCGCCACCTACCGGGTCTAATTTTGAATCTAAACCATCCGCGGACCCGCTCAAACACTATTTTTTATACCTCAGGTTACATTATTGAAGTTTTAGTAAAGATCTCTAATTTTGTCTAGTAATAAATATAGCCTATAAACATCTGGGACAACGTAGCATTCTAATAGTGAATTAATTTTTGAAATCGGTATAGTAGTTTTTGAGTTTATTCGTTTCAAACATACAAAAATACAAATCTTTATAATATTAGTATAGAACAAAAATATAAAATTTTACAAAAGAACCGTCGTCGCCGACTCGCACGGTGCTATTTGTTCTTCATTATTTTTGCATATTTTTCTAGGTAAACGTTTCGTTCCAAGAGCTGTGCTGGTAGACCTGGAGCCCGGTACAATGGATGCTATCAGATCTTCTACATATGGACAGCTTTTCCGGCCCGACAACTATGTTTTTGGGCAAAGCGGCGCTGGTAAGTCTACCACACATTCTTGTGCTTTGTGGCTTGAAGATTGTTCCTAGTTTGTGTTTATTTATAATTTTCAACAGATGGTGTTAGTTTGTTGTATTTTTACTAATTGATATTTTAGTAATAGATAACAAACACATTTAGGCATGAATTGAAATTCAAATTCCAATTCAGTTTTTATTCAAAATAAGTTCCAGTGGAGAACACTTTTTGAAGGTCACATATATATAAGTCAACATTTAATTTTTCTTCCTATTCTATGTACACCGCTTCGTAACGTGTTATTGCTGTTAAAGAGAAGAAGCGGCAAGAAGCTCCCCAGCAACACGTCTAGCTAAATATTGTTTTTCTTTAAGTTTCTTATGTCTTTTTTTAATAAGTTTTATACAGAAGTGTGTTATGGAATTACTTTTTGAAAAATTAATGGAGTTGTAGCAAACAGTGCATACTCAATAAGACCAAGACACAATAAAAAGAAAGAAAAATATTATTAAAGTTATAATAGTGACATGACGTACTAAAATGTTATGCTGCAATATATCTCCATAAATCCCTTACAAGCTTGGCAAGATAACGTTATACAAAATATAGTATAAGATGTTAGAGCGAGCTGCTATGTAAGTATTCTTCAATGGTGTAATATCCCTTTTTAGCAAGATACTTTTTAATTTGGTTTTGAATGTAGTGAAAGGCAGATCTAACATTTCACTCGGAATCTTATTGAAGAAGCGTATACCAACCCCCAAGAAAGAGGACAGTACTTTTTGTAATCTAAAAGATGGCAACATCAGTCTATTACAATGCCTGCTGTTGAAATTGTGAACATCCTTATACTGCTTGTAGGCACTCAAATTATTATGAATATAAATTGTATTATTAAAGATATATTGGCAGGAAACCGTCATAATACCGATTTCCTTAAAGCATTCTCTAAGAGACTCCCGAGGGCCGAGGTTGTAATTTGACCTTACGGCTCTCTTTTGTAAAACAGATTATCTATGTATAATATTATACAATTCTAAAAGTGCCGTGCCTGTGCATTGAAGGTATTAAAAAAAAACAACTGGAATACACTATACATATAATATAACTATATAAACCTATACAATATCCCCCATGTTGAGTATAAGAATATAAATAAAGACTAACCAGCACTAAAAAAAGAAATTAGTATTAATATAATTATAGAAATTCCAGATCACCCCATTGAACTAATAATTAAACTAATTTCACCTAATAAATTTAAAAAGGGGGGAGTAGCTATACTGGAAGATATTAATAAAAATCACCATAAGTTAGAGGTGTAAAAATATTAATCCCTTAAAATTGCATCGAGTTTCCATCGTTGATATTAGGTATTAGCTAAACAAAACATACCTTTGAACATTGACCAATGATTAAACTTTAAGATGCTAAAAACGTTCGCAATTCCGCGTTAAAAAGTAACAATAGTGCACTTTTAAAGTAGGAAATTCATTTTATTTTTAAAATAAACTAGATTTTGTTAGTAAGTTTAGAAGCACCAAAAATGTTTTTGATGTTTGTCGCCCGTGAGGCGGCATAACTGGAAGAGAATTGCGATAAGCAAGCCGATTGGCGGCGATTATCCATATCAATTGTCTAGGAAGAGTTTATGGCAAACATCAAACGATTTGATCATTTGCATAATCTCCCCAATAACTAAACTTATATGAGCAACAGATGAATAAGTACTATAATGTAATGTATTTTTCAATTGTTTTTTTGCTTTCTCAAAATGTCTCATCGAAAACCGTAGATAATACCTTACAGTGGGCCGGTTGCTTGTGTTTTATATGGTTTTATAGTCTATTTCAGTTGTTGTTTTTCAAATATCTTCAAAGTACAGACACGGCATGTTTAGAATTTTACAATATTACAGATTATAATATTACATTCATGTGTGACCTTGTAGGTGTTCAAAATTTGTTAATTTAATTTGAGACGACGTGACATTTTTGTTTGATAAAAACTATACATGGTCACCTATTTATTAGCACCGAGTTTTGTTTTTTTTATTGCAACAGTTTAGCAGACAGGCAGACGGCCCACTTGATGGAAAGAGGTTACCATCGCCTATGGACATTTGCAACACCAAAGGTGCTACAAATGCGCTGCTGCTCTCTTAAGGGAGACTGCAACCTGATCACTAATGCCGGAACACAACTCAAGGTTGCTATGGCGGCATACTTTAGACCAGGGATGGTAGCTATCCAGTCGGGCAAATACCCTACCACCTGGCTGTGGGCTGTTTTGTCGCCTCTTACGACAGGCCGCCCCAACGCAGGAAATTGTATTCTTTCTCCGTTACTGCACGGACGATTGCTTTTAAATTCATGTTATTTAAACTAAACCATTATGCTCGCACTCCATTTGGGATAGTGATAAAGGTACTGAACTTCACCAAATGTCTATTTTTAATATAACGATAACTTTGTTGTTGTTTTTATAAGCTTTTATTTATTACTAGCATTGCCCGCGACTTCGTCGGTGTGGATTTTTTTTCGCGGATCCCTAAAAAAAAGTAAAATAAATGGCCAAGTTACTTCTTATAACATCAGCTATCGACCAGTGAGAGTCCCGTCAAAATCGGTTCAACTGTTTAAGAGATTAGCTTAAACAAATGGTTTTAAACATACAGACAGACTTATAACAAATTCACAGTGAAAGATTGCATCCAGCCGTTTCAGAGGAACATCCAGACAGGTCTAAAGATTGCATTTTCGGAATCTCCCTGATTTTTTTCACATTTTTATTTTGACATTACAAACAGACACTTCAAATTTATTTTTCTGTATAGATTATTATGTTTTACTTCGCACCGAATTCAAGATGAAGAAAATATTTATTTTTTCTTTTAGTAATAAATAAATATTTTATTAATAAACAAATTATAATAATAAAAGGCCATAAACGTCCCACTGTTGGGCACGGGCCTCCCACTGTGGGGGAAAGGACAATATACCCGTCACGCTTGTCCGAGGCGGATTGACAAATTTGACACATCGATTATCTTAGTAGAGGAGACCAAGCGGGGATTTTGGGATTTACTCGAGCGTGGCAGAATAACATAAGTGGAGAAACCTTGCACCCTATTATGTACCTTTACCATATATTAACCCTTCACATAGGGTGGGGTACTTTTTTTATCTTCAATTTTTTTCAATCCGTCAAATTAATGAAAATCCTCCACATAATTGTCAGATTATGGGTCAGCACGACAAGGACTGCCACGGACAAGGACTGGACAAGCTGGATCAGCTGTATATTAATCTGACGCGCTCGAGTATTTCAATGTTACGTTTTTCTTTTGCATTTTCAAAAATCGGCCATGTCTTTTGTTCGCGTCCAAATCGTCAGTCTTTTGAATAGGAGTTCCTTTAGAGTTTACCTAACATCCCCTTTGAATATTTGACGCGCATGAGTATTAATATGGGACTCTTTTTTTTTAAACCTGCACACGGTCTCCCCACCAGTAAAACAGGGCATACATCGTATAACCTTTATTCTTTTTAGCATCTAATCTTCACAATCCAAAAGGTCCCTGCGAAGCTCGAGTAACTCCACATTTAGCATCTTGGGCTCCCTTATTATTTCGATGTGCAGGTTACATCACGATGTTTTCCTTCATCGTTGTTAGCACGTGGTAATTGTAACAATATGCACATTACGTTCCGGCCAGGATTCAAACCCGCGGCCTTTGTGTTTGGAACGCCTGCGCTAGCCATTACTCTACTACGATTTGACTGAAAATTATAATAACTTATTGTTTTAAAGCAATATAAGTAACAATCGAATACAATAAAAGAAAACTTAACTTATTTGTATTATATTCTACCCATAGTCCCTCAAGACTATAAGTAGAATACTGAGCCTAGATCACCGCTTCTATGGGTAAGGTGCCCAGAAGGCTGGCTATGTTCCCTCGCTGGAATGCCATACTGATCCGTTGCCCAAGGTAAGTACCAGCCCTCTGATCCCCTGAAGAGTCAATGAGTCGCTTTGATAAATTTTGGTAGAGGCTCATGGCCTCAGGACACCACGGTTCAAGCGTCTCGACAGCAAACGGCAGAAACATACAATTCTTACTGAAGGTTGTATATTTGCGCCACTTGAGTGGCTTATTATTTTATTTGTAAATTCTACTATTCTACGCAGGTAACAACTGGGCCAAAGGTCACTACACAGAAGGTGCTGAGTTGGTTGATTCCGTGATGGACGTCGTCAGAAAGGAATCCGAGACTTGCGACTGCTTGCAAGGTACTGTACTTCTTCAAACTGATCTTTGCCTCCTTAGGTTTCTAGAAAGAAAGACTTTATTCGAAGAAATAGCGACGTAATTACATTCCTTGTAAATTTATACACAGAGCATATTTTGAGAATTTGTACGCCGCATTTTCAGCGAACAAGGTTTGCACCCAGCATATTGCTGTGCCGGAATTATATCCGACACGAAGTTGATTAGTGCAAACCTATTTGGCGTAAGACCAAAGCGACCAAATTTTATTAAATAATTATAATAATAAAGAAAAAGTAAGTAAATACTTAGATCTTGCTCACGATGTTATCGCTATGTGGCGTTTGGAGTCAACGAGCATTGTGCCAATAGTTGTCACCGTCGAAGGTCTTATAGTGAAAAGCCTCGGCCGTCATCTAGAGAGGCTTTCGCTAGGAAGCTGGGTGAAGGGCCAGATACAGAAGGCAGAACTCTTGGACAAGGCACGAATTGTGAGGAGGTTCCCGTCTCTGGAGCCCTAACCACCAATAGTTTGGACCCCAGGGTCCGCTGACGATGAACTGCAAGATTTTTTTATTGAATATGTGTTTTATTTTTGATGTATTTATATAAAAGAACTAGGTTCTGCCCGCCACTAAGTCCTCGTGGTGCGGTTTTCGACTATCCCTCGGGAACCCTTTAATTTTTCGGGATCAAAAGTATCCTATATGTTGACCAGGGATATAAGCTACCACCATACAAGATTTCATTGAAATCGGTCCAGTCGTTTCGGAGATTAGTAAACTGACAAACAGAAAAACAAAAAATTTAAATAAAAATCTAAATTACTTCTATTTCACTTCTTACATCCCCCTGACTCGGTTTTTAGCATTTTTTTCATTGTACAGAAATTTGACCTCTACAATTTTTTTATATGTATATATAGATAATAAAAGAATAATGTGGTTTTTTATAAAAAAATATGTTTATATATTTTAAAAAAATGCAAAATTTTTGAAAACATAAATACAGTATAATAATAATAGTATATTGACCTCGCTCACGAGGTTGCTGCCATGTGGAACTTGGACTCTACAATTATAGTACCGATAGTGGTGTCAGTGAATGGACTAATAGCGAAGAGCCTTGACCGCCACCTTGAAAGGCTCTTGCTTGGTAGCTGGGTGAAGGGTCGGATGCAGAAGGCAGCCCTGCTGGACACGGCCCGTATCGTGAGGAGGTTCTTGTCTCTGGAGCCTTAACCACCGGTAGCCTGGACCCTAGGCCCTGCTGCCGGCGGACATCGATGTGTTTTTGTACATAGTATATATTTAAAGAAAATATGTAAAAGACTTCGATGCTAAATAAATATGTAAAATAATAATTAATAAGAAGATCGCTAGAGCTCAGACTCAAGCTCCAGGGGTAGCTTCGGTGAACCTGCAGCCCACCTCTTGACTCCTTAGCCACTCACACTCATGTTGCCTCTGTCGTCTATGGCATCTTTTGGGGCCCATGCATGGAGTGGCGTGTCACCGTCTGCCCATTTTTCCATATGCCCCGAACATTGCGACGGGCGGACGCCATAGTCCCCATATTGCCAGACCCCTAATACCACTAGCAGTTCACTCCAATAGCCCGGTATGTTTTGAGTCTCGTTTCCCACAATAGTCCTATACTGGCCGGGGCTTGTCCTTGGGTGCATTATTATATGGTGTAGACAGGGATAAACGCCGGTCAGTGTCACGCCACATTTACATTAAATTTGTCAAGGTTAAAGATGTCTTCCGTGATCACGGCTATCGAAAAGTGGCCGAAACGTCGGAATAATAAAAATCAAAAAAATTACCGCGTTTAAAACGGTTAAAACGTTGTTTTGTAATGATTTTAGTTTACATGTGGGAATATCAATTAAAATTTCGTCGTGCGCGTCACAACACGACTGTGACTCTTTTGGCTCTTCAAAACATATAATCGCGCTGTCTACTTTACAATAGCAATGTGTATTTTTCGGTAGGGTTCCAGCTAACCCATTCTCTCGGCGGTGGCACGGGATCTGGTCTGGGTACGTTGCTACTAAGCAAGCTGCGAGAGGAATACCCAGACAGGATCGTCAACACCTTCAGCGTCATGCCTTCACCTAAGGTTAGAGTCAGCTTTTTGTTAACCATGTTACCAGCTAACAGTGCAAGCGACACTTCGTTCGCGTTGGCATCGACATGTTTGTTAGTGGATTGAATGGGACCGCAGCGTCATCTTTGTACCTATAGACCGAGATCCGGCTGCAAGATTACTAGATGCATGTGTTATTTAATTAAAATCTAGTTTTTATATATAACTAGCTGATGCCCGCGATTTCGTCCGCGTGGTGTGGTTTTTTAACTATCCCACGGGAAGTCTTTAATTTTTCGGGATCAAAACTATCCTATATGTTGACCAGGGATATAAGCTACCGCCATACAATATTCCATTTAAATCGGTCCAGTCGTTTCGGAGATTTGCTGGTACAAACAGAGAAAGATGAAATTTAAAAAAATCTAAATTAGTTCTATTTCACTTCTTACATCCCCGACTCGGTTTTTTGCATTTTTTTTCATTGTACAGAAATTCGACCTCCACAGTTTTATTATATGTATGTATAGATAAAAATAGGGGAATAAATTTTTCTAGGTTGCCTATAAAAATGTGGCCGCTACTATTTTTAATAACATAATCTTAGTTTGATATTTTGGGAAAAAAATCATTCGCTTGTTTTTAAAATAAATTATATATCAAGTTAAGCTATTTTTTTCTGTGTGTTGATGGAATAAGCCTATGTTTACAAAAGTGGCTGCAAATAGGAGTTGCCAGCTGTTAAAGATAGCGCGCTACGAGGGACGCGACGCTGGGTATTTTTAAAGGCGGGGGAAATGCATTTTGCAAAATACCTTTGCTAGGGATTAGACCATAGTCGATTATGGAGGCAAGCCCCTGGGGGCTGCCAAACACTAATCGACCGGCTTGTGTGGAGACTCCAACCAACGTATCTACCAACTCAATACTCCACTAAAACCACCCTCCTCCCATGAGCCCCGCGCTTATGGCAGGAAGAGCGTGAGACTTGAACCAACGAGGGACGTAGCGTGCTAACTCTCTTTCACTCTAATTTATCTTTAACAGCTTTTCATGCGTGCAGGAACGGAGAAAGAATACAATTTCCTGCGTTGGGCGGCCTGTCGTAAGAGGCGACAAAACAACCCACAGCCATGTGGTGGCATATGCCCGTCTGGATGGCTACCACCCCTGGGCTAAAATATACCGCCATAACAACCTTGGTTTGTGTTCCGGCATTAGTGGCCAGTTTCCAGTCTCCCTTAAGAGAGCAGCATCGCATTTGTAGTACGTATGGTGTTGCAAATTTCCATAGGCGATGGTAACCGCTTTCCATCAAGTGGGCCGTCTGCCTGTCAGTTGATCTCATGCAATAAAAAAAAGCAGCTGGAAAACCCTATTTGCGGCCACTTTCCGTTGATTTTGCAGGTATCAGATACAGTGGTAGAGCCCTACAACGCGACGCTGTCTGTCCATCAGCTAGTGGAAAATACAGACGAAACTTTCTGCATTGACAACGAGGCGCTTTACGACATTTGCTTCAGGACTTTGAGACTCGCTTCACCCACTTATGGGGATCTCAACCATTTGGTCTCGGTGAGTGTATTACGAAACTTAGGTACAGCGGTGACGCGATCAACCGGACTGTTTGCTTCAATTATTCGGAAGCTTGGTTAAGCAATTACCTAGATATATGTGGATTTTAGGTTGTTAGAGAAATTGTCTACACGGATGCGTATTCAAGACTTTATTTTTTGATGTTACCAGTCTAAGAAATATAAATTGCGCAACCCATTTAATGTTGCTACTCTACGAAGACAATATTTGCACAAACTTTTAGTGTTGCCTTTTGAATAATGGTTTTGTGTCATCTCGCGACACCTTGTCGTAGACACGGACTGATTGGAATAATCGTAGATCCGGATGAATGAATGTGGGATTGTTAATATTTTTGAACGTATGAGTGGTTTTGCATAGTTGTTGAGAGTGTTTCCGAACGATGTGTATGATGTGTGAGCGAGAAACGTAGACGATGAATTAAAGGAAAGACTTGAAAAGATAAACAATAGAAAAAAGACAAGAGATTATTGAATGGGAGGCTCACTCTTGATTTAGAGTATGCCCCCATAATAACCTTGACTTGTGTTCCGGCATTAGTGGCCAGGCTCCAGTCTCCCTTAAGAGAGCAGCAGCGCATTTATAACACCTTTGGTGTTACAAATGTCCATAGGCGTTGTTAACCGCTTACCATCAGCTGGACCGTCTGCCTGCCTGCTGAACTCGAGCAATAAAAAAAATTAAGTCTAAAGTTCTTAAGTAAAAAAAAGGTAAGTCATTTTTCAAGTGAGGCTATACTTTATATTCCGGGAATCCTGGCGAATTTTCCCGGGTGAATTTTAAAAAGTGTGTAGATGTCCCGTATACGGTGGAGGAGCGAGATGGAATGCTCCTCCGTCTCGAAGGCAGATCTTCCAGTGAGGCTAGTGTTATTCCTCGCAAGCCTAGGCCCATCTGTTATAGTTGAAAATTTGTATATATTCTTTGTATGTTTCGGGAAACGTTTGTGACCTCAATTATTGCACAGCGCCATCTATTGGCTTGTAAGTGTTCCACTACAATTGAACATCGGAATTCATGTATTATTTATTCATACTAACAAATCCGTGGTCCTGCTGAAAATGCCTTTTGATTTTAAATACTGGCAAAACAGGTTTTCCAGGTGGTAGGGTATTTGCTCGACTGGATGGCGAGCACCCCTGGTCTAGAGTATGCCGCCATAACAACCTTGTGTTGTGTTCGGGCATCAGTGACCAGGTTCCAGTCTCCTTTAAGAGAGCAGCAGCGCATTTGTAGCACTTTCGGTGTTGCAAATGTCCATAGGCGACGGTAACCACTTTCCATCAAGTGGGCCGTCTGCCTGTCTGCTGAATTCCTGCAATAAAATAAAAAAAATATTGTGTAATATTCGTTTTCCGTCAAACGTGGACAAAGTCGTAGCCAAATGCTAGTCTGAAAATATTATTTTATTTCCACATAATAGCTAACGATGTCAGGGGTGACCACCTGCCTCCGTTTCCCTGGTCAGCTCAACGCTGACCTTCGGAAGCTCGCAGTCAACATGGTACCCTTCCCAAGGCTCCATTTCTTCATGCCAGGTAAGATAAATAGAATAGAATAGAATATGCTTTATTGCTTAACATTAAGATACAGTTTCTAGAAGTTTAAATACAGAAGAAAATAGGTGGTCTTATCAATAAAAGCAATTTCTTCCAGACAAGCTTAGGATGGATTAGAAAAAAATTGTATAACATGGTTTTGCAATATAATTATAATAAGAAAAGTATATATATCATTTTTTTAATGGCAAGTGCAATAAACAATACAAATAAGACAATACTATACGTATATTGATATATATACTTTTATATGTATATGTGAGTGCATTATTATATGGTGTAGACAGGGACAATCGCCGGTCAATGTCACGCCACATTTACTTTTTTTTGTCAAGGGGCCTCTACGTGTTGGCCTTCCCAATGGCCCCACGCAAGCCCTCCAAAAGTCCGGGCCAATTTTATGGCCTGTGGTCTTGAGAGACATACAACTATCATAGTAATATTGTATACAATTACAATATGGGAGAGATAAAGATGTAATAATTAACTTTAGAGCCCGAGATAATCTTCCACGATCCGTTGAACGCCTGAAGAGGCCGGACACGCCTGATTTTCACAGGTAGCGCATTCCACAGGCACACTGCATGAATTTGCAGACGTATGTTTCCCGATATATAGCTGACACTCTATTGTCGCCTTTAACATTTCTGTATAAGGTTCATATTTGGATTGCGTAAAAAACTCAAGTGGTTTACCCATCAATCTTCGCCGGAATACTCACATTCTCACTCTCTCATAATTTATGCCCCTGCCCTAAATACGGAATAAATACACCAGCACACATGTCCTGTTCTTATAAAACAACTCTTTCACCGTCCAGGCTGTGCGTCTCTGAAATGAGTTACCTAATGCTGTAATATAAGACGAGCCAAATCCTTACCGTGCTTTAAAAATCAGATTCAGAAGCAATACATTTCTATTGTGTGTAAAAATTCCAAAAGTTATTATATAAGTATATGTATGTTTGTACACAAGTAGTGACACACACACACAAACACAAATGAACTGTAGTTTTTTGTTTATTAATTAAGGTTAGGGTATGTAAGTTATGTGGCACCACTTTGACTCTTGCGGGCTATATTTTTAAATGAAGTATCCATACTACGCGTAATGTAGGCAGCTTCCGGCGTTCTGCTTGCAGACATATTCAGTGAGCGGCCGATTAGCAGCGAACGATGCGCGCAGGTCGCTCACTACGCCGGAGCGCTACTACTTTTGATTCAAATGATGGAATCAGTGTGTTTTTCTAAAATTTATTATTGCATGAGTTCAGCAGACAGCCCACTTGATGGAAAGCGATGACCATCGCCTATGGATATTTGCGACACCACAGGTGCTACAATTGCCCTGCTGTTCTCGCAAGGGAAACTGGAACCCGGCTGAATGCCGGAATACAACTCAAGGTTGTTATGGCGGCATACTTTAGACCATCCATTTTTTTATATTTGTCTTCATAGAATGCCTCCAAAACAGCCATCAGATCGAGAATATCCATGGCTTCACTACTACACAAATACTACTTCTCTCAGACTCTCTGATATATACTAACCGGTTACCTTTATTCCGAAGAGTTTACAAGTGCTTTGCGGCTAATACTTTACAGTTCATTGCTAACTCGATATTGAGTTAGCGACCGATACGTCGCTCAGAGTCAACCACTGAACAGTCAGCTGCTCACTGTTCGTCTAACGAGAACACGGCCTATTATACTACAGTTCGCTGCTAACTCGACATTGAGTTGGTGTCCGATACGCCGCTCAGAGTCAACCAATGAACAGTCAGCTGCTCACTGTTCGTCTAACGAGAACACGGCCTATTATCACTACAGTTCGCTGCTAACTCGACATTGAGTTGGTGTCCGATACGCCGCTCAGAGTCAACCAATGAACAGTCAGCTGCTCACTGTTCGTCTAATGGAAACATACGACCTAAGACACTATAGTTCGCTGCTAACTTGAAATTGAGTTAGCGACCGATAGTCTGCTCAGAGTCAGCCAGTGAACAGTCAGCTGCTCACTGTTCATCTAACAGGAACACCACCTAATACACTACATTTCACTGCTAACTTGACATTGAGTTGGTGTCCGATACGCCGCTCAGAGTCAGCCAGTGAACAGTCAGCTGCTCACTGTTCATCTAACAGGAACACCACCTAATACACTACATTTCACTGCTAACTTGACATTGAGTTGTGTAACCGATACGCCGCTCAGAGTCAGCCCGTGAACACTCAGTCGCTCACTGTTCATCTAACAGGAACACCACCTAATACACTACATTTCACTGCTAACTTGACATTGAGTTGGTAACCGATACGCCGCTCAGAGTCAGCCAGTGAACAGTCAGCTGCTCACTGTTCATCTAACAGGAACACCACCTAATACACTACATTTCACTGCTAACTTGACATTGAGTTGGTAACCGATACGCCGCTCAGAGTCAGCCCGTGAACACTCAGTCGCTCACTGTTCATCTAACAGGAACACCACCTAATACACTACATTTCACTGCTAACTTGACATTGAGTTGGTAACCGATACGCCGCTCAGAGTCAGCCAGTGAACAGTCAGCTGCTCACTGTTCATCTAGCAGGAACACCACCTAATACACTACATTTCACTGCTAACTTGACATTGAGTTGGTAACCGATACGCCGCTCAGAGTCAGCCAGCCAGTGAACACTCAGTCGCTCACTGTTCATCTAACAGGAACACCACCTAATACACTACATTTCACTGCTAACTTGACATTGAGTTGGTAACCGATACGCCGCTCAGAGTCAGCCAGTGAACAGTCAGCTGCTCACTGTTCATCTAACAGGAACACCACCTAATACACTACATTTCACTGCTAACTTGACATTGAGTTGGTAACCGATACGCCGCTCAGAGTCAGCCCGTGAACACTCAGTCGCTCACTGTTTTTCTAACGGGGACACGGCCTAATACGGCCGCTCACTGCTCGTGTAATGTGGACACGACCTAATTACCCGGCTTCAGGTAAGGGATTATGAACCAGTCTTGCCAATAGCATCTATTATTCTAGGGTTCGCGCCACTAACAGCGCGCAACAGCCAATCGTACCGCGCGCTCACAGTCCCCGAGCTGACGCAGCAGATGTTCAGCCCGACCAACATGATGGCGGCCTGCGACCCTCGCCACGGCAGGTACCTCACTGTGGCGGCCATCTTCAGGGGCAGGATGTCCATGAAGGAGGTGGATGAACAGATGCTCACCGTCCAGGACAAAAACTCGAGGTGAGTACTTTCAAAAGGACTTACAAAATGTAGAGGTTTTTGATCAGACTATAAAAAATAAACCTAAAAATCGAATACAATAAAAGAAAACTTAACTTATTTGTTCTCCCCCTCTTTTTTATTATATACTAGCTTCTGCCCGCGACTTCATCCGCGTGGAATAAATTAAAAAGAACCCCGATTTTGAAACATTCTTCATTAGTGCTCCGCTCCTATTGACCTAAGCGTGATTATATGTAGCCTATAGCCTTCATCGATAAATGGGCTATCTAACACTGAAATGATTTTTCAAATCAGACCAGCAATTCCTGAGATTAGCGCGTTCAACCAAACACAAACTCTTAAGCTTTATATACGAGTATAATAATCCAATTGGACACTATCCAATCTTTTATCCATTCCAGTTACTTTGTGGAATGGATACCAAATAACGTAAAAGTCGCTGTGTGCGATGTGCCGCCACGTGGTCTCAAGATGGCCGCCACTTTCGTCGGGAATTCGACGGCTATACAAGAAATATTCAAGAGGATATCCGAGCAGTTCACTGTTATGTTCAGGAGAAAGGTAATCTATCTATACTAATATTATAAACAGGTAAAGTTTGTGAGTCTTTTTGTTTGTAGTAAGTAATCTCTTGAACTAGTGAACCGATCCTGAAAATTCTTTCTTCAGAAGAAAGCTACATTATTCCTTAATAACTCATTAGGCTATATTTTATTGCATTAGAAATTTTTTTTTAAAGACTCCCAGCGATGTGGACACTGGTCGGCTGGTATATATTATAATTTTTTTGAGTTTCTACTGTGATTGTAACTGCATTTTAACGATGTTAAGCGCTGCATTTTCTATGTTTTTTGGTGTTATTCCGACGTTTTGGCCACTTTTCGCAACATGTTGCTGCTTGCAGAAAAGAAGCTCTAATAATTTTGTATAACGATAAAAGGGATGATAAATTAAAAAGAGAGAATTATCAATCTAATTAGGGTGTGTTCTAATACACTGCGTACGTGCACATTGTCACACTGCGTTCCACAATAAATTTTATTATTAATAATAGCTGTTATTACTATCTAAAAGAATAAAATAACTTTAAACTCCTTATGTATTAGGCTTTCCTCAGAGTTTCACATTACTAGAAAAAATAAGCTGAATAATCGAACCTCCTTGGAAGCGCTTTTGATCAATATATTTGTCTCACTTTAATACTAATACTATAGAGAAAATGAGACAAAAAGGCGCGCCATTTTCATATTAGAAACGTCAAAGATTGTTACGACTTTTCTACTGATGTTTATGTTGGTTCCATTAGGTACCTGTATTGTTTTCTCGCAAGTGTGTTGAAAAACGTTATAAAGGTGTGTGTACATTATAAGTCGCGGCTGACAGACGCGGTTGAGGGGCGTTGCTTTTAAGATATCTGGATAAAGAAAGGTCATTGAAGTGTGCACATTGTTGGCAACATTATCGTTGCTTTTTCTTTCTTCTTCCTTTTTAGTTGCAGCCGAGTGCACACGTATTCGTTATGTAAAAGTGATTTATTATAAGGTTTCACCACAATGTTTAACTTCTACACCTACATCGACCAGGGCATCGCCCACACCTTTAGCGTAGATAAAAATGATTATATGTGCGACGAGCTGTGCACACACATTATAGACTAGCTGTGCCCGCGACGTCGTCCGCGCGAAATTATATATATATATATATATATATATATATATATATATATATATATATATATATATATATATATATATATATATATATATATATATATATATATATATATATATATATATATATGTGTATATATAGCCTATAGCCTTCCTCGACAAATGGGCTATCTAAAACTGAAATAATTTTTCAAATCAGATCAGTAGTTCCTGAGATTAGCGCGTTCAATCAAACAAACTCTTCAGCTTTATATATTAGTGTAAGATTGTAATTCGCGGACGTGGGTTTGAGCGTTCGGACGTCCTAAACCAATCTGGGAGATTTTTACGGTTCTGGTGTGCATATAACAGGAGGCGTCCTATAATGTGTAGGCACCTTAATACATGTTCGATTGTTGTTTTTATAAATTCGTGACTATAGAATGACGGTCTCGAGCTTATATTCATTTATTCGTTTGTAAAAACAAATTTAACGCACTAGTATCGTAAGTAACTATTACATCCTTATGTACCAGGCTTTCCTCCATTGGTACACCGGAGAAGGAATGGACGAGATGGAGTTCACAGAGGCGGAGAGCAACATGAACGACTTGGTGTCTGAATACCAACAATACGAGGTGAGAATATATATCTATCTATACTATAATAAATCTGTAAATGATTCGTGTTTGTACATTGCGTTTAAAGATCTAAAAAAAATCAGGGGGATAATTTGTTTTTAGAATTTTTGTCTATGGTGTTTTTCTGTCTGTCTGTCTGTTAAAACATCACTTGAAAACTACTCAACAGATTGAAATAAAACTCAACATAGAGCTAGCTTATGTCCCGGGGCGTAACTTGGGATACTTTTTAACCCGATGAATGACGTGGTTTCCGTAGGATAGACAAAAGTACCGAAAAATATGGCGCTGCTATCGCATCTTTTTTGAAAACTAACAAATACCTACGTTGTCATAAACAACATCTCATTCGTTGTATTACTTCAAATCAGGTTGGCTTCGACTCGCCTCTATGTTTCGCTGCGCACTTGTGCAGACTATATGGATTTAGTTATTGTAATGAATTTACTAACAAGAAACAGTAAAGTATTTGGTAAAACACCTAATATAGCGGGCACTGGTAATAAATAATAAAGACATGTTTGGAACTAAATTAATTGGTTTGATGAGCGATAACGTGACGTTACATTTAATAAATACACTTTCAAATACTTAAATAACAGAACGGTAATTGATACTAACACCTGGCGCTAGGCTTGCCAGACCGCCGGGAAGTCCGGGATTGCCCCGGAATTTTGCCTCTTGTCCCGTGTCCAGTAATTAGCGCTTATTGTCCCGGATTCTGAAAACTTACTATTTTTTAACAGAATGTACCAAAACAATTTTTGTTTCTAAACACTAACTGATTGTTTTTTAAGTTTGGAATTTATTATTTTAACATTTTTTATGGTAGTGTCTCATTATTATTGTTTTTTTTCTTCTGTTTATTACTATTTAATTTGTAATTTAGTATTCGTTGTCTACCAAAGTTTAAATTTGCTAATTTAAGCTAAGTGCTCAATTCTGTGATAGTTTAACGTGTTGATTTACTACCACAGTGCTTCATCTTAGAATTATAACTGGCGTTAATTACCTACTATGTACAGAGTACATATCTATCTAATAAAAGTATGTATTTGAAAATAAATGACATTTTTCTTTTCAAATACAAATATGAATCCTTTGTAAATAAAAAAATATATGATATTTTCTACTATGGCCACGACCCGACATTGTTTTTCTAGAATTGTCCCGGATTTGATAAGTTACTATCTGGCAACCCTACCTGGCGCGCAGGCCAACGCGTGTGCTCTGTACATGAGCATTCCTTACGAGGTTTCATAGTCTACTAACTGCGAGCGCCGGAGGTGGAAGGGGGCCGCAGTGGTAGCACAGAGACTCTAACGCCTTGTACTTAAAACTTGGGGTGCTCAACAGGGCTAAGCGGTACTTCACACCGGGACAAAGCTCAAGTCCGTCCCCATGTGGAGTACCTAATGCTCCCTAATCTTTGGGTCGGTGCACCCCAGTACCGGTTGCTCCCACTTGACTCCTTGCAGCGCCGACCGGTTCGTATTGTCGACGATCCCGAAATTACAGACAGTTTAGAGTCTCAACCATAGAGACGTTGGCGCTCTAAGCGTATTCTACCGTCTGTACAACGGGGAGTGCTCTGATGAGCTGTTTGATTTGGTGCCCACGCCGCCATTGTATCATCGCACCACTCGCCGGCGATTGGGAGTTCATCCACACTGCCTAGATACTTGGAAGTCTTCCACGATACGTGGCGGATGCTCCTTCATGCCATATGTGTCCAAGTTATGGGATGAACTCCCTCCCGCGGTTTTCCCAGAGCGCTACAATATGGGGCTCTACAAAAAGGGCGTGACCTAAAGTCTCAACGAGGTAGGCAACGCATCGGCTCAGCTTAGTGTTGCAGATGTCCATGGGCGACGGTAGCCACCTATTACCAGGTGGTACGTTTGCCAGTTTGCCTACAAGCAAACATAAAAAAAAACTTCCCGCACGGCCTGAAGGGACAGAGGAAATGCGAGGCCCCGCGCACGAATGCTCTTGCCGCGCTATACTAATTAAATTTATATATATACGTAACATAGAGCTACCTAGAACCTGGGGCTTCTTACGCGGCGTAGCCGTGGGGAAATTTCTAGTTATATGTATAATGAATCTGTAAATGGTTCGAGTTTGTACATTCCGTTTAAAAATGTGAAATAAGTCACGGGCTATACTTCGGACCAGGAGATTTGGAAAATTTTTGTCTGTCTGTCTGTCTACTAGAGCATCACGTGAAAACCAGTGAACGGATTTAAATAAAATTTTAAGTTTTATGGGCCGGTTTTCAAATTGGACAAGTAAATTAACAATCTGCCCGTAAAACTTCAAGTTAAAATTTTGTTGCGATTCGTTTTGCCACTTGTCCGTTGAAGTTTCACTTCTAGTGTCCGAGCATACATTTCGATTTTTCGCAGGTTTACTGCAAATTGTGATTTGGTTAGAATAGGTACATTATAATGAATGCATTTTTCATTTAAACATATTTTATTTCACAACAAAAAAAAACGCCCCTCACCACGCGATATAACTTCTACCCCCTCCACGAGGCCGTAACGCTTTTTCGTGACAGAAACAATCCTAATACCCCCCATCTATATAGAAGTTTCAGTTCTATATAGATAATTAAATAAATATATTTACAGGTAAATAAATGTAGTCCAAATCGCTGTCGGTGGGGCATTATACATTTTTATTTATAATACTTGGGATTTTTTTTATGACTATTCACAATATCAAGTACGACTCGTACATGGTCATTTGTACATAGATAATATTTTATTTTCAGGAGGTCGGCGTAGACGACGGTGATTTCGATGAACAAGAAGAAATTCCTGGTGATGAATATCCTGAAACTGAATAGAAATTAATCTTAGTTCTAACTAGGTTTAATATATTTCTTAACTTATAACCGGGTATTATCTTAAGTCGATAGTAAACTGTTCATTTCTCTCTTTCAATTTGGTTGAATCAATCAAAGTAATCCATATGAACTTAATCATCCGATTTTGTTGAATAATTTCGTGCCATTTATATATATATATATATATATATATATATATATATATATATATATATATATATATATATATATATATATATATATATATATATATATATATATATATATATTTATATTGCTTTATAGCAGCGAACTATTCACTATTGAGTGCTGATGTGATCTGGTTTATTTTGGAAACGGTAACCTGAACCTGAAGTACAAATATTAACAAGTCATACAGTATGTAGAACAATGTGTGACCAGGACGGATGATGTGCGAGCGAGATAGAACAAGTATCAATATGTGTGCTCTCGCGGCACGCGTTGCGCTAGCCACTAGTTCATTGTCCACTGCGATGTCTAAACGTATGCAGCTCCCATAGCTTCAACGTACACTTCTACGAACTTATCCCACTGACCGAATTGCCTACCTTGACTATATAATGTATTAGAGTCATTTATTTTAAAAACCATATATATATATATATATATATATATATAAACTTCCATAGAAGACGGTGATCTAGGCTCAGTATTCTACTTATAGTATTGAGGGACTATGAGTAGAATATAATACGAATAAGTTAAGTTTTCTTGCATTGTATTATCTTCTATCTTGAGATAAAAAAAAACAAGTTTCATATATATATATATATATATATATATATATATATATGTATATGTATATGTGTGTGAATCTCGGGTATAATTTTGGGTTTCTTTCGCGATTTGTTTTACCTTGTTTTATTGCCAATCATCCAAATAAAAAAAACTGAAAAACCCATTACGTGACTTTGGCTGGATGCACAAATCGTGCTAAGCCAAATTTGGATAAAGAAGAAGAAATGTCACAACGATATTCAATGAGATTGAATGATTTATGTTTATATTTATATGGGTGGTTGATTAATCTATATTGAAAGTTAGGAATGAAGCGTGTAATATCAGCTTAAGATGTAGATATATGGCTTTAGATAGATTAAGTTTCAATAGAAACAGAATTAAGTACTGTTCCAAGAGACATTTTGAAAATAATATGTCAAAAGTAAAGTACAATCCTAAGACTAGAAAAAAAACCTAGTAACATAAAATAGCGATGGTAACCAACCGAAATTTCAAAAACTTTTACATCCGGGTGCTTTTTCAATGGCTGGCTAAAAAACCTGTTAATGGCTATTCGGAAAACGAGTGAATGACACGCTAACTGACAGCTGTCTTACCGACTTCATTTGCCTTTGTATTGGTTAAAATTTGACATAAGCTCTATACAAGTAATGTCGAGTTTCTATTGGCAAAGCAAGTGAATGAATACCGGCCATATGCAGTAAACTTGTCGGTTGTTTTTTTTATTCGAAAACCATCGGCCACCTGGCTATTTGATGGACAGCTATAAAAATCCCTTGAATAAATAAACAACGTCGTACCATATTTATTTTTGATATGTTTGAGGTTCGTTACGAATCAATTATAGAATTATTTTCGTAATCACAGTTTCTCTAGGAAGCTATTTTACTGAAAGTAGTGATACCAACGTATAATAGTGATGTGCATTGTAACTCAGATACCAATTAACTCGATTTCCAACAATTTGAAGCGGAGCTGATAGTGATTACAAGTGATTTTTATCATCTTACAAAACGTAGCCTCATTCGTTTTGTACGACCGTACTTATTATTGACTAATATTATGTTTACACGATAGATTAGCACAACACAAATAATTAAACTCTCTTAGAATTAAAAGCTCTATATATAAGAAGTGAAATTTATAACTCTGATTGATAAGAATCGTACATTCACTTAATATGTAATTGTTGAAGTGAAACTTCTATATAGACGGGGGTATTAGGATTTTTCTGTCACGAAAAAGCGTTACGGGCGCGTGGAGAGGCGTCATAATTTTAGAGTAGACTATGGATTTTTTTTGGTTCCGGATCGAATTTAGTTTTTTGTTTGACAAAATAAAATATGTTTAAATTAAAAATGCATTCATTAAAATGTATCTAACCTAACCAAATCATAATTTGCAGTAAACGTGCGAAAAATTGAAATTTGTCAGTGGGACACATAGTAGAAGTGAAACTTCAACGGACAAGTGGCAAAACGAATCGCAACGGGCAAGTGGCAAAACGAATCGCAACAAATTTTTTTCTCGTTTTACGGGCAGGTTTTCATATTGGACAAGTACGTTAACAATCTGCCCGTAAAACTTCAAGTTAAAATTTTGCTGCGATTCGTTTTTCCACTTGTCCGTTGAAGTCTCACTTTTATTTATCAGCCCACCGTAACATATATAAACAAGATACACCGAAATTCCATAGCATAAGAATACTTACAAAATAAATCTAAACAATTATATAAATAATTACACATACACATAACAATTATCTTTAAATTAAAATGCATTTATATATTCATTTATACATCTAGTTGAAAATAAACGTTTTTTTATAGTTTTTAGCTAAATACAAATAAAATTCACGAATAAAACCGTGGCCTTGTGTTAGTGGGAGAGGGTCATTTAAATACTGATCATGTCATAAGTATGCATGCTAGTTCATAATCTATGAGGCTAGGACGTTTCGTTAGTTGATATACAATATAGACAGATAAATAACTCTTTGTTTCTCACCAAAATAAACAAATACAAAAACAAAATGCTTAATTACAATACTTCTTGGCAAAACAACAGGCGGCTTTATCGCTAAAAGCGATGTAGGTGGAACAGAAAAAAGATAGGACTGTACAATATAAATACACATACTAACACTAATTTATAAATTAAATTCAGTACAGTAGTATACATATATATATATAAAGTATCTCACTACTTCATTTCACTATCCACTCCGCATCAAATTGTTGGAAATCGATATATGTCGGGGTATATATTACCCCGTCACAATGACATGACGCACAGGGTTACCAACAATCAAAAATATTAACACCTAAAGATACGAGTCAAAAGCACCTAAAATCGTGATAATTACTAGGAAACTCCAACAAAAATTAAGAAAAAGTTACGTTATGTAATAATCTCTATTTATTACATGATATTTAGGGCCGATTTTTCAATCCCCAAATAAAATTTATTCATAGAATAGATTATATTTAACACAGAAAAATTAAAAATGTCAGTTGCATGAATAAAGCAGTTGAACGGTTTCACTATTGCATTCACTCGGGTTATAATTTATTCGACTGATAACTTTTATCTGATAATTGAAAAATTAGCCCTATTTGAAGTTAATTTTTAGAATTTGGTAACCCACGCGCGATATGTTACCGTGGTGAACTGGTAATATCTTAGCAGATTTGATCGCTCGATCCTCTATTTGCAAATTCCCCGATTGGTTATTGTCTAAGTTATGTATTGTTATTCATTCGTTGACCTCTATTAATAACCCTGGACTTAGGGCCGAAGGGGTTCGTAGTCCAGGCGCAAGTCAATTGCCCATATAATAATAATAATAATAATTTATTTATTTACTTCCCATTAAAAAGAAAACAAAATGAATACTGTACAAAATTTGAGAAACTTAATAAAATGGGAAAGACAGGAGCCCAAACTAGGTAAACCCTGTATGATGGTACTCCTGGCCCTTACCTCCCCATTAGCAACTATTTCTATAATAACCGCCACCAAAGAGCACTACAATCAAAGAAAACTAAAGAAGGGTGTGTGCGTGCGTGCTAGCGTGTGTGTGTGTGGGTGGGTGTGTAATTATGATTTCTAGTGTGGCTGGGTATGGGAGTATCAATGTTTGTAAGTGTAAGTAAAAACTAATTGTCATTTAACAACTGTTATCAATTTCTCAGTTTCTGAGTAGTTTTGGGACTCTTTTTTGGGTAAGTCATAAATATGACATGACTTAAGTAGAATCCAAAAAAATTTCGATGCAAACTAGTCTTTCCACCTCTTATAAGTAGTGCAGATATCGTAAAAACAACAAATCATATAAACATACAAATAATCACACGACTATATACATCTAAAAATCATATATCAGTTAAATGCATGGTGGGTGGTAATCTATTTATCCTTAACTAGCGGTCCCCGCAGATGTAGTCCTGCCCTGAAAAAAATAAAAAACCTCGAACCCGATTCCAGCGTACCTACCGAATCTAAACCACCCCCGGACCCACTCAAACACAAATTATTTTATACCTTTAGTTACACAATTGAAGTTTTAGTAGGGATCCCTAATTTTTTCTAGTAATAAATATAGCCTATTCATCTGGAATAATGTAGCATTCTAATTGTAAAAAAAATTTTGAAATCCGTTTGGTAGTTTTCGAGTTTATTAATTACAAACATACAAAAATACAAATCTATAGTATAGATGTATTGTTTTTATGATTTCACGTGTATGTATTAGACTTGTGTATTATCAAAATCCAGTAATGTTGCTCTTACTGCCCAGCTGAAAGTTTCTACCTTATATATGTTTCTATTCATTCACTTGCTCTACCAGCGGTTGAATTTTAACATAACTTGTATAGAGCTTATGTCAAATTGTAACCAACAGTAAAACAAATGGACGGTCGGTAAATTACTGTACAATTAACAAGCATATTTTAATGTCACATAAAGCGCCTATTGAGATAGTTTCTGGTACTAATAGTGTAACGTGTGAGCTTTAATAATAAGGCTGTATGGACTAAGTTCTTTGTCTGCCATTGTGGCAAATAAAACAACAATGAAGTGAAAGCAATCTGTCCAGTTGTAATAATAGAGGTCAGTGTTTGCATTATGTAATTGCCCACCACAGATTACTAAATATAATGTAATTAATTAATTACCAAAAGAAATAATTATCAAAATGTTACAACCAATTAAAACATTCAATTAAGTTTCAACTGTTTTTATTAAATATTATTCTATTAACAGGTTTCACAATAACTTTCCTAACAATTTCATTACCAAAATTATTATAATTTAAACTTTCGTTTATATTCATGACAGTCTCCTTGTTGATATTAGTGCAATCTGTGACTTCTATATTGTCTATGTTCTCTTCATAACTTGCACTTTTATCTTTTAAAAGTGACACTTCATTTTCAGATTTCTTCTTTTTACCAGTATATATAGTAATTTTATCACCCATATGCAACTTCTTTGTTTCTATATATTTTATTGGATTTTTAGTGATTGTTTTTGTAATATTATCTTGTTGTGGAGTTTCCTTAATTTCATTAGTTATTGTACTTGTGCTATTGACAGATTTCACAACAACTTTCCTGACAAGCTCATTACCAAAATTATTATAATTTAAACTTTCATTTATATTTGTTATGGTTTGCTTGTTTACATTAGTACAATCTATGACTTCTGTATTGTTTATGTTCATTTTCATAACTTGCACTTTTATCTTTTAAAAGTGACACTTCATTTTCAGATTTCTTCTTTTTACCAGTATATATAGTAATTTTATCACCCATATGCAACTTCTTTGTTTCTATATATTTTATTGGATTTTTGGTGATTGTTTTTGTAATATTATCTTGTTGTGGAGTTTCCTTAATTTCATTAGTTATTGTACTTGTGCTATTGACAGATTTCACAACAACTTTCCTGACAAGCTCATTACCAAAATTATTATAATTTAAACTTTCATTTATATTTGTTATGGTTTGCTTGTTTACATTAGTACAATCTATGACTTCTGTTCTGCACTTTTCTTTTACCAGTATAAATAGTATTTTCATCACCCATATACAACTTCTTTGTTTCGATATACTTTATTGGATTTTTGGCTATAGTTTTTGTAACATTTTCTTGTTCTGTTTCTTCAACTTCATTAATTATTGCACCAAACTCTCTAGCGTCATGTCTGAGATTACTTAAGTCAGTATTATGTATTGAAACTTCTGATTCTGTTTGTTTATTATTAAACGATTCATTAGAACTAGCTTGTTCGTGTAACGTATTTAATCTCTGAGTAACATCTAGACGACGTTGCATTAGCTTTTGCTTTGTTTCTTGTAAAGTCTCTAATTCAGGCGCATAACATACATGTAACACTTCTCCATAGAAACCCTTTTCGTCCGTCATTTTCTTAGCAAATCGCGCCGACTGTATCCTCTCATACAAAACATGATAGACTTCTGTGAATTTCTCAGTTTTATATCCACTTGCGAGGTTAAATTGTAATATTTTGCCAAATTTGCAAAATAATGATTTTGTTTCTTGCTTCAAGTTTAAGGTAGGGACATTGAAAATCAGAAGATGGGCCGACTCATTATTGATAGTGTAAACCTGCAACAAAATTGATATAACCTCTAGTAAATTAATGCCAAAAGTAGATGATTCATTTCTGTCTTTCAATTTTGATGAAAATAAGGCATTATGTATGAGCAACGGGGTCACTATCAAATCATAAATGTATTAAAGAGTTGCTAGGTAAAAAGCACCTATAATAACTGTGTATGTATCTAGATGAATCAAAAGTTCTTAGAAGTGCATATATAGAAAACCTTTTCGGGAGAAGTTTGTTATTCGAATTAAAGAGTCAATCACACAATATTTATACCAACTGTCACTTCTTATTATCAGGTAGTTCGCACGTAATAAATTATTTTGTGCAGAGTTGCTAAAGACGCAAAATTATGGATAAAAAGTGTGGTGCTAAAATGTCTACGAAATTTGAAAATTTTCGTACATTCAGCAGAAACTAGGGGATGATGTACCCTATTTTACGGTTGACAGAAGAATAACTATAAAACATATAGCTGAGATCCTAAAGATATCTTTTGCTAGCGTTCCATCCATTTCAATTGATTCACTGGGGTTTAAAAAAGTGTCGGAAAGACGGGTGTCACTGTTACTGACGAAAACAAAAAGAGACATTTAGAAATTTCTAAGCGTAATCTTCCAGCTCCATTCCATCATCATCATTCCATCTCGAAATGTTCCAGCATGATTCGGATAATTTTTGCAGTCGCCTTGTTACCACTGATGAAACGTGGGACTACCATTTCGATCCTGAAACTAAGAGAGCATGGCTTGGAAACAACCATCCTCTCCATCCATTAAGAACTTTTGAGTTGCTCCTACCGCTGGAAAAATTATGGCCTCAATGTTTTGGGATAGTGAAGGAACCCTTTCTATTGATTAGATGCCAAAAGGCCAGATGATTACTGAACACTATTATGCAAATTTAATTCCGAAAGTGCGTGAAGCGATTAAAGAAGCGTTGCGTGTGATGTTTCTTCATGATAACGCTCATCGATCAGAAGTTGCGCTAAACATAATCTGTGCTGGCTTCAATCCCCTTGACCCTCCACCATATTCTCCGGATATAGACCCGAGTGAATTACACTTATTCCCAAAATTAAAAGAGGAAATTCGTGGAACTTATTTTCACGATAATGACGCGGTTATGGTTGCAGTAGAGTTTTTCAAGACTCAGGAATCGCAAGGAATAAGGAAATTAGAAACGCGTTATTGTAAATGCATTGCATTGGAGGGAGATTGTCTAGAACATATATGGGCAACAACCGGCCCGCTGTAAGATATGATCTGGCCCGCGAGACATTTAGAGAAAACCCAAATTATTTTTTTTACATTAGGTACTTATACTCACGGAAGTGGCAGTGAGGCGGCAAACATCAAAGGATTTGATGTTTGCCGCCTCACTCTTTGATAATCGCCGCCACTCGGCTTGCTCTATTATTATTCTAAACTAGTTTTTTTAAAAATATTATCACTACTTTAAAATGCACTAAGTACTTTTAAACGCGGCCCGCGAACGTATTTGCACGCTAAAGTTTGGTCCTCAACATGTCAAAGGTTGCCCATACCTGGTCTAGAAGAATAAAATATATTTGTTTAAATTTTTGCAATGTTTAATACTGATTCCAACAACTTTATGATTCACCCTCCTATGTGAGAAATGATTTTTTTGTCACCTTAAAAAAAACTGAGAGGAATCAGATTAAGGTGGTATGGGCGCGGAGTACAATGGTAAAGGTAGACCTAAAAAGAGATGGATGGATTTTGTGAAAGATGACGTGATGATTTGTGGTGTGACAGAGGATGTATGCCAGAATAGAGGAGTATGGAAGGAAAAGATATTATGCCAAAATAATTGGAAGAAGGTGAAAGAAAAGAGAAAGAATAAACATGTATGTATGAAGAAATTAATGAATGTAGATGAAGCAAATGATGTATACCAAGAATGTAGCAAGTTGAGATCCATGGTCTCTGTCTACTCCCATAGTAAACAGGCATTACAATATGTGTGTATGTCTCCACTGGCACTCGAGAATATTTACTGAAAGTTATACATATTAGTTAAAATTTAAATCTACTTCCTATTTTATGTACACCGCTTTGCAACATGTTATCACTGTTTAAGGAGAAGAAGCAGCAACAATCTACCCATCAAGATGTCTAGCTAAAAACTCTTTTCATATTTATCTATTACAGGATCTTTTTTATATTATCAAATTAGTTCTGGTAGGGGTAGGCAGAGAAGATAGGTCTCCACTGGCAATAATCCTGACATTTTTAGTTTCATCTACTTTCAGTACTTTTACATACACATTGCACATTTATTTGATGTCCTTTTTTTTATTGCGAGTTCAGCAGATAGGCAGACAGCCTACATGACGGAATGTGGTTACCATCACCTATTGACATTTTTAATGCCAAAGGTACTAACTTGCAAGGTGCTGCTGTTCTTTAAAGGGGGACTGGAACCTAGCCACTAATGTCTGAACACAACTCAGCATTGTTATGGCGGCATACTCCAGAAGTCTAGACTATATATATAGGTTTGACACCCTGACACTTGGCTGACTTACTTAAAGTACCCACTTCACTAACAGGGGGAGTGGGGTAAGACTGCAGGCTCCTCCGGTTCTACACGGCCCCCTGTGATGGATTATGAGAGGAGCTGCGTGTAGCAGCGCCTAAAACCCCTAGGCCGCCTTCTGGGCCATTACTAACTCGCAGAAGGGGACTACATACAGCTAACCACCTTTATTTGCTTGGGAGCATGGCTTCAACCAAGCCCTGAAGTGAATCCAGATGTGGTATACTTAGTACTTAAAATATAGGGCATCTTTATTTTAAGTAATGGGAGGGGTGGAGAGGGAGGGTAGGGAGGAATACTTACCCCTTCCGCACCTCCATGTCAAGAAAATGTATAGTTCTTAAGATATTAATGTTTTTGTAAATGTAACCTCAAATCAGCAAGTGTTACAACTGATTTGTAACCACCAGACTGACCACCATTTCTTTTCAAAACTATTTAAGCGATGGTTACAAATCGGCTGTACCACTGGCTGACCACTGCACAAAAACATTAATATCTCAAGAAATATATGTTTTCTTGACATAGGGGTAAGTATGCCTCCTGACCCTCACCGTCCACACCTCCCATCACTTAAAATAAAGGTGCCCTAGGTTGAACTTTAGTACAGAGTGGCTTGAGATTAAGGGAAATTAAGTTTAGGGGTATACATACTCCTTATATACAGACACTAGACCTGTTATTTGGACTAGGAAACACGTTTTTAGGGTCCACCAACAAGTTTTGAATGAATAATGGGAAAAACAAAAATATGTGTGATAAACAACAATGACATTGTTGATAAAAAAAGTTTGATTTGTGTTTAGGAATCCACTTACACCTAATTAATATATAAACACTAAAACTATTTTTTAGTTTAGTAAACAAATTTTCAATTAGTTATTATAATTTTACACAGAAGTGTCACTTTTTTACTTTACAACGATAAATGTAAAACAACTTGATATGTCAATAATGTTGATTTTAAATACAAAAATTGTTTTTATTTGCTTATATATTGTGAGTTTGAATTAGTAGTATGATTTTAATAAATTTATTTTTAATAAAAAAATCAATGTATAATTTGCTATGCTCTATTTGCTGCCTTTTTATTGCATTTCTCTTTTAGTTATATAAATGTTCTTAGTGTTTTGTTTTGGATTTTTCAACAACTGCTGCTGTTTTGGTTATATTGATTATTTTTATGTTAACTGGCTGTTTACACAATAGACACTTTTCTTTCAATAATCAATCAATAAGTTCTAAGTATTTTTTGTAGGATTTTTATTCAATTAAAACCATGTTTATTCTCATATGGACTGTACTCACACAACATTTCTATTTCACCACAAATAACAAAAACCATAAAAAACATATTAAACACTGGCTTTCTCACTGGACTTCAATTGCATTGCTTAACTTTGGATTTTGGAGAAATCCTCTATCTGAATTTTTGGGTGTGATATAGATAAAAGGGAAGTAAATTAATGGTGCTTTGAGTTAAGTATATCCTTATGGTTTATTTATAGCCACTAAAGTTGTGACGGGTAATTGAAATCACTGTTTATTCATTGTTAACTATTTCAATGATAGTTACAGATTGGTTGTGACATTTGCTGACAGCTGACATGGCATACTCGCTTCACTCACTCAGCTTGCTGGATTTAGTCTGCGTTTTTAGACTGTTTTGAATGTATTTTACATTGACCACTACCTTTCTTCTGCGTTTCTCGTCTTCAGACATAACAAATAAGTACACCATTAATGAAAAAATAAGTGAAGTTTACAAAAAATCATATCTCAAAAACTACATGTCTCCTAGACATGGGGGTTGCAGAAGGGAGAAGTACTCCTCCCCACCTCAACCTCCGCCCCCCACTACTTAAAATTCAGTGACCACTATTGTAGTTTAACCGTAACCTGTATTTATAACGCATCCGCAAATCCGCTGGACGGACCAAATTTTCCAATTGGGACCTCTGGGCCGCCACACAACGCGCGGCGCACTGGTCAGTTACACTAACGCATGTTGACCAAGGGCATATGATTATAAAGTAACTTAATTCCCAAAATACGCTTCACATTACAAATACGTATGTTTGTAAATACTAACTTTTACAGCGGTTAGTTTTCTACCCTGTCTGTAAGGTAAACGTGTAGTGCACAGCGGTTGTTGTTCATGATGCGGCAGTAATATCTTGAATACATCGCTTTCCTCTTCCATTGTAAAATCTTTAAATCAAAGAGAATTTAACACTACGTTATAATTTAAATCTTCAATAACCTATTTATAAATAAACTTTCGTCTGAAATTGAATTCTGAACGGGGACTAAGAACAAAATCTAACAACAAGTGAAGTGTATCAATGTGAAGTTACCAACAATGACCAGTTCTTTTTCTTTTTATGTTTATGGCTTGGCTACTAAGCTTTTAAGCCAGGTGCAATTGTATTGTAGGCTACAATCGACGCCATGCAACGGAGTTCTTGTGAAAACTCGAAAGGCCACATTTAGCTATATAGTTCACATTTCTTACAAAAATACATAATTACTACTCAAAAAGTATGAATATCCTACAACTATTGTTCATTTTAGAGTAATTTTACACATTTTTAGAAAACTGCAGAGCACAACTAACTTCCTCTTTCACTTCCCGCCAAAAACTTCAACAATGACAACTTGTTTGTGTATCTATGGCTTGGCAACTAGGTCTTTAACCAGAACAATGACAATTTAAGTCACATGACCATAGATAACTTTTTTATTGTGTTTAAATTCAGCACAATGGCAGGCAAAGTATTTATACTCTTACAACCTTATCGGATATTTTGACTGACCAGTCCATAGATAATACTATATATGGACCAGTCCCCTTAGTTAGGGAGTATTAGCGCGACACAGATAGAATGAAAATATATGGAAATGACATGTTACTGTCATTGTTACATAAAACTTCTTGATTGTTTCTTAATGTTATGCAATAAAGTATATGCTATTCTATTCTATTCTACTTAGCTTAACGATATGTCATTCCCATACATTTTTTATTCTATTTGTTTAGATCTACTGCTACTTATGGCACGCTGTGTGAGCTACAGTTTAGGGTCTGCTCCAGGACTAGGGCTTAAACAGCCCATTCACTAACCTGCAGTGCAGTCCAGTGATCGGTGGAGCCTGCGGGACTAAAAATGCATTTTCTCTGTGTTGCCGGATACAATGCAGGCTGCAACAAAATTCACAATCCTACATTATGCGGTTGACGGCAAGGCTGACTACCATGCACTATAGTGAATGAGCCCCTTTCGCTGTCGTTCATAGTAAGAAGTAACCTTATTCGGTAATCGTGATCAGCCTATAAAGACATCTATACACAAGACTGCATTGTAGCCTGCAGAGTCGGTGGGGCTTGCAGGACGTAGCTCACACACGCTACTGCATTGCAGTCCAGCATCAATGTAATTTCGCCTCTCACTCGAATCGTTGTTCATACAACTATGTTTCTTATAATTTTAATAAAGAAAAATGCTATTCTGCTATATCTTTTTTTATTATTTATTTTTATATTTTGTAACTTTTGATAACTGCATAACTTTTATTTAATTATATTTGATAATAGTTAGTTTTAGTTTAGGAATATAAAAGAAAAACAAAAAAATATGAGGCTCGATAAAGATATCTTTAGAATAATGATCAAAATGTAATTTTTGAGGAGTTTTGGCGGGAAATGAAAGGGGACGTTGTATTGTGCAGTTTTATTTCTAAAAATGTGTAAAATTACTCTAAAATGAACAATAGTTGTGGGATATTGATAGTTTTTAAATTGTAATTGTGTTTTTGTGAGAAATGTGAATTGTATATTCAAATGTGGCCTTTCGATTTTTCACAAGAACTCCGTTGAATGACGTCGGTTGTAGCCTGCAATACAACTGCGCTACTATATGTATGTATTTCATTATTTTAATGCCAAGTATGTCCTGATTTTTCATTACTTTGGCTAAAATGACAGGACCGTTCACCTTTTTTTTTATTCATATGTGAGTTGATCCAACAATCCATCAAAGAGTTGAATCTTTAGAATTTCTACAGAAACTCTATACGATATAAACCCACAGTGGTGACTTGCTGCAAATTTGCAACATAAAAAAGCTCGATCGCAGCTGACATTGTAGTCCATCTAAATAAGAAGACTTAAACATCACAATTAGCTGTATGGACTAAGATTCCTTTGCCTGCCTTTGTGGTGAATTCTATTACTACTGCTACCGTAATTTTTGATTTTAAAATGCTGTCAAGTGTCAATAGTACAGGAGTTTTTGGCGGGAACTGAAAGGGGACGTTGTGCTGTGCAGTTTTATTTTCTAAAAATGTGTAAAAGTACTCTAAAATGAACAATAGTTGCAGGATATTGATAGTTTTTGAGTAGTAATTATGTATTTTTGTGAGAAATGTGAACTGTATAGTCAGATGTGGTCTTTCGAGTTTTCACAAAAACTCCATTGAATGGCGCCGGTTGTAGCCTGCAATACAACTGCGCTACTATACGAAGACCTATTAATACATTAGAATTGGCTGTATGGACTAAGATTCCTTTGCCTGCCTTTGTGGCGAATTCTACTACTACTACTACTACTCAATAGTACAGGAGGGGTGTCCGGGACTCCGGGTGTAGGGTGTAGGGTCAGGGCGAGAGTGTTTTGCCATTTTGAAATTTGCGGCGTGTTCTGCTGAATTGTCGCTTCCAGTCACCGAGAATTTGTCCTTGTTATTTTTGTTGTGGTGATTTTGTAAAAATTGTAGACATTGAGTTGGTGTTAAAATTGTGATTGTATAATCTGTTTTTATAAACCAAGGTTTAGTGGTTTGAAATGTGTCGTGTAGTCGTTTCATCTTACCCCTTCGCGTGGGTTAAATTTTCCTTTGTCGAATTTCAATTTAATTAATACGTTATGCATCGAGTTCTTTCCAAAAAGCAATAGCTAGTACCTAGTAATAAAAAAATTAAAAATGCGTTTTACCAATAGTATTGATCTCGTGTATATCGATTCTATGACATAAATTCTTGATTGCAGAATTGGCTTCATAACAGTGTTTTCTTAGATATAAGTGCAATATTTATTCAATGCATGTGTTATGTAGGTCTTATTGAATTTTAGCACACAGGCTAGGAGCTATAAAATCAATAAAATGTTTACGCCGGCGCAATATGAAGCATCCAAACGTAAAATCAATACTTCATCACAAAGTGTTCTCGTAGTTTCGGCAAAGGTGTTCGGAGAAGTAAATTTAAAACAAAATTGCAAAATATTATAATTGGTGGTTTTTGTTTAACATTACATAGGTATTTCATATATTATTAGCATTGTAGTAAAAGTATGTGTGTATGAGAAGAGATTTTTAGGTGTGTTGATTATCATTGTTTTTTCATAAAAAGTGCTATTGAAAAAGTGCAAATTTAAAAAGATTCTGGCATTGTGTAGGCTGGTTTTGTTTTAGAAGTTGTTTTTGAAACTATGCTGCTGTTTTTCATACTTCAAAAGTCTTGTAGTAAAAGTAGCAAGATTTGCTAGTGTTAAACATATCTTGAAATACCTAATTGTTGTGTCTAGCTATTAGGACAAATAAAACAATGCTTTCAGTAAGTGTCACATTATTTGTTGTCTGTGTAACTTTGATGGTCAAATCGGAATAATAGCAAATACATTCATTCACAGCTATGTGTGGATATAATTGAATTTTAAAAGGTTTTTATTGAAAATGTAAAAAGGTTTAAATCTATTGATTTGTATAGGCTGGTTTTATTTTGGGAATTGTTTGTAAATCTATATGTTCCACTTAGTAGACTTGTAGTAAAAATATCAAGATTTGTAAGTGTTGAAAATATCTTAAAATGATAAATTGTTAGGTCTGTATAGAAATTGAGTTTTAAAAATTATTTTATTCACTTTGTTTTATTGAAGAAGGTTTTATTGAAAAAGTGAATATTTAAAAAAAAGATTAGTATTGCTTTGTATAGGCTGGATTTATTTTAAAATTTGTTTCTGAAACAACATGTTCCATACTTTTGGATTCTTCTAGTGGAAGTATCAAGATTTGTTAATAGAGTTAAAAAGGTCTTAAATTGAGCAATAGTCTGATCTGTGTGGAAATAATTAAGTTTTAATCAAGTATTTTATTCATTTTGATCTTTCATTGAAGTGTTGTTAAAAAAGATAAAAAAAAAAAAATTAAGCTGTTGATTTCTGTAGGCTGGTTTTATTTTGAAAGTCATTTCACAAACTACATGTTCCACATACTTGAGCAGTCTTTTAGTAAGTAGTAATATTTGTAAGTGTCGAAAATGTCTTGAAATAATGAATTGTTGGGTGTGTGTGGAAATAATTTATTTTTAAAAAGTATTCCATTATCATTCTTGTTTCACTGCAGGTTTTATTGAAAAAGTAAAAAATTAAACAAAGATTCTAGTTTTTTTAGGCTTCGTATAGGCTGATTTCTATAAGTCATATCTAAAACTTCATTTGCCTTATTTTAGGAGTGTTGTAGTGAAAGTATCAACATTTGTAAGTGTTGTAAATCATCTTGAAATGATAAATTGTTTGGTGACTTTGTTTTTTTTATTGGAAAAGGTGTTTTGGTAATAGTGAAATTTAAAAAAGTTGATAAAACTACATATGTATTACCAATACTCATTGATACTTGACATCTTTGGTTTCCATAATCACGGCTACTGAAACGTGGCTGAAATGTGGCTGAAACGTCGGAATAACAAAAATCAAATAAATTACCGCTCTTAACACTGTTGAAATGTTTTTATGTTTTCGAAATACAATAAATTTACATCAGGTGAACGTAATAATGCAAATCTTTTTAGTGCATGTCATTTATGTGTATTATAAATATAGTATATGTCAACAAAGCATGTTTATATAATGCCCAATCTGTCTACTTTCCAAAATTAGTTTTATAAAATAATAAACTTGCTTAAAATTACATAAAACGGTAAAACCAAGATACCACACCGCGGTTTGCAATTTGTTCGGCCAGGCAGCGCTGTAAGGCCGAGATGGCGCGTCGCGCTGTCGCCTTGGCGGATAGTCTCCGAGTCTAACTACACACCGAGTCCAGCGCTTTTCCAAGGCTTCAATCCCTTTAAAAAAAAAGTTTTGTCTTGGTCCTGCAAAAAGCTCTCCACGGCATCCATCACCTTGTTATCGTCTTCGTACCTGTTTCCCCTTAAGTATTATTTCAATTTGGGGAACAGATAAAAATCGCTAGACGCCAGATCTGGTGAATAAGGGGGGTGGTCAACCAATTCGAAGCCAGCTTGCGGAATGGCAGCCATCGTAACTGCCGATCTGTGCGCGGGTGCGTTGTCGTGATGAAACAGCACGCCCCTTCGAAGTTTCCCTCTCCTTTTCTCTTTGAAGGCATTCCTCAACTTGGGAATTAAAGCTGCATAATGTTGGCCTGTAATAGTGGTTGCACGCTCCAGGTAATCAATCAACAATATCCCTTCTGAGTCCCAAAATATTGAGGCCATAACCTTGCCAGCCGATGCCACGGCACGAAACTTCTTCGGGGTCGGTGATGATGGCCGTTTCAATTGCGAAGATTGCTGTTTTGTCTCGGCATCAAAATTATGGACCCATGTTTCGTCCATTGTTACGAAACGAGACAAAAAGTTTTCAAAATCTTCTTGAAACTTGTCCAACAATATGTTCGAAATGTCAAGTCCATTTTGTTTCTGACTGTCGGTTAACATTCTCGGCACCCATCTTGCGGAGACTTCTCATATTCAAAGATTGTTTCAATATGGATTGAATACTTTCATATGAAATGCCCGTTTCTTGAATTAAGTATCGGATGGTAACTCTTCGATCGCTCAATACAATTTTCTTAGGTGACTGACGACAATGGACGGCCGCAACGATGTTAGTCTTTCGTGCTCGTTCTCCCTACTCGAAATTGAGAAGCCCACCTTGCGACAGTGAAATACGGCGGAGCAGACTCCTAATATTGCCTCCAAATCGCAATGAATCTTTTGCGTCGTTAACTTTTTTAAACAGGTATTTAATAACGGCTCGCACTTCGTTTTTCTCCATTTTCGAGAACACGTTCCGACACGAAGCAAATAAATGACTACATTCAGAAAAAATCAAAAAAGAATCGAAGATTTTTTTCGTTATTAATAATACAAATATTTATCTGAGCTATGCCTGCCAGTATTTTTTTTTTTTTTTACCAAGGTTTGTGTCGTTCTCACTACTTTTTGATCCCTCCTCGTATTATAGGTCGGCGTTTTGATCAATATACTTGTAGTTTGGTAAGATAAAATGATCTTTTGACTCTGATATTACTTGTTTAATAAGTAGTTTTTTATTATTTTGGGTCTTTTTCCATCTGAAACCTATCCTCTGAACGTTCTTCCTTAGTGCAGAGTGTAGACATGCCACCCTCAAAGTTGATCATATCTATCAATACTTCTAAAAACTTTTTAATGTCGGAAATGCACGCTAAAACCAGATGGAAGTTCATGGTGAAAACTATCTACTGTAGATTTTTTGTTAACCTTGGTCGCCTTTTACCCGGTGTTCTGAAAGTAACTTGTACAGTCGATAACTTTTAGATTCTGAGGGTTCTCCTCGAAGTAGATGGTTGTGATGTTGACACTAGTAGCCATTGTGTCTTGATTTACTAGTACGTTGATATGGATTTAAAATAAAAGGAGAAACAAGTTTCACCACTGGTCTTACACAATACAACTCTACAATTTATTAATGGAACATGGCTACCAACACTCAAATAACAGATTAGAAGAAGATTGAAAGTAATTAGGAGTCTTCATAAAATTAAAATTGTGGAAAAAAGCTAGCCTCAATTGAAAATAAACATTTTTTTACCAAACTTTTTTTACATCCATTTTTACAATAATCGTAAAACTTCTAAATAAAACGCCCCCATAACCTACCTTTTTTTTGAAATTAATCTTCGTCGTATTCGCTACTCACTAGTAAAAATTGCATGTTTATAACTCAAACAACATTTTCTATCGAGTTTTAAAAGATGACACTCCGAACGCGCAATTTATTGCTCTCTTAAGGATGGTTTATTTGGGATGATAATTAATACAAAAGTGTTCAATTAAAACCGTTTATTATTTTACAAACAAATTAATGCATCAGGTTCTCATAATATCCACCTCGTTGTTGTTGGCACAAAGCCGCGCGAACTAGAATTTGGTGTGTCGCTCTCTGATTATCATTTCGGGATCATTGGAATATCATTCGCAGTTTATTATGCGGTCTCGAAAATCGGCCTCACTGTTGATTGGCGTACTGTAGACGCATCGCTTCATCGCTCCCCATAGGAATTAATCAAGAGGCGTAAAATCGGGTGAACGCGCTGGCTACCCTCCAGGTCTTTGCCGGCCGCCGATTCATTTATCACGGTAATTATCGTTTAAAAATGATCTTACATTAACAGTGTAATGGGCAATCTTTATGTAACAACGATGGTTTTGGTTGTAGATGTTGTTCAAGTCTTCATTTTAATTACATATTCATATGTGCATTTAGATGGTTTTGTAAATTTAACACACACGAGTGTCTTCTTGCTTTCTTTTGCTAGATTGAGGCAGGTTGGGACTTCGGGTATCGAGCTAAAAGGTCTTCACCCCGACTTCCACTCGTCGTACTGCAACCTTGTGCTTTCAGGGAAAGAAAATCCGATTGTGGACCATCGGCCGCTCATGAGCGACAATCGCGGCCGGCTGCATATAAGTTATGTCAAAATTGAGGGAAGGAATAAAAGATATAGGAAAAGCTAGGTGGCTTTTTGACAGTTATGTTCAATCAATAGACAATTTTATATTGGGTATAAAAGAAATGTAAAGTTTGTTTCTATAAAGCTAATTTTGAAGTGCACCAGCTTCGGAACTAGTTAGATCAGTCTTGGAGCTTAAAGTCTTTTCCTTGGACCCAAGCGCGGGGCGGTCGCCGTTGCCGCCACCGCCATAGTTGCAAACGCCGCTGCAACACGATTCGAATCAAATTTTCAATTAAAACTAATATCTTAATAAACTTGGTAACTTTTGATGAATAGGTACCCTAGATGGTTTTTTATTTGACGTAATATCGTCTCTCTTCGTAATTACGCAGTAATGCATTAGCGATAGACTTTATATTAATGTTGCCAAATTAAGATTTTTATTTTCTTTAATTAGGGAGTTTGGGTTTTAGGGGCTTTGTATCGTTGTTTTGTATTATATATTCAATTCAATGAACTAAAATTTCCATCAATTTAAAATTCTTTGTTGTGGTGTTACCAGAGTTTCACTTTTTACAAGGATTGGGTATTCCATATCCTCTGGAGATAAATACATCTTCATTTTGTGATATGGCTAAACCCACTTTTACATCACAACCAAATATGGCCTGGTAAGGAGACCTTTTAACTCCATGATGATAAGCTCTATTTTTTATTAGTTTGATAAATCTTAGACCTTCAGACCACTTTTCACAGTACTCGTCTTTCATCCAAGTCATCAGCATACTTTGGATATTTTGATTGGTACGCTCGATACTGCCCTGTGACTGGCTGTGGGGAGGTTTTCCATGTACAATCTTCAAGCCTGGCCACATTTGTGTTAAATTATTTACAATTCGATTAGCAAACTCTCGACCATTATCAGACTGAAGTATTGAGGGTGATCCAAATATATCAAGTAGTATTTTTGATATTTCCTCAGCAGTTTTGCTTTGTAAAGGACGAAGCTGTATAAATTTCGTTAGGTGGTCCTGATACACTAAAATAAACGAAATTTCCGCAGCGTTTGTCTGCATGTCGATTAATTCAACCTGGCAGCGGCTATTCATTTCATTACATAAAATAGGTTTCACTACGAGACCTACCCTCATCGATTTTTGCTTCATTTGACACGACTTACATAACCTAAGATATAAAAGAATGGCCTGTTGAGTAATATTCGCATATTTGTTTTTTGCTTCTATAATCATTCTGTTTCTTTCATGGTGACCAACAGACACATGTATTTCATGAATCTTCGTTTTTGACGTAATATTTAAGATTTTCGGCACCAGATACGAGTAGAATTAATTTTTCGATGTCACCAATGTTACACACATCGAAACGTTTCAAACGGCGATACTGCAATGTTGAACGTTTTGTAGCTTTTTTGCAGCTTTGATACTTCTATAAACTTCAAATATTGTTCACTGTTTATGTGACTTTGGTTATCACCACGTTTTGAAGTCAGAACATGGTTAAACTCTTCGTAAAAACATGTTTTCATAGTTTGCAACGCTCCGTTCGCCGCTATTTTGGAAGCGTGTACGCGCGGCCCCTATAGTGCGTTTCATAGAATAGTTCCTTTACCGCCATGTTGACAGTAACGCAAACAAGTGTTGCCACATTACTTTTATTACAAAACCTTACATTAAGGGAAATATTTTTAAGTTCGATTGACACAATATAAACTTTTGATATTTCCCTGGAGAATGTATTCATCTATCATACTTTGATTTCTTACTATTAACTACTAAAAGTGCCAAGAATGTCCTTCGGTTATACTTTGAATAAGGACTTTCACATGGTCATGTATTAAGACTTCGTTTTTTTTAGTCTCGTAATATTTTCACTAGTATTTAGAAAAATACTTAGCTAGTGGGAAGTACAGAATCATTGATTAAAAAAACAAAACATGACTTCGAAATATATTTTTATTATAGTCTTACACAATAATTGTGTTCATCAAAGTCTACATCTGACATTTCCTCATACTCATAGTCACTATCATCAGAACTATCACTATCGTCTCCTACTACGATTATGAATTTATCCATTTCGTTGTCTATGGTTGGGCCAGCAGCGTAGTATTTTTCTTCAATTTTTATTACATGCTCGCATTCTTTCTTCCATTCCTCTTTAGTGATAGTAGCAAAAACTTCTTCCGTAATTTGTACTATCTTATTAGCTTCTTGACCTAAATTTTTTTCAGCTATCCTTCTTTCTAATACGCTCCATATAAGTTCGATGGGGTTCAAGTCACAATGGTAAGGTGGAAGCCTTACCACTTTAGGGCCATTTTCTTCCAACATCACATCTGCTTCATATACAGGTGGTTGTTTGTGTTCTTTAATAATTTCAAATAGCTGTGCTTTTAACATTGTCGGCAAATAAGAAAGTCCTTTATTTATTATCCAAGATTGCATTTCTGACGTTGTGCTTGACAATGTGGGTGCCTTATCAATCTGCACGGTATGGTATGAGGCATTATCCATAACAACAATAGACTGTGGAGGCAGATTTGGTATTAGTTTTTCTTTAATCCACTTATTAAAATTCACTTTATTCATTTCATCATGATAATCCGCTGATTTCGATTGGGATCTAAAAATCAGTTGAGCATTGGGTATAAAGCCCATGGCGCCACCTGCGTGAACAATTATCCACCGTGGTCCCTTGGAATCTGAAGATAAAACACCTTCTTCAATTTCACTTTGCCAACATTTTCCAGTGCAATATGTGGCGTGTATATATGTTTCGTCTAAATACACGACTGGCCGCTGGGCTTCAAGACGATTGTTTCTTAATTCTTCGAGGTATCGATGGCGCCAGGTGACAATGTCGTATCTCTCCATCAAAATCTTTCTTTTGGATTTGCATTTTTTAAAATAAAATCCCATTTCTTATATAATCCTCCACAAAGTGGTGCGACTACCTTTATAGTCTATCTCATTTCGCACATCATGTAACAATTTCGCCAGTGTAGGCAATTCCTTTCTTACGGCATAAAATTCGTGCATTTTATGCCTTATGGCACTTCGTTCAAAATCATCCAGTTCGTGAGTTTTTCGTCGAGGACCAAATTTGCGCGGTGTTGTAACTTTTTTCGATGTTGAAGCTGCTTCCTTACCTTCTTTGGTAATTTTCGACACTGTTTTTTCAGATATACCTAAAACAAAATTAAATTATTTATTATTATTAATTCATGATATCGTAGGTATATGAAGTTTTTCAAATTCGTACAATATCGTTTGAAATTATTATTATCCATTATACATTTACAATCAAAATACTCTTAATTTTAATAAGAATAGTACTAATTCATTGAAAAATCATATATCTTTCTTGACAATAGAGAAAGCTATAATATAGCTTACATATTATATATTTGCATTTACAAAAAGTATCTAATTTTTGCCACTAGCGGCATAAACGGTGGAAAGATTAAACTGATGCTGGTAACCCTATTTCACTAACCTGTAATAGCGGCAACCCGAGCTTGTACACATCTTAATGGAATAATTGGGGCCTCGTTACGTTTTTCACGTTCACAAAAGTCTTTCGCTTTCAACACCATGATTCTTTCACCACTTTTCAATGTTTTCGGCATGATTTTCTCAAGAAATCACAGTTATTAAAACTCGCAGAACGTATCTACCGTGTTGACGTAATTGACAGACAGGGATACCAATACGACGGCAAAGGAACTATTAATATTTTATTGTAATCCACGAAATGCGATGAAATGAGTCACTGTTGAATACAAGCAGATATTACAATAGACGCACTTGACAACGAGAATATATTTTACTGAATTTTAGACGGTGTAGGTGTCAGTTCGTGCTGGTTTTTGAGAAAACACACTTTGTCCATTAAATATTTAGCTTCAAGTTAAAAACAGTTTTACATACGAAAATAAACACACAGTATTGAATTTTAATATATTTAACATGGCTCATGTGGACTATGGTTGATGGCGCGCGCAATGAATATGGAGAGAAAAAAGGGCGAGACAAAATGGCCGCAGTACGTCTCGCGCGCACCAAGCCCCACAGCGCGCTCTATAAATGCGTACTATCGCACGCATCCCTCATTTTACCACAATAATTAGGAAAATCTAATTTGATCGCTCACACATATTACATACCTCCTTAAAAGAAAAGAAAATAAATATAAGATATTTTTTAACAAACTCCCGTTACATGTAATGATTTTTTAGGCAAATATACTTTCTCATATCATTAACTAAGCTAGTAGTATCGTTATAAATAGTTTTTGACGTAATTTTGTGCTTGGTGCTAATCATGTTTTTAGCACAAAGTTACGAGGGTGGTTCAAATATGATCGAGACAAATACTCTGACACGTTTATTTACTATCGAAAAAAATTACAGTTATAATTTTTATCTGGACGTGTTGGTGGGGAGATTTTTGCCACTTCTCCTTAAAAGCAATAACACGTTGCGAAGCGTGTACATAAACTAGGAAGTAATTTGACTTTCAAAAAGTGTGCTCCAGTGGAACTTATTTTGAATAAAAACATTTGAATTGGACAAAATTATTTAAAAAAAGTTAAGAAAAATGTCATAATTAAGTATAGTACTAATGGCATATCATGGATACGTGGATTTGGTACTACGGTGTGAGTTAATTATTTGGGGTAACTATAAAGGCATAAACAAAGCATTCATAGCTCAAAAAAACAATTTTCGTACAGAGTAACTGCCGAAGTTTATGAGATTTGTAAGCCTCATTTTAAAGATCTACAAATTTTACCACTGCCATGTATGTATATTTGTGAAATATGCTTATTTGTCAGAAACAATTTTACGATTTTTACGACTAAAGATTGGTGCTACGGTATGGGTTAATTATTTGGGGTAACTATACAGGCATAAACAAAGCATTCATAGCTCAAAAACAATTCTCGTACAGAGTAACTGCCGAAGTTTATGAGATTTGTAAGCCTCATTTTAAAGATCTACAAATTTTACCACTGCCATGTATGTATATTTGTGAAATATGCTTATTTGTCAGAAACAATTTTACGATTTTTACGACTAAAGACTGGTGCTACGGTATGGGTTAATTATTTGGGGTAACTATACAGGCATAAACAAAGCATTCATAGCTCAAAAAAACAATTTTCGTACAGAGTAACTGCCGAAGTTTATGAGATTTGTAAGCCTCATTTTAAAGATCTACAAATTTTACCACTGCCATGTATGTATATTTGTGAAATATGCTTATTTGTCAGAAACAATTTTACGATTTTTACGACTAAAGATTGGTGCTACGGTATGGGTTAATTATTTGGGGTAACTATACAGGCATAAACAAAGCATTCATAGCTCAAAAAAACAATTTTCGTACAGAGTAACTGCCGAAGTTTATGAGATTTGTAAGCCTCATTTTAAAGATCTACAAATTTTACCACTGCCATGTATGTATATTTGTGAAATATGCTTATTTGTCAGAAACAATTTTACGATTTTTACGACTAAAGATTGGTGCTACGGTATGGGTTAATTATTTGGGGTAACTATACAGGCATAAACAAAGCATTCATAGCTCAAAAAAACAATTCTCGTACAGAGTAACTGCCGAAGTTTATGAGATTTGTAAGCCTCATTTTAAAGATCTACAAATTTTACCACTGCCATGTATGTATATTTGTGAAATATGCTTATTTGTCAGAAACAATTTTACGATTTTTACGACTAAAGACTGGTGCTACGGTATGGGTTAATTATTTGGGGTAACTATACAGGCATAAACAAAGCATTCATAGCTCAAAAAAACAATTTTCGTACAGAGTAACTGCCGAAGTTTATGAGATTTGTAAGCCTCATTTTAAAGATCTACAAATTTTACCACTGCCATGTATGTATATTTGTGAAATATGCTTATTTGTCAGAAACAATTTTACGATTTTACGACTAAAGATTGGTGCTACGGTATGGGTTAATTATTTGGGGTAACTATACAGGCATAAACAAAGCATTCATAGCTCAAAAAAACAATTCTCGTACAGAGTAACTGCCGAAGTTTATGAGATTTGTAAGCCTCATTTTAAAGATCTACAAATTTTACCACTGCCATGTATGTATATTTGTGAAATATGCTTATTTGTCAGAAACAATTTTACGATTTTTACGACTAAAGACTGGTGCTACGGTATGGGTTAATTATTTGGGGTAACTATACAGGCATAAACAAAGCATTCATAGCTCAAAAACAATTTTCGTACAGAGTAACTGCCGAAGTTTATGAGATTTGTAAGCCTCATTTTAAAGATCTACAAATTTTACCACTGCCATGTATGTATATTTGTGAAATATGCTTATTTGTCAGAAACAATTTTACGATTTTTACGACTAAAGATTGGTGCTACGGTATGGGTTAATTATTTGGGGTAACTATACAGGCATAAACAAAGCATTCATAGCTCAAAAAAACAATTCTCGTACAGAGTAACTGCTGAAGTTTATGAGATTTGTAAGCCTCATTTTAAAGATCTACAAATTTTACCACTGTCATGTATGTATATTTGTGAAATATGCTTATTTGTCAGAAACAATTTTACGATTTTTACGACTAAAGACTGGTGCTACGGTATGGGTTAATTATTTGGGGTAACTATACAGGCATAAACAAAGCATTTATAGCTCAAAAAAACAATTCTCGTACAGAGTAACTGCCGAAGTTTATGAGATTTGTAAGCCTCATTTTAAAGATCTACAAATTTTACCACTGCCATGTATGTATATTTGTGAAATATGCTTATTTGTCAGAAACAATTTTACGATTTTTACGACTAAAGACTGGTGCTACGAGTATGGGTATAATTATTTGGGTAATTATGTCAGTAACTATACAGGCCTCATTTTAAAGATCTACAAATTTTAAGCATGTATGTATATTTGTTATCAGCGATTTTTACGACTAAAAACGGTATGGGTTAATTATTTGGGGTCTATACAGGCATAAACAAAGCATTCATAGCTCAAAAAACAATTCTCGTACAAGTAACTGCCGAAGTTTATGAGATTTGTAAGCCTCATTTTAAAGATCTACAAATTTTACCACTGCCATGTATGTATATTTGTGAAATATGCTTATTTGTCAGAAACAATTTTACGATTTTTACGACTAAAGACTGGTGCTACGGTATGGGTTAATTATTTGGGGTAACTATACAGGCATAAACAAAGCATTTATAGCTCAAAAAAACAATTCTCGTACAGAGTAACTGCCGAAGTTTATGAGATTTTTAAGCCTCATTTTAAAGATCTACAAATTTTACCACTGCCATGTATGTATATTTGTGAAATATGCTTATTTGTCAGAAACAATTTTACGATTTTTGCGACTAAAGACTTTGGTACTACGGTTTGGGTTACTTAATTGGGGCAACTCTGTTGCCGAGAGAAGAGTAAATAAAAAAGCCGAAATTTCAGAGACTGTTCTTCCTTGTAATCAATGCACAGAGCGAGAGAGATTATGACGGTGGATACAAAAAAGGCCGTTAATATTAAAAGCCTGTAAAAACGCATGTAGTCACAATTGGTATGGTCAATTTAGCAGGCGCTTCTTAACATGCCCGCGGGCGTTAAAATCTCGATTTCAACTAGAATCGTTGGACACTGGCAACGGACATATACGACTAAATGCTCTCCGGATAATTCCTCCGCTGGTCTTAATGTCTGCAACACGCACGATGCCATCGCGTCCGGGATGAATTGCTACAATTCTTCCTAGTTTCCATTTTAAAGGTGGAATATTATCCACTTTTATGACGACCAGCGAATTTAACTGTAGTCCATCCGTGTTTGAACGCCATTTAGTCCTTTGCTGTAGTTTGGACACGTACTCTTTAGTCCATCTTTCCCGAAAGTGCTGACGCAGTTTTTCAATTCGTTCATATCTGGTCAATGAAGAAGTTGAGTTCTGCTGTTGGTCTGATTGTGGCAGTGAAGTAAAGGTACGACCAATTAAATAATGACCTGGTGTCAAAGGCATGAGATCTGCCGGATCTGATGAAAGTGGAGTGAGTGGCCTGGAATTCAAAATTGCCTCGATTTGTGTTAAAGTGGTGTATAGCTCTTCATAAGTTAAATGACAATTTCTCAACACTCTTAGCAAATGATATTTTGTCGACTTTACCCCAGCCTCCCAGAAACTACCAAAATGAGGAGTATAGGCCGGTATAAAATGAAAAATTAAATTATCATTACCCAAACTTTCACTAATAGAATCGCAATTGTTTTTTAAAAATTTGGATAAGTCATTGTAACCACCAACAAATGAGGAACCGTTATCTGAGTAAATATTAAGTGGTCTACCTCTTCGAGAAATAAACCTGCGTAATGCTAGTAAATAGCACTTGCTTGTTAAGTCACCGACCAACTCTAAATGAATGGCTTTCGTGGTGAAGCAAATAAAAATACATATATAAGCTTTAACTAAGCGGCACTCACGACCTTGGCGAGAAGCAATCATTATAGGGCCTGCATAATCGATTCCAACATTTTGAAAGGGAAACCCATCTGGAAGGAGACGTTGCTGTGGAGCAAATCAAAGGAGCCACAGTCTTACCCTTCATGCGATGACATCGCACACACTTATGATAATAGGCTTTAGCCGAGTTTCGACCTATTGGCCACTAAGTATCCCTTATACAAGCTAGCAATAACTGAGGGCTAGCATGCAATAATCTTTTATGCTCATGGTCAAATAATAATTTAGTAAAAGTATGAGTGGACTGTAATAATATAGGATGCTTTTTATTATATGAAAATAATTAATTATTAAGGCGACCGCCAACTCGCATTATTTTATTATCATCTAAGTGAACTTTTACGAGGTAACCTTTGATTATTTAATAGTAAATTATATTCCAAGAAAGACTCACTTTGAGCCTTTATTATTATAATAGTTAAGGTACTTTGTAATTCTTCATTAGATAAAAATGTTGATGTTAAAATATTTTTTCTACAAATTTCAATGAATCTTATAACGTAAGCCACGGACCGCACTAGGCGCGAGTAATTAGAAAACCTGCTAAAGTCAATGAAATACTCTTTAACGGGATGACTAACGATAGCATTTGATGAAACATCGGATCGTGTTTCTGGCAATACTTCAACCTGTTGTGGCTTAACAGGCCATGCTGATATGTCATAATTAAGAAATTCAGGTCCAGGCCACCACAAATCGAGATTGGATGAGGCATTGATGTTTACACCACGAGATATAAGGTCCGCTGGCTTACATTCAGTAGGAACGTGTCTCCATCTATGATCACCAGCCTTTTCTAAAATTTCACCAACGCGGTTACGCAGGAAAGGTTGGAGTTTACTAGGCAGCATACGTAACCAGCCTAAGACAATCGTGGAGTCAGTCCAAAAAAAACTTGATCAATTTTAGCTCGCAGCGAATCTCTAACCTTTTCGTAAAGTCGAACGCCCACAAGTGCGCCACAAAACTCAAGTCGTAGGATCGTGGTAGGTTTAATTGGTGCAACACGACTTTTTGCTGTTAATAAGCGAATCATTATTTTGCCTTCATTACTAATGCTACGAACGTAGACACAACTTCCATAAGCGCGTTCTGACACATCCGTAAAAATGTGTAGCTGTAGTACTTTATACGAATCATAAACAATAATTCGCGGAACACGCATAACGTTTAAAAAATGCAAATGTTTTATTATTTCGCACCAGCGCTTTTGTACGTCTGGACATAGTGGTTCATCCCATGAAAGCTTATCTAATCACAAACTTTGCATTAACATCTTCATAGTGATAATGTAGGGTGCTAAAAGACCTAACGGATCGAAGATTTGTGTAATCACTGAGAGTAAATCACGCTTAGTACATCCTTCAGAAATAAGTGAATTTAAGGGAAAACATAGTTCATCTGATTGCGAATGCCAACCAAGACCCAAAAGCTTGTTTGGCTCTAATGAGTCTATATTTAAATCAAGTGAAGCATGATTGACTTCAGATAGCAATTTGGGTTCATTTGATCTCCATTTTCGCAATGACATACCAGCAGAACCTAGTACAGTGGTGATTTATTTGCTCACACATATTTATTACGTCACTTAAAACATCACCACCCGACAGTAAATCGTCAACATAAGTCATGCATGATAACTTCAGAAATATTCTTATCAGAACATTCGAGAGCAAGCTGTTTAAGGCAACATTCTGCCAGATATGGGGCACTCGCTGTACCGTAAGTCACGGTATTTAATTCAAATATTTTAATAGAATCACTAAGACTAGGACCCTAGAGAATTCACTGAAGGTGCTTATCGTCCGGATGTACCATTATGCACCTGTACATTTTCTTCTACGTCAGCAGATAAAATATACTCATTTCACTGATGCCCATGATTATGTGGATAGCCATAAAATAATTAAATACATTTTCGGTTAGAAAAATTGACTTCCCTGTTTCTTGGATTGAGTAAAAATTTTACTGTTCTACAATTTTATTTTGATATCCCGTGTAAAAAATGAGTGAAAATATGTCAAAGGCTTCAGTCAATGAATTCTCGATCTTTCGAGTCTTCTTCGATAATTGGTCTGAGACGAAACTCTGCTTTTTTCAACTTGAAAGCCAATAGGAACTTTTTTGTCTTTTGGTGGTGGTGAAACTGGTTGTTTGGATATTGTTTTCCGAGGACTAGTATTAGTTGCTTGTGTGGATGGAAGCGAAGGAAAGTGCAGATAAAGTTGATGATGGAATGTTCATTGTTTTGCAGACCGTCTAATCCATCGCCAAGTTTATTGGCAATCATAGAAAGTGGGACTGAATCCGATAAAGCAGGTTCATCGTCTGAATTGGGCCTGTCGTATAGTATATCGTTACACATTCCGCCGTCCCCGTTCAATGTTACTTAATATTATGTTCAGATTATCAACAGAAATATGTTGTACGCATTACCTAAATAAAAAACAAAGACTGTAAAGCGAATTAAAAAATAATGTCACTGTCGCGCCCTGTATGTAATGTTCTTGTTGCCATCTGCCAAACGAAGAAAATCTGGAATTCAAAGTCTAAAAATTTGTATAAAATTTGTAAATGATAAATTTAAAATAAATCCAATATTATATTAATGTTAAAATATCCTATAAAAAAAGGAAACAATAGCTAATAAATGAAATTATATTCATTTATTACTTCTCATACATATTTCTATTCATCTTGCTAATTAGTTCCTTTCCTACATTAAATTTATAGCGCGGTTTATTGTTTAGGAATTGTTTCGTTAGTAGCAGCCCTTCTGTTGTCTCAGTACTTAAATTGTTCCGTGTTTTAGTTTTGGTTAAGTTTATTGAAAAAAATAATTATCCTTTCTACTTCAGCGCTGGAATGGGGGAGGCATTTGGCTTGCCAAACTCACTCTGTATTTGATTTCGTAACTTCCCAGATTCAAAAGCATTCACAATTTTTAGTTTATCACTTAAAAACAACACATTGAGTTTTCGTTTAGACATTATAAGTAAACACAGGAACTTTCTTCGCAAGTGCTGTTTATGAACTGACTATAAGCTTGATAAACAAGTCGGTACGCACATTTCGCTTTTTGATTAGAATGAGTTCCTCGATCTATAATAACAAAACAATAAGATGTACATTTGTTTTGAATTAAAGAATATATGAATCATATAAGAATGAGTCATATTGTAGCAAAAGTTAAACGCGTTTAACTGTCGCTTATAGAGGTATCGGCAAGTATCAATCTCACTTAAAGAGGTTCACGCGTGGAAAATGACTCACTTATAGAGGTATTAGGAAGGCAAAATGACAGGACCTAAATACTCTCACTCAATAGTTTTTCGCTTACCCAGTTCTCACTTCTCAGGTTTGACTGTAAATTTAAAGTTAAGATTTTTATAAGTAAATTACTTACAAACTATACGTGATAAAAATCCGAAGATTAAGGTGTACTCTTCCTTCTTGTTGGGCCTTCGACTTCCCATAGAGACTAGATCCCGAAGACTCAAGATGGCGAAGTAGGTCAGACAACAAAAGTTGTTTTTTTGGTTCCTGTTGCCTGGTTTTGAACGCTGGAGACCGGATTTTGGTGTAGTCCTGTGGAGTACAGGTGAGTGAACAGGATGGTGATGTAAAAGATGGACCTCATCGATCCTATTATTAACTTTTATTAAGTAAAAACCACTTTTTTCACTTTTTTGTGAATTTTGACCACACTAATGCACCAATTTACAAAGTGGCTTTTGACGAACATTTTTGCTCCGAAGTAATGGAGAGAAGTCTTTCATTTTGGAAAAAAGTTTATTCAAGAAAGTTTTAATGCTGTAAAATAAAAAATAATCTGGTTTTGAGTAAAAAATATTGTCTTATTAAAAGGCTCTGTAAGTTTACTAATCCACATGCTGTTAATACAATGTTATCAAAGAAAGGCAGCATTTTCAAGTTTATGTATGCATGTGGTGCAAGCATTTTAAAATCTCGTAGTCTTCCTATCGATCTTTCAACATGGATTCGAAAAGCAGCAATCCTTTTTGTGTCAATAATTTCTGTTTTGTCACCGATAGTACCAGATTTTACGCTTGATGGTCTGACAAGCTGGCACCCCTTGCTCTCTACTATCTAAGGAGCCGATATATTTAAATCCCCTGTCTACTAAAATGGTTGATCCTGTTGGTATCTTATCGATTATATTGCAATCTTCAAACATCGTAGCTTCGTCCACTCTTCCGTTACATCCACCAGATTTAAAGTTTATAAATCCGTTGGGTGTTATTGAGATAAGGAATTTCAATGTGTAACATCTCTTGTAATTAGACCAAGTTAATGACTAGTGAATTGCATTACTTGGCTGTTGAATTCGAACTTCAAAGCAGTCAATAATGCTTTGGGTTTTGGAGAAACGAGTTCAAAATGCCATAGGCAAATTTAGTTTCAACATCTGCTTGTTCGGGAAAATATATTAACTTTCTCATAAAATGTGCTAAAGGCGATAAAGTTTTACCAATAACTTTTGCAGTGGAAACCTTTCGAAGCCCAAAATCTATAGCCAGTCAAGAATACGAATCATTTAGTCTTTTGTGTTTTAAGATATCAGGATATCTGTCTGAGGTCGTTGAACATTATTAACTAAAGTCTCTATCAAGAAATAAATGTCTTTGGAAAGCCCTAAATACAGTTGTATATGATGGAAAATTTTGTTGAGCGTATTATTTGCATTATTATCCGTGAATTCGTCGCATGTGCTTACACTAAAAGAGACCGACAGATTAACAGTGTCTGAAATTTATTTAATATCGTCACTAATGTCGTTGCCTTGGAGTATTTCACGGCCTCAAGATTTAATATTCTTCTGCCTGAATTATGTTTGACATCCCTTATCTTTTTTTTGCCCATTATATGTACTTGTGTGCCCTTATTTATTGATTTTATTTTAACACTTTCTTCCTTTAACCACATCAAAACAGTCCATTGGTACAGAAATAGGATTGACAGGATCTTTAATTACTTCATTACTCTGAACACATTCAATAAATTCTATGAGTTTTGAAGCAACAGATGCTGGAAATTCCGTTGAAAGTACTTTTTCCATAACACTCTGCTCGACGACGCTTCGCAACAGCAGACCGTTCTTGTGTATCTTACCTTGGTCTTTTGGCAAGCAAACTACGGGGTAAAACGTCTTTTTTCTGAAAAAGTCTCCCACCAGCAAATCGATGTTTCATAAAGTTCCGAATGTCGTTCTAGACCTGAAAAATAGAATTAAATCAACATAACATACTACACTCTTGCAAGAGCTTGCAAGTAAAACCATATTTTCAAACGATTCCTAACGTATCTATCTGGGTGGTACAGAGCTTTCATAATGATAAAGATTTTCCCAGATATGTATAAAACGGCTAGATCAATTTTACGCGTACATAAACCAATAACATCTGATCGAAATCATTATAGTCTTCAATAAGTCTTCGTGGAAGTGATACTATACTTACATATAAATACTCTAATGAAGTTTCTCATTTAACGTTTTAGCACTATAAAAAACGCAAATAGAAAAATACCAGTGTTATTCTAATACTTCATAAGGAAGTATCTTATACATTATAAATAAAAAACATCAATAACCTTCATCTAATATTACCCATTTCTAGCGCAGTGCAACTGAGCTACTGCGAAAGCCTTGGAAGAATTCGTGTTCATTATTATACCTATTCTGACGAAATGTCGACGAGTGAGTGGTGTAGTTGTATCGTCATGTCAAAGAGACATAGAAACTGGTAAGAGTTACAGGATATGCGGAGATATGTAGGTAGATAATATAGACATAGATACTTACATCAAAATAGTCTTCGCAGCAATACCGTACTGATTTTTCTGATAAAGATTCCTCTCTTTTCATAATGCACCACTTCTCTTATTTTTTCCTGCTTTGGCACCGTAAAAAATGTTTATCAGGGACAGTTAGAATCGTGTTTGTACACTTTAGGTACGATGAAGTGTATTTATAATGTATTTTAGCTTTCGTTTCCATTATAATATCTGATGTTGTGTTGCGCTAACGAGTACTAACTGCACACTGCGGCGAACAGTCGCCTAGTCGCTGCGTCGCGTATCACCTCGAGACAGGTGAGACTGGAGACGTCAGCGTCAGCGCGCGTTACACGACTTCAAAATGGGAGGGAAAGCTTCAGAACTTCCGTCATTTATAGAGATAATTGAAAAAAAAAACACTAGGGTTTATTGCAGTCTTAGTGAAATTTTCAAAAAATAAAATTGAAAAATGGAAACTTCCTTATTATGGCCTGTCGGGAAGATGGAGAGTAGATGGAATAAATTATTTAATTACGTAACTGTCTTTAATTTCAAGTACGATTCTACTCGGGAAAGTTATGTAGGACGACTAACGACAGTGCCGTGAATATTCACGTATTACGATTTTCGCTAATTTGCAACTGTCGCTAGACGTCACGAAATACACAAAATAAAAAATAATCATGTGGGCGGACTGTACGTCCACATCCGACATTATTATACTGACGGACAGAATCAAACACAAATTTACTAAAACAAAGAGATTTTTGTCCACAAGTTTCTGTAATACATTTTTTATAACAAGCACATGAATACAAATTGAACACACGAAAAGGAAATCGACAGTTTATAGGACTATAAACGTCATAATTCGTTCGTAATCTTATCATTTAAAGCAGTGTTCCGCAAACTTTTTGTGTTCAAGGTACATCTGGGAAAACGAAAATTTTTGGAGGTACACCACAAATGCAAATCATTTTTAAAGTAAGCCAAACGAAACAAAACGCCTCGCTCGTGCGCTCGCGTGATTTACCTACATATTTTATGTGTAACTAAGTATTTTTCTTACCCTTACATTATTTACTAAAAATAAGTTTATAACATAACCTTATTTTTCCGAGGCACACCAATTAATGACCACGGTACACCAGTGCGCCGCGGTACATTGATTTAGAGGATAGTCGGGTCGGCGCGCGCTCAGGCTCACGGCGTGGCTATCGAGATGCGACTGCAGTCTTTGCAACTTCCAACTGCGCTCCGCGGCCGCCGACCGCGGTGATGATACTTATTGCACTGTAATCAGTGCTTCCAGATCCCAAAAGTAAAATTACAGTGTTGTCAGCTAAAAAATACAGTAGTTTCTTAAGACAATACAGCAGATTTCAAAATCGATTACAGTAAAACTTAGAAAAATAAGCTGCTGTATATTAGTTTATTTGTAAATAGGTATAATATGTAAGTTATTCTAAAATAATTTCCTCATGATTTTGATAAATTTTTGCCGTCATCCTCGAAATCATTTCCATTAGTGGGATTAAATTTGAAGCAGTTTTCGGAATTTCGACGAATGGCTTGCTGAGCCAACATATTTCCTGCTTGGTTTTTATATTATTAATTTCGCTGAACTTGCGTTCGCACTTGCGTTCGAGTGAGGCAAAGGCAAAGAATACTTGCAGGCTGCAAGTCTATTATTATAATAATTATATTACAGTCTGTAATATAATTATTTAAATATGTGTCAACAAATCTTCCGTTTTAAGGAAGTTATTTGCAGCATGCATTTTATATGATTGAGGAATATTTTAATTTTAAACGGACGGATAATAAGAACGTAATATCATAATAAATTGACTAGATTACATACAATTTTCAATAAATGACATTGTCTTAATTTAACTATTTTGTATATTGGTTATGATGACGCTGGAATGTGGTGATAAATTATAGTCACTCGGATGACCATAATAATGTATATTAAGTCAATGTTAAATTTATAATGAGAAATGATTGATAAATGCTATAGAATGATATTATAGTGTGTGCTGTACGCGACACGCGAGAGGGACCCGATTCGAACTCTACTGTGTTCGGTCGCCATGAACACATATAAGTATAGGTCGCTGTTGTACCAGCGAGTAATACTTGTATCATGATAGGGGCGTAAGAAAAGAAGAAATGTCACCTTATTTACGTGGGACACTCGGAAAGTTTTGCGAAAATCAAAAATATTCTATATTTAAATATTTTTGCATTAATTCTTTTCAAAGTATTCTCCACTAGCCTCAATAAGTTTCATGCGTCTGAACCTCGTTTACAGCTTGCTCGAACGCTGACAGCGTATCTTCCGGGGACCAAAATTGTCCCTTTAAGCTGGTTTTTTATTTTTGGGAATAAAAAGAAGTCACACGGTGGTAGGTCAGGGCTGTAAGGAGGATGACCCAGGAGTTTGACCGGCGTGCTGTCCAATAAGTCCCTTGTTTTGAGCGCGGTATGGTATGGTTTGGTCGCTTGTTGCTCACAACAGAGAAAACTTCTGCCAAGCATTTGGTAGTATATCATTCAGCGTTGATGCTTCTTTGGTTCCAAACAGGAATTGACTCTATGTAGTCAGTCAAATTAGAAAAACTCGCGATCAAAATCTTCCCCCCGCTTCTAAATCGCTTCACTATGGTAGGCATTGATTCGTTTTGAAACACCCAAACCGTCGACTGGCGCTTCGTATGTGGATCGTATTGATAAATCTAGGACTCATCACCTGTAACGATGTTGTAAACACGCTGAGACGAGCCTGCCTTAAAATTGTTTATTATATCACGGCACCTTTCCACCCGGGGCTGCTTCTGATTATCGGTGAGGTTGTGTTGCACCCAGCGAGAAACTATCCTCCTCACGCGAAGATGCACGTGTAGATGAGATGAGTTCGGGTCAAACACTCGTTGGAAGCACACGTCTCTTGCCTGCTCCGTAAATTTCATACAGTTAATAATATCTCTACAAAACAAAGTGCAAGTTAAACAAAACAAAAAATAGGGTCCGCATCGCATCGCTGTGTTGCACACGTGATAGTAATATTTGTAACTCAACTCGCAAAGTGCATAGTGTAAAAAAATACAAAGTCCATCAAAACAATACTCTATAGACGAGGACAAAACAGTGTCACAGTGAATGCAGTTCCAAAAAAAAGGGTCAAGTAAGTAAAACACAAAACTTTCTACGAAAAGATAATACTGCCCACACGTGTATCCTTCTCAAGAAAAAAGGGACACGTACTGAGGAGTATCAAATATCGCGACACATAAGTTATAGTCCAATAGAAGAGCACAACAACATATTATAATTACACAATGATGAACATTTTAGAAAACATAACATATCGTTGCAAACGTACGAACTCCAATATTACTGACCAGAACGATAGTGAGATTATATCTCAAAAACTAGATAGGACCTTTAACAGCTTACTCAATACCTCAGATAGTGATATTGATCAGCTAACAACTTACAAAAAACGTTCAGAAGCACTGGAAATGGAATTAAAAGAAGCCCACAAAGAGATCGAATCCTTGTCACTCGAAAATACCAGACTAAAGCTCAATAATTAAGAACTATTAAGAAAAAAAAAACCGAGAGTCTTATTAAATGTAAGAAAAGCACTCAAAAATCAACACCCTCAAAAAACGAACATACACAAGCAGGAGTGCTAGCACAAGAACAGAACATACTGAAACAACCAAAACAATTACCGTCACCTAACACGAAAAGCCAAAAAAACGAAATTAAAAAGCAACCTACACATCTGTCACGAAAATCAGACGCTTCTACGTTAGAAAACAAAATTCAACATAAAAAGATTTGCATATTGAGCTCAAACAAGCACAATGTTCTATCAATAGCGGAAAAGAAATTTCATGCTGATTTTAACATATGTCACTATCTAACGCCCTTTAGTACAATAAAACGATTACTTATTGGAATAGAAACCAAACTCAAAAACTTTACTATGGAGGACTATTGTATTATTGTAATTGGAGAGGAAGATTTTAATAAAACTAGCGATTATATTAACCTAATTTATTTCATAAGAGAGACATTATTCAACATAAAACACACGAATATTATAATATGCTCGCCTACTTACAAGTCTGCGAAATACATGGATCTATTCAACTGGAGAGTAGAACATTTTAATAATCTGTTATACTTGGATATTGTTACACACGAACATGCTTACATACTAGATTCTAAAGTAAATTTAAAATATGACTACACAATGTTTAATATGTATACAGGTCAAATTAACAATAACGGCATGAATACAATATTTAATGATTTATAAAAAAAATAAAAATGTATTTATTTCAATAAGTCCATACATGTAAGTTGCCGGGGCTTCCCAGAAAGTAATCAAATGATACTTGTGTTGGGAAACCTCGCTCTTCCTATGTTGCTTAAATTTTAAGACTATCTATTTACTGAATTACAGAGACTACTTTTATAAATATTAAAGAAAATAAAGAAAGAGATAAATAGATGGGTTTCGAGTGATTGTGTACGCAGTGGGTAAATAGCAAACAGGTGTGAGGTGCGGGTGTGCGCGTGTATGTGTGTGTATGCGTGTGCGTGGATGCGTGTGTGTGAGTGAGTGTGTGCGTGTGTGTGAGTGAGTGTGTGCGTGTGTGCGTGAGTGTATGTGTGTGTGTGTGTGTGTGTGTGTGTGTGTGTGTGTGTGTGTGTGTGTGTGTGTGTGCGTGTGCGGGTGGTAGTCTGAATGGAACACAAATCCCTACTAATTTATTATGAGTTTTATTGAATACATTAAGCATGTATCAGTTTCACGCTATTGTAACCAAGATGTCTTCCACTTCATCATAATTAAGGGTGAGGAGCCATTCAGTTAGATTTTTCTTACACTCATATAGTTGCATGGGGTAAATGTTAAGAATGCGATTAATTTTATTATAAACACGGGGGGCTTGAGAAACATTTTGCCGACTAGCAAAAACTGAACGTGCGGAATATGTAGGGGCAACTATATCATAGCGTCTTTTTTTAAGTTTGGCACGATCGAAAGGTAACGCTTTGTGGTATCTAAGTGTCATGTGTAAGATATAGAGTTTCCTGACGGAGAGAAGCTTAGAAATCGCATACAAGGATTCAGTAGAAAATCTATATGGCTTACAATACATAACTTTAATTAAGGATCTTTGCGCCCGTTCTAGGTCTATAAAGTATGACTTAGCTGCACCCCCCCACACTGATATACAATATATAATTACCGATTGGGCTAGTGCAATGTATATTTTATTTAGTAGCTTGGTACACATAACGTGTCTCAGGGATTTGAAAACCCATATAAGCTTCCTTACCCTCCCTATGGTTAGTTCAAGGTGTGGGTACCAGCTTAACTTTTGGTCTACAATAATTCCAAGGTACTTAACAGAGCTAACCTTCTGAATAGTCGGGCAACCGTAAGTGCAAGTGAATGGAGTACCACAGGAATGTATTTTAATTTCAAAGTCAGACAGGGGCTGTGAATTTAAGTATGGCGCAAAGCATACATAGTTGGTTTTTTGGGTGTTTAACGTGAGGAGATTCTCACTAAGCCATTTGCCAACTCTAGCTAGGCCTCTCTCAGCCCCCAACTTAACTTTATCCCAGGTCTTGGCCGTAAAAATTATAGCGGTGTCATCCGCATAGGACAGAATCCTCCCCCCGACGCTACTTAGGTTGCAAAGATCATTGATATATATCAAAAAGAGCGTCGGGCCGAGAATACTGCCCTGCGGGACACCAAATGTAACGTTTTCTTCATCACTTAGAAAATTACCAATTTTTATCCCCTGCTTTCTGTTTTGAAGGTAACTGCTGAGAAGAGAGAGAGCAGAGCCACGGAATCCTATCCTCTCTAGCCTACGTATAAGTATTGGGATAGAAACGGTATCAAAGGCTTTCTTAAGGTCAAGAAAAGCTACAAGACATTTGTTACCCTTATCTATTTCTTCTGTTATTGTGGATGTAAGATCCAGGATAGCGTCCTGGGTAGACATTCCCTTCCTAAAGCCATATTGAGAGGTAGATAAGATGTTATACTTAGTCAAATAGTTTACTATTCTAGAGTTCAAGAGCTTCTCGATGATTTTAGAAATACAGGGCAGCACTGAGATAGGCCTAAAGTTGTTAACGTCGTCGCTATCTCCCCCCTTATACACAGGGGTAACAACAGAGCGCTTAAGAAGAAAGGGGAAGACTCCAGTGTTAAAACATAGGTTGGCAAGGTCACTGATCAGAGGGACTAGGATCTCCCTAGCTTGTTTTAAGAAGAGGGTAGGGATTCCATCCCATCCTGGTGCACTCCCAGAATCTAGGGACATCAAAGTATTTTCTACTTCCTTGTGGTAGGTGTCTAGTAAAACAAAAGAGGACAGATTATAGTTGTCTGTATTACTGGATTCCGGGGGCACGATGCTATTTGAGATGTTCTGAGCTAGAGTTTGTCCAATGTTAATAAAATAATTATTCACATGGTTAATTGAGGCTTGAGGACATGATTTTATCTTAAGTAGGTCACTATTTGAGCTCTTGGGCGGCTTATAATGTGTGATATCGTTAATGGCTGACCAGAGCGCCCGAGGCTTTCTTACAGATGCTATGATTTTATCTTTATTGTATTTATTTTTAGTTTTTTATAAGGTTCCCACAGAAAGTTCGGTATCGTTTATATGTTATTATTAAAATTTGGTTTTGGGGGTCGGATTTGAGTTTTAGGTAAATTGTATTTCTTAATCTAATACACCGTAAGACACCTGTGGTTATCCAAGGCTTTAGGATTCTTTTGTTATTCGTGACAATTACATTTTTGGTATTGGAGAGTATAGCTGACTTGACCATTTCTATTAGTGCAAAGGCGTAAGTATCAGGGTCTTTAAAGATATTAAAGTAGGAAGTATCAATATTATTTAAACTGTTATGAGCATTTTCATAGTTGACTACAGATTTGTGCCTTTGAGGTACCGTATGTTGATATTTATTAGCGATTGACAAAAGAATAAAACTGTGATCTGTAACAGTTGTATTTAAAACCGCAGTCAAAGCCATGTTTCTTTGGTTGTCTAGGCTCAAAAAGACGTGGTCAAGGCAGCCATCCCCCCTGGTAGGTAGGTTATGAGACGCTAATAGTCCATGCACTGATAGCATATTTAAGTAAGTTAATCTATTATGTTTTTCTTGATTAGTTTCTATTGGGGAAATAATTAGATCAATATTTATGTCACCTAAAATCAAGACGTTATTCCTTGGGGCAATTTTATCACAGTGATTATTAAGAGATGTAATGAAATTACCTGCATTTAGAAATGATGGGGACCGGTATATACCCAATATGGTGTAGTTAGCAATTTGTAACTCTAGTCCGGTACCATTTACAAGGTTAAGTTCCCTAAATTTTACTGATAAATTATTTTTGATGTAAGCAACTACCCCGTCACATTGGTTAATGTGGTGTTTAGTTTGAAATGACGTGTAATTCACTAATTGCGGTATGGGTTTGTTAGGTTTAACCAACATTCTGTAAGAATCAAGATATCTATTTCGCATTTTAGTTGTGTCAGGGTCAATTGCAAGTCATCAAAATTTTTGTATATACTTCTAATGTTTTGTGTTGAAATAAATAGATTATATATAGAGTTTACCATCTTTAAATTTATTTCCTGTATACTACACTTTAGAGAATCCGAGGGCTGAGTTTGATCAATTTCCTTAAGCGTAACAAAACTATCCATTTATAAAAGTTAAACTAGAACTCGTGTGGATGCACCTAGGTAGTTGGGTAGTATAAATAGTAGCAGGTCGGATCCGGGTAAGTTTAAGAGTGTATGGATAAAATCTGTGTGGAGAAGTTGGAGGATTAACAACATGAGGCATGTTGTGTATCTATAATGTATGTAGTATAGAGTACGCTTGTATAATTATGGTTATAAAAGGCGTGAAAGTATGTGGGTAAACTTAGATTTTGTATGTGATTTAGATTGATTTGTATGTGTTTTATTTTGTTTTGTATATGTTTTATTAGTTTGTTTTGACAATTAGCGTGTATATGTAGTATACATAGTTGGTAGCTGTGATTGTGGGATAGAGGTGTGTTTGCATATGTAAGTTTGTATGTACACATCCGTGTGTGTTTTTTAGTGTAGTACATAATTAGCGATTTCTCTAAAGACATAGGTATTTGATTAAAGTAGCCTAATTTATGTAAGAAAAATAATTTTAGGAAATTTATACACATAGTTAGTCATTGTTCTTGCATTAGTTGTTGCACTTGTGCTTCATGTTGAATATAGATAATTTTAGAGGTGTCACACTTCCGGATTAGAACTTTACCCATGGAGGTCCAACAGTATTTAACTTTTTGAGCCTTTTTCAGGTCCCGGGCTAAGAAGAACAGACGTGCCCCCTTAGGAGTAAGTTGTTCAGTTATAAAGATAGGTGTGTCTTCGTTGCTTGTGAAGCCAAGATGTTTAGCCTGTAACCGAGTCTTGTTTATAAGAATGAAGTTTTTCACGTTTTTCAGGAAGTCTGATCTCAGAATAGCTGACCTTAGTTCCACTATAATTGTAGGTTTCTTCTCCACGTCTCCTCTGGGTTTCAGGCGGAAAATATCGTTGATGTCGTAACTATTCATACCAAGATGAATACTCTCACAAAGGTTGACAACCATTTGTATCAAATCATCTCTGGATTCCTGTGCCTTTATAGGAACATTTTTAATTTCTAGGCAGGCCTTACGGGAATTTCTTTGAAAGTCTTCTACTTTGTCTTCCAGAATGCTGATATATTCACGGTCTTTTTGAGCCTGGTTTTCAAGGATTGCAATTTTGCCACGGTACTCCTCATTTTGTGCAGACAGGAGTGAAACAGCCGAGTCAATTTTAGCATTTGATTCCGTTATCTCTTGTAATTTGCTGGTAATAGCTGCGAGTTCCTGCCTTTGAGGACTGATTAGCGAGCTGATTAAATCTTTTATCTCGTCCTTAAAAACGGAGAATTGGCTAGGTGAGGAAACTTCATCTCTAGGCCGCTTGTTACGTTTTGTGATATTATCATTGAGCAATGGAAATATTTCACTACTGACTGGTGTTCGATTTAGGGAGGGGTCTGAAGAATATTGTGGCGTTTTAATCAAGTTTTTATCCGGTTTCGGTGATTGAGAAGGAGGCGTTCTATGCAGCGACATGTTGATGTAGGCCTATTTGAATCAGAGCCGTCGGCAGTTAATTAACTATTTGCTACACTCTCACTCGTGTGCCGGGCGGGGCCTACCACAAGGACGGTCGCACGCGCAGACAACTGTTTCCTGTTGTCCGGTAGCACGGTCTCGCTTTCACGAGGTGGGCGGAGTTAGTTTGACCACAAGGCAATACAAGTGTCCGTCGCGTACACAGCTAGCCGTCACTTTTACGCACGTAGAACGGTTTCTTTCAGACAATATAGGTGGGACCACATCAGTCACGATCACTATCTCCTTATGTTGCCCTGGTACACAACTGATTTTATTTTTATCAATTTATTAATTAATTTTACAAATCACACAGAAACTGTTAGCACAACCGAGCCGAACCGAGTCCGAGGGGGAAGAGGAAATTTATAAAAGCTAATTAATGACATAGACAATGAAATGACGCCAAATTCCATATTTAATGAACAATATTATCTAAGGAAGAGAGATAATAACCATATAGAATCTATGTTTTTTCGAAACTAATTATCTCAACATCCTTCACCGAAATATAGCAGGGATACTAAATAAAACAGACGCTCTCCTTATTCACTTACAAGAACTTGAAGAAAAGAAAATTAATATTGACGTCATTTGTCTGACAGAACATTTTATGATGACGGAATGTGAAAAACAATTATATCTACCAAACTATAATTTAGCTGCCTGTTACAGCAGAAGCAACACAAAAAGAGGAGGTACTTGTATCTTAGTAAGAAAAGAATACACAGTAAAGGAACTTTTAGAGGTTAAAAAATTTGCTCTAACAAATTCATTTGAGTGCTGTGCAACTGAACTTTTGACTTTAAAATCAATATAGCTTGTATCTACAGAGTGCCTAACACAAACAATTTAAATACTTTCTTCAGCAAGATGGAAAAATTCCTTAATTATTTACAAAAAGTGAAACACGAACATCTCACATTAGCAGGTGACTTTAATATTGATATATTTAAAACTAATAATGTTACATTAAATTTTGAATGAATTAAGTAATAAACTTAATGTTAACTTGAAATTAGAATTAAAGCAACCAACGAGACTTGCTAGTGAAACATGTATAGATAACTTCATTCACGATTATAAAAAGAAATGTAAAACTGAAATTTTAGATCTGTGTTTATCGGACCATACAGCACAGTTGATAACTATTCCATTAAAAAAGACTTGCAAATTAAAATACTGGCGAAAAATTACGAGAGTACAGCACAGAAAATATAAATAAATTTAAAGATTGTATGAGTAATCTATCATTTTCAGATATGTACAAAGCTAATGAACCTAGTACCGCATATCAAATCTTTATAGACGAATTTAAATCTTTTACGATCTTTGCTTCCCAAGAAAGTATACACAAATAAATGTTTTGAAAAAGTGTAAATGGATTTCGCGAGGTATCAAAACTTGTAGTAATAAAAAGAGATATCTATTATGGAACTACAGAAAAGATCCAACTAAAACAAATAAAAAAATCTATGATAACTATAGAAAGTTATTTAAAAAAATTATAGGATTAACAAAAAAATCACAAAATAATTACAAAATTAAGTTATCAGACAATAAATCTAAAACGACATGGCAAATTATTAACAGCTCTAAACATAACATACCAAAAGACTCCATAACCAAAATTAAAACAGTAAACAATGATTATGTTACAAATCCAGATCTAATTGCTAAAGTATTCAACAATTACTTTATTGATAAAGTCAGTCCAATAAGAGAATCCGGTACATAAGTGATCAAATTAATTAATCCTGAACAGAAATCAATGTTTACGGCACCGAGCCTACCGTGCGAAATCAGAAACATTATACAAAAATTAAAAAATACAAATAGCGTAGGACACGATAGAATTTCGACGAAAATTATAAAATCTGTTAATGATTTAATTTGTCATCATCTCAGTTACATTATAAATTTAACTATTGAAGCCGGAAAATTCCCAGAAGATCTTAAACTAGCAATAGTAAAACCATTATTTAAGAAAGATAACAATGAATTTTTAAAGAACTATAGGCCTATTGCTTCAATTTGGATATATTCCAAAATTTTTGAAAAATATTATTACAACCAATTAAATGAATACCTTGAGAAAAAACATATTCTTTGCACTGAACAAAAGGGATTTCGAAGAGGTAAAACAATTAACATGGCCATTTATGACTTCATAAAAAATGTTACCACTCACGTCGACACTAGAAACCCGGTAGCCGCCGTCTTTTGTGATATGACTCAAGCTTTTGACTACGTAGATCACAATATTTTAAACCGTAAACTGGAAGCTTATGGAATAAGAGGAAATGTACTCCAATTAATATATTCTTATCTAAGTGATAGAAAACAAATTACACAAAGTTCAAAAATAAACCCTATAACAAAAACTGAAATTATTCATTCATCCAATAAACGTTCCGTGACATATGGTGTACCTCAAGGCAGTATTCTTGGCTCTCTTTTATTTACTATATACATTAATGACCTGCCAAAATGTACTACACATTCTATGACTTTATTTGCTGATGACAGCACATTAACTATACCGTGTAGTGATATAAAAAATTACGAATCCGATATAAATAATACTATGTTATCGGTAATAAATTGGTTAAAAAATAACAACCATAAAAAAATATCAGTAAAACAGAAATAATACATTTTAGTCAAAGACCTAATAACACCTCTAAATCTGTTACTGTTTTATACGATAACAATATCATACGTGAAGTAGACTCCGCCCGATTTTTAGGATTAGTAATAGATAATAGATTAAATTGGAAAAATCATATAGATAAGTTAAGCAAAAAAATAAGTAGTTCAACATTTGCATTGCACAAATTAGCACCGACAGTCAATACAGACGCTCTGCTTACAGCTTACTATAGGCTTGTAGAATCTGTTTTAAGATATGGTATCATATTTTGGGGTAACTCAGCCAATAAAAATACTATATTCTTAATGCAGAATCGCTGTTTACGAGCTATGTTCAAAATACACATAACTGAAAGCTGTAAACCGCTATTCATCAAACATAGTTTACTCACTGTTCCATCGCTATATATATATATGAAGTCACAATGTTTGTACACAAAAATCTACATTTGTTTCCAAATACATCCGACATTACGGTTAGGAATATTCGTAATAAAGAAAAACTTTGTATGCACCCTGCAAAAACAACTTTACTGTATAAGAGTATACTATGCATGGCCCCAAAGATATATAATAAAATCCCAAAAGAGCTTAAAGCTCTAAAAACTAAATTGTTTAAATCACATTTAAAAAAAGTACTAATAAGAAAAAGCTACTACAGTGTAACTGAGTTCCTTAATGATAAGTTTTAAATGTAAGTGATAAGTTAGAATGTTAAGTGTTTAAATATATTTATAATATTTGTACCATATAAATATCATTAGAAACATATATAAATTTAAATTGTGTCTCATTTAGTATTTATTAAATTTAAGGATATACATAATTATACATAATTATAAGATGAAGATAAAATATTAGTGATAATAATTAAAACCAAATAAGTGTACATCCATGATATAAATATTTAAAAAAAAAATTTTACGCCCAACCGGCAAAAAACATGTACTCTGTATAAAATAACAAGACCTATTGTATAACCATGTTTTTATGCAATAAATGATTTGATTTGATTTTGATTTGATTTAGAATCTCGTGGATCCCGATCCAATCTGCAGTAGGTGCTGAATCTCTTGATACGTAACTCGCCTGTTGTCTTGGATTAAATTTTTCATGGCTAGCACATTTTCTTCCGTAACAACCGTCAAAGAGCGATCACTTCTTTCTTCATCCCCCAAAGTTAGAGAGACTTGAATTCGATGTACGAACGATACACGGTTGCCTTATGATCTTGATACACGACGACACTGACACTTGACACAAATGTCGACACTAGTGTTGAATGCGTCCACACGGTATGCAATTTTTTGTGTCGACATTGGTGTAAACATCTAGTGTCCCTGTTTAAGTGTATTGGCTGTCTACACGAATCGCAACATACATACCTACACTGATTGCAATTTAGTTTTGTACATTCTCTCGCCAAGAATTGACGTGCTGCTGCCGCGGTTGTCGCTATATGTGTTTCAATTAAAATTCGTCGTCGTAAAAAAGAGATCGATATGGGTTAAAGATTGGATCAAAAGAAGAACACAGCTGGGGGCATAGAATCAATTGTTATCTAAACTGAAAAACGAAGATTCAGAATGCTACAATTACTTTCTTCGGATTAAACATGAAGACTTTTAAGATTTTGCTAGAGTCCTTTGTCCTGTGTATTTTAATAGTCGAGAACTGGCGAAATGGCTGATCGTTAACTAACTATAAATGTCCGAGAACTGACAAAAACATACATTTTGATAAATCTTAATTTTTTTTATGATACAAGAAAAGAAAATCAAAAGTTTTAAGAATGCGTTAAAATAATGTTTTATAAACTGGATATAAATTAATATTTCGAAAAATGACAGTCACTATTAAGAACAATAAGACATTGAAGGATCACAAGTCGCTAAGTGGTCGTATACCGGCCTAATCACCCTACCTTTTAATCTACATAATGAAGATCCAAGACTTTAAAACATTGAAAATTAAATGAGCAAAATGATTTATTAGTTAAAAACAGTTTATAGCCTAACTTTGGACATTTCTACTATTTTGCTTTTTATTTCTATTTACAGTTTCCCTAAAGAGACCCAAACAAGACGAATGCTTGGTTATCTGTAGTACCATTAAAGGGAAAATTTTATGAATCTGCGAAGATTTGTAGTCTTTATTTTAAGAATGCAGACTATAACTCTAGCAGGCCAGGTTGTCTGCTAAAAGATGCTGTATCATTCTACTCATCAATTGTGTAAATGTTGCATTGTGGTGGTAAGTGTTGGTTAAGAACATTTGTGATCTTTATATTATATATTATTATGTTCTTATGAAAAATATATACCTCTATTAATCATTTTTAATTTCAGGATTGTGTTAATGTCCCATCAACTTCATGGACTCATTTACATACAGCTGTCAATGATAATGTTCCCCTAATGCTATTTCCAACACAAGATATTGTAAGTGAACAAACTTTTATATTAGCAAATTATCTTATTAGATAGACAGTATTCTGTGAATTACATTTTTATAAGTTACCACTCATGAAAATTAAAACAATGATAGTGAAAGCTCCATTGGACATTTTTGACTCTAAATTAATTTTCGACAGGATATTGAAAATGAACCACCATACAAACGGCGTGCTTTGAAAGACTTTAACGTTCAAGTAAACTTCAACACATCACGTGAACAATCTTCTCTAAAGAGAAGAGTAGAAAAATATTGCAGCAAAAGGTGAAGAGACAAGAGCGAAAAATTAGTGACATGAAATCGCTCATAAATGTGGCGCGGGATTATACATCACAGTCTGAAATTGAAAATATTTTGCGGGGTAATTTTGCTAATATTTGTGAAAAATTTCAGAAAGTTAGTGCAGCAAACAAGAAAAGGAAAATTACATATAGTGATGATATCAAAGCTTTTGCATTGACTTTGCACTTTTATTCGCCGAAAGCATACAACTTTTGAAGAAAAATAATTTTGCTTCCGCATGAAAACACATTATGGCGATCGTTGGCAACTTTTAATTGTTCTGTGGGATTTTTAACTGAAGTTTTTGAATATCTAAAATTAGAAGTACAAAAGAAAAAGTATTTGCAGAATGTAGCACTAATTTTAATTTTTGATTCAATGGCACTCAAGCAGGATATAGCATATGCTCCAAAATTAGATAAAATATTTGAGTATGTTGATCTTGGCGATATCCCTGTAAATGACCCTGAACAGCTTACATCAGAAGCTCTTGTGTTTCAGATTGTATCGTACACTCACTATTTTAAATGTCCTATAGGTTACTTTTTTACTCACAATTACTTGTGTGGTGAGTTACTTGGACAATTAATATATACAGCAATTAAAATGCTATATGAAATAGGAATCATAGTTAGATCTATTACTTGTGATGGCGCAAGAAGTAACATTTCAGCGTATGAGTCCCTCGATTGCTCTCTTCAAGAAAATAATTTTGAACTTTATTTCCCTCACATGAATGGAACCAGTAAAGTGTATTGTATGTTAGATCCGGCTAATATGTTAAAACTTGCACGAAACACTTTAGCAGATGTATGTTTAACGTCAGACGGTCGGGATATATTATTTCTATATATTACAAAATTACACACGGTTCATGAAAACGAGGGTCTTAAATTTCCTAATAAAATAACAGGAGTACACGTTAATTTTAAGAATAAAAAAAAGAATGTTCGTCTGGCAGTCCAAGTATTAAGCTCGTCGGCAGCAGATGCTATAGAATTTTTACAAACCAGTGGAAATCCCGAATTTGCAGTCTGCGAAGCCACTGTTGAATTCATAAGAATTATTGACAGATTGTTCGATAATATGAACAGTAGATCTCCTTTCGGGACTTATAGTAAATCACCTTTATCGCTTTACAATAAAGACATATGGCTTATTTTTTTTACCCAAGCAAAGCAGTATTTGAGAAATCTTAAAATTGGAGAACAGTTTTTACTCCATCATGCCAGAAAAACTTTCGCATTAGGTTTTTTAATGAATATTACATTTTAAAAATGTATTTGAAGACCTGACATCACTGCCCGAAAACGCACTTAAGTATCTTCTGACTTTCGAGTGTTCTCAAGATAACCTTGAAATTTTATTTTCTTGCATTAGATCCAGGAGAAGAACTCAAGATAATCCAAGTCCTCTTGAATTTTGATACATATTAAGAAAACTGTTATTTCTAAATTCCGTGCAGCATTAATGCTAACTGTGTAGATGTTACATTTTATTCGAACCACGTCGTTGAATTTAGGAATAACATTAGATCCATTACAGATAGTGCCAATAATGATAAAGAGCATGACATGAGCAAGAGCATTTTCTTGATATGATAAGAAAATTAGAAAGTGCATCAGCCAGCCCATACAAAGAAAATATTCTTTATTACATAACCGGATTTTTGGTACATAAAATTATGCAAAAAAAACAATTGCGAGTTTTGTCATGCCATACTGACAACAAACATTCATAAAAGTGATCACAATTACTCCTCAAACATAAATAAATTTTCTGCTTTTACTAGTTTTGTTTATAGAGGTAAATTGTGTTTTGCTTCAGATGCTGCTTTTCAGATCGTTTCATTTGTTAATTCTATTTTTAAACGAACAGTTGCTATGGGGCATATAAGGACTGAGAATATATAATATAAATTAATTCTGGCCACGTTGCAGCAATTTCAGCCATTTTTACAAGACCTGTTTAAGCCACGACACCTCATCACAGAATCAATTATTTGTCCTGATTTATACGAGACGGAGCTTGTTAAATATATTGCAAACAAACTAGAGATTAGAATTTAATCACATTTGAAAAATCATTCACAAAAAATGTTAGGGGATGATATACGCACAAAAAGACAGAAACTACACAAATATGTTTTATTTTCACACGTGTAAATAGTTTTTAAAACGAAGTTCCTTATGGGGCGTTGCAGAGAGGTTAAGTACCTGTCTTTACATTATGGTATTCTATCAATTAAGGCCTTGGCCACCTAGGCCGCTCTACGGTGAAATCGCAGCGGTTTTAACCGTGTGAGTTTATGAAACACGAAAATGAATACAAGCGGTTTTTACCCGCGACTGATTTAAAACCGTGAAATGTTACAAGATTGTCGCGGTAAGAAACCATACCAAAATTTGTAATCCATAGAACTAAGTGGGCGCACACGCACTATGCGTTAACCGCGGGCGGTTTTTTGGCTAGTATTCGGCCGACCGCCGCGACGGATAGTTGTGTTGTCGTCCCGTTACAATTATGTCGTCGACCGAGTCGGAGTCTGTTTCGAATGCAGAAGAGTATCCCAGAAAAATCATCGTGGAAGTACAGTACAGAAAGACCAGCTTTATACGACACTACTTTGAGTCAATACAGTGATAGAAATGTAAAAAATAAACTTTGGGAGGAAGTTTATCACAACGTAGTTTTGGATGATACTGTCGGAGGCTGAGAAAAAAAAGAAAGGTAAGTTTTTAAAAAGTGTTTATTTATTACAAAGAACTCAAACTAAAAAAGTCTAACCCTTATAACGAAAGCTACTTTAGTTTTATTATTTTAACAGTGAAAATTCTATTTTTGGCATTAAGTAGTTACTATAATAGTTCTGAGGGTGAGATATTTTTTAAATATTTTCATATTGCCAATTCAACGCGCCCGCAGTAGATGTAACATAATCAACAAATAAATTTCTTAAATCTAAACCTGCAGCTCTGAAACTTGAGACGATTTATTAAGCTGTTTATCGACATGTTGTCTCATAAAGTTGTACAATATGCAACAAGCTTTAATAATGTGGTCGCAAAAATCTAATTTCACACCTAATGGTCTATGTAAAATACGCCATTTATTTGCCATGATCCCAAATGCATATTCGACAGTACTTCTGGCATAAGATAATCTATAGTTATAAACTCTTTGTTTTATGGATAAATTTCTAATTGGATATGGCCTCATTGAGTGCTCCGTAAGTGGAAAAGCTTCATCTCCTACGAAAACCAACGGTAATGGTCCGACTTCCTCACAATCAGGTAATGTTGCAGATTCTGGTAAATGCATTTGGTTGTTCTAAGATCTTTTGCCAAAATTTGAGTTTTTGAAAACGCTGGAGTCACTATTCGATCCATATGCTTCAACATCTATAGCATCTGCATCAGCTATAGCTAATAATATTAAAGGATAACACTTTTTGTAATTGAAGGCTTCTGAAGCAGTATTTTCTGGCCTTTCTATTCGTATATGTTTTCCACCTATGGAACCAAAGCAATTAGGAAATTGTGTTCTTTCAAAAAACTGTTTTGCTATATTTATCTAATCTTCTTCTGTTATTTCAGGCATATATGTAGGTTGCAAACATATCCGCAAAGTCTTCCATATGTGTTCAATTATTTACTCACTTAGAGTTGTTGTGCCGATCAAATATTCAAAATACAACGACTTCATACTATTTCCACTGGCAAGACACGTGAAAAAACAACATTATATTATTATATTTTGTTACAGGTAGTACAATACAAAAGAAATGGAAGAATATGCGCGACAATTTTTCTAAAGAATTAGTTATGCAACATGGTAAGGTCAAGGTGCTATAAAAAACAAAAAGTACGTTCATTTCGATTCTCTGTTGTTTTTGGTACCATCTTTATAAAAAAGAGAGACTAGCATCAATATCGAATCTACTTCACAAGATAATCCTGATACTGACTTATCTGAAAACCTTCCACTAACGAATAGTAATCGAATCCCATCCTGTAAGAAGGCTTCCAAAAGCCGAAGTAACTGAAGATTATGAACAAAAATTGTTAATATTTTTGAATACAAAGGAGAATGCGTGTGAATATGACGAAGACATAAACTTTTCACAAATGATTGTACTAATGTTACGGAAACTTAATGATGATCAGAAACATTTTGCCAAAGTAGAAATTATGAATATTTTGCAAAAAGCCAAATCTTTCTATCCGTTCGAAACACCAATTCGTAATCAAAGACCAAGATCACATTTGTCATTCACGCAAACGTCGTCTCCGCAATCATATTATACATATTTCCCTTCTCCACCTCCAACCATGCCGATAATGCCACCAGTTTCAACACCAGTGCGACAACTTGTGTCAAGACCTGCAAAACAAACCATCTATTTGCCACTTAATAATTCTGTTCCATCAACATTACAAGCACCCGTGCATTCCCTTCAAGAAGTCGAGCAACAAGAACAACAATTGCGATATGCACAAAATGAAGAAGAAGAACCTACAGCTGCCAATTATCTGTCGCAATTTCAAGAAAAATATACTTGTCATATTTTTTTAACAGTAAAAATGCCAAATATATATATATATGTGGGTTTTATTTGAAGAAAAACAAAACAAACTTCATTAGATCAGTCTTATGTCGTATATTTACGGACTACCTCTTCTCACTATATTTTGACACTGACATTTACAATATGAGATTATAAATTTGAAAAAGATAATATGTGGCCTGGCTACTGAGTCGTCTTCGAATCCCACAGGGCTATCCTGCATTATTCATCTGACCCAGATGAATGTGATACTTCATCTTCATCGCCGTTGGACCAGGGTTTCATCAAATCTGCTGAACTGGTTGTATTCATAGGTCCTTCGCCATTGCCAATTTTCCTTACAACGTATCTGTCATTTCTCTTCTTCACTATAATTTTGTATGGTCCTAAATATTTCGGGTGTAACTTATATCCTTGTACAAACTGTGTTCTCTTAATCGCGACTAAATCTCCAATTTCGTATTGTATAGCTTGTGTTCTCTTTTTATTATAAACTTTCCTATTTTCTTCCTGAATTTTATGAATATTTTGCTTCGCCTTCTCTCTAAGTTCTAATCTTTGATCTTGAATTTTTTCTCGACTTTCTTCTTCTATTAGCTTTAAGATATCATCATTTCTATTTCTCATCTTCGTCCCAATCAGTAGTTCAAAAGGTGTCATTCCGATGCTACGTTGATATGTTCCATTTAAACAGCGTTGTAAATTTCCATTTACTCTATACCATTTTGTAGGATCGTCAACTGTTAGTTTACTCAAAACATTTATTATTATTTGGTGTACTCTTTCTACTTGTCCATTTACTCGTGGTTGGCCAGTAGTTATCATATAGTGTGTTATATTCTCGTCGTTACAATACGACTTAAAATCATTAGAAGTAAGCAGCATTGCGGTCAGTTATGATTCGTTCCGGGGAACCAAAAGTGTCTTGTTGCAATCTGAGCTTTTGTAGAACTTCTTCAGTCGATAAAGCCTTGTTTGGGTTGATGCATGTAAATTTTGTGAAACCATCTACTACTGTAAAGATATACTTGTAGTTCTTGTTAGTAGACGTCAGCGGACCAAGGTGATCAACGTGGTAAGTAGACAGTGGTGTATCTCCTTTATCAAGTGGATGTAAGTATCCTTCCTTTTTACCTTTCTTGTGTGAAATTAATACGCATTCTACGCAATTACCTATCACTGCTCGTATCTTTTCTTTACAATTATCTATGTAGTAGTCTCTATTAATTAATTCTTCTGTTTTTAAAATTCCAAAATGACCATTTTCATGACATTTTCTTATTATTTCATTCTGCATCTTTTTAGGTATAACAATCAGTCTAGTTCCGTCTTTAATTTTACATAAAACTCCATTCTCCAGAATAAAATTTTCATATGACTCCTTTTCTAAAATTTTCTTTAATAGTTTTATCTTCAGATCATCATCTTGAGCTCTCTTCAGGCGTGCTGTAGTTTCAGTAAGTATTAGACTAACAGGATTTCTGCTCAAAGCGTCTACGTGTCTCATTTGGGTTCCAGATCCGTGTTCTATCTTATAGTCAAATTCTTCAAGAAGGAGTGCCCAACGAGCAACTCTGGCAGGTAAATCTTTTTTCTGTAACGTCATAGTTAGGGCTGAGCAATCAGTCACAATTTTAAAGTGGAGTCCAAGTAAGTAAACTCTAAATTTCTTGATAGCTTCTACAATGGCTATAATTTCGAAGTAGTAACTATGGTATTTCTTTTCAGCAGGTGTAGTCTTTTTGCTGATATAATGAACAGGGTGTACCTGATTGTCTTGTGGATTTCTTTGCAATAAAACAGCTCCATATCCGTCTGTACTTGCGTCTGTATGTAACTCTGTCTCAAAATTTGGGTTGTAAATTCGTAAAACTGGTGAGGAATATAAAATTTGTTTCAATTCTTCGAAAGCTCTCTCACAATTTAGATCAAAGTTAAAAATAGCATCTGTCTTCAATAATTCTGTTAGTGGCTTTGCTATTATTGAATAGTTCTTCATAAATTTTCTAAAATAGCCAGTCAGTCTTAAAAATGATCGTAATGACTTGATATTCTGAGGCTTTTTAAATTTTGCAACAGCATGTATCTTTTCCTTGGAAGGTCGTATCTCATTATCACGAATTATGTAACCTAAATAATTTATCTCACTCTGTAGGAATTGACATTTCTCCCAATTAAATTATAAGCCAAACTCTTCAGCTTTTCGAAGTACTTTCTCTAGTTTAAAAAGTCTTTCTTCTTCTGTTCTAGATGGTATAATCAAATCATCTAAATAGGCAAGAACAGTGCCCTCTAATATTAAATCCTGAAAGATATCATTGATAAAGCGTTGGAATACAGATGGTGCGGCGCATAAACCAAACGGCATTTTTTTAAATTAATATTGCCCTTGTGGAGTAACAAATGAAGTGTATTTTTGACTATCTTCGCAGACATCAACATGTAAAAAACCATTTTTCAAGTCAAGTGATGTAAATAGTATTGCTTCTTTCAATTTGTCTACTTGATCTTCGATGAGTGGTAGTGGATATCTTTCCTTTATAATCTTCTTATTTAGCTTTCTAAAATCTATACATAATCTGTAGCTTCCATTTTTCTTCTTCGCTAACACGATAGGGCTTGCATATTCCGATTTACTAGGTTTTATTACTTCTTGATCTAACCATTCTTGTATCTGTTTATTAACTATGTCCTTTTCTAGAAGTGAAAGCCTTCGTGGAGTCTGGTGTATAGGATCTTCATCGGTAAGTATGATTTTCAATTTAACATTTGATTCCTTCTTTTTACTCTTTAAGTTATTGTAATTATCCAATAAATGTTTAACCTTGTCTTTAAATTTTAGCTTCGTGATATCATATTTCTCATCAAATTCTTCTTCGTAGTCATTAATTTGTGTAAGGTGTAATATTCTTTTTACAGAGATCCCATCGGCAGAGAAAATAATTTCAACATCTTTTAATATCGAGTTTCCAAGTATGACATTAACAGGTATTACATCATCGTCGATAACATGAATCAAGGTTTCAAAATGAACATCGTCGATTTCAACTTTTGCCATAAAAGATCCTTTCGTGTAAACTTCGTACTCGGCTATTCCTGATAATTTGAGGGTATCTTTAATATTATAATCATTATTCTCGGCAAAATTTTGTTTATAACAACTCTCACAAATCAAATTCGTATCGCTTCCAGTATCAATAAAGGTTTTAACTTCAACTCCGTTAATTTTAGCTTCTTTATATGGCTTAAGAATGTCTGTATTAAGTTTCTCATCTTGAATTTTCAGTGTCTTATTCGTAGAACTTTGACGTTCTTTTGACTTATGTCCATATCCGTTACATTTGAAGCATTTTATACCTTTAGTACAGGTTGGAGATTGGTGATCAGTTTCACCACAATTGAAGCATCTTTTGATGGTATAATTTTTACGTCCGGTTGTCATCTGAATAGGTCTTTGTTGCGTCTTGTGTTCTTTAATCTGTGCATATACTTTAAGTTTCTTTCTAAATTGTTTGATATCAGTGGCTCCGTAAAGAATGGCCTTATTTATTTCGGAATTACGAATCCCATCAATAACATATTCAATAAGTGCTTCATCCTCTAAATTTCCATGCAACGCCAGTTCTTTCATGTGCAAAAAATACTGTTGATATGTCTCATCTGGTTTCATTTTGCGTGATGCTAATTTCTTGTGAATGCTGGCACTATTTAACTTCGGACCAAATTCTTCTACTAAATATTCTTTTAATGTATCCCATGACGTATAGAGCCTAGCGATCGTAAAAATAATTTATCAGTACCTGAAAGCAGTCTCTTCGCGTAAATAAGTTTTTCAAGATTATTCCATTCCATTAAATTTGCAGTGTCATTAAAATCGGTAAGCCAATTCGTAATAGGGTAGGTATCATCGCCTGTGAACCGTGTCATTGACTTTTCCAAGTCGCTAAATGAAATTCGAACTCTGTAACCAGCTTCTGAACAATTGCTATCTGATTCTTCGATATCTTTATTTTTCTTCGGTGGCATCCTGTATGATTGGTTGTAAGTCTTTCAGTCGTAAAAAATAACCAATTCATAAAACGTCTTCATAAAAGAAAAATAACAATAATAATAGTCTTTATTCCAAATTGTGGGAAATTTTATGCGCTGGTATCATTATGCAAATTAGTGTCGGTAAAACAGCACTCAATGACTCGTCTTCAATTTTAATGTCGATGTAGTTTCGTAATCTTGAAGTAAAACTCACATTAAAACAATGCTTCGCAGGATCCTTGCACGATCCTGGTATGATCCTGGCACGAGCCCCCATAAAGTTGTGGGTTTTATTTGAAGAAAAACAAAACAAACTTCATTAGATCAGTCTTACGTCGTATATTCACGGACTACCTGTTCTCACTATATTTTGACACTGACATTTACAATATGAGATTATAAATTTGAAAAAGATAATATGTGGCCTGGCTACCGAGTCGTCTTCGAATCCCACATATATATATATATATATGGGTGTGTGTGTGTGTTTGTGTATATATATATATTATTATTTCTTACTTCAAAGTTACAGACAGACGATCCTCTGGTGAAATACATTTGCGAAATTTTGTACCCATGAAGGTGATGTATGGACGCACATTGTTCACAATTTTATCGAAGCTGGCTACTGACATTCGAAAGTAGTTGAAAAATTCTCTGGATGTTCTCTTAAAATTTCATACTTTTTCTGCAAGAAACGTTTCTCAAATCTACGGCTAGTGAGTGGATGGACCCAATATTTGCCAAATTTTCGTTGACGTCTTTTTTTTCAATTTCTTAGTACCAGAGCAACAATACATACTGCTCTTTTGAAATCCACCTTCAAACTGTGAAAATTGTTACGTGTTACGTGTATCTATTTGTCATTATTTTGAGTAAAAAATGAAAGTTAGACATTTCTACGTTTTAACCCTTAATTTGACAAAAAAAAAACTTTATGAAATCAATGTTATTTTTGATAGATTCTGTTTATTAGCTTCCTAAATAACACGAAAAAAATTAATTTGAAAATCTCTAATGAAAATTTTCGTGAAAACTCATTGTTAATTATGCTCAACAAAAATGGATGTTGTAAAATTGACTTATTAAAAAGTATGTTAAGCGGGCTTAAAAAGTTGAATAAAAAGATGGTTTGATAATAAAACATGCTTCGTTCATATTTGTTCTATTTATTGAAAATATGAAAGATTCAATCAGTTTTGTGGTGATAATTAAAATGACAGTTACAACCTTTGACAACACAAAGTCTCACATTGCATTTCAAACAGTAAACTGTAGTGAAACCTTTTTTGCAATATGCGCATCGACCATATTCGGTTCTATGGTCTGGAAAATGGTCTACTATATCATACCTGACGTCATCTACTGGACAAGAACGTGTAGGTTTCTTTATTTTGTCCTTCTTCTTTAAATCTTTCACGCTGCTTGCATCAATATTCTGCCCTTTTTTTTATCATCCTTTAAAAATATCCATCCTAAACAATTTCAACAGCTTGTGTTTCTTCAACCCTTTTCTATTATTGTCTCTTCTGTACATTAACCGGGCATTCTTAACACAAATATCGAGCATTTGTGAAAATATTGATAAATACCAGCGTCTGGTTTTCATTTCGGTGCGTTACAAAGCAATCAACATGTCGGCCAAGTCTACACCCCCCATATGTGCGTTATATTGCTTCACTATATCTGGATAGAGGACTTCAACTTTTTGCTTCTTTATTTTACAATACCTCTTAACTTTTGTTACGGGATACGCATCTGTAAAGCTAGAAGCAAGCACTACCAACTTGTTGTCATTCCATTTCACCAGTGATGTCTTTGTCTTATTACAGACAATTTGACTGAACGCCCCTCTACCTTGAGACTTTAAGAGTTTATCGGCTTTCAGTTTTGATTCGGCACCTCTCAGTCGATTTGTACGTATTGTACCAAGACTACATATTCCGTAAGACGCCCTTAGGTGATGTATTAATTCAAGTGACGTAAAAAAATTGTCGAAATATACAACACAAGCCTTGTTTTTTATAGTTTTACACAATCTCAAAACCGCTTGAGCACCCCAACCCATACTTTCCTCCTCTGGAGTAAATGAACAATCTTGAAATTTGTCATTTCCAGTGTACAGGAAAAAATCATAAATAACCCCAGATGCTCCGGCTCGTACCAAATTTTTAAAACCCCACTTTCGGGGTTTCCGTGGATTGTATTGTCTTTTTTTTCCAGCCTTAGTACCCTTGTAAGGAATAACCATCTCATCGATACTGAATCGATTTTCTTCCTCTATTTTGAGGCAATTCTGTCTGATTTGCTCAACAAATGGCCTTATTTTGAAATATGGATCCGTGTCTGTTTCTGTATTGTCAACAAAATGTATGTACGTACCTCCGTATTGCTTGATATCGCTTCAGAGGCATAAGATCGGCTACTATTGGATAACGAGTATCTCCGGCCCAAAAATCCAAATATGATAGAAGTGTTGCAATGCCCATGAAAAGTTTGATCGCTATAAATGTGCGCATTTCTCCAATAGACACGTTCAACGAACGCCCTGATTCTTGGACCGAATACATGTTTGTATATTCACAAATTTCAGAAAATAGTTCTTCTGGAAAAAAGTCGTGGAAATAATCAAGGGCCGTCTTTTCATCAGGTATTGGGTGAAAAAACTTGTCATTTTCTATATCAGCGCGATGCTGAAAACGTCCAGTAGTCCACTTGAAGTTCAAATTTAGTTGCTTTTTTCTTACTGAGTGTCGCGGCTGATTATGTGGTTTTGTTAGTTGAATTCTCTTCCTTGATCTAGATTTACGAGTCAAATTAGGAGTACTTACTTGAGGAGATTGAGGAGCATTAGGTGGTTCAATGGAACAACGAGGAGATGGTACAGGGGAATTCGAAACTTGATCAAGAGTAAATGATGTCGTTACAGATGGAAGGTTCGACATAGGTGAAAATGGTGGAAATGGCGATGACAGTACAGATAAATCCTTGTTTGGCACACTGATGTTATTGTCGTTGTCATCATGTTTTGAGTGTACCAGGATTGTAGGACTACAGTTACCGGTATCGTCATCAGAGGAGTATATGTTAATTCCTGCAATATATGAGTCTATAGAAGGTGCTTCAGATGACTCTGAAATTCGACATTGATTGATATGACCATTATTTCTTCTTCATCATCATTTTCGGAACTTGGGGCTCCACTAAAATCAGATGCTGCATTTTCCGGTGGAACTAAAGCAAGTATTCGTCTTGACCTCGTGTTCTGTAAATAGAAAACTATTAAAAGTGTATGAAGTAGAAGTTTTGAAATCAAAGTAATACTAAATAATAAGATAGTTGATAGACAGTTTTGTATAAAATTGTCATTCTAAAACAAATAAATAAATAATGACGTAGTTATATAATGCTTAAAAGTATGAGAAGCAGACGTAAAAAAAATAGCCAAACTCAAGAAAAAAGTAAAATCCACACCAAGCAACTATGTTGAGGATACTCAACACAATAATCGAAGCTTCGTTTACCTATAATCGATCTTTGTTGAGTGGACTTAACACTTTTGTCTGAAATCTGTCATAGCCTTCCTTTATGATTTGAACACTTGAAAAATAAATTAAAACACATACATATACGTCAGAGTATTTTTCACATTTTATGTATATTAAACTATTTAAAAGAAATTATTTACCTGAAGGACACGAAGAGTGCTCGGCCTGGTCGCCATCTTGAACCACTACTGTCAAAAATAGTGTTGCTACGCGGTAAAAATACAAAATGCGTAAAAATAGATAATATGATTACCAATAATTGCAATATTTATCGAAAAACGCACAGATAACTTGTTTTTGATTTTTTATTCAGACTGTTAAGTACGCTTAACAGAATCAAATTAAGGGTTAATAATGAAACACACTTGTTTACATATTTTAAGGTAGTTCAAACAAAAATCAACAGATGGCAGTTTATAGATTGTGTGTTTTTATGGAAAATGTAAGTTTAAACCTACATGTATCGTTTCGGTTTGCTAATATAAAACCTTGGAAGAATAATACTAAAGTATTATTTTTCCATGATATTTTTTTTTGGTTTAGTATATTTACTAGGATGTATGTACTTAGTTTCTTTGTCTGCTAACGTACCTATAGAAATAATAATTATAAATTACAAAAAAATTAACAAAAAGAATTATAATTTAAACCTTTCTGAAATTTTCGTGACTCAGCGGATTCTATATTTTGTTAATTTGTGTTGTGCTTATCTACAATAATTTATGGATATTAATTTTTAAAACAATTGCCGCGTTTGGGTTTTAGGAACCACCGCAGAAAATAGAGGGAGGTCGGCTAGGCCGATTAAAGATAAAATTTAAAAAAACTAACAATTTATTAAAATATCAATTAATAGAATAGGTAGGACAAGGGGGAATTCGTTGAACTGTTTATCTGTACAAGCGTCAGACTACTTACTTTGACTAAGAAAGGATAAGCGACAAGAAAGGATGGCACTGGCCTGAGCTGTGTTTTCCACACGACGGGTGGAAGGATCGAGTCCACCTGGTTGCGCAGGAGACTCTCCCGGCAGCTTCGCGCTCGTCTTCTGGTCAGCGGGAAAGCGCCGCCGTCGGTAGATGTACCGAATGAAGACCGTCGACACGTATTAGCGACGGGAGTGTAGGGCTAACCGTCACGAAAGGCCTTGCGTTAGACAAACAGTGTTTGTAGAACAGTATTCAACCCCTTAGGTAAAATTTAGGCCCGTATGTAGATTTAAGTACGTAAGTAGCACCCTGGAAATGATTGACCGTGTTAGATTCGTTTCTCCGTCACCATCTGCTAAGCCTCGGTACGCGCAAGCCGTTATGGTTTAAATAAGCGTCAGCCAGCCCGATAAGGTGCGTAGATAATAATGGAATGGCGTTGCGATGGAAGCTAGACAGAGTAGTCTCATTCGGTAGTTAACCGTCTAACTATAATGTATTATAATGATGGCAATGAGATGGCAGAGGGGTAGTGTATGCATAAATAATAGAAACTCACACTTAGGGGTTGGTTGGATGCACGAGATTTTTAACTTAACGTTCGAAATGCACTCAATTTTCACAGGTAGTGTCACGTCAGAGGTTTGGTAAGCATTCCGCCAGGTTTGATTGCCGAATGCGTTTCATTGGGGTATATTACACTGTCAAGAATATCACGCGATACTCGTTTTATCACGATAATACTGATGCAATATTGATGGTATCGCAGTATCATAATAATATCGCAGGTTATCCGAAAATTTTGAAATCCACGATACTAAGGGGGCGTGGCTTGAATATTATTGACAGTGTAAGCGTATTGTGATATTTTCTGTTAGTACGCACCCGCAGTCATGGCGGAAGGAAGTGAGCAGCATAACGAATTGCACCTCGACAACGCCGCGTCTCAACAAAATGGCGAACTTAAAAGTGATTTAAAAGATTTTGTTCTTTCATACGAAACATGTTAGCCTCTGTGGAACACTAAAGACAAAAATTATTTAAACACAATAAAAAAAGATGAAGACCTCCACAAGTTGTTGCAAATTTATAAAAAAAATGAAGCCAAATGCGACTAGAGATGATGTTAAGAAAAAAATGAACAGTCATCGCAGTAACTACAGGTAACTCTAACTAGCCTTTAAGTATATTTAAGATAATAACAACCTGTGCTTTTCAAGGTCATTATGATGAATTTCCTACCATGTTTGAGAAAATTAAGTACTTAATTTTCAGTGATGATATGAGTTTACCCTAAGAGGTTGTGTTTGTGTATAACCATTCATCTCAGAAACTACAGGACGGATTTCAATGTGGTTTTTTTTAGAGCTGTTCTTGTCGCAGTTCTTAGATATGTCTAATCAAGTGACTAAGTGTAGCGAGGTGGAAAGAAATTATCGCCGGGTTTTTAATTTTTCAAATTTATTATTTGTTACAGAAAAGAATTAAAGAAAATTGAACAATCGAAAAGGTCGGGTTGCGGTGCTGATGATATTTATAAGCCGACGTCCTCGACATTTCGTTTGTTGAAGTTTCTAGCAAATATTGAAAAACCAAAGCTGACGAAGGTAGTTACCCAAGTGCCTTGATTATCGATACAATGGACAACATATCAAGTAAATTCAGTAAAATTACAAAAAATAAATAGTATAGGAATGGTCAAATTATATACAACACAACATTTTTTTCAAAAAGTACTTTATTACAAAAAAAGTGTGTAGATACATTTTTAAACCGACATTCTGTCATTGGCTTGCCGTTCTGCATTTCTTGCATTCTGGAGACGTGCCGTGTCGATGAAATACTGGCGAAACTGATCTCTAACTGCTTTTGCGTCTGAAGAAGCATTTCGGTTGAAACATGCTTCGATGTTACACCATGTATCCTTATCATTATCTGTCGAATGAATGTATTTACTCTCTTTATGTCTGAGTAAAAAATTATGTAAGTAGCAAATAGCAGTGGTCACAATTGTCGCTTTTTGTGGTTCCAAGTACATTGCCGTATGCAGTACACGAAATTTGGTAGCTATTAAACCAAAGGCACATTCTACAACTTGTTGACCGGCCGATAATCAAGAAGAATTAGAATTAAAGAATTTATTCGAAACCATTAACATAGTGTACAGAAACAATTTGGTGTCGCAAACAACTGCTGTAGTATAATATTGTGTTGCAGTTGTTAGCGCCCACTTCCAGACAATTCGTTTGTTACACATTATAAAAAGAAAATTATATTAAAGTTTACACATTTGGAAATTTTTCGTGTTAACATTTTAAATGTACAGATGTGTGAATGGCTGTATATATGTATGTATGTGTAAATGTATGTGGTGTGTATGTGTGTGATCTCTGTACAAGTGAACGAGTGAGTGTGTGTGTCTTAGTAGCCTAGTGTAGTCAGTTTAGTAAATTCTCGGTGTCGTCATAAGGGAGTTCTATCAGCCAGTTGAATAACTTTAATTTACATTCGCGATGAGTAAGAGAGTATATATTTAGTAACTTATTAACTCGGTTGTAAATTTTGGGACTAAGAAAGTAAGCATGTCGGTCAGCTAATCGAAGTCGGCACGGTACGGGTGTGCAAACTAAATCGTATCTTCTTTTATTATATATACTAGTATCAAACGGTAAAATACGGTGCTTATGAAGAACTAACTGAATAATAAATAGTTTCCTTACAGAAAGAACCTTACACAGAATGTATAGATCGGAAGTCGGAAACCGTATTGGCTTAAGCAAAATCACTTTGAGAACTGCTCGTTGGGCTTTTTCAACTCTTAAAAGAGTTGATTTAGCCGCTCCACCCCAGGCTGTAATGCAATAGGATAAAATAGATTGTCCCAGAGTATAATAGACTGTTTTGAAAATTTGCTTACCAACAATATTCCTAAGTGACTTGAAAACATAAATCAATTTACGCACACGAGAAATTAACACTTGTATTTGTGGTTTTCAAGTCAATGTGTTGTCAATTAAAATACCTTATATAATCTACACGGCTTACTGGGGCACACGTACAAATAACAGACCGATCAAGCTTACAATTATGAGCAAGAATTGTTAAAGACACAGGAGGCAATAAAGAGATGTTAGGGGAAAAAGGTACAAATTTAGTTTTGTCAATATTTAATGTGACTAAGTTATTTGAAAGCCACAGCATGACAGTATGCATAGCAGTCTCGGCATTCTTAGCAACTTCATCCCAAGAGCTACCACTAAGTAATAAAGCCGTGTCGTCCGCATAATTTAAAATTTTGCAGTTGTAGTTAGCTATATTTAATAGACAGAAGTCGTTTACATATATTAAAAATAGTGTGGGTCCAAGGACACTGCCTTGGGGCACGCCAAAATTAATTTGTAAATCTTGGCTAGCATAATCTCCAATTTTGACATACTGAGACCTAGAGCTTAAGTAACTTTTGAAGATTTCCAGAACGAATCCTCTAACGCCAATTAAGTTAAGTTTATTCACAAGTATAGCGACAGAGATAGTGTCAAAAGCTTTGGATAAATCCAAAAATATTCCAATTGATTTGCTTTTCAAATTTAGTTCTTTAGCAACCGAATCACAAAGTTTCAAAACGGCATCTTCAGTTTAACAACCCTTTCGAAAGCCATATTGGTTTTCTTCTTTTGGGTCATCACAAGTAATTACAGGAGTGAAGTCTATATTTTCAATGTCTTTGATACAAGCGGATTCATTTAAAAATGTTGATTACGAGAAGATTTGTGTACAGAGGAGGCTTCCGACTGCAATATAGTACCAACGGCGTATGATCAGTGTATCAAGTACAAGAGATATAGTAGACAAGTTGGTTTTTAATAATATATGATCAATGTAGTTATCGTAATGAGTTGGGTACAAATGAGCAGGTAATAATCCATGTGATGCAGTCAAGTTTAAATAGTAGTCGCTATCGGGATCGGTACTATTTTGAGATATATTTATATTAATGTCACCAATGAATGCTATTGTTTTAAATTTACTGAGCGACTTCAGTATGTCACTAAGGGAGGTATTAAAGTTAGTTATATTTTTGTAAGATGGAGATCGATAGATAGCAATAATAGCAATATCTTTACCAAATTTAAGAATAAGGCAGTTAGCCTCTAAAGACGTCGGATTTTCAAATGTACATGGCAAATTATTTCTCCCATAAGCAACTAAACCATCGTTTTGATTTGTATGCTCTGTTTTCAAAATATAGTATCCTGGTAACTTGGCTAAAAATGGACATTTGCTAAGCCAACATTCTGATAATAGTATATATATAATTACATCTTGTAATGAAATGTAATATTAGTTTATAAAGTTTAGTTTCTTACACTTTGTAAAAAAATATCGGGTTTGTTATCGTTGTACGTTTATCGATAGCTCCATCCCTATCAGTTTCTCCGACTCTGCTATGACCTTGTACGTGCGTAAGCGTCATATTTTTATTAAATAATGTTTCGCGGCGGTGCGTACTCGTCCCCGCGATTGAGGTTTGGGGTAATTTAAAAGTCGATAGTTTTAACTTAAATTTATTACCCCAAAAGCGACAACCTTACTCAAGCACGGGTCGGCTCGCAGTGGCCGCCCGCCTTTCATCCTTCTCCTCGCACGATGCATTTTGCTTACCTAGCATTCCTCCTTACACGCTTACATGTTCCCTACACTACATCCCCCAATTTTTCCCAAAATTTACAACACAATTATTTGTTACAATACATTAAAACATTAGCAATAAAATTCAATGACACATAGATAGAAAAAAAGTATTTCTAAATGTTACAATAATAATATTTTGCAAGAATGTATTTACCAATAATTACAATACCTGAGCATTTTTGATTAAGGTACACCTTTGATATATTCCGCCGTGTGCAGTTCGGTGTAATAAGTTATTTGATACTCAGAAAAACAAGTTGTTTACTTATAAAATCAAAGTTCATTTGTTGAAATGTAAACGTAGGGATTTAAGTTCTATGTAAGGCTGGTTACGTACTATAAATTAAAAGTAACACGTGGCTTAACTATGCGACCACTCCTAGTTTTCTTAATATTAATATTCTTATCACTAGTATTTCTTAATAGACTATCGGTACTAGGTATAATGCTAGAACGTTTGTTGGCAGCTGAATCATGTTTATCTTCAAATTTAGCCTTTGCAAAATTATTCTCATTTTGTTCATTAATTAAATATGCTGGTTTTAATCTATCTATTGAGATATTAAGCTTTCTGTTAGGTAATTGCAACATAAATGTTTTTGTATTTCGCTCTAAAACAGGGTAAGGTCCTTCGTATATTGGTGTTAATGGCTTACGAATAGCATCGTTACCACAGATCATAGAAACACAGGAGATATGGCAAGGAGGCGTGTCGCTTGCGAACGTATCTGGCCGCAAAGCGGCTTGATGCCAATTTCGGTTATTAGTCGAATGTCAACTTGCGACGTCTTCACATCTCATGATTTTTGAGAAAATGCCGCGTTGTTCAGTGATTGTTTGCAAAAATAATAGCTGTATTGTGAATTACGTCAAAGATGGCATCTCATTTCACACGTAAGTACTAAAATATTATAGTTTTTATTATGGAATTCATTAAAACATTACTCCGTGATACTAGAAACACGGTGAAGTATCAAATTAATTATTTTAATTAGGAACAATAACCATTGCTTGCTTAGTACAAATCAATCAATAAACCGGCTGGTCTAATAGCGCAATGAATAAGTGTTTTTACTGATAGTCTCACTCACACGATAGTTTTGTGAGCGGCCGCTGCCGACTTTTGTACGTTAGAGATGTTATGTTATGTTTGTGGTTGTCGATATTTTATACGATCCTATTTTGTTCGAATTATTTTTTAAGATACAATTAATTATTGAGAAACACAATTTGTTTGTATTTATTTTATTTTTATTTTTTATTGAATCAATAGCTAATGAGAATATAGGTGTAAATAGGAACTTCAGAAACCGAGCACTAAATAGCTGTTAAATGTAAAAAGAGTTTAGGTAAAGTATTGGTTTTTAATTTATTGTGGTACTCATGCATCATTCATATCATCATCAACATCTTCATTTATGCATTGCTTTTATTTTAAAATTTTAGCTATCCGAAGGATCCAAAAATAAAAGAAAAGTGGATAAATGCGACAGGAAGGGGTCCAAGCTGGTTTCCAACAAAAAATAACACACAGAGTATGGTGTTGATGAATTATATAGAACCTTCTACATCCAAATTGTGCTCTTATTCTGAATTGGATAAAAAGGACCCTAATTTGGTAAGTTGAACTATTCTACAATACCAGAAACTTGCAAAAACTGTTTTTTATTTCTAATATAAATATAAAACAAAGTAATTATGTAAACACGTAATATGTTTTCTTAATTGCAGACGGTTACTTCAAAACCTCCAACCAGAACGGAATTACAAAACTTCACTTGTAAGCAAATCGATGATTTGGAAAATACTGCTCCAACGTCTACAGTAGATGGTGTCGCTACCAGCTTGAATACTCGACAAAATAGTATTTTGGAGCATCAAGAAAACCCAGAAAAAAACGATCTTATCGAAACACCTAGAAAGCAAAAATTACGCCAATTCATTTCTGTACAAGAAAATTTAATAAAAAAGCAAAAAATGCAAATTAAAAGGCTTCAAAAGAAAACCAGCCGGTATCAGAAAAAAATCGCTAATTTAAAAGACATTTTGAAAAATCTTAATGAAAAACTTCATTAGCGCTGATCACGTTACGCAATTAGAAAACATTGGAGTGACCGACCTTATCCAGCGTTATGAGAAAAATGTTTCATCGGGGCAAAGCACTAACCAGAAGTATTCTCCTGCTTTAAGAATTTTTGCAACTACTCTTCACTTTTATTCGCCAAAGGCCTACGCGTATGTAAGGAAAAAATTCCAAACGGCTTTACCTCATATTCGTACAATAAAAAAGTGGTACCAATCTATCGATGATGCTCAGCCTGGATTCAAGCAAGAATCATTAAAAGCAATAAAACTTAAAACTGCCTGCACTAAACACAAATTGTTGTGTAATTTAGTTTTAGACGAAATGGCAATCAGACAGCGTGTAGAGTGGGACGGAAAACAAATGCACGGGTATGTCGATATATCGAATTCTGCAGAACAAGGGGATTGCTTACCCGAAGCCAAAGAAGTTCTTGTGATTTTGGTTACCGCAATTAATGGGGCTTGGAAAATACCAGTCGGGTATTTTCTCGTTGACGGTGTCACAGGGTTCAGCGCTCCAATCTTGTCATACAATGTTTGGAATTACTAGAAGATACAGGTATTCAAGTTACCTCGATGACTTTTGATGGCTGCCCAGCCAATATCACCATGGCTAAGAAACTAGGATGTTCTTTTGAAATTGAAAACTTAAAATCTTGTTTTGAACACCCCGTTACTCGTCAACCTGTATATATTTTTCTCGATCCATGCCACATGCTGAAGTTATTGAGAAATGCTTTCGAATCATATGGGTGTTTCATGGATGCTTCAAATAGGTACATAAAATGGAGTCATATAAAAAACCTGTATGACATTCAGGATAAAGAAAAACTGCACTTAGCAAAGAAACTACGAAAAAGTCACATCTATTTCAAGAACCAAAAAATGAAAGTTCGCTTGGCGTCGCAATTATTTAGCAACAGTGTTCAGGGCATCTGCGCCCTGAATTTTTGTTGTGAACTTCAAATGGCTGGTTTTCATGATGTAGAAGGCACTGTGGAATATTTAAAAACTGTCAACAACTTGTTTGATGTGTTAAATTCAAGGCATATGGCCCAACTCCATTATAAAAAACCAGTTTGCCCAGGCAACAAAGACAAGGTATTTGAAACTTTAGAAAAGGCAAAACAGTATCTAATAGCCATAAAGCTTCCAGATGGTACAAAAGCCATCAGTACACCAAGGAAAACTGGTTTTATTGGTTTTTTAGTGTGCATAGAAAGCCTCAAGGCATTTTATTTACAATTAGTTGTAAAGGAACAAAAACTTAAGTACGTGCCAGTTTACAAAATCAGCCAAGATCATTTGGAGCTTATGTTTGGACATATAAGGTCACATGGTGGATGCAGCACCAACCCAACGGCGCGACAAGTTTCAAGCGATATATAAAAAGCCCTTGGTAAAGTCGGAGCTTAGAGATATAGACCAGGGAAACTGTACAGCTCTTGAGGACGTTTCTTTTTTGGTGTGCTCGTCTGCTGTCAAAAATATAAATATGACAATTGAACCTTGTAAGTTAGATGAAGGTAATGACGAAGACGAGATGATTTTGTTATATGAACAAGCCGTATTTGATGAGGAAATCAGTATACTTGTACAAGACGTCACAGAATTTAGTAGCCAGGTAGTGTCATACATAGCAGGATTTATAGTTCATCGGTTACTAAAATTATTGAAGTGCGATACATGCTGTAGCGGTTTGATTGCAGATACAATCGAGGACAAGCACCTCAAGTTTATAAAATTGAAGGATAAAGGCGGCCTTATATTTCCATCCAGTGACGTAATAACCATATGTAAACGGATGGAAGTAATAATAAAAACATCTATTCTTTCATCTGATAACACTAAAATTTCATCAAAAATACTAGACAGGAGCTCATGTCAAAATCCTTATCGCATTTTATAGGTATGAATCTTTTTGAAAAAATAAATTTTCACCAATATAATCAATCGCCAATGAATAACCATTTAATAATACTTATAAAAGCCGTAATGGAAAAATATGCAAACATAAGATTACACTATTTAACTAAGAACGCAACACCTAAACTGTCTAAGCGGCAAGTTTTAAATAAATATTTACATTTTACTGGTCAATAAAATACCTGCAGTTTTACTTGTGTTCTAGTCTAGATTCAAGAAGTTGATATCCTAATTGTTTCTTGGTAGTTAATTAGATAATATTCCAATTATGATAAAACTTCGCTTGTATAGTATATGCTATATATAGAGAACGATATAGGAGTTTTCCCTCGATTATTCGAGGGAAAACTATATTCTTATCTTTAGAAAAGAGGATAAAATAAAGCTAACTGAATTTCATCGATATTTTTCTATGATTGTCAATTAACATCATTAGTTGCATAACTTGCATATGTGTGTTTATTCGGAGTCCGTAGCTACAGGTAGATGCGCCGCCCTCTTTTTGCATGTATTCTATTAGTGAGTTTATTAGTGTTGCTCTAAGTTTCTTTGTGTGCGGGAGAAATATAAGCTCGTGTGCCGTTCTTACAATTTTTGGTTTTGTGTTAGTGAAGTAAGTGGGAGAAACGCGAAGACATTTGAACACGAATAAATTTGTGTACAAAGCATATCTCCTGTGTTTCTATGATCTGTGATCGTTACGGATAAAAACATGTTTACATTTATTAAGATCATCATGTACAAATAATGTTCGTGAGTCTCGCATATCGTGTGAAACGGGCTTTAAGTTACTTATAGTGTTTTTCAATTTACTTAGTAATACGTCATCGCTAATACTTGGGTTATCAGGGATATTATAAAAATCTCCTGGTAGCCGAAGTGTTTTCCCGTACACATATTCTGCGGAACTTACGCCATTGTCACTTCTACATGCTGCGCGTAACCCTAGTAGTACAGATGGCAACTCATCACACCACGATTTGTTATCTACAAGACGCGCAGTTAGTGCTGATTTCATAGACCTATGCCAGCGTTCCAAACTGCCGTTGCACTGCGGGTGGTATGGTGTAGTGCGCGACTTTTTAATACCCATATATTTCATTAACTGTGTGAATAGCGAACTTTCGAATTGACGACCTTGATCGCTCGTTAATTTAACAGGACAGCCGAATCGAGTGATCCATGTTTCATAGAAAACCTTCGCTACCGTTTCGGCTGTTATGTCTCGTATTGGAATGGCTTCAGGCCAACGAATAGTACGGTCGATCATTGTTACGCAGTACTTATATCCATCTTGAGATGTTGGTAAAGGTCCTATAATATCAATGTGCACCTGCTGAAATCTATCAACCTCTGCAAATGGTTGTAAGTTTGAAACGGTGTGTCTATGCACTTTTGATCTTTGACATTGTATACAAGTTTTGGCCCATTGCCCTACGTCAAGATTTAAGCCTGGCCAAAAAAATCGTTGCGCGACCAATTTTCGCGTTGCACGAATACCGGGATGACTGAGATTATGTACCGAATCGAAAACTAATTTTCGAAAATTTTCGGTTATATAAGGTCTACAAGTATTAGTTGAATTTTCGCAATAAAGAGGTATTTTAGAATTTGGAATAAAACATTTCTTTAAACTAAAATTATTATTTGTCTCTTCTAGTAACTTATTTAACTCTATGTCCATGCTTTGAGACAGTGCTATTTCTGAGAAATCAATTGCACCTGGGCAGTGTATGGTTTCAATTCGCGATAACGCATCCGCTACTGCATTCCTTTCGCCTTGTATGTACCTAATATCTGTTGTAAACTCACTAACAAATAATAATTGTCTAGTCCGTCTCGGTGTTTCACAATTACTTTCTAACTTATTAAATGCATATATTAAAGGTTTGTGATCTTTAAATATGGTTAACTGATTTCCTTCGAAAAGATAGCGGAAATGTTTTATGGCCATATAAATTGCTAATAATTCTCTATCATATGTAGAATACTTTTGTTGAGCTTTGGTAAACTTCTTAGAAAAGTATCCCAAGGGTTGCCATAAACCGTTAACTTGCTGTTGCAATACTGCTCCTGCGCATGTATTTGACGCGTCAGTCATGAGTGCTAACGGTACTTGTGCTACAGGATGCGCTAACGAGACAGAGTTTTTCAAACTGTCTTTACACGTTTGAAATGCTTGTATTGCGTCATCGTTCCACTGAATAATAGTTTTATCTTTGCGTTTAGAACCTTTTAAAAATTTGTTTAATTTTGCCTGATGTGTGGCGGCGTTGGGTATACTTGCTCTATAGAAATTCACCATGCCCAAAAACGTCTTAGTGCTTCTATGGTTTTTGGTAACGGGTATTCTATAATTGCCCTAATTTTACTGTTAAGAGGACAAATTCCAGAAGTAGAGACTTCGTATCCCAAAAATTCAATATTAGGTTTACAAAACTCACATTTAGCGATATGTATTGTAATACCATACTTTCTAAATCTGTCAAAAACTTGACGTAAATAAATTTTGTTTTGTTCTATACTGTCACTAGCAATGATAACGTCATCGACAAAGTTGAATAGAAAATCTAGGCCTTGTAACACGTTATGGTTCATAAAACGTTGGAATGTCTGACCAGCGTTTCGAAGACCGAAGGTCATACGCGGGAATTCAAACAGACCAAAAGGTGTTATGATGGCGGTTTTTTCAATGTCCTCCTTAGCAACTTTAATATAATGATAAGACTTATTTATATCTAATTTAGAAAAGACCTTCTTACCTGCCAATAAGTAGGTGAAGTCGTGTAGACGAGGAACAGGGTAACGATCGGGCTTTGTGATGGCGTTGAGCCTCCGGTAGTCTCCGCACGGCCGGATGTCTCCATTTTTCTTCGCGACCACATGTAACGGGCTGGACCACTCGCTTTTGGATGGTCTGCACATACCCATCTCCTGCATCATCCTAAATTTTTCCTTTACCTTGTGATACCTGTGAGGAGGAAGAGGTCTAGCACGTGCGTGTACAGGTGGACCTGTAGTTTCGATATGGTGGTAAATAGTACTACTGCTATCGGTATCGGAATCATCGTTATGAAATGGAATAGGCTTGGTTATGTCTGCGTACTCAGATAACATTTCGTATAAGGGATGATTGTTGCCCACTGTATTTACTGACGGTTCCCTATGCATGATTAAACTGCCAAGTGTTAATAACTTTGTTTGTTGATCAATTCATTTTTGTGCACTTAAATCTACTAATAATCTATAATGACGTACAAAATCTGCGCCTAGAATAGGCTGTTTTACATTTGCTATAATAAATTTCCATTGAAAATGTTTTCTTAGCCTAAGATTTAATACTAACTGTTTAGTGCCGTATGTATGAATTTCAGTCCCATTTGCTGCAAATAACTTGTAATCCGTAGGTTGACTTACATTGGTTATAACGCTTTTTCACGGGTATAACCGATACGTTGGCGCCCGTGTCAACCAGAAAACGCATGCCGGAGTTGACATCCGTAACACACAGGCGGTGGCTTGACGTATCGATGCAGTTATCCGCCGCTGTCTGCACCGATCCTAGTTTTCCGCATTGCGAGATTCCGGATCTCGGAGTTCCATATTCGCCGATCCATTGTTCCAGTTGCATGGTTTAATGCATTTCTTAGCTCGGTTTCGGAAGCGAAAATGGTAGAAGCATACCCAGTCTGCACTCGAAGGGTTGCGCCGTTGCGCTGACGTTTCACGTTGCCGGTTTCTAGAATTGCTCCGCACTCTTTGATAGCGAGAATATTGGTTTGGAGTTCTTCTTCTGCTTAACTCGTCGACCCTCCGGTTGAGCTTAGCAATTTCGGCTATTACTCGGTCACTGCTGGAAGTGGTTCCCGCTGTTTGTGTTACCTGGTGAATGGTGTCACCACTTCTCGACGTTTCCATGACGCTGTCTGCTAATTTTGCCAATTTATCCAGATGCGATACTTCGCTGATCGTTAAGGTTGCTCGTACTGCTGGTGGAAGGTGTCCAGTCTACATAATACGCAGAGTTTGTTCCGGGAATTTGTCCTGTGCTAAGTCTTTCATTTTTCGCAACAGTTGTGAAGGTTTTTGATTGCCAAGGTCAATTTCACTGAGTAGTTTCTGAACTTTCCGTATTTCTGATTCTTCATATACAGTCAATAATCTTTCTTTAAGTGATGCATATGGTTTTTCTTGTGACGGTTGAAGAAGTAGATCTGTTACCTGCTGTATGCTTTCTTTGTTCAATTTAGTTATGACCAAATTGTATTTGTTCCCTTCACTTAACTTTTGGTTGGCCACTATAGCGTCGAATTGTGCAAACCATAAACGTGGTTGGTCAGTCCAGAAGTCTGGAATTCGTGAAGATACTGTAATCTGAGCTAAATTGCTGTATTCAGCTATTTCCTGTTTGGTGCTGGCCGTTGCCGGCACTTGCGTCGTTGGCGGTTGTTCCCAGTTCATTTTTTATTACGTAATAATGTCACTATAAATGCTCACAAAAAAAATGTTCACTTTTTACGCGTATTTTTTTTCGGAGATCACCAATTTCGCGGCGGTGCGTACTCGTCCCCGCGATTGAGGTTTGGGGTAATTTAAAAGTCGATAGTTTTAACTTAAATTTATTACCCCAAAAGCGACAACCTTACTCAAGCACGGGTCGGCTCGCAGTGGCCGCCCGCCTTTCATCCTTCTTCTCGCACGATGCATTTTGCTTACCTAGCATTCCTCCTTACACGCTTACATGTTCCCTACAAATGTATACATAATGTAAAGAAGACGCTCGTTCAAGTTTCCACAGGGGCTGTCATCGAGAAAATAAAGAAATGGAAATATGCATTCCATTGTATGGTTTTTAAACAATCCATGAGTTATTTATTTAGTATTTGTTTAAATATCCATGAGAACATCCTTAACAAACCGAAATGAGATTCATTTGTCAATAGTTTTATTTTCTGTAATAATTTTGACAGTAATTGACATTGTGATGAGGTCCATTACATCTACAGAATTAATTAAGGAAAGAAACTATTCGGATTTGGATTTAGGAGGTAAAGAGAGAAAAGATTTCTCATTGAAAAGGTCTTTAAACTTTCTTTCCTTAGCCTGCTCTTATATTTCTGTTATCATTTAATTGGACAACTGCCGGACACACTAACGTGTGATTCCTTGCAGTGTACACATACTGCTTTATCAGTAGAAATTGAGCACTCTTTGTAAGTTTGTGGTCTAGAACAAATCGAGCACCTGATAGCGCCCTTACAAAACTTAGCCATATGACTATATCTAAGACATTAAATGCATTGTTTGACTTGCGGTATATAATAGAGTATTTGAGAAAGTATTTGAGAAACACCAACCATGAATATCCCAACAAATTCTGGCAATACAGATTTACTACAGTACCTGTAAATTCTAAGGAAACGTCTGAATCCGTAGTAACTTTTCTCATAATTGGGCGTGCACATATATTATCTTCCTGTGGCTGGATAACAGTGTAAAGATTTTTAAATTGGATAAGTTCAAGGGCACATTTCTAATAACACCTGAGACTTCTGTACTGAGTGTTGGGATACTAGCTCGAAATTTATAATGCATAAAAAAGTCTTCTTGTTGTTAGGCGTCGTGATAAAATCAATCTATTGATTTTTTCGCTCATTGTACTTGTGATAATGTCGGATTTAAATAAAAACCTTTTTCCACCAAGTTAACCATTTTTTTCCGATTCCAAAAGTGACACTTACAAAAAATTACATATAGAACACATTTTGACAATGTTTTAAGTGACAGTTGTATTGTCACGAATTTACGATATACTGTTTTTAAATTAAGTTTAAGGTAATTAAGGTGAATCCTCGGGATGATGACGAGTGTAATCAGTGTCATAGTAAGGTTTAAACTTATCCGTTTCAGAAATTTCAATTTCTTCAGATACGCCCCTACTGTCTGAGATCTCGTCCGCCCATTCATTGGAATTGCCAGGCATGGGAAGTTTTTTCTTTTTGTGAATTTTGTCCTGAAAGTAAATCAAACTTTTTATTTGAATAGTTAAAAAAAATACGCCTTTACAATTAACTAAGTTCCCGCCTTTTTCTCTCGTTTAATTAAAAAGTAGGTGTCTACTGTCACATTTAATTTATGGCTTGGCTAATAATGTCATGATGATAAACGTAAATTAATCGATATGTCAATAATACTTATCGATTTTTAACCTTTCTTTGCATAATGGTGGAAATTTCCATCATAACTTTGAATGCCCAAAAATTATATAAAGGAACAAGTTCACTAGTTGATCGTCTCTGGATACCTTTTTAATGTCCATTGCATAAAAAAAAACATAGCTGTCAAAAATAAGCTACTGTCACTATCAATCAGTAAAGGAGCTCATACACGGGACAATTATCGTAACGATTTGTCGCTCGATATTAAAATTGAACGACAAATTCTAGGTGTGTGGCAATATCGCATCCGATTTTGTGGTCGAACGATCGATTTAAGATCTCAACAGGCAACCCCGAAAATATGGATTGCAATCTGAACATCGTTCGATATATCGCACGTGTATGGCGTGATCGGATGCGATCATCGTCAATCTGCTCTATCTTTCGCGCGAGTAGCACGTACAGTACCCGTAAATTATCTGCGATGTCGTGGAGCAAGGCTTTCCTGTTGGAATTTATAGAGTTACTCCGAGAACACGAGGTTTTATGAAAAATAAAACACAAGGATTACGTTATATTCAGATGAAACGAACTGGATGTTATGAGGTATTACTTAGAAAAATTAAGGAAGTAGATCCTAGTGCAGACATAAGTAAAGTGCAAAAGAACAACCTGCGTACTGTTTTCCGTAAGGAAATTAAAAAAGTGGAGTTTTCTCATGCATCGGGAAGTGGTACTGATAACATTTATGTACCATAGTTGACGTGTTGAAAACATGTTGATCGAAAGATTGAAACTATAGGCAATAAAATATGTGAAATAACAGCGGATGACAAGTTTGAATGAAGCCTTCGGTAAAAATGTGGCACATAAGTTGCGATCTTTGCCTACAAATCAACGCTTATTTGCGGAAAAAATTATAAACGATGCCCTGTTTGAAGCCGAATTGGGTAATTTAAACAGACAGTGTTTTTTACACCTTCCCCCTCAATCCTTTCCTATTACAATCTCACAAAAATTACAATCACTCTCTTCACAAGTACTCAATTTTCAAGCACGCGAGCCACTCATACTACAGCCCCCCACACAAAAATTCGTTCACACAACTCAACCATTCATACAACAGGAACTCAACTTTCATACACGCAAACCCGAAAAAGAATCTCCAGTCCATGTTTACATACCAGATGATGCGCAAACATTTTATAATACTTTTTCTGTTGAGTGAAAGTAATTTTAGCCGATACGTTAAGATATGTTATTATGTAAGATGTAAAGGTGCTGCCATACTGCTGTTTAAAAATGTTAGTAAACATTTGTTAAGAAACATACGATCACAATGTTAGAAAATGTTTTCACGTTAGGTAATGTTAGTAAACATTTCTGAACAAAATTGAGGGCATGCGACGAGTGCGGAGCCCGGGGCGGCGTGCTCCGCGCCGTTTGCAGTGTACTGGAATTGTCAGTTGTTTATAGTCGCGCACGCACAACGGTCGACAACGGTGTAGAGAATGCAGGGATAGCCCGTGTGCATGCGGATACTAAAATTCATGATTAATTGGTTACCGTAAACAACAAAAAATATGTCTGGGTATAATTGGAGTAACGAAGATGTTTACAACTTGATTGAAATGTTTGAAGCAAGAGAAGTTTTGTGGAACACAATATCAGAGGACTACAAAAACCGAAATAAAAAACAAGACGCTTGGACAGAAATTGCTAATGAATTTAATCCGGACAAAAAAAGTCATTAAAAAAAAATTTTGATCACTCGTAGGTCAATTTAACAGAGAATGTAAACCTAAAAATCTGGTGCGGGAGCTGATGACTCGAGTAAATGGTTTGCATTTAAAAAACTAATGTTTCAAAGGGCAAACATATTCCAAGTTCAACTGTCGATGGAGGATTGCAGGCGAGTTTTATTTTAACGTATTTTAATAATATTCAGATGCCCAGTCCAATAATCCTTCATTTGAAAAATATTCAGCGAATTATTTTCTTATTTCTTTCGAATCATCTGCCTGGGATTCTGTTATTTTGTGGATTCATCGTATTTTAATTTAATAAATATACATGTTTGTATTTAACTTTTATTTTAATTATTCTTAATCTTACATCTTGATGTTACAATTTTTACTGGCCGAGAGGTGAATGAGGACGCGCTAGTGATGTGCACATACACTACTAGTGTTGGGACACGACACCCATAAACATCCCCTTTTTTTATAGCTTTTAATTACAAAATATAATATAATGACATTTACTAACTATCTTAAACTTAAAGGTATCTAATTAAACGCTATGTAATCATTAAATCTAACTGGTTTCCTAACAATGCGACCACTACTAGTTTTTATCTCATCTGTCGGTACATTAGGTACACTCTGCTGTTCACTATTTTGATCAGTTGATACATTAGGTACACAATCATTTGAACTAGACATATCAGTTTCATCATTATTCGAATTACAACTACTAGTTGGTAAATTATACACATCAGGTATATGATCCATACTAAGATCTTCAGTATTTGAAGTGTTATTATTGAAAATTACATTTGAATTGAATGCAGTATTAATGAATTTTCTATTTCTTCTATAAATATTACCTTTATCATCCTGCACCAAGAAAGAACGAGGTTCATTACATATCTTTATTATAGTTCCAGGTATACAGTTAGAATCAAGTGTCTTTTTAAAATTAATATTTTGTCCAATTGATAAATCTGAGAGTACTTTTGAGTTTTTATCATAGTGTTTCTTAGTGGTTTCTATATGATTGTAATAATTATTTTGATAATGCATTACTCTTGGTTGTAACTGGTTTTTAGAAATAGGTAAAAGTGAATTTAATGTTCTAGAATATAATAATTGTGCTGGTGAGGGCATGTATGGCTTTGGGGTGTTACGATAGTTGAGCAGACCAAGATATGGGTCTGAACCATCTTCTTTATATTTTTAAATATTTTCATACCACTTTCAGCTTGTCCATTAGATTGTGAATGCTTTGGACTTGTTTTAATATGAGTGAATTTATATAAACTAGAAAATAACTTGAAATTATCAGAAGTAAATTGTGTTCCAGAATCAGTTACTACATATGCTGGTATTCCATGCCTTGCAAAAATAGACTTACAATGCAATATTATAGAGTCTGAAGTTAAATTGTCCAGCTTGCAAACTTCTATAAATTTTGAGTAATAATCCATAAATATCAGATAATCCTTATTATCTAATGTACATATATCTATTCCTACTTTATACCATGGTATCATTTCTATACAATGATTAATTAAAGGTTCTTTCTGTAAATTCGGATTGTACTTGGAACACGGTTGACAATTTTGAACATAGCTTTCTATATCCTTATTTAAACTGGGCCAAAATACACATGAGCGAGCTCTGATTTTACATGTGCTTATTCCAACATGACCATTATGAATTGTGTGCATAATTTCAGATTTTAATGAATTTGGTATTACAATCAAATTACTTTTAAACACTATCCCATCTAAAAGTCCTAATTCATCTCTAAATATCCAAAATAATTTTGTATCTTGGTCAATACCATTCACAGATTTTGGCCAACCGCTTTTTATATAAGTAATAACCTTCTGAAGTATAGGATCCAATTTGGTTGCATTTTGTATTTTTAATAATTGAACATTGGATATTGGCAAACTATCTCTAAGTAATCTAACATGACAAATTAGGTTTTCTGTTAGGCAATTTGTATTAGATTGTACTTTTTGTACACAGCTTCGTGACAGTGTATCAGCAATAAATAACATTTGACCTGGTAGATATTTTACTTCTAAATTATAACCTTGAACTGATAACATCATGCGTTTCAATCGAGCTGGGACCTTGTATAAAGGTTTTATAGATAATGCCTCTAGAGGTTTATGGTCAGTTTCAACCACAACTCTACGACCATAAGTATATTGATGTAATTTAGTACAACCAAAAACAATAGCAAGCATTTCCTTCTCTAATTGACAGTAATTCTGTTCTGTAGTAGTCATAGCTCGAGAAGCAAAAGCAACAGGTTGATCATTTTGTAATATTACCGCTCCCATAGCTGTTGATGAGCTATCAACAGATAATACAATATTTTGATTATTATTAAAGTATGCTAGACATGGCCTACTACACAACGCTTTCTTTAACATATTTGCCGCATGATCTTGGTTGCTGTCCCAAATAAACACTGTATCCTTCTTTAACAATATACGAAAGGGTTCTATTAGCTTAGAATAATTTGGAATAAAACGTGAAAGGTAGTTACACATGCCTAAAAATCTTTCCAGATCTTTTCTGTTTTTTGGATGTTCCATATCCATGATTGCCTGAACCTTGCTCGGATCCGGAGACACACCATTTGCTGTAAATTTGTGGCCCACAAAATTTAACTCTATTACAAAAAATTTACATTTTGATTCATTAAATTTTATACCATTATTCAAGGCAATTTGTAAACACTTGTATTCTTGAGTATAATTCCTCTACTGAATTTGCATAGATGCACAAATCGTCAATGTAAGGTATTACTCCTTCTATATTTTCAAACATCTGACTAATTATTCGACTAAATTCTCCTGGAGCTGAACTCACACCAAATGGCAATCTACGGAATCTATATCTTCCAAAAGGAGTTATGAAATTGCACAGATCTGAACTTCTTTCATTTAAATTCAACATCCAGAAGCCATTAGAGGCATCTAGTAATGCAAACACCTTTGCATTTCGCATTTTACTTTTAATTTCATCAATAGTTGGCAACTGATATTTAGGCTGAATTGTGAATTTATTTAATGCACGAGGATCTATGCAAATTCTCAACCCTCCATTTGGTTTTCTAACAAGTACTAAATTATTTACCCATCTTGTAGGTTTTTCCACTTTTTCTATAACACCTAAACACTCCATTTTATGTAGTTCCTCGCGAAGTTCAGGCAATAAGAAAAAGGGAACACGTCTTGCAGCTTGTACTACAGGCACGGCATTTTCTTTTAACTGTATGTCCACGAACCCAGGTATGCAACCAAGACCTCCATCAAAAAGTTTACTGAAATCATTTTTTAATTTATGAATTAGTTTATCTACATTAGAGCTATTATATGATATATTGTATACATTTACTAATTTTTTATTTGCTGAAATAAAATTATGTTTTAAAGATGTTTTACAACCTAGTAAAGTTGGTACATGTCCTTCAATTATAACAAACGTAACCTTATATTTATTGTTATTTGGATGAGTTATCTCTGAATTACACATTCCTTTAACGGGTACCCTTTTGCCATCGAGTTGTACGATATTTTTATTATATGGTAGTATTTGAGATTCACCTATCTTTAATTGTTTACATATCTCTGTTCCTATTACATTACATGCCGCTCCGGTATCAATTTTGATTGGAATTTTCTTCTCATCAATGACAAAGTCTTGAATAATTTAATTGCCTACATAGCCAATAAAATAATCTAAATTTTCATCTTGAGTTTCTTCAGTAATCATTTTGATTGATTTTAGCTTTGATGCAGTTTTCATACTACGATACATTTTTCCAAAATTATTTTCTTTCTTGCAATTAAAACACGTTTTTCCATATGCTGGGCATTTATTCAGATCATGTGTAAGCCCACAATTCCAGCAATTTTTTATAGTCTTTTTGTTCATATTTTATCAGACTTCACCTGATTATTGTGACATACCTCAGTTTGCCGTTCCTTTTCTACAAATACTCGTGACGCTTCTGCACTCAGTAAGTATTTCATAACAAAATCCAATGTAAGTTTAGAGTCTTCTTCAGTAATTAACTTGGTTTTGTAGTTTGGGAATCTGCCATCTAATCCCGCAATTATCTTTGATACGGTAAGGCTTTCTCTAAGATCCCCTAATTCACAGGAGAGTCCCAGATTAATTACTTTTTGAAAATATTCTTCCAGTAACAAGCCATTTTGAGTGACACTAAAAAATTCGTTCCTTATTATAGTTAAATTCTTCTTGGGTGAAAAATAACCTTCAAACTTTTTTACTACGTTGTTTAAACTCTCAGATTCTGACACGTTAAATGAATTAAACGTTTCTAATCCTTTATCACCAATGAAGTTTAGCAATATATTGATTTTTCTTTTGTCTGAGGCATCATCAAGGCCATTTGCCATAAGGTATATCTTGAATTTTTGTAGCCACATTTTGAAATTATCAGAAAGGTTACCTGTGAACTCCATTGCCGGTAGCGGTGGAAGGTAACTGCACACACCTGACACCATGTTATTTTGTGGATTCATCGTATTTTAATTTAATAAATATACATGTTTGTATTTAACTTTTATTTTAATTATTCTTAATCTTACATCTTGATGTTACAATTTTTACTGGCCGAGAGGTGAATGAGGACGCGCTAGTGATGTGCGCATACACTACTAGTGTTGGGATACGACACCCATAAACAGATTCATATGCTTCTAGCGATGTTAATTACTGCTGTTCAGATCTCCATTGTCCAGCGATACGTATACCATTTACGTCTTCGCTATCATAGTATTGAGGTGGAGCGTAAATCTGCCTTGATTTAGTTTTTCTTAGAAAATTATGTAGTAGCACGCATGTCATAATTACAGTAGTAGTTTTTTTGGGATCTAATAATATGGTTGTTCGTAAAATTCTGAATTTGGCGGACAAAATTCCAAACGCATTCTCTACTGTTCTCCTCGGACGACTCAGTGTAACTAAATATTCTTCCCTTAGAATTGCGATCCTGTAGTCATGGAAAAGGTTTTAACAAATGTTTTTCTAACGGGAACGCATCATCTGTTATGAACACATAAGGAACAGGTTTGTTTCTGCCTGGTAGTGTGTTGCCTGTTGCCTGGTGCTGTCACTGGGTGTTTCTAAACTACCGTCGTACATTTTTTTCCGAAATTCTGTGTTAGCGAAAACGCCACCGTCACTTATGCGTCCTTGGCACCCAATGTTTATGTATAAAAAGTTACATTCTACGTCCACCAACGCTAAAAATACAACGCTGTAAAATCCTTTATAGTTGTAATATTCACGACGCTACCAATTGGCTTTTGTATGGCTATGTGCTTTCCATTTATACTTCCTAAGCAATGCGGAAAATTCCACTTTTTAAAAAAAGGTATTTGCAATTTGTAGCTACTGTTTACGTTGTTGTCGGTAATTGGAACAAAAATATAAGAGTAAGTATTTGTGTTTTTAATTGCCGTTCATTTCTATTTTTTCATAGTAACGAAGAAAAGAGCTGTGATTCAGAAAACACTCTCACTGTAAACGAAACATCGGTAAAAAAGGTGTTCGCCACCCCAAAGGCCACTCCAAAACCATTTCGCAAAAGAAAAGAGCCAGAAGAACAAGAAGATACAACAACAAGACGCATTAAAAATTTTAAAAATATATATGAAACTAGAAACACGAACAGGGATGAAAGTGACGTATTTGGAGAGTATGTTTCTATGAAACTTTAACAATTAAAAAACAGTTATGCTAGAACCACCGCTCAATATCACATTAACAATATTTTGTGCAATGCATCCATAGGACAATATGATTTTCCTACAAACATGCGAGACCCAGCTGCTAGTGGCTCCTGGGAATACAACTCCTACAACTCTACACCAAGTCCATCCGCTTTTTCGGATAATAATGCTGCCTGTAGCTCCAGAGGATACTACACCGCACCAAATGCCTCACTTTTATCCGAAAACAGTTCTTTGGATAGCTCCAGGGCACATACTACTGCAAGGACATCAAGTCCATCTGATTTTTCGGAATCAACCCAAAATTCGACATAGTCATTGAACGATTTGTTGAGATCAATCCAAAATTAAAAATTACCTGTTTCATTATTGTAGTGATTATTTGTATTTGAAAGTAAATATCAGTAAAAATATCATGTACCCAGTTGATTCATATTATAACTGAACTTAAAAATGAATACAAATCTTGATTAAGACTTACCTGCATGTTTTATTGTAAAACCTCATTAAGAGCCGCGCACACTTCTGGTACGATTAGAGATATAACTTGGTGTGACAGCTTAAACACATTTCCAAGACTTTTATAACTGCTACCAGTTGCCAAAAATCTTAACGTTACAGCCAGTCTTTCCGCAATACTTATAGATTTTCTAAAATTAGTGTCCTGTTTACCTATTAGTTCGGCCCAATTAAATTCTGAAGATATTCGAACTCCGAACTACTCATTCTCAAAAAATCATTTAGGCAACTGTCAATGCCCAAATCCTTGATATAATCTTTGGCATTATACTTTTGTCTAGCTCTTAGTGTTTGGCGCATCCAGATATTGCGATTTTTCTTTTTTTTTAAACAAAATAAAAGCTAATCCAATGAACAAATCTTCTTTTTTTTCCATTTTCGTGTAGACGCCTGGGAACGTAAATCCAAACTGCGAGCGAGCCGATTTTTCAAATGTTATAAATATTTGTAAACAATCGGTGTAGGAGCACTTAAAACATTTAACAATTTCTAACAGAATGTAACAATTCCTAACACTTGTTAGTAAATGTATTAGTGTTAAAAATGTTTGTAAACATTTTTAAACAGCAGTGTGGCAGCACCTTTAGATTAGTATTAAAATAAGTTAATATAATAAGTTATTCTTAAGGTACACCACAACACACACATACATTCGTTATATGTCACACACAATAACAAAGTAACAAATAAGCGTGTACAACTTCTTAACTTCATCTTAAATTTAATTGTAAAAAAAAGGGTACGCAACTAGAGTCTGTAGAGTTGTTAAAATAAAAAATAAAAAAATTATCAACAAAGTAGTTTATAGTTACTATAAACTACTTTGTTGATAATTTATTTTACATTGGGTTTTAGTTTTGACAGAAATGTGTTTTCAGTCAACAAAACCAGCGCCGATGTCAAGAGATGAGACGACGTTGCGGGTACAACTTGTGGCGGTCAATAAAATAATCAATAATAAGGGAACAAATGCCACTAACAAAAATGAAAGGGACAGGCTTGACAAACCTTTACTAATGAGTTTAACTCTTCTGTCACAAGTTACCCGCGAACTGCAGTGCAACTTCGTTTGAAATGGGAAAACTCAAAGATATCAGCTCGCAAACGCTGTGCAAACATGAAGAGCAGCAGCCTTCATACGGTTTGTGATTTTAATTTATTGTTCAATCAAGTTGAATTAGTTGTTTTGAGACAAGTACTTAGATCGAGGGGCGCAGAGACGAGTTGCGCCAGGTCTAGGTGGCAGAGTGGGCGGGCGGACCGCCTACTTAATCCCAGCGCTAGCCTCGCCGTCATCCAAGCTGTGAGGCCGATCATGCCAGAATGGCTGCAGAGGCGTCACGGTACCTTGACGTTCCGCCTGACGCAGGTCATCTCGGGGCATGGATGCTTCGGGAGGTACCTGTGTCAATAAGGCGTGAACAGACGTCAGAGTGCCACCACTGCATCGGTGGCGACGAAGACACGGCGCTGCACTCCCTCCAGGTGTGTTCAATCTGGAATGAGCAGAGCCGTGATCTCGCCGCGGCCATCGGGGCGGATTTGTCACTCCCGGTCGTGGTGAAAGCCACGGTCGGAAGCGCCGACGCGTAGGACGCAGCCGCCTGCCTGCTTCTGCGAGACCATCATGTCCACGAAGGAGGCGGCGGAGCGGGAGAGGGAGTCGTCCGCCACGCTCCCCTCCCGCCAGAGCCGGCGGCGGCGTCGAAGGGTCGTCCACGACGACCTACAGCCGCAGTGCGGGCGACCGACGAGAAAACCGGACCCGCCCGCACATTAAGACCGAAGAGTAGGGCCGCGCCTCCTCTCACCGTGCGGTGAGGTCGAAGAGCCGGAGAGACCCAGATCTCCGGCTATGAAATGGTGAGGCCAGCCCGCAAAGGGGCCGGCCGCCATCCGTCCGGGCTGGTGGTGAAAGCGCGCGAGCGAGCCCAAAGCCCGGACAAAGGACGCTCGGGATCGGACAGGGGTTTTAGTGGGTATCCCTAACCGCGGAGTGGCAATAGCATCTCACACTAAAAATGGGGTGCTTACGCCACCCCGACCTGGCGAATTTCACACGGGCCGCGACTTTTCCTCCTCACGCGTCTCACGGTCCTCAAACGGATTTCCCTGTATAAAAAAAAGAGAAGTACTTATTTGAAATAATTGTGCTCTTTGTTACAGAGTGGAGGTGGTAAGGACTACTTTCCACCGGATGAAGTACTAGATAAAGTAGCCTCACTCTTGGGCAGTACATGCCAAGGTTTTTCGGTGGAGTTTGGTGGAGATGCCACAACTGAAACAAATTTGCATATAGTGATGGGTAATGTTCCAACTATTGGTAGGGAACAAGTTGTAATAGTGTATGTGATGGTGAGGGGGAAGTGTCAAAAAAAATAAAAATACTTGAGACACCTCCTGTTGGCGCCGTATACACGTAACCGCGAAAAGAAAAAAAAAATGTATATCCTCCCATTGTCCTCTTCTTGTCTGTCCTATCCGCCAAAACTCTCGCGCGATCGAGACGCACAATGGGAAGAACAATGTCTAAGGCGTTGCGCTTCCGTATGTCAAAAATGTCATCCAGTCTTGCAACGCTACCGCTTGAAGTACGTTAACGACGTGTAAGCACCGGCTCTACACGTTGGCCCCAACGCCACTCGCCCAACGTGTGGATCTAGAAAATAGTATTGGCCCCAACGTTGTAGCAACCGTTGGTAGTAGGCCGGCGAGTGTCGGTTTTATCGAAGGAATTTTTTTTTTTTGGCCAGGGGAAATCCGTTTGAGGACTAAGCCGCGACAGGCACAGAAGCCTGGGGGATGTTCGCGACCCAATGTGAGAGTGTGGGATTCGCCAGATCGGGGGTGGCACTAGCGTGCCCGGTCAGAACCGATGCCGCGCTATTGCCACTCCCCATTTAGGGATACCCACTAAAACCCCTGGGTGTTCCGTCCTGCGCCTTATGCCAGGGTTACGGGTAATTGGGACTCCCAGCTCCGCATGCCCTGGCAAGCGTGGGCCTCGCTCACTAGGCCTCTTCATTGCCAGGGGTCTATGCCCCCGGCATCTTCTTGGTCTTTTCCGGGCGTGGGGCGGTCTGTAACGCGCCCCACGGGAAGAGAGATGAGCGCGCGCGGAACACTCGCGCTCTCATCTCGACGGCTTGTGCGGGTGAGTGAGAACCCCTATACCCCAAGGGGCCCCACCGGCGCCGCCCGCTTACGGTGGCCGAAGGTCGAGTTCCGACCTCCGGCGTCGGCGCGTCCTCCTTTGGCGGGAGCGGAGCAAGGACGTACGCTCACGCTCCCGCTCCGCCTTCTCCTTTGCAAACATAACGTGCTCGCAGAAGGAGGAGACGGCGTCCCATCCAGTGCGGCTCCCGACCATGGTGCGAACCACGGCCGGGAGCGAAAGGTCTAGTCCGGTGTGGGCAACGAGGTCTCGGCGCTGCTCCGTCCATGCAGGGCATTCCTGCAGGGTATGCAGCGCCGTATCCTCGTCGCCTGTGTCGCAATGATGGCAGCCTGACGTTGCCTCGCGGCCGAGGCGACACAGGTACCTCCCGAAGCAGCCGTGCCCCGAGAGGACCTGCGTCAGCCTGAACGTCAGGGTGCCGTGTGTTCGTCCAATCCATGCCGGCAGGACGGGCCTCACCGCCTCGATGGTGGCGGGGCCCGCGCTGGGGCGTCTGAGGCGATCTTCCCAGACTACCACGGCGACCTGGCGGAGCTCCGACCTGCACGCCTCGATTTCGCGAGGCGCGGGCCTGGTGCCCCTGGCCAGGGCCTCTTTGCGCCACACATACAGTGACGCCAGGATATCAAAGGAATCTGTGCCAACGTTCGCGATCCGTCCATATATTGGAGATTTGCTCAGTCCTGTTGCAACGTGTCGAGTTCGTACGTCGAGATGTCGTCATCAACAAAATCGCCACCCGCATGAATGAACAAATGAAAAAGTTGTATAATTTATAGAACTATACCAGGCACATCCAATAATATGGAAGGCATCTCGGAAGGATCATAAAAATTAATAGCCGATGCATGGCGCACTATTCAACATAATATAGGAATGATGTTACTCGATTGAAGAATTAAAAAAAAGCGAGAATCATTGATGAGCACATGTCGCCTTTATAGAAAGAAAATTTGTGACTACACGTTCTGGTTCATCGACAGACGATATTTTTAAACCGAATTGGTTCGCTTATGATCTAATGGACAGCTCTCTTGCTCCGATTTATGATAAATCAGATATAGTTACTATTAATACAGAGGTAAGTCAAATATTAATTAATTATTACATTTATTTATTTACATATTCATGTACAAATCATTAAATTGCTTTTGTACTAATTAAACCAACATACTAATTTTGTAGGTACTAAGGTAGGTAATTTATTAATTTGAGTAAAGATATGATGCAAATTCATTTTGTATTTCTCTTGCATTTTTTGTTGTTCTTATTGGTATTTTAGTTCTTATAGGTATTATCCCTACCAATAGTTGGAGCAATTCCCGCCTAAGGCGGAAGCAAAACAAGAGCCGAAGATAATGCCGGCGGCTAAGGATTTTACCACTAAGACGGAAGGAAAACCGCGTGACGAACCCTTATATGATTTGGGACCACACACCACGGGTATACCCGTCCAAGAAATCTACAGCCAAAACTTTGACCTCGCTGGATTTATTGACCAGACAGAAAGAACTTATGAAATCATGAGGGGCATAGATCCCCGACTAGACCGTCGGATGCCTTATTCTATGTTCCAGCACTCTATGGCGACAGTAGCAAACTGTTATCTATTAGATGTGTCCATGCTAAATGGAAGTGTCAGAATAGGTTCGGGCTTTGCCCAAGATTCCCTGCCCGAAGATCTTTATATTCCAGAAAATTTATATCATTATCTAAGTAACATCGGCAATACCACCACCGCCACGGGTGAAGAGATCAAATTTAATTTACCAGACATCTGTGTTCCTGCTGTTGCAGATGAAGAAGCCGATATTCCCTCAGGCACATTTGGGCCAGTGACCGCACAATCACATAATGCCTATGAAGCCTATATCTGTCCCGTTGTCACGATGAACAGGGTACTTGATTCACGTGCGGGACATGATGGACCACGGGTCCCCCCATTACCAGCTAACATGGTACCGGCTGGAGCCTTACCCACGCCCAACCTGTTAGGATACGGACCGCGAGACGTCATTCCTCCTGAAGCTGTCCCACGTATCAAAAATTTTGATTTCCCCAACGATGATTCTTTAATGGGAAGACTAAAAATTTGCCCTGAGCTTATGGCCCGGGTTAATACGGTGTTGTACGAGTTGAGAGACCGGTACGACATGACAAATATTGGAAGAAGTTCGCCTACTGACAGAAGCTACATTCTGCCAAAGACTATAGCGGCTTCTACTCTATACGTACGCGTCGGAGGCCACGTCCCTGACGCCCAGAAGTTATTTGATCTAGTGACCTTAATTGTTGCTCTTCTAAAACATTATATATGTTACCCTCTGGCATATACATACGGAGAGAGTGCTCGCTGTTTTTATTAAATAATTAAATTATGAAGTACAACGCAAGTGGGTGTCATAATAGATGCTTTTTTGGGTTCGAAACACCGATCTCATTATTCCAAATGCATGAAAGTCGACTATTGAATTTTCTATTTGATGAGCCAGCTGTCGGTTTCATGATTCTTTTAGATAATGCAAAAGCTCCATCTGTCACAAAAACATAGGGCACAGGAAGATGTTGGTCAGGTAAAGGAGTGTCTTCCGGAAAATTGGAATTAGAACCATATACTTTGTTATAAAGTATGCTATCATTAAAAACTCCACCGTCACTCATTTATCTTATGGTTTTATTTTAAACATAATAAAAATAAATTACTTACCTTTACAAAAGAGCGCAATGCCTCACATAGCGCTTTACATACTTCGGGCACGATCAATGATATAACTTGTGGGAAAACCTTAAATAAGTAGGTAATGAAGACTTTTGAAAGAATCTCCAGTTGCTAGAAATCTAAAGCGCTTCGTCCACGATAGATTAAAATAACGGAGAGCGACTTTCATAGGGCAATCTGCGACGTGTACACATTAGCGAGACTACCCTAGCTAGAGTATCAGTACAGTCTACGTAGACACGGTCGGCTACTCTCGGAAGGCGTCGTGGACGCAGGTACGAGAGCGAGACAAGCGATACGAATAGAGAGCTCTCGAATTATCTACATGCCCTGTACGGTGTAACCGCACATGTTTGTTATGACTTCCGCGGAAGAGTCGAGTCAGTTCACGACCATCACGCGCCAATGACACTCATGTCATTTTGAACTCCAATAAACTCATTGACTATCAAGTTATCTTTCATTTATTACGGTGTTGGGATTCACCCAACATCTTATGGTCCTTCGAGCCGGACTCAAAATATTTTCCAGGATTTTTGGAAACGTTGGCGTTCCGAATATTTAAGTCAATTGTCATCAAGATCGAAGTGGCAACAGTCACAACAAAATATGAAATTAGATGATATAGTAATCATACACGACGCCAACTTACCTGCCGGCAAGTGGGCGCTGGGTCGAGTCATAGATCTACACCAATGGCACCTTAAAGAGACCCATAATGAAGTTATCGGTTTTGCCGGTGAGGTCCGAACATCAAAACACTGCAATCATTCAAAAATCTTCATCAATAACGTCTGATAATCAAGAAAAAACGGCCCCAAACAAAAGGGTCTCTAGTTTTAATGTTATTTCAAATATTTTATTGTTATTTATGTTGTTTCTACATTTAGCGGAAGGAGCATACAATATTTCACGTTATCATGGTCAAAGGGGCCTTTATTTCGATAAAATTTCAAATATGCGTCTTATTTAAGATCAGTGGAAGATAGTTGTGTATTATGATATTGCAACCGTATTGGCAAGGCTCACATGTGTTTAATATTTACATGACACACCTTGAGACATTATGCAATCAAGAACAAAGGAAATCCTACTGTGACGTGGTTATGATGCAGCTCTTCCGCGGACGAGTCGAGTCAGTTCACGACCATCACGCGCCGATGACACTCATGTCATTTTGAACTCCAATAAACTCATTGATTATCAAGTTATCTTTCATTTATTACGGTGTTGGGATTCACCCAACGTGCCTTAATCAGTCTAGCTAGGGCAAGGTCAATGAAACACGTGTTTTGTATTTAATGTAGAATTCTGCATTGCTTTTAATTACCTTGAAGAATGTCGAAACATGCTTGGTCAAAAGAACAGACAATTACAATGATACAAATGTATGTAGGCTTTCCAGAATTATGGAATGTACGTATCTCATAATGATTATTAAGATCGTAAAAAAAAAAAATATTTTTTAACAATTATTAGTGAAGAATTTAATCCGCAACTTACGTTATCAATTAAATACAGAAATAAGAAAAATAAAAATGAAATGTAGTGTTCAAGGTACCCAAGATAATTATGAAAGTTCTAGGGAGTATTATACATATTTGAAGTTTTTAGTGGGAAGCAATTGTGGTTTGACAAATAAAACATTAGATAACATTGATGTAAGTATATTTTTTATTTTAGATCTTTTCATATTGCCAAGGAACTTCACCCTGAACAGTCATGAAATATTCTTTAAATTCATCTCTTATTTCCTTACAATGATTTAGTAAATTTCTTTGTTGTTTTTCTTGTATGCAAATTAAGTTGTTATTTGGCATTTCTTCACTGTTATTGGCTTCACCGTCACATATATCATATATTTGTGCTGAAGAATTATTAATCAAATAATTATGTAGAACGCATTTTGCAGATACAACAGTTTTCGTTCTTTCGGAAGTCAATTTGATAGGCGTACGCGAAATCAAGAAGCAATATGTCCAAAAGTATTTTCAACAACGCGTCTAGCCCGTGATAATCTATAATTGAAAATTCGATTATGTGCGGGTTGATTTTTTAATGGAAATGGTTTTAATATCTTGGGCGTCATGGCAAATGCATCGTCGGCTACTATTACGAATGGAACTGGTTTATCTCTTCCCGGTAGTGGTTGGGGACCCTGAATATTTAAGACATTGCTTTGCAAAGCAGTTGATAACAAACAATTGAAGACGTGAGTGGATGAAGGTGATATGTCGCATATTCGGTTTTATGCTTTTTTTTGCGTAGATGAAGGTGATAAGTCGATACCAAATGACTACAGACTTTAAACATTGATATAAGGCACATTAAAAAAAATAGAAAGTTGAAAAAGGTGTTATGTTCAGTTCAGTTTAAAAATGGCACTGAATGAAAGAGGTATGGACTCTTATCACCGCCTTCCAGAAAAATAAAGTAAAAAGTTTGTTTTTCTATCGTGGAAGAAGGTGATATATATGGAATACCGGAGCATCATATGCAAATCTTCTCGTAATAATACTGTTATTGATATGACCGAACATTTTAGAAATGTGAGCTACAAGAGAAACTTAATTTGATTAACAGAAAAAAAGATGACAACAATGGAAAAGTAAGTTTTAGAGATGGTATTAAATGGATACGCGTGGATGAGTATGGTTCCTATCTATACAAAGAAACATACGATGAAATGACACCCTTCAAAAAGGTGGACGTTTTAAAAAAAAGATCTCATGTGCCGTCTCATGTAGAAATTTCACGTATGAACGGAAAATATGGTACTGTGTCAGTGGAAAAAAAAGAGAATCTCGGAGACCTACTTAAGTACGTGAAGCCAGAATATCGCTACTTCTATGAGTCGATTTTAAACCAAGAGTAATATTTTTACTATAGTTAAGACATTACACACAAATGATCACTGCTATAAGTTTACGTTTTCTTTTATATTGTTTAATTATAAAAAAAAAATGAGACATGTTTACTTACATTCCTACTTAACACCTCATTTTATATAGCTTAAAGTGCAGAAGAGTTTACTTTTGTTCATGGAAGGAGTTATGTTCAGTTTTTTTTCAAATTACATAATAAAATATATTTCAAGTGTTTAATTGCTATCATACCATTAATAATTAAGGTTATTTACACAACTTTGCACGATTCATTAGTACAAAAATCAGTTTCGAAGCGACTTATCTCAAAAAATAAAAGTAGAACTTTTATCTCGATTTACTCAGAATTGGAATTATGCGACTTATCACCTTCATCCACTCATGACTTCAATTAGTAAATACACCGCCACCAGAAATTCTTCCATAAGCACCAATGTCGATGTATATAAAATTATAATTTGCATCTACTAATGCCATAAGAACGACACTTAAAAATCCTTTATAGTTAAAAATGTAAACTTCCACTGTTATTTGATGCTTAAATAGTAATATGCTTCCCATCTAGTGCGCCTATACAGTGAGGGAAGTTCCATGCTGCTTCGAATTCCTTTGATTTCTTGTACCACTCTGCTTCAGTAGACGGCACCTAAAATTTATTTCAAAATTTCAGGTCACTGACGTCGTAACAGACGACTTCACAAAGTACACAGTCGACACAAGCATCACACACTTCTGTTAATTCAAAAAAAAAAGAAAAGAATAAATACCAAATATGAACAAATAATGAATAAGGCAGTGAATATAATGTTAAAAACAGATGATGAACAAGTATTTGGGGAATATGTAACTACTGAATTAAGAAATCTGAATACATACCATGCAAAAGACTTGTGACAGAAGAAGCATTTGAAGAAGAAAATAGGAACAGACCACATACAACAGACGTATATGAAGAACGCTTATTGGAATATATTGAAAATTTAAGTCATCCGTCTACACAATATACGAACCTTTAAAAAGAGGTTTCAAGCATTCATACAATGCCTTACTGCAATCAGGGATGATACACGATATTATCGTAGTCGGTACGCGAAACAAATATTACAGTGATTGGTAGGAGTCACCTGAAAATTAATGATTACTTACTTTAATTCCATAAATGATTGTGTGACGCGGGGGAAACAGTCAGATTCTCCTCCTTAGCCACAGAATAGGTTTAGGTGGGTCAATGAACGATATAAGATAATTATGTAGTATATTTAATCTGTTCCGTGACCAACGGTGGAATTTTATGCAGTAAGGGTACACTGGCCTGTCGAAGCCCTGAAAGCTCTTGGAGTGAAGCTGTTCCACGGCTCTAATATTAGCTTGACCGGTAATTGTCCACGTCTGGTGTATGTTCGCTTGGTTGGTAGGTTTCCTAGGTAAGTAAGGGTAGCCTTGATCCTGGAATTAGATGACGAAGAATAAGTGTGTCCTCCGTTAGAAAACGAAATCAGCTCAATTATATTTAGTTTTAAGTAGTAGAAGAGTTACATTTTATATATATGAATAGAAACCCCAGCGGGACACGCGGTTATTTTAATAACGTTAAGGGAAGTTTTGAATAGTCTGGAATAATACAACAGAATTATATCAGCTGATATTTTTGAATCTCGAGCGAATCCAACTTCACCGCCGTCCCGTTTTTTTTTTCAAACTCTCTTGAATGTGACATAGTTTGAAATTAGTACTGTCATTGGCTATGTCTATGTTTTTTTATGGTGCAAGTGCAACGTTACAATTGCTTTAATTGAAAATTAAATGACTACTTTCATAATAAATGATTACTTTTATTGTAGTATATTGTAGCTGTTTGTGTTTGTTACAAACATCCAAAGTTACATATTATTCATAATAGTTTAATAATAAATTAGTATGATTAACTTACCTGTGGCTAAGTATCGCAATGTGATTGTCAATCTTTCTTCAGCCGTTATCGTTTTTCGCATCACAGTATCTCGTTTTTCAAATTTTGGCTTGATAAATTCTAGAAGAAACTGAAATCTGACGGCGCTATGCGAAGGAAATTTCTATAAAATATTAGGTACATCTTTTGCTTTCAATTCCTGTATTAAATTACTATATGCTCCTTGTTTGGATCGATCTAGTATCCATTGTTTAAGCCAGCAGCTTCGTTTAACCTTTTCCTTATTCTTCTTTTTCAATAACACAGAAACCACAATCGCAGCAGCTAAGCGTGACCGCGACATGCTTTCAACTGAGAGTGTATATCGTGATTGAATATTTAGTCTACGAGTAGTGTAGTGTACCACCCACCCAGGCCAAAATTTCACTATGACAGAGCTACCCTACGATAGGGCAAAAAAACTGCAATAGGGCGCCCTAATGATCTCTACGTGTACGTAGAAATTAGAGTATAGATTAGATTAGTCTCCAAGCTGTCTAGCTCTATTCTCTCTCCGGGGACGAGGCGCTTAAGTGTCTCAGCAAGACGTACTTTAGCTGGCATCGATTCTCTAAATACCGTATTGTGTTTTTTTATTCTTGGTCCAATCAACTGTAGAAGGTATTCAAAGTCTATTGAAGACATACAACAAAAGTTACTGTCCTGAGGGCTCTTGATTATTTAACAATCGGGTTCCATCGTACCTGAAAAAGATAGAGATTTATTATTTACATAATAGATAATTTAATATTAAAATGCCTTGGAAATAACTGCTAGAATGAAGTGTATGGTCTTGTACTTACTGATATTGTGTTTTATGATGCGTCGTCATAAACCATCTTCTTTGACGTGGCTTTTTCTTTTTTCAATAACAAATATAAATTATACGCGCTCAGTACTGTAAAAGCGTTTAGAGCAATTTCAATTTCGGTATCGAACATCTTCACATTGGCTCTGACGGAAAGGAACTAGTATTAAAGCCAACTTGTGTACGCTTCATCAAATTAACCGACCAACGTTGTATCAGATGGTATCAGCGTTGGGGCCAACGTGTGGAGCCGGCCTAACGTGTGAAAAACACAAATATCGAAAACGAACCAGCAAACCCAACAACCAAGTGAGTGTTCCTTGTATAATATTATTCCTATACCCTATAACGCATCACCACCTCCCCCTAAACAAAATATTGGTTTTTAAGCAGGGCTAGTGGTAGTTGTAATTTAGGTAGGTGGTTGTTCGCGCCACCGCGACGTCTAACGCACAATGTGGTGGCCGGAGACAGTTGTAATTCAATAAAAAATGTAAGGTTCGAATATTGAAATGCTGTCGCCAGTCGCCCTCCGTCAGCCCTCGTGTGAGTCGTGTATATAATTTGTATCGTGTGGGGATTTATTTTGAGTAAAAGTAAAGACAATTAGTGCATATAGTATTTCATTTATTTCCCACTGTTCGACACGCCATAATTGTAGTCTAGAGAGAGATATATAACTGTGACCATTACAACTACAACACACAACACTACGTGTAACATCACTAGCACCCGCGCGCGCCCAAGTTAGTGACAAAAATACCGCGGCTCAGTGCGCACACAACGGTTACGTTATAGTTAAATAAATCAAGTGAACTTTCATCATCATCATCATCATCGTCATCGTCATCATCATCATCATCATCATCATCATCATCATCATCATCATCATCATCATCATCATCATCATCAGAACATCAGAACAACACTATTAATCAGTAAGTCCCTCCTATATTCCTAGCGATACCAGTGGTTGTTATGTTACTACTATTATCATAAATATTTATGAATAAGGGCATTGATTACGAATAGTATTTAGTTGGTACTAGTTTTAGTACTTTGATTGTATAGTTATTTATAGAAATTATTTGTTTAGGAAATATAATGTAGCACAAACACTAATTAGTGCTGATAGTCAATCAATAATAATCTAGACAATAGAAAAGAAATTCATTTAGTATGCCGGGTAGTCAATGAATGTTAATGAATTAACCACAAATGATATAATTTTTGCATAAGTTATGTAGCTAAGTTAAAGCTTTCTTTTTGTAAATATTCACAAAGCTGATTATTAACATCTATATTACATCCAAAGTATCATTAAGTCAGAGTATTTATAGCAGTTTTTTTTTAACTTGTTAACCCTTTTTTTACAGCCAAACGGAAACACAAAATGGAGGAGGAGGATTGTAAAGCTAGCATAAATAGGGAAAATGCTTTGGCAGAGTACCTTACAGCAAAAAAGAAAATTGACTTAGAAAATGAGGAAAAAGAGATTTTATTACCTAAATATAAGTTAGAATTATTTAGTCCATTGAAATGTTACAATTTAAGGACCGAATATAAATTTTTTTGAGGATGTAATTTTATTTTTGGGACATGTGTGGGAGGTCAATAGAAGCTTAACTTCAAGTTTGTGAGGTCGCCACCCTTGTCCCCCGGCCGCCATCTCGGAAAAAGGGGTGAAAACACTTTTTTCGCGATAGCTCGGAAACTATGCGTCTTACAAAAAATTTGTAGAGTCATAATTTGTAGCAATTGTTTTGCCTACAAATATGCTTATATAACTTTTTGCCCTAAATTAAAAATTAAAGAAGTTATAAGCAAAAAAGTGAGATTTTTTTATAAAATTTTTTTTTGCTCTATAACTGTTTTTTTTTATACATTTTACAAAAAAAAATACCTCAGACCAATCTTGTAGATGATCTTTTGAGGAAATTTTTTCCCTATATTTTTTTAATTTCATTCATTTAAAACGCTGTTACAGCGCTCCAAAGTTGACCGGGTTCGTCAATGCTCATGAGAATCCGGTCAAAACGAAATGTTTAACTTTTTTTTTTTTTTTTTTATTGTAAATATATTCTTACAAAATTTTTGTTAAATTCGTATAACTTTACTTATTCATTCCTAACTCTTTTTTTACCATAGAACTTACCAAATTTAACCGAGTTACCGTTTGGGGACAAAGGACATCTGCCTGCTACGACTATTATACGTAGGGTCAGCTGTTTCTTCTACCTCATTTTATTCTCTTAGTTGTGCTACATATTTTGCCACGTACCCGTATTGAAAATTGCGGATATTATTTTCAGTTCAATCAATTAAACTGTGAGTTTTGTGTGGTGAAATTTTCATTTAGTTATAAACAATGCGACTTTTTTAAAGCCTGAATCATGTGTGATTGTTTTATATGTAAAAAACCTTTGCTTGAGCGAGCAAAATTCAAAAATGATATGGACAATAATTATTTTTACAAAATGTTTCTGAAGTAACTGTTCATATTCCCTGCTATCATTATTATAGTGATAGTAGAACAGATAATGTTGTTCGTCGTCTCAGCTGTAGCAGTTCATCATCTTCAGTATCAGAAAATCTAGATACTGATTTTGATTTCTCAAACTATTGCTTTATTTGCGGCGAATTATTCCAGGATCAGAGGGACTTGCGTCAAAGCCGTCAGAGGAAAATATGTAATGTACGTCATGAAGGTACAAAAAAAAGCATTTTGGATCTGGTTCTCAAACGTTCTGATGACAAGGCAAAGAGCATTGCTGACCGCATAGATAATGTTTCTAGCTTAGTCAATGTTGGAGCTAGGTATCACAAGGATTGCACAGCAAGCAATTGTACTCCAAAAAATGGAGTGACGAAATAAGACATGATGAGCGCAAAAATAACATTGACGATGCTATGGAGGATGTTTTTGCTTACTGGCATGAGAATAGTGAAGAGTGCCAATTTAGACTCTCAGATTTAAAGAAATCCATTAAAGGAGACTACATTCCAAAGAAGCGTAGGGTCATTGAACAATTAAAGGCAAAGTACAAGGACGACATTTTAATCTTTAACGAAGGTAATCAAGACATCATTATCTGCTTTAAAGGTTTTATATACAAAGTTATATCGAAAAGATCATCTCATAAAAAAAAAGATCCTCGAGAGGAAAAATTGCAGAAAGTCAGAGATGCAGCTGCAATTATTCTGGAAGACATCCTTTCACGGCGCTATGAAACGAATCAGTATCCACCTTCAGACAATTTTTTAAAAGAAGTTAATTCTTTAATTCCTGAATTTTTATCAGTTCTACTTTCTGGAATTATCTGTCAATCGAAACTTAAGTCGTTGGTTGCAGCACAAAGAAAATGTACATCAATTGCTCACTCCATCATTGGAGCAACTCGACCTGCTTCATTCATTTCACCGCTACTACTTGGGGTGGGATCTTTTTATATATAAAAATATGGTTCCAGTAATCTCATCAATGTTCTTTCAACATTAGGTTTCTCTGCGTCCTATAATTCTATTTCATTGTACGAAGATTCCAGCGCGTAATATTTTACCTCATGCCTTCTCGCAATTTGTTTTTCAGAATGTCGATTTTAACAGCAACTCAATTGATGGTAAAAATACTTTCCATGCCATCGCATGGAAAGTATTTTTTTTAATCATACGGTGTAATAATACATTGAATTCCACCCATCGGTGGAATTCAACGTATTATTACACCGTATGATAGTATTGAAGCTGATACCAGTTTACCACGTGTCTCCAAAAGAATACCAGCTTCAGCTAAATCTACTTTAGGGTTAGTTCCTCTTGCGTCCTACTCAAAATGCAAAACAATTGGATTGGGTAAAATAAATGTTTCATTAATCGAAAATATCACATCACCAGCCAAAAAGATTGTTCCTCGTCATTGTGACTTCATGTGGCTATATGGTAAATGGTCTTGTGCTTTAAACATTAGTGGATGGAACACCTTTATGATTGAAGCAACTGTTGAGGAGCCTTTCCAAAGAAGTAGAATTGTATGTCTACCAATTATAAACCCTCCTCGAACAGATTATGACACAATTTTAACATCACTCCAGCTTTCGATTGAAAAATGTAAAGCTTCCAATCAAAAAACGTGTATTGTAACGTTTGATCAACCTTTATATTGCAAAGCTCGAGATATAACTGCTGCGGCTGATCCTACTTCAGATCTTTTAAAAGTTGTTGTTCGATTGGGTGGGTTCCATTTGCTTACGTCATTCATTGGTGGAATTGGATACATAATGTCTGGCAGTGGACTTGAAGATATATTTAAATTGATTTATGCAGATAACTGTGTTCAGCACATAATATCTGGACATGGTTATGGTAGAGCTGTGCGTGCTCATTTGTTGGTGCATTTGTCTATAATCAAAATAATTATGGACTCAATATAATTTACATATGAAGAACGCGATTTCCTCGATGATATTATTAACGATATTGATCGAACTAACGTTTTAGAATCGATTAATAATCCTTTATTCAAGAAAATATCGACCAAATTTGAATAATCTTTGACCATGCTGGAGAGTAAAGGACCAACTGCAACCTTATGAATACAATACTACAGATTAGTCACTCTCTTAAAACATTTTATCGAAGCAGAACTATCTGGAAATTGGTCTCTTCATTTGGAAACGATAAGGAAAATGCTTCCAATTTTTCATGCAAGTGGACATTTCTTGTATGCTAAGTCAAGTCAACTTTACCTGAAATATATGTTGAGGCTTGATCAAATAATGACACCAGAAAACTTTACACTTCAATGAATATAGCAAATATATAGTAATGTAGAGTTACACTATAAATTTATATTTTGCAGGTGTAGCAAAATGGAAACCCATAAAAGAGTTATATGAAAAATATAACTTGAATCCAAATTTTGTGTTTGCACCGGCTTTAGCTAAGCAGCATATAGAGTCAAATTTAAACAAAAATTGATTGATTGAGCCATACAGTGGCTGCAGGAATGCTTGCAAAGATTGATCAATCAATTTGAAGTCGCGCGAAAAATAGTTTCTTGGGTAAAAGGTGTGCTCATATGTTGGCTTTTTTTTCTATGAAGTTGGCATTCTTCTCGTAAGAGTAAATATGTGTTCTGTGGTATAAAGATTGCTATTAGGAATGCCTTTGTGCGCAGCCGCTTTCCCATGTGTTCCGTATATAATCTCAAATATATCATAGTGTGTTACAAACAGTAAACGTTTTTAAACGTTATTCTGCTTTCATTTCTTTTGCACACCAAAACATTCCTCAACAGGTATTACAAATAATCCATTAAATCGGAAGGTCCCCCATTAGACTGACAAATTACAGCGTAAATAGGATTTTTACAGATGAACGAAAAATCGCTTGTTGATTACATAATCAAGTGCAGCCAAATATTCAACGGCTTGACATCTAACGAAGCTCTTAGTTTGGCATATGAAACAGCAGTCGCAAATAATAGAAAAGTGCCATATATAGCTTTACAATTTTCGAAAAACGCATACTAATCTAAGCCCTCGAACGCCCGAAAGGCTTACTTTCAAACGTCTTTCATTGTTCGTTTTTGTCTAAGAACTTTTTTGTTTATTTCTTTTTTAATTATTATTATTTTATCTCATTCTCCTGACCCACACGCTTGTCAGGGTATTATGTGCTTTTTATGTTTTCATTTTTACTTATTTTTCTTTTTATATATTTTCTTTTTTTTTATATCAACTGCATTTTCCATTGTATGTTCCATTTATTTTTGTGTTATATGGACTAGATAGCGCAGGCTCGCCCGACGAGGCGCCGGTGGCGTCGCGGCTGCGCAACTCGACGCCGGCGAGGGCCTCTCCCGCCTTTGTTACGCCCCCGCCCCTGCCCGTGGCACGAAATAAAATGTAATACATATCATTATGTAAGTCGTTCATATACTTATGAACGATATATTGATATTTTTCAATATTTACGAAGAATAAGGTATAGATCTCAATGAAGAGATGTAAAGCAATTAAAAAAAATATAGAATACAAGTTAATTCAACGTGTATCTTGTGAAAAATGTGGATTTTATTCGTCATTCGATTTTTTGTGTCGAAGAGGGTCACACATAATGTAATATATCAACGTGATTATACGTAAAAGTAATATTCTCTTAAAAAAATATACGATATGTGAAAAGAAAAATCATTTGAATCGCACTGTGAAAATAAGGTTGCAGCCCTATCCTTTCATACCAAAGACAGATATTAAGGTTACATAGGAAACAGTTTTTATGCTTCTATGGCACAACAATCTGTTTCACGGTGCCTAGAAGAGGTGACTTCAGCGTTAAATCGGTCGCAAATCGTATACAAGAAGTACACCCGCTTCGCGCAAAATAGAACGGTATTGGATCAAAAGGGGGTATTTTGTAATAAAACTTCATTAGTAGCCATTAATCTTGAGTTCGCGACACGATGGCGATATATATTTGATGACGCCGACCTATTTGGTCACCGCCTCTTTGTTTATTTTCTTTCTTTCATCGCATCTGTCACTATGTAATGTGACATAGTCTATTTTCGATCGCTGTTCGCGCCGCTGCTTACGCGAAAATCTCGCTGCATTTTGTGTGTTGTGCCGCATTCTACTCCCGCTTACATTTAACCCGCGTGCTGAAAGGTACACCCACTGTGCCGTACCCAGCTGGCCCACTCGTCGAAGGAACCGCAAGACGTGAAGAAAGGATCACGAGGAAGATTGTGCCTGTCGCTGCGAAGCCCACATCGTTCATCGTTCGTACCTATCTTGCCTGTTATGTCTTTTTAGAACTCGCAATGAATACCAGTCATCGAAACCCTGAATTTTAGAGATTGCGTCCATTGCGTTTATGGACGCAAACGAGTCTGAACTTTGCGCAGATGGTTGCGCAATGACTTTTTTTAGGAACAATATGGTGGCATGAGGCGACGTACGGGGGGCGGTGGTCTAGGCTAGAGTTGACCATCAGTAAACACAATCGACCCTTTATTCAATCAAATATCGTAATCGATTAGTTTTATTTAGAAGTTATTGATTATTGTTTGTATAAGATATTAAACGAAATAGATTTACAAATATTAGTGAATTTTGTAGTTAATAAAAGAGATTTCGACTTTAATAAAAAAAATATTTTCTCAGTTATAAGACATGATTTACTTAAATATCAGTTATCTATTAACGTCTACTTGAGTAACGACTGTTTGAGAAAATTTTAAACTTCCTTATAAAATTGAAAAATATATATTTTTATATGACTTAATTTCAATCGATTTGAATAGATATCAATCAAACAACACCCTCAGACACGCGTATTGGACATCACTTTTTGGTTACTTCGTGCTTATTCGGCAATGTTCGGTACACGGTAATACGTCTCAGTCACACGTTAGCATTGGTGTCGTGTTCGTTTCGCTATCTCGGTCTTGAGCAAAGTCGGTTACAAAAGTTTTCGTTGTTATTGTTGTTATTATTATTGTTAAGTTTGTTTTATTTGTGTTATTTGCAAGTGTCAGTTGGTACTTATATATTATACTCCAAATATGCCACCAAAACATAATTGTGTGTTAAATCGCCAGGCGAGAAAAATTATTTACGATTTAACGCAGTATATGAAAAAAGAAAAAGAAGAAGGTGTAAAAGATGTAGATACAGTTTACTTAAGAGTTGCTAACGCAACTGGTGTGTCCCAACGCACAGTACAGCGGATCGCAACTGAAGGCAATATTTCGGGCTTACTTTCGGTATTCCGCACACCTGGTAAAGAAAGGTCCAGATCAAAACCTATTACTGATATAGATCATTTTGACCAAGGAGTAACAAAAGATGCATACACAACTTCCACAAAACCGAAAAAGAAATGCCGACCATAAACAAATTACTAGCGAAATTCAAACGGGATATAAATTTTCAATGTGCTAAAACGAGCTTAAAGACAATCGTCAAAAATTTAGGTTTCAAGTGGCGAAAGACCGAAACCAATAGAATGGTTCTTATAGAGAAGACCGACATTCACCTGAAAAGGATCTTGTACTTGAAGGCAATGAAAAAATACAGGGATGAAGGGCGACCAATTGTATTCACTGACGAGTCGTATGCCCACTCATCACATACAAAAGGTAAGGCGTGGTCGGATGGTTCCGCTCATGGACTAAAGCGCCCGATATCAAAAGGTCAGCGGATAGTGATGATTGAACGAGGACAAATTATTTGTTAATTAAAACGTTCACGCACGGCGCCTCACATCAGTTCATCACAGTCCGTCGTAGAACTTGGTTAGCACCATGCGCTATTAATTTAAAGGCTCTGCCATTAAAATACCCTGCTTACTTGATATAACAAGAAATCGTGGACGAGAACCAGGAAACAACTGTTGCTACAGAAAGCTCTGTGGTGCAGAAACGTATGGTTTTCTCCCAATTGCCTAGTAAGCATACTGAACAGCAACAGCTAGCTGGACATGATATTTGGGCAACTGAATTTACAAATCAGAAAAAAGCGAAAGCGAAATCCCTGATAAAAGCCTGAACAGTACAAAAAGAAAAAGTATCATTTTTGTCACTGAAAAGGTCACCTTCTTCAAGATATAGAAAAATAAAGAACAAGCAAGACTTTGACAAATTGCCAAGTAACTCTACAAACCTAGCAATAAACCGAGGAGTACCTCCTCCACCGACCATCAACGCGCGTAGTTTCTCTTGCTACGGATGTGGAGCTGAAGGTTTTGTTAGACGTGTAAAGAGAAAAAGGAACAGTCTAGTTGTGCTCAAGATAGTACAGAGTTAAGCTTTTACTCTTTTAATTTAACGGACGCAAGACCCCCACAGCCAGTGATTTTTGTTAATAGAGACTGCATTAATGGGTCTGCTGCTTACATAGATACCTTCGCAAAAACGAGCGTAGCCTCCCAAAAACTTTATAAAAAGTTATTGGCGAATGAACTTATCTTCGTTGAAGAAAAAGCAAATGTAACGTTTGTAGATGGATTTTGCAAAGAACAAAATATTTTACGTGGTAAGATTCCAGTCACCCTATAAAATAAAGTGATACCAACCACTTTTTTATTGTGCTACCCGAATCCCAGAACAACAGGACATTATTAGGTATCGGATTTATATAAGATACTGCAATGATCCTGAATTTACCACAGTCTACATGGGAATTTGTGGACCGAAAGGGTAAATACGAAATGTACAGTGAGGATTTTGTTACACTCCCAGATGGAAAAACTACTCAATCAAAACGGTAAAAAGGTCTACACCAGATACACCACCATTTTATAAATTGATCCCGATTGACCTAACACCACTAAAACGGATCAAACGAATTTTTGATAGTTACTCACCACGTTTTGTAGACGTGATGATGAAGGATGTGGAAATTAACATCAGAGACATTGAGTTCAGTCTCTCACCGGACTTTGAGAATCTATTCTCATCTCCTGTGAGCTTAAATTCCACAAAAGTAAGACACCATAGTCAGTGAAAATCATATCAATAACTTAAATAAATTGTTTGTGAGTATAAAGATGTTTTCATTACTAAAACAGAACCTTCACTATTGGGTGAACATCGTGTTGTAACCTAATCTCAGTTAATAATTTTATTGTATTAAATGTTGTAAATAGTCGAAGTTGTACTTTCGAGTAAAATGTTATCGTTGCCATAAATATGGTCCCATTGCTAGCTTCCTACAACCGTATGATTCATCAAGTGCATCGCCAAGTTGTACTTATGAATAACGAATGTTTTATGCAATAAATTTATATCCGAGAATCAATTCTATTTGAACAGACGAACAATGCGCATACCACAGAGCTATAAAATAATTTTCAACAAGGAATGAAAATTCTACAAAACAACATGGAAACGACGTTTTCGCCAAATATTTAACTACTACTTCAACAACTACAACCGGTCTTTACACATCTTTGAAAGCTAAACATTGCTAGACGTGCGTGAAACTTATCTCGTCCTTACTAGCGAGATAGAGGAAAAACAAATCTGGCTAATCTTGTTTGGAATCAATATGAAACAGTGCTTTTTCTATTAGCTCTGTATAAAAATTACCTAAAAATAAATGGTTAAATGATTGAAATATGCAATTTGCTTGCTTATAATAAAAACTGGCCAACTGCAATTATTGGCCCCCTACAAGCAGATCTCACAAAGAGCCTTGAGAATTTGCACATAACGTAAAGAAAGTAATGCTAGGCTGAATACAAGCGAATAACGAACTGACAGGGACAAATAACATCCACTGCTACCTTAACTACCACGAAGCAAAGACCACGTCTACCTACTTCAACAACTATGTATATTTATTTTTACTTATATTTATTTGGATTGATTTTTACTTATAAGATATACCTGATAAAAGAAATGTATATTAATCATTTAATATCTCTTGATAGATCTTACTGATACTTATTTTAACATATTCGGGATCACGACATAAAACAGCTAGTTTAGACCAATAAGGCCTGTATGGTGAAACCGTACACACCTGCACTTACGCGGGCACACAATTTTAGCAATCAAACTAATTCAGTTCACGCAACGACAGCGACTCGTGTTCATGTCCTCATATCATCGATCTATCATTTAATCTTAGTGATGAGGCCCATTTTCAATTAGGCGGTTATGTAAACAAACAAAATTGTCGCACATGGGGTTCACAAAATCAACAAACAGTCCTCGAAAAACCATTACATCCAAAGAAAGTGACCGTATGGTGCGGTTTGTGGTCAGGCCGTAACACCGGCCCGAATTTTTTCGAAAATGAGCAAGGAAACGCCGTCACCGTGGATTCTCTGAGCTACCAAACCATGACAACCGATTTTTTGTAGCCACAATTGGCTAATGTTGACATTGGTGACCTTTGGTTTCAACAAGACGGCGCCACAAACCACACAGCCGGCCAAACAATTCAGTTACTGCATGAGAAATTTCCGGGTCGCGTAATTTCTCGATTTGCCGATGTCAATTGGCCGCCTCGTTCTTGTAATTTATCGCCGCTGGATTATTTTCTCTGGGGCCATTTGAAAGAGCGGGTTTACGTGAACAAACCACAAACAACTGACGCTCTGAAAGATGAAATTCGGCGCTGCATTGACGAGATAAGCGAAGCTTTGTTGCAAAATGTGGTTCAAAATTTTGTGATAAGAGCGGACGTGGGCCGACGTGCTAGAAGTGGACATTTGCCAGAAATCATATTCCATCGTTAATTTCCATATTTCTAATTTATATTGGTGTAAATAAAACTGAATTTGTCAAAAAAAGTGTGTTTTAAGCCAATTTACTTCCTAACCTCAAATTTGCCCGCCCTGTATATGTAGCACATTTTTATTTTTTTGAAGTAAATTCGAATAGCGATTGTTTTTAAAATAAAAGTTAGTAGTGTAGAAATTGTTTTTTAATAAGGTTCCGTAGCATTTTTCAGAATGGAATCATTATAAGATCGTCATATTCATACGTCCAAAATTAGTTTGGACAATATAAGAAAATAGAAATAGTTAAATTATTTCTCCACGGAACGTTATACAGCAGATACATTGGCTATAATTTTTTCAAAGAAAATGGTTTATCTATTTGTTTCTCATCAATATGCTATATAGTACTATTAAGGGAAACTAGTTCAATGACAGAATTATACTATAAAGGAGAGCTCACTGGGATAAACCATAAACAAGTATACTTTTGTCAAAGAAAATGCGTTTTTCTAGTTGATTCTCATCAATATTTTTATTTGTTTAGTTGCGAATTTCATTTGTCTATTAAATAATATTCTAAGCAACATCGACACAGTGGAAAAACGCCATTTTTATATGCTCCCCATTTTTTAATACAGAATAAAGTCACAAGACCATTTTCATTAAAACTAGGCAAAGGTTACTAATACATACGACAATATGAATTATTATTAACGCCTTTTTAAGTGAATTGCGCGCACTGAGGAATGTGGGATTTGGTATAGTTAAAGTTTATGCAGAGAAGGAACACAAAAAGAAAGAAATCATTTCATTTCTAAAAAACAAAATTGCATGCTGCAATTTGCGATGAGGTTGGCACTCAGTATTCTGCTGTTTCGAAACGTAGTCCGACATCACTGATTTTCAGTGTCCATCTACTAAATCACAAATGTCATATCAAAAGTCTAATATTTATTAAAATTTAAAATATTGAAATGCAAGGTTCAGTGCTCAACTCTTGCAAAAAAACACGCTTTTGCACCTAAGAAGCCAGGATATCTAGTGTTTCATAAAATTCCTGAAAAACAAACAGCCATCGAATATGTTAACTGAAGATTTCATCACAAATCACAAGTCTTCTAGTTCAACTCCGAACATAAAAATTGAGTAAACAACTTCAGATCGATGTCATTTACGGACAACTACACAAGAACTCAAAAGAAATTTCGTGATGGTCATAATACTTTTGACGAGTTTCTGAAAGCAGCTAGGGGAGTTGAACAATGAATAAAAGAAACTACAAGCAGCTTGCAATCTAATACAACTGCAGCGACTCTAAGGGCCACTTGCACGTTCCCGAGTTAGCTTAATTAACTCAAGAGTTAACTGCTAACCCAGGTTATAAACAAATAATTTATCTTGCGTCGACCAAAGTTGGGACTAAACCTAGGATTAAACTTCTAAATATTTAACCCACAGATTTGGAAGCGTTAAGTCGCTAGCACAGGGTTAACGAAATTTAATGTCAATGTCAAAATAAATTAAGATTAAGTTGCACTGTAAATTATATTACCTACCTATTCTCTATTTTGTAGTGTGTTTAGTTAAAAGATAAAAATTATCAATGAATTTTTATTCTCTGATGATGACGAAGAAGTTATTGAATATATTACTTCAAACTTCTATGACAGAAGGATCGCAGAACGGTCAGATTATTATAATTCACGAGACAATGAGTTTAATAGAAGATTTCGAATTCAAAAACAAAGCGTGCTCTATTGCAGTACTCACACAATAACAAGTTATAGTTTTTTGGTACCTACATATGTAAATTTATGAGAAATTTTCTAATTGGCTACCTACCAGTTTGCAATTTTATCATAAGAAAGTCAGTAGGTATAAAGTTAATTTTTTTTTTTCAGTCAGGCTTTATCACCTATGAATCAATGTATTACCGTTTTATGCTAGTGGAAGCCAACTTAACATGCGGAGATTTTATTGGAGTACAGCGTGTAGGACTATTTACAAAGTAACTGATGCCATAGCCCGGTTGTATAAGGAAGGAATTTATATTAAAGCCTATGACTGAAGAAGAGCAGAGACAATCTGCAATGATTTTTTTATCAAATACCTTCTTTTCCACGTGTTCTAGGAGCAATAGACTGTACTCATATACGGATGAGGTGTACAGGTATGTAGAAACAACTATATGTAGAGGTATACATGTAGGTACCTGACCACTCTATAAGTACTTCCGGAGTATTTGTTATGCCAGCCATACACTAAGTACTTCCGGGGTATTTGTTATGTCAGCCATACACCTATTACCTTTTCAATTATAATTGTGTTGATAATGTATTAATTATTTTATTGTTTTAGGGGGCGAAAATGCTGAAATTGTACATTTTTGTAACCTCGAACCAAGCTGCATGTTTTTTCTGAAGGTCAGCTCTATCAGTTTCAAATTATCACGACTGGTGAAATTAGGGGCACTTAAACACGGTTTTTTATCAATTATTCTTAAAAACTTGTATTAAAACGCTTTCACACCACAAAAGTAAATAAACGACAGGAGACAATACGGTTAAAGGTGGCCATACACCATGCTTCCTATCGTCCAATCGGCATGACGCTGCCGATTGGGTCAGTTAGAAGTGATCGTGTGTGGGCGTGGATTGGCATGACAGTTAAACTTGATGGCATAATCAAATTTCAAATATTTTGGCTTGATCATGCTGATTGGGTCATTCCGACTGGGACGTGTATGGGGATCGGCATATTTGATTTCAGTAGGACAAGAATTTGGTCGGTGGTAGACGCACGCGCTCATTCAACATGTCGCAAAATACAGTCCCGTATCGCGAAGTGATACTGGAGCTTATGTCTTTACATCAAAGTGAACCGTGTTTATGGAAAGTGAAAAGTAAAGAATACCACAACAGGTACGTATGTGATTTAGGTTATGTTTTAGCTCAGCTTTAGACAGTCTGGTTTTTTTTTAAATTTATTAAAGCTTTGACTGCAAGGCCATCAGCTTACACATGATTAGATTGTCTGTTGTCGAGTACCTGGCGATTTTTTTTTTACAAAAGTAGATAGAGCACCAGTTTAATTGTAGCGATACAAATTTCACTTACGAAAATATTCAAGTTCTTGATTTTTAGTATGTGGGTACTTAAAATCTATGGTAAAGTAAGCTTATTTTTATTCTAGTTTTAAGGCACGCTACCCGTAAGTTACCTACTTATATTTTAAATTTTGCTTTATATTTTTCCGAATATACCAAGTACCCTGTGCATGTTAATGGTTTTGAATAAAAATTCTTTAATATGTTTGCCGTTATTTCTGTATTGCGGAGCAGTAGTGGCACTAGTGCTCCGCAATACAGAAATAACCTGTACCGCCTATGCTCTAAAGAGCAGGCGGTACAGGTTATATTGTATACACGAGATACGCACAAGAGGTTGACGTGTTATAAAAGAGTAGTTTACCGGGCTTTGGTCGAAGAGGACTTCTTGTTAGTCACGTCATAATAACTATATAAACGTGTGTTCGATTCGAAATCTAATAATGCCGCCTATTCGTGGTCATCATACTGGTCAAAGAAGATACGCAGAATTACAAAAAGCATATTCAAGAGCTTGGAGAACAGTATCGCCGGCTGAAAAAAGTCAATTAGCATCATATAACGCTTGGAGAACGAGTGATGCTGGTAGAGCAACAAAAAGAGCGTTCAATTTATTTTGGAGTCAATCCAATTCCGCCAATACCGGAATCAACGACGACGACGGACCATCCAGACCCAAACGAACAAGGAACGAAGACTCTGGCAATCTCTTCAATTTGGACGATTTATTTAATAATTTTAATTGGGATAATTTTGAACTTGGTAATATGGCAGATATACAAAATAATTCGCCTAAAGCTCAAGGAAATTCTAACCCGGGGCCTATGGATACCACCGACTTGGGATCAAATTCTAGAGGATCAGGAAGACTAGGTCTTAAGAGTACTACACAGAATGCGGGCGGCATAAGTAAAATTATTCCAAATCCAAGATTGAAGACTATGCATATAAACTTTTCAAAAAAATGGTGTATTGGCCATATGTTAAAGAATTGGATCACGTAATAATAAGAATGCCTTCTATGTGCCTTTCCTTCACACCTTTACAGTTCCTAATAATCCTCTCCTTATCCCATAATTCACCAATTAAAAATGCCGCGCCACCTAGCGGACGGCGCCAGTCGTCGACCTGTTACGGCGGAACAATTAAGTGCGCGTGCGCCACCCTATTGCTGCCCTTAGTAAAGTGCTGTGCAATTATTAATAGACCAAAATCAAACTGTGTTGTGCTTCCTGGCGTCCGTCATCAGCATCAAGATAAATAATCGGTGAGTCCTCTCTTGTTTCCTATCCTCTGTCAATAGAGGGTTACTTGTATTTATTGCGTGATCCATTCTGCCATTTTTGCCAACGCGACGAGACTATACAAAAAACCAGCGCGTAACTATACAAATGGTTTAAATATGCTTATGACTTTGCTTATAATGTGATTGAAGGTACGTCTCTAATTAGATGTTTAACATCATATGTATATTATCCAGTAGATTGGGTACCATGGTATTTAAGTCCTCAAGAATTTGTATAATTGCCATTTAATTCTCAAATTGTAAATGTAAAATGTGATATACATCTTTTGGGTACTAGAACATAGTTTGATCATGGTACTAGTTTTGGTACGGCTACTACCGAATATGTACCTGTAATAAAGTGGTGTGTTGGATTGAATAATAAAGTGTGTATTGATAATCGTCCATTACAATCTGATTCTACTGAACCCATGAAACTGAAGGGAGTGTATGATAAATCACTGGCAGATCAATTTATTACTATGTATTCTATTGGAGGCGTTAGTGATATTCCACGCCATTTGATGTATACGATGGCATACCGACTATCATAAATTATCGTTTGGATAAATATATAAAACATGAATACAGGTTTCGCAAATAAATGTATGGAAGAATCCATTATTTCTTATTCTTATCAACCTAATAACGGTTACATAAAACCGAAAAAGAAAATTATAATACCTATGTATAATAAAAATGATGGATTTGCTGATGACGTCACATACAACTCTGTTATTTATAAGCACCACATACAGTTAAATTATCGACGGTAAATGGAGGTCGTATTCTTGCTTCGCAAAATTTATAAGACACAAGTTACGATTATACTAATCGTGCTTCGTATACTTACTATCAAAGTGTCGAAGGATATACTTATTTTCACGTACATACTGGTGAGCATTCAAACTTTAGAAATCAGCCTCAAGTCCATTTAGGTTTATTGGCAACTCCAGCTTTGAATCCTGCTACTGAAAGTATAAATTTCTTAAATTCATCTATACACACCGTATCCCACACACACTGCGATGTTGAATTCGATATGGAAAGTATATGTGTTAAAGGAGATCTTTATGATTGGCTTGAAGATGTTAAATTCTTTATTAATAAAGAAAAAGGCTTTCAAGGATACGGTGCCCAAATTATTGGTGTTACTGCTACTAGTTCGGAGCGTTTGGAGTCAGGAAGACACAACGTCCGTGGAGGACGACAATTTGAGTGACCAACCAGCCATGTTTCTCGTGAATCAAGATCATCATTTCGAAGCAATGGACGGAGATTATGCCCAAATGGACGAGCCGAGTTGGCAAAGCAATTAGGACGTACAAGCATTACAGAAACTCGCAGAGAAAGTAGGCAGAGAGCACCTAATAAGAGTGTTGCAGTGTTTTGAGTTAGAACCTGAAGATGAATTTGACTTATATTCCTACGAAACTTTCGACAATTTTGTCTCAGACTGATTTTGAAGGTTGTATTTTAAATGCATATTGGAATTATAATATTAATATTGAATATTCAAGTAGTACTCCTTCATTTTTATTGAGTAGTCGTAAATTTAATAATTATTCACTTTCATAGTCAAAAGTTAATATATAGAAGTTAAGAGTTAATAAAAGGTTGAGCAAAAATGTCTCGGCTAAGATACATTGAGCACAAAGTGAAAAAAGCGCTGCTTTATTAGATTTAGCCACGGACAGATTGCTGTTAACACAATATGTCGTTAATCGACGCCTGCAAGACGCGCGAGACACAACAGATGAGGTAAGAGCATTGAGAAGAACAGAGTGTAAACAAATCCTTTTCATTTCTTTGTATATGTTAATGTGTTACTTTGTAAAACGATGAATATTTTGACATCGTTTCTAACGATCGCTTCATTGTTTCACGCCAAAAGGATGTGGACATAATTGAATGAGATATTTTAATAAACACAATTGGAAAAAATCTTGCACGAAGCATCTTATTTGCGTCCACACTGTCCAGAGGCGATCGATTAAAGGAATGATAAGAAAAATGAGGCATCTGCGATTGTAAAAGTGAAGTAATAACGTCGGTGAACACTTGAATAAATATAAATTTCGGTTTTACACTGTCTTAGCTGAATTCTTACTTCCTGTAATAAACTACATTTTGACGGTTTTAAGTGCGGCGGCAATTTATTTGATTTTTATTCCCACGTTTCGGCCACTTTGCAGTAGCCGTGATCACGGAAGACAAAGATTTCAAGTGTCAATGAGTAACGTTAGTTTTTATTTAGCTTAACAACCAACTTGTTCTTACCACAGCTAAAAAGGTATTCATTATAACGATGACAATAGTAGATCACTTAACATTTAGACGTCAAAAGTCAAGTGTCAAAAGATAACCTTTGATGAACCTTTTTTGTTTTGCTTTTGTACCTGTGCTGACCAAACTCATAGTATACTAAGTAATGGAAAGAATACAAAATGACGAAACATTTGTGTGATAAGTGTGTCGGCTACAATACCTAGTTATAAAGTGCACTCTTCAAGGTGCAAGAGTAACCTATGGATACCACCAAGTTAATAAATGCCTGGACTGAAATGTCCAAGAAGTAAAATCTGGAGTATAAAAAATTTTAGAAGTTTAGTTAGGCAATCGCTGGACATGCGCTTGCCTACAAACCTGCTGACCACGCAGCGGCCAGTCATTGTATCAGCGAATAATTAGTATTAAGTTATAATAATGGTAATATAATTTTAATTGTAATTAAATTAGTCTTGTAAGAACTGTCGGGTAATAAACTTGTCTTAAGAAATTGTTTTTTTTAAAACTTCTCCGCGCCACCCTACTTATCTCGCACCATAAGAAAATTTGTAAGATACGATAGGCTCTTACCTGAGCATGTTGTATAGTGCATTATAATAAATTTCTTGTAAACTTGACCATAATAACATACCCGCTGCAAAAGGTAAGTACACAAAAGCTTTTTACTATCAAAATATGGACTATTTGGCCGAGTATTCGGCGTGAGGCGTCCTGAGGTTGAGAATGCTCAGGTCTCTCGTGTCCTATAATTCTAATACGAATCAGAATTTGTCTCAAACTGGAGAAATTTCCTCAACACAACGTGTGATATCCCGGCGAATATCTAAGATTAGCCCTATTATCGAACATATAATAAATAAATACCTTCCTTAACTTATGAATGTTATTATTACTATTATTTTATGACATTTATCAGTTTTTTTTCATATGATTCATTTAACATTATATAATTTAATAAAATTTATTATAAATATTTGTATGCTCCTATGTGAGCAAAACATGTGTACACTATAACATATATTCCAACTGTTTAACCATGTTTTGAACAAATAAATTAGATTTTTCTATTTGATTTGAACATGTCGAAACGAAGTTCGCTTCCCGTCATAATTTAGACCGCAACATTAGCATAGATGAATATTTGCATTGTCAAAGGCCACGTGGTTTCGAATCGAGTCATATAGCTCTGTGAAGTGTTGTTATTTAGTAAGTACCCAACTGGTGATAAAATTTATTATGGAAGGAACGAAACCTGGTCTATTCTGAAGATAAAATAGCTTTACTAGGTTCTGGGAAATTATCTTCCGATGTTATGGAACTAGATACACTGTATTAGTTTTTTACGTACACTATCAATTCAACTAATCCAACTAAAGCTTGTGTTCGTTTTGTCACAGTGAAATATTCGCAAAGTTAAATGATTTAAGGAAGCACGCCGATACAAAAAAACACAAACAAAAATGTGAATTAATTTCCAAAAATCTGAAAATATTTTTTGCTTTGCTCCAGCTTCTAAAACAAATAGACATACCCAAAAAGCCGAAGGTAAGCTCGCTTTATACATAACGGAACACTGAGCAATTTCTCAAATAGACCACCTGACAGAAGTGTGCAAAGATGTATTCGCAGATTCAAAATCTGCCGACATAAAAATACATAGAACAAGATGTACTCAGATTATCACCCAGGTTCTAGCATCCCATTTTAGAGAAAACCTTGTTAAAGATATTGGCAGCCAAAAATATAGAGTTTCGGACGAATCTACAGAGGTTAGTGTGACCAAATTCATGTGCGTAAACGTAAGGTAGTTCAGTATGGCACAAATTCCATTGTATCTGCTTTTCTGTCACTGCAGCCTATAGAACGAGCTGGTGCCAACGGTCTTGTCTCGTCATTAGTAAAGTGTATACAATCGCACAATTTATCTCTCCAAAATTTGGTTGGAATCGGGACTGACAATGCTGCAGTAATGGCAGAGTGTCACAACAGCGAATAAGAAATACTCAAGAGCCAATACAATCTATCCCATTTAATCCTAATAAGATGTATCTGTTATTCCCTACAATTAGCCGTCAGTCACGCGTCACAGAACTCTATTCCACAACATATTGAATTTATGATAAGAGAAACCTGTAAGTGGTTTTCAATCTCATCAAAGCGCCAGCATGAGTACAAGGAGCTATACGGCCTCATTAACTGTGGCGACGAACCTCTTAAAATTCTCAGTTTGCGACACTCGCTGGCTGTTGATAGAACCGACTGTGGTCAGAATTTTAACACAGTGGGAAGAGCTGAAGTTACATTTTTCAGTTACGAAAGATAAATGCCACACTGCAGATTTATTAAGTCGAATGTACAGAGACGAAGTTAATCGCTTGCATTTCATATACCTAAAAAGTATTCTAAATGATGTGCAAATAGGAATCAATATCTTTGAGGGAGAGAACGCAGATCCTGTCAAATTATTAACCTCACTAATGAATTTATTGCGATCAGTCTGCAATAGAATATTGATACCAAATTCCGCAACAACTGAAAAAGATTATTTGACCATTAAAATTGATAACCACCTAAGCCCAGTACCTCATCCGGGATATCTTCATCTGGGATATCTGTTTGAGTCCACGTTGCTAAAGCTAATTTGACATCTCAAACAGTTGCAACTGTTAGAAAAAGTTGTATTGATTTCACCGTACGTTTGGCAAGAGATTCAAAACCGTTTACCCAGCAATTACATGGCCCTTCAAAAAATGACACAATTGTCGGTAGATGACACTTTAAAACAGATTAAAGATAATTCAATCGCTGAATTAGCTGTTGAATTTGGTTTTGAGAAGGACAAAATTGAGAACATATTAAAACAATGGCACAGTATTTATTTTGTAAAATGGGACATAACTACAGTACAATTTTGGGCAGATGTATTAAAATATAAAAACGCTGCAGGTTTTAATACTTACAAAGACATAGCAGACTTAGCCATCACAGTCCTGTCGTTGCCACATTACAACGCAGAAGTGGAACGACTGTTTAGTCAGATGAATATTATAAAGAACAAACTGGTTTCAACCACTTTAAACTATACTTATTGTTAGGAATCAGTTAGAGATTTTAAAACGAAATTCCCATAGCTATGTTTTGCCAGATCATGTCCTCGCCCAAATTACAAAAACGATTAAAAAACCAAGTGGATCATCCACGTCTACTTCTGCAGTGGTACCATCCACATCTTCAACGCCATTAGAAGTAGTTAAAGTCGAAGATGATGTAATTGATGACGATATTTTTTATTGTATAAATCTATAGGGATTTGTTTAATAAAATTTTGATTATTTATACAGAGCTTTGCTTTTATTTAGGCCATATTTTTAAAATTGAAAATTTTAAAATATTTAGCGATTTCTAGGGATTTTTTTGAGTACTTTTTTCTTAATATTTAGGGACATTTTCACTGAGGTCTGGGGTCTTTTTTCCTACGCGGCAACACTGCTAGTCGTACCTCAGTTTTCGCGTGGATCGCGGTCCGAATGGTTGTACGTGCGTTTTCTTGTAATAATACCTAAAATGGCTTAGTCCCGCGAGTGGCTGGAAGGATTTATTGCGATGTATCGCAGTGAAATTTGTCTATGGAAAATTAAGTGCAAAGATTATCACAACCGTGATTTAAAACAGTCTGAGTATAATAAATGAATTAACAAATTAAGAGAAATAGACCCCCAGGCCGCTAATGACACTGTTGTAAAAAAAATTAATAACCTAAGATCCACTTATAAGAAAGAGCAGAAGGTCGCTGGTTCTAAGAAGTCTGGAGCAGGAACCTCCGAGATACATTCACCGAAACTATGGTATTACCCGCTGTTAGCGTTTTTGAATGACCAAGAAGAACCAAGATCTTCGCGTTCGAATATTATAGACGACAACATACCAGAGGAAGTAAGTAGACACTTTAATAAATCATAGTCATTATATAATATGACTTTTTGTTATTCTTTATTTAGTCACTGTACAAAATTGTTTTGCCAAGGAACGCTGTCTTCAATTACAAAGTAGTTCATGAAATCTTTTCTGACTTTTTTAGCTGCAATGGATGGATTTCCCAGATTTCTTCTGTCTAAATTTGTCATGCCAGCAGAGTTCACTGTATCAAATCCTGGAGTAATACTACCTTCATCAGTTTTCTCTTTCAAAGCATTCGGGCTGACAATAGGAACTTGATGATTTAATTAAATAATTATGTAAAGCACAGCTGGCCATCACGACTGACTCGATTCTCTTTGGCTCAATATTAATTTTTATGTGAAATATTCTGAATCAAAATGCCAAAATACCAAACGCATTTTCGACTATGCGTCGCGCTCGTGATACGCGATAATTTAGAATTTTCTTTTCAAGTGTGGTCAAATCTGCCTGTCTAAACGGTTTAATAAAATCTATTATAAGTGGAAAAGCATCCTCAGCTACAAAGACGAAAGGCAAACGTCTGGTGCTGTTTGTGGGAGGTATGGCGCTAGGAATATCTAGTTGATAATTTTCAAGTTTTTCATAAAACTTTATATTAGTGAGCACTCCGCCGTCTGAAATTCTTCCATTAGTTCCAAAATCACACAGAAGAAATTGATAATTTCCATCTACGATTGCCAATGAAACCATACTATGATGGTTTTTATAGTTGAAATACTCTGATCCACCTCCAGGCGGGAGACAAATGGCGATATGTTTACCGTCAATATCCCCAAGGCAGTTTGGGAAATTCCATCTTTTTCAAGCACTGTCGCTACTTCCTTCCATTCGTGTTCTGAGCTTGGAAACTATAAATTATAAAAACATTTTCAGGAGCCGATAGATGAAACACAGCCTCCACCTGCCGCAGATACAGGTTCAGAGACTCTGCCAGCTACAGAGGCAACATCAGGGGCACAGCCAGCCACAGCCTCAATATCAGGGACACTACCGGCCACAGACTCAACATCAGCATTAAAGACATCATCGAGCGTTGTGCCTGCTTCGAATTCGAAAGCAAAACGGCCAGGAATGCAAATATATCTAATGACAACCTAACTGCTGATGTTTTACGGACTGTACAAAACCATTTTAAAAAGCCCGTTCACAATAATAACCTTTTGATATTTTTGGGACTAACGTTGCAGCAAAGCTCAGAGACCTTACAAAACAACAAAACATTTTAGCCGAAAAACTGATTAATGAAACATTATTTGAGGCAGAGTTGGAAAAATTTGACTACGTCCTACCAAGTAATTGATCAAGCAAATGTCCGTTTTGATTACAACACCCCTAGTCCCAGCACTATTATACATACGCCCAGCCCCCAGGCATATTACATACACTCCCAGTCCTGTGCATCACCAACATTTTGATACAATTTCTAATTCTCAAGACACCCAGCCTATGCTTACGAATACACATATTTCTATACCCGAGTCAGCGGCTGTCTAATTTTGACAACAATACAAAATAATAAAAAATTAATACGATAACAAAACAGTTTTAGTTGTGTACCTTAAAATAATCCTTACGTAGAACATTGCATATTGCTTCACATGTTTCTGGTATAATGTAACTCAATGCTTGTAGTGAAATAATGCTAGAGAACTTCAGATCTTCATAACTCCTTCCTGTTGCTAGAAACCTTAGAGTGGCCACTAGTCTATCGTGGGGAGGAACAGCATTTCTCATAATTGTGTCTTGCTTTTCAATTATTGGCGATACCATGGACAGCAGATGTAAATAAGTATCTGTATCCATTCGTAAAAAATATGCCAATCTTTAGGAAATACCTTTAGTTCCTTCAATAAATTAACATAGGAATCAGCTTCTCTTTTCATTAGTGTTTTCTTTATCTTGATTTTTCTTCCTTTTGCTTTTTTTAAGGCGAATTATAAACCAACAACTGCTAACGCGTCGTCAGTCGAAGCTATAGCTCAACGATTGAATAATCGTACAGTTTTCTAATAACGTGTGTGGGCATTACGAAAACTGTGCAGTTTAAATTGTACCGTCCGATCGTAACGTGTGTAGCAGCCATAAGACAATCCAGGAATTCAAACTTTCATAATAAATTAATGTTTAATGTTGTAAGGTAAATAAATATTAAAAGGTGTCTAATTACAATGCGTTTTATTTTTAGGTTTTCCTTAAGCTTGCTAAACCGAATCTTAGACCAAACTAACCTCTATATAACAAACTTGGTATAACGAATATGAAGAGTACAGGCAAAGAACAGGGAATGTCACAGTTTTTATATTTTCTATACTCTATTGAAAGCAAATCTTTGTCTATGGTAGTTTATTTCCCGATCACTAACTTTTAAAAAAAGTAAACAGATGGCGACAAAAAGGCGTTTTTGTTTATGGCCAAAGCTAAAAGAACCGGGAATATAGTGTATTAGTTATTTCAAAGGAAGATTAAGTCATTACCGTTTAAAAGACAAAGAAAATTAACTCGCCAGAAGATCTGACTATAAAAAATGTACATGATGCTTACACAAGACAATAACAATGAAATACTAATTTCCTACGAGTTTTCCAGGCATGTTTTTAACACAGGTTAACAGTGCTGTTGGCTATCCAAGAATGAACACATGCAGTACTTGTGATGCTCGTTTAGCATTGCATTATTCCAAAACTCAAACTCCGATCACTGAATTGGATTTCTGTTCTTCCAAGATTGTTTTATTTATTTTTTGTTACACATTAAATAACTAAGCAGTCCATCATAACTACATAGTTATATTAAATAAATATACATTTAATTAGTTTTAAGTAAAAGTTACTGCATACGCCGATCTCAATAAAAAAATACTTCTAAGCTTTTAATTGCGTTTTTCTCAAAATCTATTCATTAAGACATTCCCTGTTCTTTACCTGTACCATTCATATTTTCTAATCTCCTTCAGATTTGTTATATCAAGACTACACTGTATCAACTTCGCGAATCAGAAACAAATCGACACGTAACACAAGTTTTTAAGTCATCAATCATGAAATGTTAAATGTATTTTGGTCCTTCGAGCCAGATTATGAAATGAAGAACAAAAATTAAGTATTTTTCAATTTTTACTAAAATCTATCATTTTCTCATCCACCAAACGTTTTAACTCTCACTAGACAAAAAACGATTCATATTATACAAGAACATTAATTTTATACATCAACTCAAATTATCATATCATTAACACACAAAAACACTATTTGAAGAGATTTCCATTTAAAGGTTAAAGACACTTATCCTTGGAGCCATATTAAGAGTATATATTTTTCAATGTTTAACTAAAATCCAACATTTTCATAACACTCACCAGACAATATAAATTTCGCCGGACAACTACATCATGAAATATTGATATACACTTCAAGGACGAATTACGGCATGAGTAATAAAGCAGATACCTTTAACCCTTATTTTTAATTTTTTTACGAAAAACCAACATTGTCTCAATACAGACCAGAAAATATAAACTTCGCCGGACAATTACATCATGAAATATTGATGTACACTTCAAGGGCGAATTATGGCATGAGTAATAAAGCAGATACCTTTAACCCTTATTTTTAATTTTTTTACGAAAAACCAACATTGTCTCAATACAGACCAGAAAATATAAACTTCGCCGGACAATTACATCATGAAATATTGATATACACTTCAAGGACGAATTATGGCATGAGTAATAAAGCAGATACCTTTAACCCTTATTTTTACATTTTTTACGAAAAACCAACATTTTCTCAATACAGACCAGAAAATATAAACTTCGCCGGACAATTACATCATGAAATATTGATGTACACTTCAAGGGCGAATTATGGTATGAGTAATAAAGCAGATACCTTTACTTTTACCTTTAACCCTTATTTTTACATTTTTTACGAAAAACCAACATTTTCTCAATATAGACCAGAAAATATAAACTTCGCCGGACAATTACATCATGAAATATTGATGTACACTTCAAGGGCGAATTATGGCATGAGTAATAAAGCAGATACCTTTACTTTTACCTTTAACCCTTATTTTTACATTTTTTACGAAAAACCAACATTTTCTCAATATAGACCAGAAAATATAAACTTCGCCGGACAATTACATCATGAAATATTGATGTACACTTCAAGGGCGAATTATGGCATGAGTAATAAAGCAGATACCTTTACTTTTACCTTTAACCCTTATTTTTACATTTTTTACGAAAAACCAACATTTTCTCAATATAGACCAGAAAATATAAACTTCGCCGGACAATTACATCATGAAATATTGATGTACACTTCAAGGGCGAATTATGGCATGAGTAATAAAGCAGATACCTTTACTTTTACCTTTAACCCTTATTTTTACATTTTTACGAAAAACCAACATTTTCTCAATATAGACCAGAAAATATAAACTTCGCCGGACAATTACATCATGAAATATTGATGTACACTTCAAGGGCGAATTATGGCATGAGTAATAAAGCAGATACCTTTACTTTTACCTTTAACCCTTATTTTTACATTTTTTACGAAAAACCAACATTTTCTCAACATAGACCAGAAAATATAAACTTCGCCGGACAATTAAATCATGAAATATTGATGTACACTTCAAGGACGAATTATGGCATGAGTAATAAAGCAGATACCTTTAACCCTTATTTTTACATTTTTACGAAAAACCAACATTTTCTCAATATAGACCAGAAAATATAAACTTCGCCGGACAATTACATCTTGAAATATTGATGTACACTTCAAGGGCGAATTATGGTATGAGTAATAAAGCAGATACCTTTACTTTTACCTTTAACCCTTATTTTTACATTTTTACGAAAAACCAACATTTTCTCGATACATACCAGAAAATATAAACTTCGCCTGACAATTATATCATGAAATATTGATATACACTTCAAGGACGAATTATGGCATGAGTAATAAAGCAGATACCTTTAACCCTTATTTTTACATTTTTTACGAAAAACCAACATTTTCTCAATACAGACCAGAAAATATAAACTTCGCCGGACAATTACATCATGAAATATTGATATACACCTCAAGGACGAATTATGGCATGAGTAATAAAGCAGATACCTTTAACCCTTATTTTTACATTTTTTACGAAAAACCAACATTTTCTCAACATAGACCAGAAAATATAAACTTCGCCGGACAATTAAATCATGAAATATTGATGTACACTTCAAGGGCGAATTATGGCATGAGTAATAAAGCAGATACCTTTAACCCTTATTTTTACATTTTTACGAAAAACCAACATTTTCTCAATATAGACCAGAAAATATAAACTTCGCCGGACAATTACATCATGAAATATTGATGTACACTTCAAGGGCGAATTATGGTATGAGTAATAAAGCAGATACCTTTACTTTTACCTTTAACCCTTATTTTTACATTTTTACGAAAAACCAACATTTTCTCAATACATACCAGAAAATATAAACTTCGCCTGACAATTATATCATGAAATATTGATATACACTTCAAGGACGAATTATGGCATGAGTAATAAAGCAGATACCTTTAACCCTTATTTTTACATTTTTTACGAAAAACCAACATTTTCTCAATACAGACCAGAAAATATAAACTTCGCCGGACAATTACATCATGAAATATTGATATACACCTCAAGGACGAATTATGGCATGAGTAATAAAGCAGATACCTTTAACCCTTATTTTTACATTTTTTTCGAAAAACCAACATTTTCTCAATACAGACCAGAAAATATAAACTTCGCCGGACAATTACATCATGAAATATTGATATACACTTCAAGGACGAATTATGGCATGAGTAATAAAGCAGATACCTTTAACCCTTATTTTTACATTTTTTTACGAAAAACCAACATTTTCTCAATACAGACCAGAAAATATAAACTTCGCCGGACAATTACATCATGAAATATTGATATACACTTCAAGGACGAATTATGGCATGAGTAATAAAGCAGATACCTTTAACCCTTATTTTTACATTTTTTACGAAAACCAACATTTTCTCAATACAGACCAGAAAATATAAACTTCGCCGGACAATTACATCATGAAATATTGATATACACTTCAAGGACGAATTATGGCATGAGTAATAAAGCAGATACCTTTAACCCTTATTTTTACATTTTTACGAAAAACCAACATTTTCTCAATACAGACCAGAAAATATAAACTTCGCCGGACAATTACATCATGAAATATTGATATACACTTCAAGGACGAATTATGGCATGAGTAATAAAGCAGATACCTTTAACCCTTATTTTTACATTTTTTACGAAAAACCAACATTTTCTCAATACAGACCAGAAAATATAAACTTCGCCGGACAATTACATCATGAAATATTGATATACACTTCAAGGACGAATTATGGCATGAGTAATAAAGCAGATACCTTTAACCCTTATTTTTACATTTTTTACGAAAAACCAACATTTTCTCAATACAGACCAGAAAATATAAACTTCGCCGGACAATTACATCATGAAATATTGATATACACTTCAAGGACGAATTATGGCACGAGTAATAAAGCAGATACCTTTAACCCTTATTTTTACATTTTTACGAAAAACCAACATTTTCTCAATACAGACCAGAAAATATAAACTTCGCCGGACAATTACATCATGAAATATTGATATACACTTCAAGGACGAATTATGGCATGAGTAATAAAGCAGATACCTTTAACCCTTATTTTTACATTTTTTACGAAAAACCAACATTTTCTCAATACAGACCAGAAAATATAAACTTCGCCGGACAATTACATCATGAAATATTGATATACACTTCAAGGACGAATTATGGTATGAGTAATAAAGCAGATACCTTTAACCCGTATTTTTACATTTTTTACGAAAAACCAACATTTTCTCAATACATACCAGAAAATATAAACTTCGCCGGACAAAAATCAAGCCATATACAAGAATGTTATTGTTTTTTAATATCGATTAGACTTTTTCATATTGTTTCGCAGTATTTAAAGAAGAAAAGACTTCCATTTAACTATACTGTCAAATGAAGATTACTCTTTCAATATTTCGACTAAGAACATTTTCACAACTGATCAGGAAGCAAACTTCGCCGGACAAAAACAACCCCATATCCAAGGATGTTATTTTTTTAATATCATTTAAACTTTTTCATGTCGTTTAGCAATATTTCAATTAAACAAAACTAAGAGATTTACATTTAAATACATTTGTCGTTCGCACCAGACTGTCAAATAAAGATTACGACATCTTTAATTTTTTGACTAAAATCCAACATTTTCACAACGGACCAGAAAATATAAATTTCGCCGAACAAGCACCAACCAATATACACGGACATTATATATTTTTTTAAACCAATTAAACTTTTTCATATTGTTCCGCATCATTTAAAGAATGCTTAAGAGATAGATTTCCATTTAAGCAGACCGTCAACTGAATATCACTTTTTCTAAATATTCTTCGACTAAAATCCAACATTTTATAACTGATAAGAAATAATATTAACTTCGCCGAGCAAAAACAACCCAAGATGTTTTTTTTATACATATCACTGAAACTTTATCATATTGTTTCGCATCATTTAAATAAAAAAAGACTAATAGATTTTTATTTTAATGTTAAACTCACTTGTCGTTAGAACCAAACTGTCAAATGAAGTAAGACTCTTTGAATTTTTTTGACTAAAATCCAACATTTTCATAACTGGCCAGAAAATACATTCATCGCAGGACAAAAAAACAAGCCTACAGGTAACAATTTGTAAAATCACCTCTATTATTTATATCTAAACAAGAGTGCTGTATCAATTCTTTTGAAATGTTCAATGAACTTTCTGTCATTCAAGCCAAATTATGAAATAGAGCAAAATACTTTTTTTAATTAAATTTTTATCAGTAATCCAACATCTTTAAAACTACCCAAATCATATAAAATTCGTCGTACAAAAACAAACCCATATACATGAACGTTAATTCTTTAATAAATTCATCTTTTCCATATTATTTCGCAGCATTTAAATAGAAAGACTGTTTAAGAGACCTCCATTTAAATGATAAATACATTTTTATCGTTCGTGCCACACTGTCAAGTGATGATTACTTTTTCAATAATTTCATAACCGACCAGAAAATACAAATAACGCCGAACAAAAATCAAAGAAATCTAAACTTAAACATTATTTTGAATCCACCTGTAACATTTACACCCAAACAAGATTGCTGTATTCCTTTGAAATTTTGGATCCCGAACAGTTACAGCTCTGCTTGAGGCTAGATTTTCTTCAAGAGGCTGACAGGCTATGCCCGCATGGGGTGAGACTATTCTTAACTAATTAAGTTTCATTCGGTTTCCCAATATAACATGTCTGCGTTAGATGGTGATGAAGAAAAAGTAGCATCCGAGGCTGACGACATATTTAGAAGTTGTCAAGAAGATACAACATCCCGACAAAAATTGCATAAACCGTCTGTTATAGATACTGCCGGCTTGCATTACGAGAATACATACGTTTTAAATAAACCCTATACGATCACCACAAATATCGATGTCTCTGATGGGCTGGCTAATGGTGCACTTGGCCACTTAGTTTTCGTTGAGAAAGGTAATGAAGTTAAAGCAACTCGAGTGTGGTTAGACTTTCCGGATTCGCAAAAAACAGGGGGGGAAATCACGACCAAAGCGGCAGGATCTATGAGAGATGGAATTAAGAACACAGCTGTAACGATTTCTCGAAGAGATACGAACATTACAATGAACAAACTATTAGAAACCAATTTCCATTAGCCGCAGCCAGCATGAGCAATGACGATACACAAATCGCAAGGGGGTACATTTGATAACGTTGTGTATGCATATGAAAAATCACATTCCCAAGCATCGTTACACTTGCTATGTCTCGAGTAACTTCAATTGAAGGTCTCTTCGTTGTACCAAAAATCAATAATGATCGAAAATTTAATCATGGACATCACACGTCAGCTGGCATGGAAGATTTACAAAGAGAATTTAGAAGATTAGCTCTAAATCGGCTAGAAACGGCGACACAAGTTTTAAGCGAGTCGATGGGAAAACGAAAGGATTTCTCACTTGTCTCTTTGAATTGTCAAAGCTTACGAGCACATGCAGGAAATTTCAATGATTCGGTTGCTCAAAATTCAAATGTTCTATTATCTGAAACTTGGATGAATAACCAAGAAGCATCGGATATTGTATTAATCATTTAAAACGTGAAAATAGTCGAGCAGAGGGTGTAGCAATATATCAGAATCGTAATGTGTAATGTGGATGGATATACAGCGAAACTTGGTTGAGTGGGACCTGGATAAGTGAGAACCTCCATAACTGGAACTCAACGAGTTCCCAACACTTTGGCACTGAATTACCCCTATTAGTTGGACGAAGCAAACCTCTATATCAGGGATTCGTCCTTTCGACCTTAACTTACCTCTATAACTGAGACAGCGAGTGAATTTTATATGCATAGACCTCTGTAATTTAGATAATTTATCTTTAATTATTATATTACTACATACATTTTGGTCCTTCGAGCCAGATTTTAAATATATAAAACACTATTCGAAGAGCTCTAGCGACATGAAATAGCATATTTTCGCATTTTTAGCTGACAAGGTTCGGCACAGCAATATGCTGAGTGCACAGCATATTGCTGTGCCGAAATTATATCCGAAACAACGCCAATTTTCAGTCCAAACCTTCCTTATGGTCCAATACCAAAACGAGTAAGTTATATATCAAGTTATGATATACTTGAACCCCAAGTTAATATTTAATTACTGTTTCTATAACGAGTGGGTCGTTTTAATTTCACCAGATTATTATTTCAGAGCGAACATCATTTCGTAAAATAATCCTTTACTAAAAGTTGGTAGATATTTAGGTGGCAACCTTGTACTCACCTTAGATTTGACCTTGGTCCATATTTTCAAGGTCATTTGAAGGTGAACCGTTTTTTCAATAGAAAAACACATTTTTCATTTCAGAAACGAAAAGAGCGGAGAACGTTACGTAAGTATACATAGTTTGGTCTTTTAATTATCAAAACGAAAAATAAAAAAGTTGACCTTGGAAATGTGGATGTGGATGAGCACAAGGTTGCCTCTAAAATATGACTAACAACTCTTGTTAATGAATATTTTTACGAATTGACCTCCGTTCTTAAATGATTAACTGGTGAAATTATACTACACGCCCGTTATATTTTATACCACTGAGGCTACGGTCCATTAGGGACTCGCAACGGCCCCGCTCACGACCGCGACTTTACCCGTTCCACTTGCTTGCCGGCGTTACAATCGTAAACCCAAGTGGAACGGTTGTTCGACCCACCTCTTGACATGGCTCGTTGTGAGCGTTGTGTGATCTAAAATGATGATGTCATTAGTGACGTTTTCGCCACGACCACAACGACCGCGATCGCCTAGTGGAACGGCTAACTGAGTATTTTGGGCGTTTTGAGCTACTCACGGAACGCGCTGTAAGTTAGTTACATCATCGAGCGAATACAACAAAAACAGGATTAAAAATCAAACGAGACACAAACATGAGTATACTATTTTATATACATTTGTATATATACATATAACGATTACAACCTCCAAGCATTTATAATAACAGAAACACATTTTAAGCGCGTATATCCAATTTTTGCACTTTCAAATCCACTGTGCAACTAGAAAACCTAGTAAATGCATTCCATTCAATTGTCATAAAAGTTCATCATATTAACAATGTAAAATAATAATAATAACAGCTCATAAACGTCCCACCGCTGGGCCTTCCATTTCTATAGGGAACGGCTAGTATACCCATATAACTGCCCACGCTTGTCAAGGCGGAGTGTTGGGTTCGACAGATCGGTCATCTCGATGTGGAACTTTCATCACGATGTTTTACCTTCACCGTTAGCACGTGGTAGTTGTAGCAATGAGGTATTTTTTTATTTTTTTTATTGCATGAGTTTAGCAGACAGGCAGACTGCCCACTTGATGGAAAGCGGTTGCCATCGCTTATGAACGTTTGCAACACCAAAGGGGCTACAGATGCGCTGCTGCTCTCTTAGGGGAAACTGGAACCTGGTCACTAATGCCGGAACACAACTCAAGACCAGGGGTGGTAGCCATCCAGTCTCTACCACCTGGCTGTGGGTTGTTTAGTCGCCTCTTACGACAGGCCGCCCCAACGCAGGAAATTGTATTCTTTCTCCAACGTTAAGCCTGCGCTTCTTGGGTCTTTCTACCACCAAGACCTGGAGCGGTGGCATGGCTAGATATTATATTCCCACATAGTTAGATGGTCTCCGTAGAAAGTGGCCGAATCAATACAGAAGACTGTCTTGCAGACCGTCCACCATAACCCCTATATCCAGGGTTGGGCAATATTTGAATTACTTGTAATTAAAATACGTAATTAAAATACGTAATTGAAATACAAATACATATTTTGTATTTGCATTTTAATTACTTCTTAAAAATGTAATTTAAACTTAATTTTAATTGGTATTTGTAATACTTAACGCTGAGGTATTTTTAACCGACTTCAAAAAGGAGGAAGTTCTCAATTTGATTCGTATCTTTTTTTATGTATGTACACCGATTACGCTGAGATTTATGATCCGATTTACGTGATTCTTCTTTAGTTTGATGCGGAGTAGTTGCCATTTGGTCCCATAAAAATTTGACATAGTTTGGCCCAGTAGTTTTCATTTTATGAAGATTTTCCGTTCCCGTTTCTTGGGACCGACTTTTTATAAGGCGCGCTGCACCTTTCGTAGGCCTACCCATGGCTAGACACCAAAGAGTAACAAATAAAAAAACTCTCTTTAAAAAATCGACTTCAAAAACTAAAAAGTATATAATAACTTATTTCTAAAGCTATTTCAGTATTTGCGTAATTAGGGGGGTATTCTGGTTTAGAAGCCCGAATTTTAAGTGTTTTCTCGGTCGCGATAAAAAAACGTGCCTGATAGCCTGCAGGATGTGCTATTTTTTTCATCAGACCACACTTTATCGGTCTGCGGTTTTTTTTTAAATTTTTTAATGTTTTGTACTATTTAAATATCAATAAAAAAAACTTATAAAAAAATGGATTGTAGAAATATTTGTTATTTTTCTTTTAATCGCGACTGAAAAAACACCTAAAATTCGGGCTTCTAAACCAGAATACCCCCTTAAAAGTAGAAACTAAAAACAATATAACAAAAATGAAAACCAACTCAAAAGTAACTTAATACAAAAATAAATATTTTCTACAACTTAAAGCCCATGCAGAGTAAAAGATAAAAATGACTACATTCTGCAAATTTGTTATTTTATGTTTTTAAAGAAAATATTCAAGTTACTTTTGAATTCGGTTGTGTTTTGTAGGGATGGGCCGAATGTGGTTTTAGCCGAACACGAACTTCGGCCGAACATTCGATTTGATTTCGCCACGCTTTCTCAAGAGCAACACATCGCGACTTGATAACGCCGTAAATTTCAAGTATGAGTAGGTGGATAAAAGAATACATTTTTAGACCTTTGATTGAAAAAAAATCACCATTTCACAATGTTTAATTTGTAGCAATCAGGCAAGTAAAATCAATGATTACATCCAAACGTATGGTCACTGACCATTATTGGTCTATTAAATAAAATTGTTGCATTACATGAATGTATCTATTGTTCGAATGTATATATATCTAATTTATAATATCATCTTTGTCTAATTATATATGTATATCTATTTTTAACAATATTTAATTGTGATTTTATTACTTTTATTTTAGTTTAGTACACCACCAAAAATGTTTTGAAATTTCGTTTAGACACCGGGTTGCCTGGAAGAGGTCGCTATAAGCGATGAGGCCGCCCATTGTTCTAATGCAAATGTATCCATATCAATTGTCTAGATTTAAGTTTGTGGTGAACAATAAAGAGATTTCATTCCTTCATTAATTTGTAAAAAGTGATTTTAATCAAAATTAAAGTTGTAATTGATGATGTAAGTATTTTATGTTATTCAAGTTACGCATTATAATCAAGCAGTTGCACTATTTACTGATGTTTCTTAGAGGAATAATAAGTTTATTTTATTTTTGTTTTAATTTGATGTCTAATTAGGCAAAGACTCGATCAAGAACTAATTTTATTTCTTTTTTATCGCATCGCATGTTAAAGTTTACATATTCCTGATTAAAATAAATGACCACGAGTATATAGATGCCGATTTTTATATTACGATTAAGATAGATATGATTTCTAGTAACTTCAGTCAAAATAGTGCGTAGGTATTTTACTTTTTTCTTGCACCGAATGTTCGGCATTTAAACCGAAATTCGGTCAAACCGAATGTAAAACGAATTTCGGCCCATCCCTAGTTTTTGTCATATTTTTTTTCCGCTTTTAATTACACAAATACTGAAGGAGCTTTAGATATGTTTTTTTGTAATTAGTGTTTCAATTAAAGGCAAGCATGTATTTTGCCTACATCAAGGCTTGAGCGTACAATATATACATCGTCTCCCACATATAATACGAAAGCTTCCGGTTCCCTTCGAGCGATCATGTCGAAATCCAAGCGCACACAGACTATAACGCCTCGTAATTCTCGGTCTTGATGTCGTTCAGTCCGAGCTCTTCGTTCTGTTCGTAAGTGCGCTCGTACCGAGTGATTTTTAGACCTGAAAATCATAAAAATACTGTGTCAATATACAAAATGCATATAAGTCGTGGTGGCGTAATGGCTAGCGCACGCGTCCCAGACTCAAAGGGCGCGGGTTCGATCCTGGCCGGAACGCAAATTTTGACCTAATGTGCATATTGTTACAATTACCACGTGCTAATAATGGTGAAGGAAAAGATCGTGATGCAACCTGCACATCGAGATAAGCGATGTGTCAAACCGTGGTGGGTATACTGTCCGTTCCCCTATAGTGGGAGGCCCGAGCCCAGCAGTGGGACATTTATGGGCTGCTATTATTTAATATATTTATATACAAAATGCAAAGTGAATTTAAGTTTATGTTTAAATGAAATCGAATCATTTATTTGCTTGAAAAACATGGTTAGTAAAAACATTAGATTTCAATATGTTATTTTGTTTCACATGTTTTTGCCCTTTCAGGCATGCAAATAGTAATTAAAAGTTGAAAATCAACTAATTAGCAACAACAGATTGTAACCCACTCAATCCACAGACAATTAATATTTTTGTATTTTTCTAGAAATATACAGTAATTATATATTAGATAATAGGTCAAGTGCAGAGTTATTATTACAAATAAGACTGTGTGTAAAATTTTTGTTGCTTATAATAGGTTGGGGAAAAAGTCTTTTCGCATATAGTATGTATGAACTTGTAATAAGATTTCTTTGGCTATACCATTTGTATCTGGCTGGTTTTGGTATCATTAAAAAGTTTTAATTTTAAAGAAGACAATTCCAAATTCAAACTAGGAAAATGTGTGATTTTCATTTGTTTTTCTTATTGTTAAAATGAGTGAATCTAATGAAGAAATTCGATACATTTTAAAATTTTACTACAAAAAAGGTAAAAAGGCAACACAAGCCGCGAATAAAGTTTGTGGTGATTATGGACCTAATACAGTGTCTGTGAGAGTAGCGCAAATTTGGTTTAAGCGTTTTCAATCCGGAAATTTGGATATCAAACATGCACGTCGCCCTGGTCGCCCTGTTACGGACAAAATTGATGCTATTTTTGAAAAAGTGGAGCAAGAACTGGGAATTGACCACAAAACGGTTTTGGCGCATTTGAAAAAAGCTGGGTACACAAAAAAGCTCGATATTTGGGTGCCTCATGAGCTCACTGAAAGAAACCTAATGAACCGTGTACTCATTTGTGATCCTTTATTACGACGTAATGAAACCGAACCATTTTTGAAGAAGCTGATAACTGGTGATGAAAAGTGGATCACGTACGACAAGAACGTGCGAAAAAGATCGTGGTCAAAGGCCGGTCAGGCTTCACAGACTGTGGCGAAACTCGGGTTAACTCGCAACAAGGTGATGCTGTGTGTATGGTGGGATTGGAAGGGCATTATTCATTATGAGCTGTTACCGCCAGGCAGGACCATCGATTCTGAACTGTACTGCGAACAACTGATGAGATTAAAGCAAAAAGTTGAGAGAAAGCGGCCGGAATTAATCAACAGAAGGGGAGTGGTTTTTCACCATGATAACGCTAGACCTCACATATCTTTAGCCACTCAGAAGAAATTACGAGAGTTTGGCTGGGAGGTGTTGATGCATCCGCCGTATAGTTTTGCACCTTCAGATTTTTCCTATTTCGGTCTCTGCAGAATTCCTTAGGCAGTGTCGGGTTAACATCACGAGAGGACTGCCAAAACCACTTGTCGCAGTTTTTTGATCCCACTGCTATAAAAAAAAATTATAGCATTGGGATCACGTCCCTACCTACAAGATGGCAAAAAGTTATCCAACAAAATGGCACCTACATACTTTAATCAAATGTAAATAAACTTTATAAAAAAACCTTTTGAATTTTTATATAAAATGCGAAGAAACTTTTTCCCCAACCTAATATTATTTAAAATTGGATATGAATAATTTATATCCACTAGATCTAAGAACAAGAATTAAAAAAAAGAAATGACTAATTTAAAAATAAAATCTGGTGCAAGTGTAAAAAAATACAATTGCCAATGCTTTCTTACATTCATATACGAAATAATTGTTATTGTCATTGTCTTTTTTAAACACTCAAACTTTCTGTCACACAAACTCACTCACTCGCATCACCAAACTCACTCACTCGCATCACCAAACTCACTCGCACCACCAAATTCACTCACCCACACGCTCACTTGCATACACATTCACACACTGACAGAAAACACACCATATTGAAATTTCATTTTTGGCAATGCGACGCCGTTGCCCTAAGAAACAGGTTAGTCAGTCTCTAAAGTAGGCAACCAACATGATTACTATTTCTAGGTATGGTGCGTTTTATCAAATAAACTATTTTACAATAAAAAACAAATTTGTCTTGTTTTTGCCCGCGACTTCGTTCGTGACATGAAATTACTGGGAAACAAAGTACCTCAAGCATTTAGAAAAGAATGTAAGCTATCGTTTTAATGAAAACGGTGTAGGAATAAGTTAATTTTCATGCATCTGAACAACTAAAAAACGCTCTTTAGAGATTAAAGAAACGTCACACATTTTATTACACAAAATTTGCTATCAATCAATGAAAACAATCACATTGAGTTCGATTTTTTTTATCTGACCATTTTAAATAATACTAGTTTGGGGGTAAACCGACAATTTTTAGTCTCTAGTAATGTACCTAGCATAAATATATTGTAATTTACTCAAACAAATATATAATTATTATTTTTATTATACTTAATATACATACCATACAAATACATATCTACGGAATATATAAATATTTATAAATGAATTCAAATATCATATTCCAACGACAGATAGTATTTTTTGATCATGGTTTTAAATATCGCTAGCGATTTTGCTTGTCTGATAGTAACAGGAAGCGTGTTCCAAAACTGTATAGCCTTAACAGTAAAAGATTGTTGTAAAAAGTTGAGTTATGCGCAGGAGTGTTCAATTTAAGTTTAGTAGACGGGCGTAAATTATAAGAGCAAGAAAGGAATTCAAAACATTGTTTCAGATCCAATTATTTGGATGGAAGGATATATTTACAAATAAATCATTACTCAAATCACAGCAAGAGAGAGATTTGGGTAAGAAAGTACCAAATTGCCAAATATTAAATATTTGGGCACGGTTTCCCCTTTTTCATTGTAATGATGATAATAATAATCGGCTGACGAACACACATTGTATACTATTCGTACCAATTCCTTGAACCCGGGGTAACCCAGATGGAACGGTGTTTACCTCAAAGCAAGTTATTTATTGCAAAGCTAAGCAGCTTCCAGTATGAGTGTCACGGTTAAACGATACCACGAGCTATAATGACGCTAGCGCCATCTAGGGCCCAACGAAATAAACATTGAATATTTATAAATAAATAATACAAAGTCTCTGGATAACACACATATTGTATATTCCCAAATTAAGCAAGTTACGCTTGTGTTATGGGTAATATACAACGGACCACTCTGGGGCCGATGGCGATCCCAGACACCCAGACCGTAGTAAATAACGGAGAAAATACGTTTCCGAAATTTACATATTTTTTTTTATATTTTATTTTATTGCATGAGTTCAGCAGACAGGCAGATGGCCCACTTGATGGAAAGCGGTTACCATCGCCTATGGAAATTTGCAACACCAAAGGTGCTACAAATGCGCTGCTGCTCTCTTAAGGGAGACTGGAACCTGGTCACTAATGTCGGAACACAACTCAAGGTTGCTATGGCGACATACTTCAGACCAGGGGTGGTAGCCATCCAGTCGGGCAAATGCCCTACCACCTGGATAGGAATCATACCAGGAATCGAACCCGGGGCCTCAGCGTTGCAGTGAGGTAGGCCGGCAAAGGCTTAGCCCGCTCAACCACAGAGGCCGTTTTTTATTGTTCAGCCTTTGATGTGACTATTCACACCGCACAGTAAGCAACGAACACTGTATACACGCTATTACGCCTTTTTATACGAAAATGTTACCAACAACAAAATAGTAACATTGTATCATTGCTAAAAATAGCAATTACATCATAGTGTTGCCAGGATCGCAAAATAATTATAAAACTTAGTTACCGATGCACTAAGTTATCTAGACGATAATTTAGTGGGCTTATAAAATTAACTAACCGGTAGAAAATGGTAATTTAATTATAACTCGAATCATCTGATAAATCAACTAAAATATATCTGTGGCTTAGTGCTAGAAGGGCTAATAAAAGTGATTTAATGCCAGATTATTAAAAAAATGTGATATTTATTTCTTATATTGTGCTAAAAGATCTACGTTTGTCTAAACATATGTGAAATATTTTTACCATACCAGTAACCATTAATGCTGGTGTATTGTTTCAATACTTAATACTAAAAATAATCATTTTTAGACATTGGCCCCTTTTACACCAAGCCACAGACTATGATACCGACGAACACTATTACAAATCGAGTTATGTAATGGAACAACTAAAAATATTATTATCTATGATGATTGTCTATGTGATATTAATGTACTCTATCATTGTTATGGCTACTGTGGTGGATGTTGGCAACACAAGTCTCTAACTCACGCCCTGTGAGTTATCAAACAGAAATCATAAGCTACCTTCGTCTGGCACCGTTGGGTCTTCGGCCAAGCTCTGAACGTAGGAATTGCCCGCGGGATCGTCCAATATTATTGTTATGGCGCTCTCGCAATCCAAAACCGCATTCAGCCGTTCAATGAATCTGAAAATAACACATGCAAATATTTTCATCTACTGCTGAATAACAGTAGAGAGGCAGACGGTCCACCCGATGGAAAGCGGTTACAATCACCTGCGGACATCCCAATTCTGCTATTATTATCCCGTCAAAATTGCCAGAGACTATCGTTTCAATCGTATGTTTGCCTGATTTCGGTGTTCTGTTAATTTCAAAGGCAGGACCGTGGCACATCACTCTATTTTTATAAACATAAGCGTATTTTATTCTTTTTGGCTAACGCCATTTTAGAGCTTCTCATCAGGTGCGACAATAATAATAAACAATTGGGTTTTTGAATCAATTTTTTTTAATACTTGGAAAGATTACTACACTACATTTTAACGGTTTTAAGCGCGGTAATTTATTTCGATTTTTATTCCGACGTTTCGGCCACTTTTTTGCGCCGCTTCTTCTCCTCAAGCCACTAAATATTGTGAAGCGGTGGTAAATTAGATTAGGCTCCCATAGAGTAAATAATAAACATAAACAAATATAAAACTAGATAATTAAAGTGAACAAGTTAGCGGCAGTGTACAGTTTGTACACTTGTTCTTGCTTGTTGTGATGGATGCTGGCAGTAGTTGGTGGAGTGCTGGTGCTTTCTTGTAGTAGGATGAAGGAAATACACCTTATTGCTTTCAGGGATTTATGCTCGTAGGGCTTGGATGCTGATCCCTGGGTTCAACTTAGTGTTGAAGTCGTATTATAGGACTAATAGCAGCTCGTAGCGACTTGATTGCAACTTGTTAGCAACTCAATCAGAAAGTATTTGTGAGCATTATTCATACTAATGTTATAATATTAAAGTAGCCCAAAGTAGGCCGCAGCGTCAGCAAAACGCTGTACGTTGAACCGTACAGGCAGGCTAAATAAAACCTTGACAATACTCATTGACACTTGACAGCTCTGTCTTCCGTGATCACGGCCACTGAAAACTGCCCAAAACGTCGCGATATAGAAAATCAAGTAAACTACCGCGCTTAAAACTGTTAAAAAGTAGTTTTATTACGTATACTAGTCGCGAAAACTTAACAAAATATTATAGGAAAGATCATATATAACTCATCGTAGCTCCATCAACTGTCTAACGAAGCTACAATGAGTTATGAGAAATTACCATAATGACGTCACACACACGCTCGGGTACGTTCGGGAGTCGTCGGCGTGTTTTCGGTACTCATACACTTCAGGTTCAAGAATTTATTCTTAATATCATATACAGCAAAAAAAATTAATATCTTTTCGTTCATTACAAAAAAAAATGATTCAAGAACCCAATTTTCAAAAGAATATGAACTATATGTATACATAGGAGGCGCACTCACTCTTCAAGCCCCCGATTGTTGATCCCAGGCGCGTCCCCCACCACGCCGGGGCCTTCGGCGAGCTGGTCCGCCGTGGCCCTGATCAGACCCTCGGCCGTGGTGAACCTCCCCCCCAAGGCGTTCCCCCCCACTTCCAGCTCCAACTCCGGTATCTCCATGCGACAGGTCTCAGACTACAAACCGATACATAGATAACACTTAGTTTTGTTCACCAAAGAAAACATTTACAAAATGCATGTCCACGTATACAGAAACTAGCTGCGCCCGCGGCTTCACCCACGAGGTGATGGAAAATCGTTGTAGTTTGAATAATTTACACTGTATCTTTATAAATTATATCATATATGTTAGCTATATTACTGTAAAGTTTCATCAAAATCCATTCAGTAGTTTTTGCGTGAAAGAGTACCCAAACATACATCTATTCTTACAAACTATCGCGTTTATAATATTTATAGAAATTATAAAGAAAAACTTATTATATTGCGAGTTCATAATAACATGTACAATATTTATAATTAGCTGGAAGCGAGATAAGGGGCCGTTCATAAATTACGTTACACGTTAAGGGAGGGGGGAGGGTTTATCACCGAGTCACTGCAGCACCGCCAAACTGTAGACTATGTGCGACCGCGCCGCTGTCGCACTTTCGCTGTCAGAACAGAGCGCAAGCTTTTATTCATTCGGGTTTTCGAATATTTAAATGAAGTTGTGCCAATCAGTGTATAATGAAAGAAAAAAATATGGTCGAGAAATTACGTCACACGTCAAGGGGCGGGGAGGGGGTCGACGAAGAGTGACTTTCAGCGCGTTCCGTTAGTAGCTCACGACGCCCAAAATGCTCCGTCAGCCGTTCCACAAGGCGACCGCGGTCGTTGTGGTCGTGGCGAAAATGTCACTCACTAATGACGTCATCATTTTCGATCACACAACAACCCATGTCAAGAGGTGGGTCGAATAACCGTTCCACTTGCGTTTACGATCGTAACGCCGGCAAGCAAGTGGAACGGGAAAAATCGCGATCGTTGCCAGTCTCTAATGGAAGGTAGCCACTGTATGACAAGGGGTGGGAGGGGTCCTAAATTTCGCGACGTCACATTTCAACATCTAACAAGTATTTAAGCTTTAAAACGCCAAATTTGATTTATTAATGAACAACTTCTATTCTTATTCTATAACTAAGCTATGTAATATGTAATTTAAATACTGTTTAAGGCTTAATGCCTTAAACAGTATTTAAAAATATCTTATTCGTAAAGAATTTTTTTACATTGCTTAACTTTAGTTAGTTAATTATTAGTATTTATACTACTTAACTTTTTGGTAGTATTTAGTATATTTAGTGGAATATGGTCGATACGGGCAATCTTCTTACCAAAACTTAAAAAATTTCAAAGAATTGTCAAAATTATTTTGTTAGTTGTGTAAAATGACAAATGTGTTTTCTGTTAAAAATAATCTAATAATTGAAAACAAGAAAACTAATAATATTTACTTGAGTTTCCGCAACTTGTATACATAATAAAACACGGTTTTAACGATTTTAAGCGCGGTAACCTTTGAGCAAGGAGGCTGGGTTATTATTTATGTTCCTGACTAAATAACTACTAACTGACTAAAATATTGTTACGAGCTACAGGACTCGAATTAAAAATGCCGTTGGAACTACTATAGAATTTACTAGAACTGTACAAACACGTATAAAACAAATACAAATAAAACTGGATGCAACCAGTTCACACTGCACGATTCAATGCAATTCGAACGCGCAAAGTCCGTCGTTCATATCGCTAATCGAGAGTACTAGAAAACGTCTTACTCGCTTCGTAGTCGTCGCTTGACTGCCTCGCCCCTCCATTCGGGCATCGTTTTATACTAACTACACAGTACAAAGAAATTGGAGGCGCACACTGAGTTTCTGAGAAATAGTAATTTGCACACCCGCGAACGTCCACAAAGTTGAAAACAATAACAATAGGGATTAGTTCGACGCTAATGATGGTTATAAAACAAGTAGAAAAACAATAGCATCTTTTTCTTAATTGCAAATTCAAAATACAAAGAATTCCCTAATCCCCCGGAGGACAATAAGCTGCGCTTACAATAGGCTGTGCGGCTTATCTTTGACGGCATGTAACAATATTTAAAAATAGAGATATTTATAGTTAACTTTAAAATTATACTTAAGTTTATTTCATATACTAAAAATGTAAATTTGCTATCACCTATGAGGCTGAATCGTCACTAGTGACGAAAAGTCTCAATAAAAAATAATAATAATAAAAAGCGCGGTAACGTCGGAATAAGAAAAATCAAATAAATTACCGCGCTTAAAACCGTTAAAGCGTAGTTTTATTAAGGAAACTAATGTTTTTCACTACATCTATAATTAAATTATATCATATTGTTTATAAACCTACAGGTTTGGAAAAAAGTACACTCTTCCAAATTCTACTTCGTCAGACTCCATCGTAGAGTCCAACCTATTGTTACGACCGACAAAGACAAATTCACACCCGCATACCTGTTTTGCAGGTTTTATTACTTTTCGGCATATGGAATTCTTTTGTTTACTTTGTGTTTAAAATTTGTAATTAGAAAACAGCCCATTGTGTATTGCAATCTTTTATGGCAGTCATTGGCCAGGTGTGTAGAACTGATTCTAAGAAATTGGGTCTACGCGGTCGGGCAGTCATATTGTATATCGGTGAAGTATAAAGCAATGGCCCAATGGAGAGATCGGCAGTCTAGCAATAGCCACAAGCGAAGCAAGACGTTAGTGACGGACTTTGCGCGTGTGATTGAATCGTGCATTACGTTTGGACTGATTGTGTACAGTTATATTTGAACATGTGTTATACGTGTTTGTAAAGTTCTAATAAATTCTATAAATAATTCCAACGGCATTTTTATTCGAGTCCTGCAACTCGTAACACTATATCAATAAACGTTAGCATCAGGGCGCCTGAATGCATACATATCTGATAAATCTTGCTCAATAACGTGTAAATTGACACTGAAACTAAAGATTCCATTCTTTGTCACAATCTTCACAAAACCAAACATCAGCTGTTAAAAAATGCAACAATAATTTTATCCACCATTTTGTTGCTAAAGAGAGTTAAAGAGTGGGGTAAGGTTGTGTAATCTGACGGCTACTTAGGTAGCTGTTTAAACAGGTTATTAAGTCTAAATAGTGTTTATCAATACAATTTTCTTACAATAATTGTTTAAAGTATTGTTTAAGTTAATCAACATTTACGATTAACACTAATAATGTTTAAATTATTAGAAAATAATTTAAATGGGAATAAAACTGATTACAGAACTGCCTTTTCAATTTAATAATTTTGATGTAAAATTTAATAAATTTAAACAATTTAAGAATTCCCTTTGAGTCAGGTTGCCTGGAAGAGATCGCTTTTAGTGATAAGGCCACCCTTTGTTTTACCAAAATAACTATTCTCCTGTTGTGCATTTTTGTCATTTTTGTTTTGGTGAACAATAAAGTATTGTCTATGTCTAATTGCGTACATATGTGATGTCACACTAGGTGGGGGGAGTCTCTCCGATGTTACTAGCTGTGACAAGTACCCGGGAGGCTTCCAAAAATCATGAAATTCGTGAGATTTTTATTGCAGGAGTTCAGCAGACAGGCAGACGGCCCACTTGATGGAAAGTGGTTACCGTCGCCTATGGACATTTGCAACACCGAAGGTGCTGCTCTCTTAAGGGAGACTGCAACCTGGTCAGTAATGCCGGAACACAACTTAAGACCAAGGGTGGTAGCCATCCAGTCGGGCAAATTCCCTACTACCTGGCTGTGGGTTGTTTTGTCGCCTCAACACAGAAAATTATATTCTTTCTCCGTTCCTGCACGGATAGAACATAAAACATTTTTATTAAAGCCCCGAACACCTACCAGGTGCAATTGTGAATATAAATCTGTCTCAAATCCACTTGAACACACAAAAATTTCATCAAAATCAATCCAACTGTTTAGTAGTTCAGTGAGACACACACAAACAGATAAAACATATATTTTACCTTTAATATATCCCTGGAGAAGTCTTCCTTTGTAGCAATCCGTACTTCAAATCTCACGCCTTTCTCATCTACGCCGCCGCCAGATTTCACCTGAAATTTTTAAAAAATTAACGAGCGACTGCCTAATCTAACAAGAACACAGAGGGGTCCCGGATTCTACTCCTGGAGTGGATCGTAAACCAACTTTCCATGATTTACTATGGTCTGGGTGTCATAAAATCAACCCCAGTGTGTTTTGGGAACATAGACACCAGAACGCAGATATCCCGGATTCGACTCGACACAACTAAAGGTTGCTTTAGCGGCATAATCCAAATCAGGGGTGGTAGGCATCCAGACAGGATACCGTACCACCCACCCGGCTGCGGCTAGTTTGTCGCCTCTTACCAAAGGCTGCCAGGAGAAAGAAATAACTATTTCTTTCTCCTGACTTGTTCCTAACCTGCATGGTTAGAATATTAACTGATGTGAAACCCAAGAAATTAAAACCCAAATACAAGCCTCACCTCATTGGTGCGATGCCCGCAGACGTCGCATGTGGTAGCCATTATGACCACTTCTTTGAAATATGGAATGTCTGAAAAATACAAATGGAATATTCAATGGCAGTAATATTAAAGAATCTGGTTGCTATTTTAATAATAAAAAGTCATAAGATGCAATCTAAGTAAATATGTTTTTAATATTGAAAGGTTGATTGAAAATTTTGTATGAACTTTTGCCACCACCCAGCTCATCCCTCCTACTCCCCCTATTAAATCCCTTCCACTCCCCTTATCCCATCCCTCCTATTCCGTCCCTTATTCTATCCTTCCTACTCCCCCTATTCAATCTCTCCCACTTCACCTATCCGTTCTATTACGCCCCCATATGCCAACCCTCTCATTCCAATCTACTCTATCTAATAGCCTCTATTACATGGCTAAAGACTGGCATCGAATAAAGATTGTATCTGGTGTAGCAAATGTCCATAGGTGATGATAACCAATCGACATAAAGTTTGTCATTTCCAGCAACAAAAAGAAGATTACCAAAGCTGACAAAGAGTACCTCAACCGCAAAGACTCAAACGTCTATTGATTTAGGAAGTAAATAAGAACACTAACTTACTGGTGATTTTCATATTGGTATCTGCCGGTGCATTGCAGTCCGGGCAGTTCGTTCTGAACTTCAAAACCTCATCAGCAGAGAGCTGGTCATAGCTGCACTCATCCGGACTCATCGGAGTCAGCAGAGAGTCAGATATCGGAAAATGGGGAGTAGATGGAGTTGGTTCCCCTGACACCTGATTAGGAAGAACAATTTGATCATACTATTTATTTGTCACTATAAAGTCAGTCAAAATAGCTATAAAGCCAATTTAGACTTATGGCATACAACTTTGGAGGGGTGCTAGCCACTCCAACATAGGAATCCTCCAATGGTTCCAGAGTACCATATTAAAGTCAATAATATAATAAAAATAATAATAATCACCAGACAAACATACATATTGTTACATGCCGTCAAAGATAAGCCCACAGCTGTCTGTCGTAGACGCAGTTTATTGTCTTCCCGGATTTAGGAATTCTTTTGTGTTTTGAATTTGTAATTAAGAAAAACATGCTATTGTTTTTCTACTTGTTTTATAACCATCATTAGCGTCGAACTAATCCTTATTGTTATTGTTTTCGACTTTGTTAGCCGGTTGCAGGTGTGCAAATTAGTATTTCTTAGAAACTCGGTGTGCGCGGCCTTTTCTTTGTACTGTGTAGTTAGTATAAGACAATGCCCGAATGGAGGGGCGGGCAGTCAAGCGACGACTACGAGACGAGTAAGACGTCTGTAGTACTCTCGATTAGCGATATAGACGACGGACTTTGCGCGTGTCAAATTGTATTGAATCGTGCAGTGTGAACTGGTTGCATCCAGTGTTATTTGTATTTGTTTCATACGTGTTTGTACAGTTCTAATAAATTCTATAGTAGTTCCAACGGCATTTTTTTATTTGAGTCCTGTAGCTCGTAACAATATTATATATCCCCAAATTAAGCAAGATGTGTACCTTGTGGGGCCAAGGTTATTAACACTAACCAATAGTGTTATTGAGTAATATACAACGGACTACTCTGGGGCCGATCCCAGACACCCAGACCGTAGTAAATAAATAACGGAGAAAATTCATTTCCGAAATTCACTATACCGGAAATCGAAACCCAGAGCCTCTGCGTTGCAGTGAGGTAGGCCGGCAAAGGCTTAGCCCGCTTAACAATAAAGGCAGCACCCACCCTGGTTCACATCTAATGCCGAAGCCCACAAATACTCCGCAGTTCCGGCAATAGGGGAGATGAGATTGCCAACACCTGCATAAGGTACATGGAACATCTAATTCAAAATATAGCTGCAATGAATTACTTTTTTAAATATTTATTTTAAAGACTTTTGGACAAGCGTCCATATCAGTCTGTGAAGACAAAACCTTACATGCACATAAAATTGCAATGAAATTAAACAAAGCAAATAATTGGTTGTTGTCTTCTTACACATCTTCAAAACAACCAAAACATCTGCTTGTGGAACAATTTCCGATTGCAGATAAAAGAGAACACAGAAAAAAAAAAAAATAAAGCGTCATTTTCGTAACTTACGTCATTTTTGGGGCTTTTATAGATTTTACTGATTTTACTTGTTCACGCCAAGCGTGACGTTAATACGCACACAACACTACCGGCCACAGTGGTACATCCCTATCAGCCCGAACCACCAGTTTACAGAATTAAACATATACCGCCATAACAACCTTGCGTTGTGTTCCGGCATCAGTGACCAGGTTCCAGTCTCCTTTAAGAGAGCAGCAGCGCATTCGTAGCACCTTCGGTGTTGCAAATGTTCATAGGCGATGGTAACCGCTTTCCATCAAGTGGGCAGTCTGCCTGTCTGCTGAACTCCTGCAATAAAAAAAGAAACAAAAAGAAACTGCGGTCGAATAGTGCCTTAATAAAAATTGAAATAAATGTAAGCTGTATTAATGTATTGATACATAGTATAGATGACAGACGGAAAAAACACGCAGGTTGTAACTTATCGCAAAAATAAAACTAGAAAGGCATGAAATAGGGGATATTTGTCATCCCGGAAGATGGGACAATTTGTGAATTAAAATTGGGATGAAATAGGGGATATTTTTCAACCCGGAAGATGGGATACTTTGTGATATAAAATTGGGATGAAATAGGGGACATTTTTCATCCCGGAAGATGGGATACTTTGGGATATAAAATTGGGATGAAATAGGGGATATTTTTCAACCCGGAAGATGGGATACTTTGTGATATAAAATTGGGATGAAATAGGGGACATTTTTCATCCCGGAAGATGGGATACTTTGGGATATAAAATTGGGATGAAATAGGGGATATTTTTCAACCCGGAAGATGGGATACTTTGTGATATAAAATTGGGATGAAATAGGGGACATTTTTCATCCCGGAAGATGGGATACTTTGGGATATAAAATTGGGATGAAATAGGGGATATTTGTCATCCCGGAAGATGGGATAGTTTGTGAATTAAAATTGGGATGAAATAGGGGATATTTTTCATCCCGGAAGATGGGATACTTTGTGATATAAAATTGGGATGAAATAGGGGATATTTTACATCCCGGAAGATGCGATACTTTGTGATATAAAATTGGGATGAAATAGGGGATATTTTTCATGCCGGAAGATGGGATAGTTTGTGAATTAAAATTGGGATGAAATAGGGGATATTTTTCATCCCGGAAGATGGGATACTTTGTGATATAAAATTGGGATGAAATAGGGGATATTTTTCATCCTGCAAGATGGGATAGTTTGCTATATAAAATTAAGTAAATCTTCCGGAAGTGAATAGTACCTGCATAAAGATTTAATACATTGTAGCCTGTATTAATCCTTGCTCTTAAAATAAGAGTTACATACTTAGTTTAGATTATATTATTGAAATTTTAAAGAAGGATGTGTTCTTTCTTTGTTGTGTTCAAAATTTCATAAACTCTTTTGGGCTGATCAGGCGAAAACAAACGACGAAAGACGTTCGAGAGTAAGTGTTAGCTACCTCTTCATGCATGAATATGCCGAGGATGTGGTTCTGCTCCTTCGTCCTCTTGAAGTCCACTCTCTCGCATCTCGTGTCCTTCTTGGGAGCCTCAGGGTTCTCTATAAATGTATTACCTGAAAACAAAGATTGTCTACATCTACACTAATGTTCTTTAACCAGTAGAAAGCTACAATTGAATGATATTTTTAATGTCGCCCAGCAAAATGGGCACGAGTCAGCTGGTCATCTATCTATAATATAAAAATGAATCGCAAAATGTATTGGTAAGCGCATAACTTGAGAATGCCTTAACCAATTTTGATGAAATTTGTTTTGTGTGTTTGAATGGGTCCCCGGATGGTTTAAATTCACAATTGGAACCTGTAGGTGGCGCTGGGATCGGGTTCTAGGATCTTCCTAATCTCCTGGACCGAGTTTGTTGATTTTTAGTGTGTGTTTCAGTGAGTCCCCGGATGGTATAGATTCACAATTGGAACCTGTAGGTGGCACCAGAATCGGGTACTAGATTTTTATTTTTTTAGGGCAGGACAACGTCTGCCGGGACCGCTAGCTAGCTACAAGGCATTACAGTAGAATATAAGAATAATTTTAAGAATAGTATTTATTTACAACAATTGAGTAAATAGGTGTGGGAAATTATTCATAAAATTCATTTAATTTATTGACAAATAAATGTATTCCAATATTTGTCAATAAACAAATTAATATGATGAATATATACAGTCATATTATTTTATTTTAACTTTATTTCAATATATGGTCCTATTGAAAATGGGAGCTATTGTTTATTTTTTTAATTTTGTCATAAAACAAAGTGTTTTAGGAATTCAGAAAGTGTATGAAGTTCGCCGGTTCAGCTAGTAATATAATAAGCCTGTTAAGAAGTATTTTCTATAACAAAGATGTCCCGACTAGGTGGAAGAGCGAGATTTGGATTGGTGTGAGATTCTATGGAGTTGGAGGCTTGAGGTTGAAGTGAAATCTTTAAGTTATTGAAAGTTGAAGTTGATTGAAGTTATTGAAGATTGAAAATTGTTGAAATGATGGTTGCGTGTTTACTAGTCGAGGGTCGCCAATTTAGAGATGACCCGAATAGGTGGAGGAGCGAGAAGGAATGCTCCTCCATCTCAAAGGAAGATCTTTTCTTCCAGTGAGGGTTTGAAGAGAGAAAAGGAATTTGTATATATTCTTAATATGTGTTGGGAAATGTTTGCGACCTCAATTATTGCACAGCGCCGTCTATTGGCTTTAAGTGTTTTGTTTTATTTGGGTGCGGTATAAGACATGAGATACTTTTATTTATTATTTGAGATATATAGTGAATTTTGGGTGATCATAAAAAATAAACCTGCATGGTTATTTTTTTGGCCTTCTAACTTATATTAAAAAAGTTCGAATCTGTTCATAATGTTACAACTTAAGTTTCGCCAGAAACAAAATCCACCTGCATATCTATAAAGACATATTTCATTACCTGTCGGCATTTGAACTAATTGTAATTATTTTATGATTGTCTTCTTTTGTATACTTATTCACTGGTTATTGTGGAGAACAGACTATTGTACTCATTTTCGACTGTTTGCAGGCAAACTAGCCAGGTATGCGGATTACGATTTCTAGGAAATTGCGTCGACGCTTGCCGGGCAGACATATTTGCATTTGTGCAGTATAAAACAATGGCCCGATTGAGGAAGCGTTAGTCGAGCTATAACCACGAGCGAAGCAAGACGTGTGTACTATTATCGGGAATCTAATAAGTAACGGACATTGCGCGTTTTATTGAAAAACGACCTTCTGCATTACATTCGGACTTGTTGTGTTTGGTTATATTTGTACTTGTGTTATACGTGTTTGTATAGTTCTAATAAAATCTATAGTAATTCTAAAGGCATTTTAATTCGAGTCTCGCGACTCGTAATAAATAATAGGCGTCCCATAACTATACTACGCCCTTTTACTACTACATAACATAATATGTTTTTATATGTTCATGCAAATCAGCAAATGCTTAGCAAGACTATATTCAAACAAATATTCATTTAAAAACAAATATCAGTTGTTACATTTTAAGATTCAACAGCTGAAAAGCATAAAACGCTTAACCACAGAGGATTTCAACAATGACTGACATACATGGCAGATGTTATGAAGACCTAAAGTGAAACACTCACCACTGATATCCTCAATTTCCAAAGTCCATTGTTTTCCATCCCTCAGCTCCTGGAGTCGGCTGACGAAGACGTCTATCTGATCAGCAGCACCAGGATGCTGACTCCTCCTCGCCTCCTGGTCTTGGGTCAGGCCGGCAATCGCCCTGGTCACTATGCCTTCCACCGTTGTCACTTCTGTGAAAGAAATTATCAGTAAGACAAAGACACAACAAAAGGAAAGTAAAATATTACATACATATATTTTTAGACTCATCTAAAGCAATAAGGTAATAATAATATCAAATTCTAAACATGCCGTGTCTGTACATTGCAGCTATTTAAAAAATACAACTGGAAGACACTATATAAACAATGGAGAACACCATAGAATGTTTTTGTCTGTTTGTTCGGGATCCACGTAAAAACTACTGGGCCGATTTTGATGCGGTTTTCGCTGATCTACAGCAAATTCTTAGGCTTAAAATCTGCGCTACTTTTTATCCTGAAAATACCAAATACTTTCCAAATAAAAAAAATGGGTTCCAATGTGATTTTTTCACTGATCGATAGCAAATTATATATTTTTTTATCCTGGGAGCGGTTTGCATGCATAAAAATTAGCCGATTCGGACACAAAGAATTAAGCTTTCACTAAAGCGATAGCTTATATTCTTTGTTAAATAAATGCTGCGGTACTGTGTGTCCCGGGAATACCGCGGGAATTTCAAGTCAAGCGTGAACAAAGTCGCGGACATATCATAGTAAATAAATAATAAAAAACTTAAAGTTAAAAATTACACATATAAAATGTAATGCAGATCACTGTCAGTGTGGAGCATTCCCAAAAATCTGGTCACATTTTCACACATTGCAGGGCCAATTCTGATCAGTTGCCCTGAATACAGCCCTTTGGCCTCGAAGGGGGTCTGGAAGCTGGCCACTGATGCCCGAACACAACTCAGGTTGTTATGGCGGCATACTCCAGACCAGGAGTGGTAGCCATCCAAACGAGAAAATAACCTAACACATGGCTGTGGGGTGGCCTGTGGCCTATTATAACAGGCCGCCCAGCGCAAGGAATTGGTATTGCCAGAAGCTGCAAGAAATTACAAGTACACATTTGGTGTTGCAAATGTCCATAGACAAAGGTAACCACTTTTCATCAAGTGGCCCATCTCGCCCATCTGCCGAAATTGTGAAATAAATAAAAAATGTGTGTTGGGACACATAGAAGAGAAACTTCAACAGACAAGTGGAAAAACGATTCGCAACAGACAAGTGGAAAAACAAATGGCAATGGATAAATGGAAAAACGAATGGCAACGGACAAGTGGAAAAACAAATAGCAATGGATAAATGGAAAAACGAATGGCAATGGACAAGTGGAAAAACAAATGGCAATGGATAAATGGAAAAACGAATGGCAATGGACAAGTGGAAAAACAAATGGCAATGGATAAATGGAAAAACGAATGGCAACGGACAAGTGGAAAAACAAATAGCAACGGATAAATGGAAAAACGAATGGCAATGGACAAGTGGAAAAACAAATGGCAATGGATAAATGGAAAAACGAATGGCAACGGACAAGTGGAAAAACAAATAGCAACGGATAAATGGAAAAACGAATGGCAATGGACAAGTGGAAAAACAAATGGCAATGGATAAATGGAAAAACGAATGGCAACAAACAAGTTGAAAAACAAATCGCAACAAAATTTTAACTTGAAATTTTACAGGCAAATTGTTAATGTACTTGTCCAATTTGAAAACCTGTCCGTAACATTTCAAGTTAAAATTTTGTTGTGATTCGTTTTTCCACTTGTCTGTTGAAGTTTAACTTCTACTATGTATCCCAGCACACATTTTGATTTATCGCAGGTTTACTGCACATTATGATTTGGTTAGGTTACCATTTTAATGAATGCATTTTTTATTTAAACATATTTTATTTTATCAAACAAAAAAACTGAATTCAATCCGGAAATAAAAAAAACATCCATAGTCTACTCTAACATTATGCCGCCTCTCACCCTTATACCGCCTCTCCACAGAGTCATAACGCTTTTTCGTGACAGAAAAAATTCTAATACTGCCATCTATATAGAAGTTTCACTTTAAAAAGTAGACTTGCCTCCCTTCTGACTCTGCGCAGGTATCTCGAAGTCCAGTTCAGGTATCCTTAGGCTAGTGTAGTCACTCTTCACAACTTGCCGGTTCAAGTCCACGTGGCTTTCCACCCTTAACTTCCACCTAAAAGTCAATTATCATTTGATGTAAAAATACCTGTAAGTGGTATTTTGACATATATAGATACACTTCATATATGTCAGGTTACAGTAATGGCCGGTTTATTTAAAATTTAGAATCTCATTATTTAAAAACTACACCACCATCAGTATTAAAAATCCATTAATCCCTGCCAAGGGCTGCCTGGAAGTTCACTTTTCAGGATAAGGCTGCCTGCCCATTATACTATCTCTTATATTTTTCTATTTCTGTTTACACTTTATTGTACACCAAAACATAGATAGTTTTGGTGTACAATAAAGTGTTGTCCATCTCTATTTATCTATCTCATGTGCCAACCGCAAATGGTAGCGAGGGAGACAGTGAAAAAGGTGTTTAGGTGTACTAGAAAATCTCACCTCATCCCCATTTCAGCAAAAGCACCACCCGGCTGGATCTCATTATTCTCATAGCCGCACTCGTCACAAGAGAATGACATGATCACCACATTTTTGTAGTATGGGATCCTTGTCAGGAGGAGACGTGTCATGCCCTGGAACAATATAAGCAGTGAAGTGCTGAACATTCAGAGTTTAGCATCAGGTAGATTTAAAAGGGGGCTGTATAGATGTATGGTACTTGAATTTTAGGGGTAATTTTTAGTATCATATTAGAAAGGAGGTTTAGAGGTCTTCAGGTAGAAATAAAATACTGTTGTGTTTGAATTGGAGTTCAGGATTGCATATTTATTTTGTGAAAATGCCAATTAATATTTTATAATACAGCACACATTTAGCTGCTAAACGAAATATCAGATTTAATAATAATAAACGCACTCGAGCGATTACACGTGCAAAGGTTAGGTGTGCGCGGAGGGAAACGGGGGCCGACGAGGAGTGCGCGGCAGGGGTTATCTGTAACAGGTAAAAAAGAGACCTGTTCCACCTGTTCCTGTTCCAGTGAAAGAACAGTTCCAGTAGCCTGTTCCAAAATAACAGCCTGTTCTAAAATAACAGACTGTTGTGTTGCAACAGGTTTAAGGAGTAATATCATGTTTTAAGTAGAATATGTTATGAACAGTCATACGTGTGAAGTGGTTTTAGTACATTTTTTGAAATGAAAACAATCATTTAAATGATATATAATAGTACATTTATTATTATACATCATAATTTATGTGTGTATCGGAATGTATTTATACAATTATTACCAAAATAGAATTGGAATAGGGTTAAGGCATGTTATTGCTATCTTTTTCGTTTACAGTATGTGAAAGGAGAAAAGAGCTTGTTCCAAATTGTTTGCTTTGAAACAGGATCATGTATATGCTATCTTTTTCTATTACTATATGTGAAAAGAGTTTGTTCCAAATTGTTTAGTTTCGGACTGTTTGCTGTAGAACGGAACATAATGGAACAGGCAGAACAGTTGGAACAGTTGTTTCCGTCGATAGATAACAGGGAAAAGTTTTTTCATAGAGAAACCTGTGTACCTGTTCCGTTATATACGCCTCACTCCTAGTGCGCGTTTGTCGATCATTTGCAAAAGGCCGCTGTGGTGATCGGACCTCTGCGGCTACAGAGGTTTGCACTGAAAATCAGTGTTGCATCAGATAATACTAGTATAGCAATAGGGAACTTGCACGACGAAGGTAATGCTAACTAGTGGCACAAATCTAAATCTTTTTTGCTAACAATACTAGTACATTGACACGTCACAGTAAAAATGTATTGTTGCTTTACTGGAAGTTCTTAAACACATCAAAGAAATAGAAGAATAAGTCAAATGGTGTAAAATTCTATTACTTTCCCACATATAGTACTCACTTAACGTGGTTGTGATAAATGACAAAAGTGGATAAGTGCAGTAAAAAATATATGCAAACATTTAGAAATTACGAATAATGTTACTGAATGTACTATTCAATACAAACTAATCTGAAAGTAAACTAAATGAGGTGGCAGGTAAGAACAATAGCTTGACCCTTCAATGGATCAAGGGACACAGTGCTGCCCGAGGAAATGATGCGGCAGATCAACTGGCAAGGAGAGGTTCCGAAACCCAACCAGTTGGACCGGAACCTTTCCTGCCTTTGCCGCACAGTTGGTTTAGAAATTACATAAATGAAAGGACACGGGCATTACATCAACAACTTTGGGATAACCTGGAGGATTGCAGGCAAGCCAAGCTGACAATACCTCGAGTGAGCCTGCGTTTCTCCAAGGATATCCTAAAGCTCAGTCGGTCCCAGCTGAGACAAGCTATTAGTGCAGCCACTGGACATGGCAATTTTAACAGACATCTTTTCAATATAGGTGTCACTGACAGCCCCCTGTGCAGAGCATGCCTGGAGGCAGAAGAAACAGCCGCCCACGTCCTGCTTGAATGCAGAGAGGTGGCCCAATACAGGGCAAAGTATCTGGACGCCTCAAGTAGCCTCCGAGAAGTCTTCAACAACGTCAAGAAACTGGTGGACTTCCTGGAGGAGCTGGGCTGGATGGAGTAAACCCTCATCCACCCTCACACGCAAAATATGCTTTGACGTCAAGTTGCGGAAACCGCCCGCTTGCAGAAGAAAAGAAGAAAGTAAACCATTTTGTTTCAATAATATAGACTTTTAAATCTATCTATGCATATAATAAAACTGTGGAGGTCAAATTTCTGTACAATGAAAAAAAATGCTAAAAACTGAGTCAGGGGGATGTAAGAAGTGAAATAGAACGAATTTAGATTTTTTTCAAATATTTTGTTTCTCTGTTTGTACTGGCTAATCTCCAAAACAACTGGGCCGATTTAAATGAAATGTTCTATGGTGGTAGCTTATATCCCTGGTCAACATATAGGATACTTTTGATCCTGAAAAATTAAAGAATTCTCATGAGATAGTTAAAAAACTGCACCACGCGGACGAAGTCGCAGGTATCAGCTAGTAAAAAATATTTCCTTTAAAAACGAGTGCAGAAAATACTTTAGTTATTTTGACTTCGCAAACATTAGAAATCTTAAATGATCCTGTAGCACATTTCCACTAAGAAACCATAATAGTGGAGCCACAGTAACTTCGCCATGTCTGTCTGACGGGAGTGATGTGAAGCAGGAGACGATAGTGTCTTAGCCTTCTAACCTATATTTTTTTAAATCAGAATCCTGGAATTTTAGTGGTTATTAAGTCAAAGACTAAGTATTTAACTCAAATCATTATTAAATTCATGTTAAAGTACCATATATCTACTCCCAACTCTTGTCACATTACCTTAACCTGTGTTAAAGTACTTGTCATAACAAAGTTCCCTGTGAAAACAAATCAGAAACAACTGGCTGATATATCTTCTTCAGCCAATTAGTGCCCACTACTAGATTTGGGGGCCTCCCCAAGTCTGCACCACATATACCAGTCCCCCACTTTCCTCATCCCTCTCCTGCCCATGACCTTACGCAGGTCCACCAGGCTGGAGGGTGTCTATTATCTACATCATTTTAAAGGAATGTGGATTCAAATTCTGGCTGGTATGAATGCATCATATATGGCTGTGGCCGGTTCCTATATCTTACTGACTGTTCATTTGCCTTACTATAGCATAAATTTAACATCAGGAGCGTAGCTACCGCCATATCCATGATAGGGGCCCCCTGGCTACAGGAGCCCCGAAAGTGTGTAAGCGAATATTCCTAAAATGTTATCCACAATCTTTAATACATAAATAACATTTTTGAGAAAAACTGCTGGGCCAACAGGAATGGCTATCAGACTTGTCATTATTGTCTATAGAGGCAGAAAATCTAGAAAAACGGAAATTGTCTTCAACTATGGATGAATGGATGAATTGATAAATAAGCTTGCCAAAAAAAGGTCTCGTCTTTGAAAGGTCTCTTAAGTATCTTTGATTTGAATTCAATTTGAGCATTTTTTTGTCTAATTTAGCCCCTAAAACATCTTGATACAGGGCCCATCTAAGGCAAGCTACACCACTGTTTGACATAAGCTCCATATAAGTAGTCAAAATTGCAAGTAAATAAATAGATATAGGAACCGGCATGTGTCAGGTATAGATATGTCTACATTTTGATATAAAAGATCAAAAAAACTATCACAACACATCACAATATTTTTACTATAGGTTAGAAGACATAAACCTTCAGGATTTTTTTTATAACCACTCAAATTCATTTTATAGTAAAATGGACACATATCTATACAAATTGATATATCGAATGCACCAATCTGCGTTGTTATCTAATTATGAAGAATTTCTACAAACACAACATTACCTATTTTCATCTCTCAAATGTAACCAACGCCCAAACTTTATCGATTATTTGGAAAATACAAAACTTTTTGTTTTGTATTTTATCAGTATTGATTCACAAAATAGCGTCAGCGTCTTCTAATTACAAGGGGTAAATATTAACAAATTCTGGAATTTGAAAATTGAATCCAACGTAAAATCGTTTTGAAAAAGAAAAAGCTACATATTTTTTCTTAATATCTAAGTAAGATTCTTAATTTACGCTGAAAAAAGCTATTATCTAGTTTTAGGGCAACATAATTGTAAAATAATACAAAATTTTCAAATTACGTTTTTTGGAAGAGTTTCGAGAATAATCTCGTTTTCAACTTACATTGGAATGGCAATTGATGCACAGCGACTCTATTTCAGTTACTTCGGGCTCTGGATCCTCGCCAGTCAATTCCCTAAAGACAGGCTTTTCTTCCACTTCAGACATTTTTCTAATTTATTTGCAAAATATATATTTCGTCAAGGACGATCAATACACGCGGTCACGGACGAAGGAAGAAAATGAAAGAAGTAAAGACTAAAAGGAATGAAATTGTCGAATGAATGAATAAAATAAACCGAAAATGGAATTATTATTTATTTAGGTGTATGGCTTGGCAGCTCGGCCTTTAAGCCAGATCTTAGAATAAAATGTAGTTTCTTCATTTTCAATACTATGCGATTCAAATGAGAATAGGATCGATTTTACGCTATATTGTGACGTCATAGCTATCGAATTATGACTTTAAATAATTAAATATTATATTAAGACAATTTACTACTAATTTAACCTTTTTATTTAAATTTGATGTAAGACTTATTATTGATATGCAAATAAGTTTTTTGCAAACCATACTTTTCAAGTGACATTTGACAGATAGAGGTTATTGACATTCCTATTCTTATTTGGATCGCATTATACAGCTGCGCTCTACGAAGACATAATTAACATCAGAATTGGCAGTGTGGACTAAGATTCCTTTGCCTGCCTTTGTGCTAAATTCTATTAGTTTACCTCTTATAGAGTATACAGTGTCATCTATTGTCACATGGTTTTAATTTATAAATGTTCACTTTTTGACCAGCACAATGTTTAAATACCTTTACAACGTATGTTACAGATGGCGCGTCGTATCAATTTACCAAAAATGTTTACTAGCGTTTGTGAAATTTCATTCGTGGTTACCAAAAAGTCAGAAAGTTTAATCATCACCTCTTAAATTCGATTTGGAAATAATTTTCTGGTGTATTTTGGATTCTGAACAACGATATTAAGGTGATAATAATCTAATAATATTTACTTATCAATTAATTTGAGGTTCAACCCACTTTTATGGATTAAATTGCATGACATCATGATGTAACAATCATTTATTTATAATCGAATGAACCCACGAATAAATCATAAAAGCCTATTGGAGAGAACACGATTTTTTTATTTCGTTATTAAGTCAAGGTAAGATGACGATCCTATTTATTAAGAAGATAACACAATGACATATTTTTGTCTATCGTCTTGACTGTGGCACTAATAAGATATACAGCTGGGGCCCAATTCTGCTATTTCAATATATTGGTGTTGCGAAGATATTCAAAATATAATTCCATTACGATGGTATTAAATATTGGTAATCTACTAAATCCGCAATACCTTTAGATATCCTCGTGGGAAAATATTAGTAGAATTAAATATTAAAAATCTTGAATTAACAGCATACCGAGATCAGGTATACCTAACATTAAGATGATTATGGCCGACGATTTTGACGTAATAATAATAGCAGAATTAGGCCTCAGGGCCGTTGCAGTCTACAGTGCCAATCGCAATATCCCATTCAATGTGACCGAGAGCCGTCTAGAAACTGATTCGTCGCATATTAAGCCTTCTCGCATAACCATTGTAATATGTTAAATGAACAAATAATTACAGGCACTTTCCGCTTTGCTTTGCAATTTTAGCAATGCGGAAAGGTTTTCATGGTATAGTGATCACTACTAAGTCGATGCAAATGATTTTTTTTCACTCAATATATCCAAAATCAGTCGCAACCCTACTTTAAATGGATGACTTGTGCTTTTTTAAAAAAGATAGATAAAACTCAATTGTACAATCCCCTTTAGCTATGACATCACGGTAGTGAAATACACCAACCTTGGAATAGCTAAACAAACTTACGTCACCGCTGTATTTTTGTCGATTTCGATGTCTCTTCATCGATAACCCAACTCTTTTAAATTGTACCATTAACCTTCCAAACACCACACATTCTAGATACGTTTTAACTGTATCGTGTTATAAGATTATTCCCGCCTTTGCGCGGATTGGTGTTAAAATTTCAATGAATACGTTGAATACTTTATAGTCCAGTGTAGAAGACTGAGCTGAAAGTACTTAAAAATAATTTTAGTCATATCGTGTCTGTGTTAGTTGTTCACCGTTAAAGCGGATTTATTGTACTTTTTGAAATAAAGGTAAATATATTTTTTTTAAGTTTTTGCCACCACTACACGTAATAAAACTACGTTTTAAAGATTTTAAACGCTGCATTTTAATATGATTAAAATAAACAATAACTTTAAACTTTACTCATTGACACTTGACACTATTGTCTTCCGTGATCACGGCTACTTTAAAGCGGCCGAAACGTCGAAATAAGAATCAAATAAAATCGTGCTTAAAAGCGTTAAAACTCAGTTTTATTAAGTTAATTATGACTTCTTTTTATCTATGACAATATCTTAGTTATAATTTTTATTATTATTTTTTGTCGTTGGCTCAACGTTAGCCACGGAAGCCATTAAAGAAAAAAAAACTATTAATCAAATAAAAAAATATTTAACCTGCAAATATTCATTTCATATTAAACAATAACAACTTAAAAACAAAGCTATTTCAATATAGTCAAGGTGGCGAAGTCTGTCAATAGGGGAACTCCATACACCTCTCATTATTTCAGTGTTTGAATAGTTACGACGACAACAAATCGGTCCGTAAAGCTAAGACTCCATTGAATTCTGTCTTCGAATTGTAGTTGGCGTTACATCCGCTTAAACAAGTTGAAAACTGAGCGGTACATGAACTTACTCCATTGACGGACTTCACCACCTTGACTATATATTTTTTTATTGTTAAGTTGTCAAACAGGCAGACGGCCCACCTGATGGAAAGTGGTTACCGTCACCCATAGACGTTTGCAACACCACGAGCGTATCCAGCCATTGGGATGAGACAATGAGTATGTGATAGGGGTATGGATAGATGAATGAAATCTATTCGTGCAGGAACGGAGAAAAATACAATTTCCTTTTGTAGCACCTTTGGTGTTGCAAGTGTCCATAGGCGATGGTAACCGCTTTCCATCAGGTTTGCCTGTCTGCTTAACTCATGCAATAAAAAAAACATCATCGTTAAACTCCGGTTGCATTCAAAACGTCTTCCTCGATGCCTGGGGTCTGCTTTCTTACTTTTGCCTCAACACTTCGCGCGGTCTTTGGCATTCCTCATTGCGCTGGTACCGTCCCAACGTGAAGAATCCCACATTCCCCCACCGCGCTTCCCTCGGGATGCTACACATAGACTTCACTGTGTTGTGAAGGGAGTAACTTCAATTTGATACAGTGTAGAAAAAGAGGAAGATCTAAGACGTGCTATTAAACAAGAGTTCAGCGGTATACCTACCTGTATAAGAGGTTGCCTTATCTATCTTATCTACCAATTCAAAGTACTGCACAACACAAAACAAATTGCATTATCTATTTTATATATAAACAAAGATTGCACGCTTCCCTCTGGCAGCGATTCCTTACGTGGTTTATAAATGTCCCATTGCTGAACTCAGGCCTCCCATTATAGGGGAAAGGACAGTATACCCCGCCACGCTTTGCCAAGGCGACTTGGCAGGTTTGACACATTGGTTATCTCGATGTGCAGGTTGCATCACGATGTTTTCCTTCACCGTTAGCACGTGGTAATTGTAACAATTTGCACATTAGGTCAGAAAACTGCCTAAGTGGTGCATGCGTTACGGCCAGCATCGAACCCGCGCCTTTTGGGTTATGGACGCGTGCGCAAGACATTACACTACCACTACCTGCAATATTTAATAAAATACCAAAACCGTTAAAAACAATACCATTAAATATATTTAAAACCAGACTAATTTGCATTGAAAATCAGCGTTGTGTCGGATATAATTCCGGCACAGCAATATGCCGAGTGCAAACCTTGTTCGCTGAAAATGCGGCGTACAAATTCTCAAAATACGCTCTGTGTATAATAATGTATAACGAATGTAATTACGTCGCTATTTCTTCGAATAAAGTTTTTCTTTCTTTCTTTCTTATTATAAGTTATTACTTATACTTAGTGCTCCTAGGAGCTAAGTTAGACAAACAATTCAAATCAAAGATTCACTTTTCTCGCCTTTTTTCGGCAAACTTATTTATCAAATCACCTATAGCTGAAGACGATTTCAGTTTTTCTAGATTTTCTCTTTAGATATTAATGATAAGTCTGATAGCTATTCCTGTTGGCCCAGCAGTTACTCTCAAAAATGTTATTAATCTATAAAAGATTGTAGATAACATTTTAAGAATTTTTGCTTACACACTTTTAGGGCCCCTGTAGCCTGGGGGCCCGTATCATTGATACGGCTGATATGGCGGTAGCTACGCTCCTGTCCCTGGGATGATGATGATGATGTCAATGAGACTACCTTAAGCGTATAAAGAAACACAATTGAAAATCGGTTCACAATTGGCAGAAAATTCGCGAAACAAACACAAAAGAATCTTATTCACCAGCATTGTGCAGAGACTGATGCTCCTTTCAGGAAAAGATTATATTATTGTTACGAGTGCGGGACTCGAATTAAAATGCCGCTGGAATTACTATAGAATTTATTAGAACTATACAAACACGTATAACATAGGTACAAATGTAACTGGACACAACCAGTACAAACTGCACGATTTAATAACGCGCGCAAAGTCCGTCACTATATCGCCCATCGAATGTACACACGTCTTGCTCCTATCGTAATCGTCGCTTGACTGCCGATCTCTCCGTTCGGGCATCCCTTTATACTCAGCTTACAATATGTCACGACCGTGTAAACAATGGATTCTTAGAACCACACCTGGCCACTGCCTACCAGAGAGGTTTACAATACACAATAGGCGGCTTTTCTAATTACAAATATTAAACACAAAGAAAACAAAAGAAGTGCAAATGCGGGCAGGTACTAAACTTGGGCTTTATGGCCGGCAGGTGCGCATTCACATTTGTCGGCTTGCTTCGTGGAATTTTAGCTAAGTCGTAACATTATGTTAGTTTTAAATTTGTCAACAATTATACGTACACAATCCAATGTAATTTGTTCGGAATAAAATGATTTTCTTTCTTTTGGAATTCGTCTCAAAATAGGGTTTAACGGAACTGTAACCTGGAACTCATTGATAAATATTTAGGTATATGCTATATTATACAATTTGACATCGCTTACGAGTCGTTATGTAAATCATTCTCCAGACAACATAAAACCTTGAAATACTGTGAAAAAATGCACGCATTATTTGTACAAGTGAACACATATTTATACAACGTGATATCACTTAAGGTATTAAGTGAATTTTGTTGAGTTTTCGTATTCTTATTATTGAACAACCACTGCCGCCGAAATTTCATTTGCGTTGTTATGACGACATTTTTGTAACAGCACCAACCAGCCGTTTTTAATGCATGAGTTTAGTAGACAGGCAGACGGCGTATGGCTGCCGCCTCCTATGGGCGTTTGTAACAACAAATGTGCTGTACTGTCTGTGCTGCCGGTGTCTGAAGGAGACTGTAAACTCGAGGTTATTATGGCGGTATAATCTATTCCTAGGTTTCCTGATCGAATTTTTCGTTATTTACTATGGTCTGGGTGGCTGAGATCAGCTCCAGAGGGATCTGTTGTATATCATCCATTATGTAACTCACTGCCACTCAACATCAGACAAGCTAAATCATTATCATCTTTTAAGGTCATGGTTAATAATTATTTTTGGTCCTTGCAGGCTTTTTTTTATTGCATGAGTTCATTAGACAGGCAGTCGACCCACCTGGTGGAAAGCGGTTACTATCGCATCACCTCACATATGCAACACGAAACGTGCTACACATGCACTGCTGCTCTCTTAATGGAGTCTGGAACCTGGCCATTGATGCCGGAACACAACTCAAAGTTGTTATGGTGGCATACTCTAGACTAGGGGTGGTAGCCATCCAGACGGACAAATACCCTACCACCTGGCTGTGGGTTGTTTTGTCACTTCTTACAGCTAGCTGGCTGTAAGAGCAGTGCCATATTTTTGGCTATATTCATCTACCTCATGGAAACACCACCATTTATCGGTGTTATATAGGCTAACACTATACCAAGCTTTATCAGAATCGGTGCAGTAGTTTTCACTTTAAAAAACAGACACATAAAAGTTCTAAAAGTTGCATTTGTGAAATCTGCTGGTCTGATTTAGACAAATTTTATTTCTCACTATCTGTGCCCGCGAGTACGTCCACGTGGATGTTTTTTCGCGGAAAGGTTCCGCGAAAAAAAAATTTTAAAAGTTGACTTTACTCCTTATAACTTCAACTATCTGGCAGTGGAAGTCCCGTCAAAATCAGTCCAGCCGTTTCAGAGACTACCCGGAACATCGAGACAGACAGAGAAAACAAAAATATTAAAAATTGCATTTTCGGAATCTCCTGGCCCGGTATCCCCCCCTCATTATATACGCTCTCTCCCGCACGTCAAGCTAAGCACTAAGCTGTTCACACGCACTTATGGCTTACATTCTCGATCCATCTGGCAGGTGAAATATTCCACCAAATTGATCTGGCTTTTTGGGATTATATTGTTACATGCCGTCAAAGATAAGCGCACAGCTGCTTGTCATAAGCGCAGTTCATTTACGAATTCTTTTGTGTTTTGAATTTGTAATTAAGAAAAACATGCTATTGTTTTTCTACTTGTTTTATAACCATCATTAGCGTCAAACTAATCCGTATTGTTATTGTTTTCGACTTTGTGGCCGTTCGCAGGTGTGCAAATTACTATTTCTCGGAAACTCAATGCGCGCGGCCAATTTCTTTGTACTGTGTAGTGAGTATAAGATAATGCCCGAATGGAGGGGTGGGCAGTTAAGCGACGACTACGAGACGAGTAAGACGTTTGAAGTACTCTCGATTAGCGATATAGACGACGGACTTTGCGCGTGTCGAATTGCATTGAATCGTGCAGTGTGAACTGGTTGCATCCAGTTTCATTTGTATTTGTTTTAGACGTGTTTTTACAGTTCTAATAAATTCTATAGTAATTCCAACGGCATTTATTTTAATTCGAGTCCTGTAGCTCGTAACAATAATAATAATAATAATAATCGGCAGACAAACACACACATTGTATATCCCCAAGCTAAGCAAGTTACGCTTATGTTATGGGTAATATACAACGGACTACTCTGGGGCCGATCCCAGACCATAGTAAATAACGGAGAAAATACGTTTCTGAAATTTACCATACCAGGAATCGAACCCGGAGCCTCTGCGTTGCAGTGAGGTAGGCCGGCAACGGCTTAGCCCGCTCAACCACAGAGGCCGTCAAATAAGGCCGTCAATATAAGGGGGAAATACAGATGGATGGATTGTGCGAAGGATGATATGATGATTTGTGGTGTGACAGAGGATGTATGTGAGAATAGAGGAGTGTGGAAGAAAAAGACATACTGTGCCGACTTCAAACAATTGGGAGAAAGTGAAAGAAAACAGAGAGTACTCTCCCAAAAGCTCAAGATGCCTCAAGACTTTTTTATATTTGTTTAAAAAACCATTTTGTAAGTCTCATTACCATTTAAGCCCGACTAATTACTCTAGCTTTTTTATTTTTTAATTCCTTAAATATATAACTTAAAGATTAACAAAAAAATTCAAAAGGCACCGAAATTTCTTTTTTTAATAAAAAACTCCTGTTTATAAAAATTTAAGGGTTGGTAAGGGGCTGCTACTCTTCAGCCAGACCTCGTTTTTCTTACTTAGGGATCTTTCAAGGACTATTATCAAAATTCTCACACTGCCTCAAGAACCTACCCTACATTGTTCACCAGCTCTCCTACTATAAGTATACTTGATCAGAAACTGCAAAGCTTCCCGGCTAGGAATTGAACCTTTTTTTTGTTATTTTAATTTATTATTGATAAAACTACAATAAATATAAACTTAAAAATAAACTACTACATAAAAACTAAATAAAAAGGGGGAAAAACAGCTAAAGATAAAATAATGGTCCCAAACCACTGTCACTTACCGAGAACGTTCCCAAAAGGCTGGTGGCGTTTCCACGTTGTATGGCAACGCTTAATCTTTGAGCAAAATAGACGCCAACCTTCTGGTCGCGTGTGACGTCTACTAAACGTTTGGTGATGTCACGGTAGATCTTTAGAGCGTTAGGACCCCATGGACCCAGAGTTTCCAATTTCCAATGGTGGCATATTTGCGGCGCTTGAGGGCCTCCTGTTCGGCTGCAGCAGAACCGGCGCACGTACCAGAGTGTCGACGCAAGTAGCATCCCACACTAACGAAAGTCTCTTTTGAAAGCAACGTCGACTTGTGAGTCTATAATTTATAACATAGCAGTACATACAAAATAACATGTAAATACAATTCCATGTATGACATCATACGTTCCTTACTTACATATACGTTTTTAAAATTCACATTTTCACGAACTATTTTGAATGTAAATCGTTTAGATCATCATTTGTTAAGTGACTTTGAACTTTATTCGCTCGCTTTAAAGATTATTTTGCTGTTAAGTATTAAAATGGCTAAACAAGGTTAAAAGATAAAGGTGTTGTACATAATGTTTTTATTGGTAGAACTCTATTGCTTAGATATTACACGGATCAACCAAATTTAATGAATTTGATTGAAAAGCGCAGAACTAAACAGACAAGGCGGTGTTCAATTAGAAAGAAAGAAAGAAAATTTGAATGTTACAAATTAGACAATATAAATGTTACTAGTTGTGCCCGCGACGTCGTCCGCGTAGAATTTGTTTTCAAAACCCCCCCGATTTTGAAATATTCTTCATTGGTGCTCCGCTACTGTTGGTCTTAGCGTGATGATATACAGCCTATAGCCTTCCTCGATAAATGGGCTATCTAACAGTGAAAGAATTTTTCAAAATCAGACCAGTAGTTCCTGAGATTAGCGCGTAAGGATAGATAATATAAAATATTGAAATGTATGAATATAGAGTCGTATATATTGTTACAACTTAGGCTCCGACAAAAAAACAAATTCCACTCCTAATCTGTAAAAGCACATTTTATTACCTATCGGCATTTGAACTAATTGTAATCCTTTTATGATCGTCTTATATTGTTTATTTATTTATTGGCATACGCTTCTATTTATTGTGGAGAACAGCCTATTGTTCTATTTACTCGTTTACGGCCGCTTGAAGGCTGCATCACTAACCAGGTGTTGCGGATTATAACTACAATCTAATTCGAGGAAATTATAGAGACGTTGCCGAGCGGGCACATTTGCATTTCTGCAGTATAAAACGCTGGCCTGATTGAGAAAGAGATTCAGTTTTGCGACAACTACGATCAAGGCGTGACGTGTGTATATTCGGGAATCTAATGTTGACGGGCTTTTCGCGTTTTATTGAATTACGACCTTCTGCATCACGTTTGGATTTGTTGTGTTCGGTTATATTTGTACCTGTGTTATATATATACGTGTTTGTATAGTTCTAATAAACTATAATAATTCTAACGGCATTTTAATTCGAGTCCCGCAAACTCGTAACAATATGTAAATAATCTATAATGTAGAATGTATCTAATGACCTAATTTACATTCGTAAAAACAAAACTAAGTAATTAAGTACAAAAATTGTAATATTATTTTTGATTTAAAATTGTAAAAATGTTGGAACAGTGACAAATAAATAAACTTATATGACTCGGGTAACCTCGTTCGATCGCGCTAAAGCAGCCAATAGAAAAAAAATGACATCAAATGATTAGAATAGAATAGAATAAACATTTATTGTGTATAACTTTCACAGACATAAAGTTACAAAGGTGTTGGAGTTTTTTGTTGGAACGACAGTTGGTCCTTTCGGACGTACTATACTGGCGATTGTAATGGTGCCTGGCCATAATTACATTATTTAATCAATAAACAAATTATTAAATTAATATAAAACTTTATCTTTATACAAGCATAAAACAATGTCACATTACTATAAATAGATTCAAGTTCGTGTTTATAGAGATCACTTTGGTTGATTACAAATTGAAAGACAAACATGAATAGTCTATTTTTTTTTCTTATTGCCCGAAACAGTCACACGGCTCACTGCTCCTACCGCTCTAATACAGGCCTTTTATTTTTGAGGAATATAATTTTTCATGTAGTTAAAAGACACTACAGAAATTAGGAATTAGGACACTGTTCAAAATCAAACCTTTATCTGGTTTGTCCTTTGACATTTCTTCAAAGATGGACGCGTTCTGGGAATAGTTCACAACGCCCAAAATGTTCCGTCAGCCGTTCCCCATGGCGACCACGGTCGTTATGATCGTGGCGAAACGTCACTAATGACGTCATCATTTTCGATCATACAGCGCTCACGACGACCCATGTCAAGAGGTGGGTCGAATAACCGTTACTTAATTGGTGACGTTTTCGCCACGACTACGAAGACCGCGGTCGCCTTGTGGAACGGTTAACGGAGCATTTTGGGCGTTGTGAGCTACTGGTGGAACGCGCTAACGATTGACATTGACAACGGCGCGATTTTCAAATCAACCAATGACATTTGTGTATTTCGTCGTTAATTACATCAACGCTCCATAATCCGTTCCACTAGAGTTTATGATTGTAACGTCCGCAAGCAAGCGGAGCGGGAACAATCGCGGTCGTGAACCTGGTCGTTGTGAATCTCTTGTGGAACGTAGCCACTATGATTTGATATCATAATACAGGGGTGTTTATTTTTTCAAAATCTGTTTGTTCTATTTCTGACAAGGGATTTTTCGTAAATCTAATGATACCACTTTATTTTTTGTCAAAATCGGCCTCGAAAGTTCGTCGTATTTTCCGCTATTTCGTTTCGTTTAAGAAGTGGCCCTGCTGAAGGCCCATTTGAAAAATTCAGCTGTATATAGGTTTTGGAGGTCTTCAAGTAGAAATGAAATACTGTTGTGTGTTTGAATTGCGGTTCAGGAATGCATATTTATTTTGTAAAAATGCCGATTAATATTTTATAGTATAGCAGACATTTAGCAGCTAAACGAAATATAACATTTAATAATAATAAGCGCACTCGAGCGAATGCACGCGCTGAGGTGAGGTGAAGCGAGGTGTGCGCGGAGGGAAACGGGGGCCGACGAGGAGTGCGCGCTTGCCGATCATTCGGGAAAGGCTGCCGCGGTGATCGGTCGTCTGTGGCTACAAGGTTAAACAATCCATCCGTCTGACCCGTCGATTGTAATTTAATTTCCTTCCAGAACCATGGGTAAGGATGAGAAGGAAGATACTGGTTTTGGATTTAAAGACAAGGCGAAGGCATTAGAAACCATCAGACTGCTGGAAGAACATGACCCCAACTACCGGCGGCTGACCGTTAGGGGATTACTCGGAAGAGCAAAGAGAGTTTTATCAAGTAAGTACTATCCGTGCAGGGACGGAGAAAGAATACAATTTCCTGCGCTGGGGCGGCCTGTCGTAAGAGGCGACAAAACAACCCACAACCAGGTGGTAGGGTATTTGCCCGACTGGATGACTACCACCCCTTGTCTAGAGTATGTCGCCATAACAACCTTGAGTTGTGTTCCGGCATTAGTGACCAGGTTCCAGTCTTCCTTAAGAGAGTAGCAGCGCATTTGTAACACCTTTGGTGTTACAAATGTCCATAGGCGATGGTAACCACTTTCTATCAAATGGGCCGTCTGCCTGTCTGTTGAACTCATGCAATAAAAAGAAGTACAAAAGTAAACATCCACACGTCCGCATCGTAAGCATCGAACCCATCGCATCGAACACATTCGTTTTCACAATGCCGATACAGCACAACGCTGTATCGGCAGCGATCGGATTTACCCATGCCTCTGTTATTCAGGCTTTTCGTAATGAGCGTACGTGCGGAATATGTTTGTGAGATAATGGAGGAAAGCGAAGAAGAGCAATTTGAGAAAATCGAATCAGTGGACGCGCGTCTGTTATTTTCTATACAAAGAATACTATGATCTGTTTGATACGATGCGTCCGATGCTTACGATGCGGACTCGTGAACGCTGAATTGTAAGAATAGAATTTTCTAGAATATTCTACACTACCGACATAGCTCGCAAAATTATCAAGTTGAAGTGGCAGTGGGCCGGTCACGTCTGCCGCAGGACCGATGGCCGATGGAGCAGACGAGTTCTGGAGTGGAGTCGGACGCCCTCCAGCCTCCACTGGCTGAGGAAGTCAGAGGACAGGGATGAGTGGCGCCGACTTGGGGAGGCCTGCGTCGAGCAGTGGACTGTGACTAGCTGACGACGATTTTATACTAGTTTTTACACTGGATTCGTTTTTTTATTTTTTATTGCACGAGTTCATCAGACAGGCAGACGTTCCACCTGATGGAACGTGATTATCATCGCCTATGGACATTTGTAACACCAAAGGTGCTGTCAATGTGCTGGCGCTCTCTAAGGGGAGATTAGAACCTGGCTACTAAGCCGGAACACAATTCGAAGTTGTTATGGTGGCATACTCTAGACCAGGGGTAGTAGCCATCCAGACGAGCAAATACCCCACCACCTGGCTGTGGGTTGTTTTGTCGCCTCTTACAACAGGCCGACCCAACGCAGGAAATTATATTCTTTCTCCGTTCCTGCTCATCTATACCTTAAATATTATTTTTCAAAATTTTGAATTCGAATGCGTATGTCATGTCAAAAATTGTAAACGTTTCAGTGACAAAGGCAGAGGATAAAATAAAGAATATTAAAGAAGCAATGGAAGTGTTCGAGAACTGGCTCGCTGACTTGGACAAGAACAAGGAGAAGAAGACTGACAAGAAAGAGAAGGAAGATAAAAAGGCGAAAGAAGTTAAAAAGAAGGAAAAGGACAGTGATAAGGTATGTGGCTTTGCTTAGGTATTCGTATCCTACGAAACCTATCCCGGTAATTGGGATAGTGGGATATAGTTCCCGAACATCTGGTTACCTTATATCTGAAGATCTTCACTCGACCTATACTGTGTGCAGGACCGTGTTTAGTATTTTTGAGTGCCGCGGTGCGCAATTCACCTTGCGCTCCCCTTCCGGCAGTAAAAAATGGCATTTTTTTAATTTGCCAGGGCTAACGGTGAGGCTAGATCTTATCTGTAGCCCTGGCACAAGGCCCGGTACAGAACAACCAGGGGTTTTAGTGGGTATCCCTAACTGGGGAGTGGCAATAGCGTGACACCAGTTCTGACTGGGCAGCTAATGCCATCCCCGATCTGGCGAATCCCACACACGGGTTGCGAACTTTCCCCCCAAGATTCTGCCCTTGTCGCGAATGGCCCCTGGCTAAAAAAACGGACAAGTGGAAAAACGAATCGCAACGGACAAGTGGAAAAACGAATCGTAACGGACAAATGGAAAAACGAATCGCAACGGACAAGTGGAAAAACGAATCACAACGGACAAGTGGAAAAACGAATCGCACCAGACAAGTGGAAAAACGAATCGCAACGGAGAAGTGGAAAAACGAATCGCAACAAAAAACAATTTTTAAGTTTTGCGGGTAGATTTTTAATGTACTTGTCTAATTTGACACCTGTAAAACTTCAAGTCAAAATTATGTTGAAGTTTCACTTCTACTATGTGTCCCAGCACACATTTCGATTTTTCTCAGGTTTACTGCAAATTATGATTTGGTTAGGTTAGGTGCATTTTAATGAATGCATTTTTTATTTAAACATATATTATTTTATCAAACAAGAAACTCAATTCGATCCAGACCCAAAAAAACATCTATAGTCTATACTCTAACATTATGCCGCTTCTAGAGAATACAATCCCGGGATCCCGGGATCCCGACCGTTTTCTGACCCCGAAATTCCCGGAACTGTACTTGGCTAATTTCGGGATTTTCGGGTTTGCCACAAACAGTTCTAGTTTGCACTCCGTTGTCCGTTGCGAGTTGACAGTGACCTTGCCTAGATTATATTAATAGCATTTTTACATATCGACAAAAAAACAAACCTTTGATACGCGTACGATACGTACTACATAGGTACAGCTCTGATATGTTTGTCGTAGAACTTAGAAGGGATTTCCCCGCTCGGGATACTTCAATACAACACTCTTAATAAAATTCCCCAACGGGCCAATAGGGGAATCACCCGGTCACCTCATATCACAAAATTCCTCCAACCAGTGTAGAACCTGAACGAGCGTTTTCAGCTGCTGCTTATGTTGGCAATAAACCACGAAGCAGGCTTGGAAGTCAAGCCTTGGATGCATTTATATTTCTACGACTATATTTTCGAAATTCTAAATAAGTCTTTTTATCTCGTTATTTCTTACTTACAAAGTATAGTGTCTTTGTCTTTTTTATTTTCTTACCATATTGTGATCTTTGTCGTGGACTAGTGGAATAAAATTATAAAACATTTTTCTAGAAATTACTTATTTTTTTACATTTGAGCCCAATTAGAAACCACATAGTCTAATCCCGGGTTAGCCCCGGGATCCCGGGATTATGCATCAAGAATCCCATAATCCCGGGATGGAAAACATGCTCGGGATTGTATTCTCTAGCCGCCTCTTACCACGGCCCTAACGCATTTTCGTGACAGAAAAAGTCCTAATACGGGGGGTATTGGGACTTTTTCTGTCTATATAGAAGTTTCACTTCAAAAAAGTATGGTTTTTGGTTGGTCCCATATACATTTTATAGCTCGTAAGTACAAATGCGCACTATCATATTTTACTATTGTAAATGGAATTTTTTGCTTTCTACAAATAAAGAAAGTTAAAAGTTTATTCACGACTTTCTTAAATGGTATTATCGGCCCCTATTTTCAGTTCGCGGACCCCCAGATTTCCTTCTCGCTGAACTGGACCCTTTAAAATTCGACATTGACCCCCGGGGTACACATGGACCACTGTGGGGATCTATGTTCTACAACGTCTTGGTGCTTCGGAGTGTTGTAGAAAATATATTTTTTTTTAATTTTTTTGTTTGAAGACGCTTTTATTTAAATGCTAAAAAATCTCGTGAACCTTCAAAGATCAAAGCTTTTTGCTTGTAAGGTAAGAAACTTCATACATTCCTTTTTCAGAGTTCAGACTCTGATGTGGAAATGGAAGATAAGTCAAAGGAGAAAAAGGAGCCGCCTTCGGACTCTGTCCCTGGACTGGGCTTCAAGGACAAGGCCGCTGCTGAGAGCGCCATCCAGGCCTTGGAAGGAAGGGATCCTGATTACCAAAAGCTGGCTGTTAAAGGACTCATTGGAAGAGCTAAAAGAGTTCTCACGTGTAAGTTCAGTAATCTTGTAGAGTTTTAATTATTTAATGGTAAAAAAAACCTTTATTTCTTTATACCTTTTTTAAAAAGGTTTTTAAATACTTTTGAGGTCCTGGATATCATGTAGCAGCAGAGTACTAGCCAAGACAAGTAAAACGTCTTGTTTAGTACAGGAGTTCCTGTGGCCACCTTCCGCTTCCATCATCAGATCAGCTCGATCGTACCATATTATTGCATTCTCACGAGATATACACATGCGTGCAAAATTTCAGCTCAATCGGAAACCAACCAACTTCCCGGTTGGTCAAATTTAACTTGAAAGATTCCACCCGAACTTACATACATCCATTGCAAGTTAAATAAAAGCTTGTAAAAAACAAATGCGTTTTGTAATTCTTTTCTAAATGAATTAATACAAATTAAAAATAAACTATAAATACACTTACAAAGTAACATAATCTATAAGTATAAAATAGACTCCAGATTGCCAAAATGCTGGTCGCCTTTCCACGTTGGATTTCTTTTTAAATATTAAATGTATTTTTTATCAAAGTTAGTTTAGTCAATAGTATTATTACTATGTTTATTTTGCCATTTGTTTACATGAACTTTGTACCTTGAACCAGTATTTCTTATTACTATAGAGTTTATTAGAACTGTACAAACACGTATAAAACAAATACAAATAAAACTGGATGCAACCACTTCACACTGCACGATTCCATGCAATTTGACACGCGCAAAGTCCGTCGTCTATATCGCTAATCGAGAGTACTACAAACGTCTTACTCGTATCATAGTCGTCGCTTGACTGCCGCTCTCTGCATTAGGCCAGTGCTTTATAACGCACCGATGCCATTTGTCTGTCTGGCTGTCTGTTACCGGCGACTGTCGGCGCAATTTCCAGAAAACATAATCTGCACACCTGCATACCTATGCCTGCTAACGGCCATAAACAAGTACAATAATAATAGGCTATTGTCTAATTGCAAATTTTAAACACAAAGAAAACAAAAAGTAGATAGTCATAAAACAGTTTCAACGTTATTGGCTCAAAAGCCGCGGCAGGTAATAAGTTCAGGTATTGTATTTGGCCCAACTTGTAACAGTATTTAACTTTTAATAAATAAGTCAAGACTTAGAGAAAGAATTGAGGGACAGTCTCTGTTCTAGACTGGGCTAAGTTAATTTATTTTTGGTCCTTGCAGGCTTTTTGTTATTGCATGAGTTCAGTAGACAGGCAGTCGACCCACCTGGTGGAAAGCGGTTACCGTCGCCTATACACATATGCAACACCAAACGTGCTACACATGCACTGCTGCTCTCTTAATGGAGTCTGGAACCTGGCCATTGATGCCGGAATACAACTCAAAGTTGTTATGGTGGCATACTCTAGACCAGGGCTGGTAGCCATCCAGATGGGCAAATACCCTACCACTTGGCTGCAGGTTGTTTTGTCGCCTCTTACGATAGGCCGCCCCAATGCAGGAAATTGTATTCTTTCTCCGTTCCTGCATGGATAAGCAGGGAATATACAATTTTATAAAAAAAATATAGTCAAGCTGGCGAAGCCCGTCAATGGGGTAAGTTCATACACTGCTCGTTTTTTAACATTATTAAAACGAAATTTAAATTTTAACGCCAAGTTCAATTCATAGACAAAATTCAATGGTGTCTTATTTTCACTGACTGATTTGTTGTCGTCGTAACTATTCAAACATGAAAATAATGAGAGGTGCATGGAGCTCCCCCGCTGACTGACTTCGCCACCTTGACTATATATTGTTTTTGGCAATTTTTTTGTAAAATTGATACACATTGTTTTATGAGTAATTGATTTAAATATTGTAGGTACACGTGATGAAAGCAAACTGACCAACATCAAGGAGGCGATATCTCGCTTCGACCAGTTCCTGGATGACTTCGACACGATGCATCTGAGCAAGCAAAATAACCCCTACATCAGTCTGGGCATAGTCAGGACCGCGCTCAACATGGCCGGCGATGACGTCACCGACCAGCAGGTTAGTCTATGATTATTGACTGGTTCCTAATCTTACTATTCATTCACCATACCATCGGTTCTTCTTCTTTTATAACGTATTGGCTTTCGGCTTGTTAATGGGTGAACTGCCAGTGTCAAGTGTGAAAAAACACAGCAACTTGAGAATAAAGTCAATTTAAATTTAAAATAGATTTATTAAAAAAAACTCCTTTTTCTCTATTTTATAGGTTATTTTGTCACCACCACCTAAAAACACAATATTTGATTATTTTTTACCATGGATTGAATTTTGACATTACTTGTACAGAGCTCATGTCAAATTTTAACCGACAATGAGGGCCATATTAGACTATCATACAAATATGAGTAAATTTTTTTAATATGAAGAACCTATGACAGTTTAATACCTGCATATGATTCATATTCACTATGGTCATAGATAAGGGATTCTATTTGACGGCAAGCGTACAAATATGGTCATATCATCCGTCTAACCTCTAAAATGGCGTCAAAATACATAAATTTCGACTGGAATATCATGTAAGACTATCTTCCAATTTATATTCTTGGAGTAAGGTGTTATAGACCCCTATCTTTGATTGTCTTGCTACCTATGATTTAACCCAAATAGGTATTTTATTTTTTGTTGTGATAGTTTTTATCTTCTTTTTAATGCAATTAATAAAACTGCACTCGTGGCAACGGAGAACGCGGCTAAATCGTTATCCATCTTATTAAAGTATGACGTTCATATGATCGTAAGAAGAACAGCATCATTTAAATATGATCACAGAATTTGACAGATATGAGATCATATTTATATGATAAATATATGATAGTGTAATTGGGGCCTACGGCAAATGAACGGACGCCAAGATATAGGAGCCGAGCCTATGTGGGATAGTGGCGGGCGAGTGAAACAACACTTTACGAGTTTCAGCAATACGTGTGTGTATAATAAAAAAGCGTAAAGCTTTTGAATTACGCTTGTATTATTATACTCTTTGTATAATTTCCGCCTTATATAAAAATTGATTCTTAAGGGGCAAACTCCAAAAAGAATGACGAATACCAGAGAGACTGGTGGCGCTACCTGTGTCGCAAGAGTGTATGCAACTGGGGCACATATCCTACATATACGTATCATTTGTTTTTGTCTTATAAAATACATTTTTGGTTGAAATTATACTTAGAGTTTGGCCAGCGTGTAGTGTCACTAAATGGCGGCAATTAACTGGCAACATTAAATATAATATGGAAAATCAGATTTGATACTTTTGTGTTTTTATGATAATGTAACTACATTATACGAGTATTATACTACAACACTACACTAATATTATAAAGAGGAAAAAATTGTATTTATGTTTGTAACGAATAAACTCAAAAACTACTAGTCCAATTTCAAAAATTGTATCCCTGATTAATACAGGCTATATAAAAATATGAAAATTAGGGATTCCTACTAAAACTTCAATAATGTAACTCATTAATCTACCAATCTAAAATACTTGGCGCAGGAATCGGGTTCTACGATTTTGATGAAATTATATATTTTCGAGTGGGTCCCGGAGTAGGTGGCTTTTTGGACGTTTATTTTTTAGGGCAAGAACACAATGTCTGCTGAGACCTGTAGTAACTTATAAGATACCTTCAATAACAGTTTAAGATATTATTAATATGCCGTGATTCGCTGGCCAGCCCATCATTAAATAGTGTAATTCATTGCCAAAAACCCTGTTTGTAATATATTTAAATAGTCTTCTAAGGAAAAGCATTGTATATTGTCTATTTGTTACAGAAAGCCTTCATAGAAGCGTACAAGTCAGTAAATGGCGAATACAAACGCCTCCGGACTGTACCGGAGAAAGAGGATGGCAAGACTTGGGACATTGTCAGGAATGCTGCTCTCAAGGACTTGAAGGAGAAGGTAAAATAATTCTGCTTTTAGCTAGACGTAATGCTGGGGACTTTCTTGTCGCTTCTTTTCCTTTAACAGCGATAAAATGTTGCGAAGCGGTGTCACAGTGAAAAAAACACAACAAACATTGACTAGGTATTTAAAAACCTCATAGGGAAGTGGCTAAGCATTGATTAATGAGATTGGTATAAGTAAAGCTGAGAATATAAAATACATTTCAATTTTAACTTATATGTATGACCTTAAAAAAAATTCTGCAGCGGAACATAAATTACGTTACACGTTAAGGGGGAGGAGGCGGTTGACGCAATGTGACCTTGTATTACGAGGGGTGGGAGGGGTCCCAAATTTCGTGAATTCACATTTCAAAAAAATATATTTAAGCTTTAAAACACGAAATTTAAACTATTAACTAAAACCTTCAAAATATTTCCAACTATCTGTATGAGCATAATGTTTAAACTATTAGAAAAGAATTTAAATGGAAATAAAACTAATCATGGAACTGCTGTTTTTAATTTAATAATTTTGGCACACTAGGGAGGGAGGAGTCTCACGAGTGTGACAAGGACTGGGGAGGGGTCAAAAATCATTAAATTCGTGTAACGTAATTTATGGATGGCCCCCTTAGTTTGCATTGGGTTTTAGCGAATGTACTATTAATTTCTGTCATACACTTTGATATTAGTTGTATGATTTTAATGTTCAATTAATATGTTTGCGAGTATGTTTGTATTATTTACTGGCTTAATAGTTATCTGTCTGGCTATGTTTTATCTTGTAATTACCCTTATTAGTGTGTAGTTGTGCGTCGAAAGTGACACACACAAGATTTTTTTATATTAGTAATTCTGTATGCATTAAGTTTTATTTTTGTTACAGCACGCGGAAGCAAAACTTTTCAACGATAAAGACGAGCCAACAAAAGAACATTTGGAGATGCTTCTTTGGGCGTATTCGCCGGAAGCAGCGCGAGTCAAGAAATACGTCCCAGAAACAAAGGAAGAGAAACCAGAGAGAGAAAGAGAGAGAAGCGACAGGAAGAGAAGGAGTAGCGGTGGAGAAGAGTCACCTAGTAAAAAGAAGAGAGAGTAACATTATTTATGTGGTGATATTATGTAAAAGTGCGTATATTGAATTGATTAAAAATATTTTCTTGGTGTGTTTTTGATTTATTTCACTATCTCAATGAGCCTATAGTATTTGTGTGACAATGTTTAAATACGAAGATATTTTAAAATCAACCCATATTAAAGAAACAGAATATATATTAAATTTGGATTGCGACCTAGTAAAAGAGAAATTTGAAATATTCAAATTTTGGTTTACTAACTGCTTTCACTTGGCGCCTCATAATGTTAAAACTACATGCATATTTTTCAAAAACAATACCATTTAATTAAATATATCGTTATACATGGGTTTACATAATTTGAAAGTCGTCCATCTTAATATTGCATGTTGTGTAGTATATTAAAACGTATTCTGGTAACCCATTTTAATAAAAAAATTACATACTGTGTACACATTGGGCCCACAAAAGGCGAAAAAAGTTCAGCTTACGTTTGTTACCGTAAAATTTCAAAGAAATCCAAACCCGCCTTAAATTCCTACATTCACTTGTTCGATGAAATGTATACATTAAACAAGCAAAGGCCAGTCAACCTTCTTCGTTGGCGCTCACTAACTCAATGTGTACCTGTAAGATCTTTCGTTGAATACGGCGGGAAATCGAATTCTTCTATGCAGCTTTATTTTTAAAATATGAAATAATATTTGGCAGGCTGTTGATTTTTTAAGTAAGGATTTCGTATTTGTGTTGAAAAGATCAACTTTTTAACGGATAGCATTAGAACTTTGAATGCATCAATGGAATAGCTTCAAATTAGAATTAGCTTAAAAGGGTTTGTTACCATGCCATTAGAATCCATTTAAAAAATATAAAATGGGCTGAACTGATTTTGTAAACACAGAGTACAATGAACTTTATTCATTTTATATAATATAATGACTGATATTGTTAAAATTATGAATTAAACTCGTGTCTATAAGTGCCGATTGTATATTTTAACCGGTATCTGTTCTATAAAAACATGTAATAACTGAGAAATCTCCCTTACTATAAACGTACATGAAGTGCCGCTTATGTAGGAAAAATTAAGTGATTTAACAACTAATAAGTGCTAAATTATGTGTTCATAAGTGTTAAAAAGTGATATCAGCAGTGTTTTGATATATATCAGTTGTTACATTTTGTTTTTGGTGTTAATAACTTAGTGGTAAGTAAGAACTTACTATATTTTCATTGTATAACTTGTTCGCTTTCATATCTCTTACGTTATAGTAAATAGTTCCTGAGATAATTAGCTCTGATGTACAGATAGACACAAGTGGGGTGATTATGAATTATTTAGGTACCATCAGATACCTATTTGTATTTGCACACACTCAAAATGAGCAAATGTTTTGAAAATCCTAATTTAAATAGAAGCTGTTTTGTAATTTAAAGCATTTTGAAACATGTTACAGTGTTGTTCTTATATAAAAGAAAGGTTCCATATATGTGACCAATAAACCTCAGATTTCATGATTTTCCTACACAACCCTCAAGAAATGTTAAATCATAAATATATTTAACATTGCAATGTGCTCAGATTACCTTTTCAATGCAATTTTTGTTATAAATATCTTTAATATCCACCAGCGTTTTAGTGTTGAAGATTACACCTCATAGTTAAATGATTCGATAGGAGAGTGTTAAGGTGCAATGGGTAAATAAGTAAAAAAGCTGTTATCTATGTTTATAAACAGCTGTGTTTTTATTAATTATAGCCTCAATATATATCAATATCCATGCAGGAACGGAGAAAGAATACAATTTCCTGCATTAGGTTTGTCATAAGAGGCGACAAAACAACCCACAGCTACTTAGCTGTGGATGTGGGTGGTATGTTATTTATTCGTCTGGCTGGCTACCACCCCTGGGCTAGAATCTACCCTCTTAACAACCTCGTGTTGTGTTCCAGCATTAGTGGCCAGGTTCCAGTCTCCCTTAAGAGAGCAGCAGCGTATTTGTAGCACCTTCAGTGTTACAAATGTCCATAGACAATGGTGACCGCTTTTCATCAGGTGGGCCGTCTGCCTGTCTGCTGTACTCATGAAATAATAAAAATATATAGATAGATAGCTAACACTTTATTCCCCACCGAAATAAACAATTATGAAAAATGCATAATTACAATGGTTCTTGGCAAAATACATCAGAGTAAACACTCTGAACGCAACCGGGATTTAAAGTTCGGATGATGATGATGATCATCTTGCACTTTTGTTCAGTTTCTCTTTTTTCTGCTGTATGAGTTCAACAGACAGGCAGACGGCAAGTGGTTACTATTATCTATGGACATGTGTATTAACACCGAAGGTGCTACCAATGTTCTACTGCTCTGTAAAGAGGGTCTGGAACCTGGCCACTAATGCTGGGACACAACTCAAGGTTGTTATAGTGGCGCACTCTAGACCAGGGTGGTAGCCGTCCAGATGGGCAAATACCCTACCGCCTGATTGTGGGTTGTTTTGTCGTCACAAAAGACAAGCCACTCAGCTGATAGAAATTGTATTCTATCTCCAGGGATTAAAATTTAATTAATAATAGAATTTAGTTAATTTGTCTGTCTCTGTACATAGGGTAGTAGTTATGGGACACCTTTTATATACTATGATACTGATGAACAGATCAGATTTTTTTTATATAAAACTCAGCTGAACATAAAATTCACTGTGCATCTGAAATCTTGTAATATATAAAAATCAATTGCTGTTCGTTAGTCTCGCTAAAACACAAGAACTGCTGGACTGATTTGGCTAATTGTGGTTTTGAATTATTTGTGAAAGTTCAGGGAAGGTTTAAAAGGCGAGTAAATATGAAAAAAAAATTGATTCTGAGGCGGTACGAAGTTTGCCCTGTCAGCTAGTAATAAATAAAAGTGTCATATCTAGACCGCAATCCATCCGTTGTATTCTCCATTATATTGTTTGTATTATCTCCAGGTTACTGTGTTGTCGATTATGACTAGCATGCAGATGAAGAGGCATAGCTTGGAAGCGGGCAGCGAGGCCAGCTACTGTAAGTAGTAACAAGTTCACAATCCAGTCTTCCGGAAATTCTGTAAGGTGCTTTGGGGTAATTGAGGCATATTTTTCAATTATTTGATTTAATGCCAATATTTAAATTGTTTTAAATCATTCTAAGTCTAATTGTATGAACTAAATACAATTGTTAGCAGTTTATATATAAACAACTGCGGCCTGCTGCCTAATTACATATTTATATTTGGCTATTAAAATCAATGTCATTACGTCACTTGGTTTCAGTTTGGTATTTCTTACATTTTACCCTTTTCTCCTTTACTAAGCTATACACACAATTTTTTTTTATCTAGGTCCTAAAAAACACATTCCAGACTATAATCTATCACTGTGCCAAATTTCATCTAAATCCGTCCGCCCGTTCTGGCGTGATTGAGCAACAAATACCCATCGAAACTTTCGTATTTATAATATTAGTATAGAAAATAAAGCATAACCTGACACCGTGGGGGCCTGGAGCTCATTACCTCCATCGAGACCTCTCAACGCGTTTAATTGAGGTCGTGACCAAAAGACTGGCTTGCACCTAGGACAACGCACAAGCGTTGCCATCGAACGCGGAATTGCGGCCAGCATTTTGGGCATGCTCCCCGCCGACAGCGATTTGGAGTCAATTTTTTACTTATAGATTTATGTTATTTTATAAGTATAGTTTTATGTATAGTATACTTTATTTATTTTTAAAATTAACTTTTAGTTTGGAAGTGATAATTTCTTATGGGAGGGTAAACCGCTTTGTTACGTAACGCGTTACGGTGCCAGGCTGTCTGGCTTACCTTTCTCTCACGCATACGGCAGCGGTAGGCAGGCTCCTCCTCTCTCACTCTAACCCACACGCTATATACATAAAATTTAATTGATAATCTAACCTTTTCTCAAGTTAAACAACTTAAATATTAAATAGTTCAACCTAGAAAGTTTAAGATATCACTTAATGTCGGGCGTCCCGAAACGCACACGTGTTTTAAAAAATATTTATTTAAATACGAAAACTCAAAATAGCCTATGTGTTATTCCTGATGTGTAAGCTGTACCTACATAGGGGTAGGCAGAGACGATGGATTGCGTGATTTACTTTCATTAAACTCTCCATACATAATAGGTTGGGGAAAAAGTCTTTTCGCATATAGTATGTATGAACTTGTAATAAGATCTCTTTGGCTATACCATTTGTATCTGGCTGGTTTTGGTATCATTAAAAAGTTTTAATTTTAAAGAAGACAATTCCAAATTCAAAATAGGAAAATGTGTGATTTTCATTTATTTTTCTTATTGTTAAAATGAGTGAATCTAATGAAGAAATTCGATACATTTTAAAATTTTACTACAAAAAAGGTAAAAATGCAACACAAGCCACGAAAAAAATTGTGATGTTTATGGACCTAATGCAGTGTCTGTGAGAGTAGCGCAAATTTGGTTTAAGCGTTTTCAATCCGAAAATTTTGAAATCAAATATGCACGTCGCTCTGGTCGCCCTGTTACGGACAAAATTGATGCTATATTTGAAAAAGTGGAGCAAGGTCGGCATATTAGTAGTTACGATGTAGCTGGAGAACTGGGAATTGACCACAAAACGGTTTTAGCGCATTTGAAAAAAGCTGGGTACACAAAAAAGCTCGATATTTGGGTGCCTCATGAGCTCACTGAAAGAAACCTAATGAACCGTGTACTCATTTGTGATTCTTTATTACGACGTAATGAAACCGAACCATTTTTGAAGAAGCTGATAACTGGTGATGAAAAGTGGATCACGTACAACAAGAACGTGCGAAAAAGATCGTGGTCAAAGGCCGGTCAGGCTTCACAGACTGCGGCGAAACCCGGGTTAACTCGCAACACGGTGATGCTGTGTGTATGGTGGGAATAGAAGGACATTATTCATTATGAGCTGTTACCGCCAGACAGGACCATCGATTCTGAACTGCACTGCGAACAACTGATGAGATTGAAGCAAAAAGTTGAGAGAAAGCGGACGGAATTAATCAACAGAAGGGGAGTGGTTTTTCACCATGATAATGCTAGACCTCACACATCTTTAGCCACTCAGAAGAAATTACGAGAGTTTGGCTGGGAGATTCAGATTTTCAGCTGTTTCGGTTTCTGCAGAATTCCTTAGGCAGTGTCAGGTTAACATCACGACAGGACTGCCAAAACCACTTGTCGCAGTTTTTTGATCAGAAGCCCCAAAATTTTTATGGCAATGGGATCACCTCCCTCTACCTACAAGATGGTAAAAAGTTATCCAACAAAATGGCACCTACATACTTTAGTCAAATGTAAATAAACTTTATAAAAAAACCTTTTGAATTTTTATATAAAATGCGAAGAAAATTTTTCCCCAACCTAATACATTTTTATTATGGGTGCTCTTTACCTGGCCATTCTTTAAAGCATGTGGTGATTTGATCGCGGTAAATACAGTTTTACACTTACATATGGTATACTTCACACGCGACCAGAAGGCTGACGTCTATTTTGCTCAAAGATTAAGCGTTGCCATACAACGTGGCAACGCCGCCAGCCTTTTGGGAACGTTCTCGGTAAGTGACAGTGGTTTGGGACCATTATTTTATCTTTAGCTGTTTTTCCCCCTTTTTATTTAGTTTTAATTTTTAATATGGTATAGTTTATATATTATTTCTAAGTTTATATTGTATTTTTAATTATTTTATAATACAACCCATTAAATTCTTTTTACACGACTTATAATTCCGATTAAGTGCAGACCGGTTTCCGACATGTAAATAATCTATATTGAACTTTATTCGCAAGCGGAAGTGGCAGGGTGTCGCTTGCTATGCATTCTTAACTCTGTTTCGCTTACAAGATTCGTACATTGATCTACTGCGCAGGTACATCGGAGGGAATTATTAGTTGTGTAAAACTGTACGTCGCGGACTACCAGCACCGACTAACACTCACACTGTTCTCATCCCCACTTGTTTTGTACTACTGCCTGGCTACCCCTATGGGAAACAGGTGTCAGAATATATATATATGTACATAAGCTATAAAACCGGTAACAAGGCAACTGAATGCATAGTGCCTCATAGCAATCGGCTGCAAGAGGATAATTTATTTCCAGGTGAGAGGGAGACCTGGGATGACTGGGGCAGCAGGTCCTCCCTTAGTCAAGTGGAAGAGGTGAGTACATTTCAATGTTTAGTTTTTTATTTTATTTAAGAGAGAGAGATAACACTTTATTGAACACTATTGCAGAAAACACAAAAACTTATAGCCTAAGAATATTACAAATGTGCACACTAGGCGGTCTTATCGCTAAGAAGCGATCTCATCCAGACAACCCATGGCAGGAATAAAACAAAATATATTTGTCAAAGGTGGTATACATAAATATTACACAATATGCAGTCAACTTACATTATATTTTATTCAATAAGAAACATATACAAGTATGTAAAATATTATATAAGTAAGAATTATACTTAATAGACATATTTAAATACATCTATAAATATTGTTACAATTTAGGTCCCGACATAAACAAAACCCACCTGCATATCTGAAACAAAACAGATTCCATTACCTGCCGGCCTTTAAACTAATTGTAACTCTTTTATGATCGTCTTCTTTTGTTTACTTTGTGTGGCGGATTAAACCGACTTAGATACGGGAACATTGCGTTTGTGCAGTATAAAACGATGACCTGATGGAGGGGGAGAGAGTCGGGCGAAGCCAGACGTTATAGAGTTTATTAGAACTATACAAACACGTATAACACAGGTACAAATAAAACCGACCACAACAAGTCGAAATGTAATGCAGAAGGTCATAATTCAATAACACGCGCAAAGTCCATCATTAAATACATTACCGAATGTACACAAGTCTTGCTTCGCTCGTGGTTATCGCTCGACTGCCGCGTCCCTCAAGCGGGGCATTGCTTTCCGCTGCACAGATCCAATATGTCTGCCTGGCCGCGTGGACCGAATTTCCTAGAATCAGTTTGAACTTTAAATCCGACACACTTGGCTAATGACCACCAAAAGATTACAATACACAACGGGCTGTTTTCTAATCACAAGTTTTAAACACAAAGTAAACAAAAGAAGTCCAAATGCCGAATGGTAATAAAATGTGTTTTTACAGGTATACAGGTGTGAATTGGTTTTTGTCGGCGTCTAGGTCGTAACAATATATATAAAATGTCTATTTAATTTAAAAGAGGTCAATATTGAACAAAACCAAAAATATAAAAAAATGTTACCACAATAATTACTACTAAAAAAGAAATAAAGTATAAACAAAAGTATGTCATTATTCTAAAAAGTACAGTAATTGTCAAAGTCACTGGATCATTCTAAATTACAACATTTGTTAATTTGGGTTTTAAATTGATTTAAGATACCTATGGAGGGATCTAATTAGTAAATAGTGCATTGTATTGCTGAAAAGTGCGGTATAAAAAGGTGTTTTTTGTATAGTTAATTTTTATAAGTGGCACTGATTTTTTTTTATTGCATGACTTCAGCAGACAGGCAGTCGACCCACCTGGTGGAAAGCGGTTACCGTCGCCTATACACATATGCAACACCAAACGTGCTACACATGCACTGCTGCTCTCTTAAGGGAGACTGGAACCTGGTCACTGATGCCGGAGCACAACTCAAGGTTGTTATGGTGGCGTACTCTAGGTCAGGGGTGGTAGCCATGCAGTCGGGCAAATACCCTACCACCTGGCTGTGGGTTGTTTAGTCGCGCTCTTAAGACAGGCCGCCGGGCCGCAGGAAATCGTATTCTTTCTCCGTTCCTGCATGGATGAGAATAGGGATTTATCACGTAAGCTCAGACGGGGACACTTCAGGAGTAAATTATTGATGAGAAATGGGGTTTCAACGCAATTATTTATAATTTTGTAAAGATAAACTTGGTCTCTCAGCTTAGATAGCATAGATTTAGTTACAGAACCAAGAATTACTTGATTCCGACTCGCACACGGCCTGTCATTAATGTCATGGCGTGTATTGCGTCAAACGTGCACTCTTACCGGCATCACAGTGACATAATTGTGGCGTCCTTTTATAGAACGCGGAAACCGCCGTATGCGTCGGTCGGGGCCCGGCCCCGTTTTAAGCAGCTTAATTTGGTCACATTAAAAGCATTGTTGGATAGATCGAATTGTATCACGTGCGCCGGTGTATGGTTGCTGTATGATATTGTTACATGCCGTCAAAGATAAGCCGCACAGCCTATTGTAAGCGCAGCTTATTGTCCTCCCGGATTAGGGAATCCTTTGCGTTTTAAATTTGTAACATGCTATTGTTTTTCTACTTGTTTTATAACCATAATTGGCGTCGAAGTAATCCCTATTGTTATTGTTCTCGACTTTGTGGACGTTCGCAGGTGTGCAAATTAATATTTCTTAGAAACTCAGTGTGCGCCTCCAATTTCTTTGTACTGTGTAGTTAGTATAAGAAACGAGTAAGACGTTCTCCAGTACTCTCCATTAGTGATATAGACGACGGACTTTGCGCGTGTCGAATTGCATCGAATCGTGCAGTGTGAACTGGTTGCATCCAGTTTTATTTGTATTTGTTTTATACGTGTTTGTACAGTTCTAATAAATTCTATAGTAGTTCCAACGGCATTTTTTTAATTCGAGTTCTGTAGCTCGTAACAATATTTTTACGTGCGAGCGGGGGTATGCACTTAGGGAAGAAAACATCAGTTCTTTTAACTAAACGCTTTTATTAACTTACACGGCCGTACGCGACTCTTCTCTGCAGGGTTGCCCGCACAACTTACGACGCTGTGCCCCGACGAGGAGATGTCTCACTCCCAATACTGTCGCCGATATTGCGTAGACCATCTCCTGCTACTGCAGTGCTCACCTTCAAATTTACCGCGAGTGGCTCGCTTCTGGATTTCCTCTTAAACTACGCTAAACTCCTCCTTCACTGAACTGCCCATTAAACTTCCCGCTAAACTCGTCACTATCTTCTACTTAACTCTTCTTCCAACTCTGTCGTATCGCACTTTTCGCTTCACTGTCTTGAACTGAACTCAACTCTAAACTGCCCGGTAGGCGCGCCTAACGCTGCTTATATACCCGGAAGAATCTTCGGGAACCCATAATTTTGATCTTCTTTCCTTTGTTCTTTTATTTACTATCTATCCCTTTCTAAACATCTATCTATCTCTGTCTTTTCCTTCTCAAACCTTCTATTCTAGAACTTTCGTTCATCGTCTATCCGTTTCTAAAATGTATCTGTCCTTGTCTTTTCCTTCCAGAATCCTCTACCTTTTTCCAAAAGTCTTGAGATCGGCTTATGCTGCCAGAAAGTTCTACCCTCGGTCGCCACAATATTATGTGGGGATAAAAGCTGTAATGGGCCTTCCACATTTTCCACACGTACATCCAATCCCAGGTGTATTCGCTGAAATCAAATTGAACATTCCAGCGAATTATGTGATGAGATGTAGGCGGGGCCAACTTGCCCGATGATACAGGCCTTGCGAACATTGAGCAAGATATGTCAACAAATGTTCATTTTTATCTGTACTGTAATTGAATACACGAGAACTGCATACTATATTATATCATGAAAATCAATTCAAATCAAATTTATTTGTTCAAAACATGGTTAAACAGTTGACATATATAGATGTGTCATAGTGTACACATGTTTGGCTCACATTGGAGCATACAAATATTTATCATAATTTTATTAAACTATAATACAAATAAACTATTAATAATATATATCGAGCCTTAACCTCCATTTTATGGTAACCGACATTAAATGTAACATAATTTATATTAAAATAAAAACTAAAATATCCTATAAATAAACCTAAATTAAAAATATTGTTACGAGCTACAGGACTCGAATTAAAAATGCCGTTGGAACTACTATAGAATTTATTAGAACTGTACAAACACGTATGAAACAAATACAAATAAAACTGGATGCAACCAGTTCACACTGCACGATTCAATGCAATTCGACACGCGCAAAGTCCGTCGTCTATATCGCTAATCGAGAGTACTACAAACGTCTTACTCGTCTCGTAGTCGTCGCTTGACTGCCCGCCCCTCCATTCGGGCATCGTCTTATACTAACTACACAATACAAAGAAATTGACCGCGCACACTGAGTTTCTGGGAAATAGTAATTTGCACATCTGCGAACGGCCACAAAGTCGAAAACAATAACAATAAGAATTAATTCGACGCTAATGGTGGTTATAAAACAAATAGAAAAACAATAGCATGTTTTTCTTAATTGCAAATTCAAAACACAAAGAATTCCCTCATCCGGGAGGACAATAAGCTGCGCTTACAATAGGCACCTGTGCAGCTTATCTTTGACGGCATGTAATACTATGTTAAAACTCGTCCAGCTTCACCAGACCACTCGCCGGGCAGTGTGCCTAGAAGGCTGGCAGCATTACCTCGCTGGATACAGAGGCTAATCCTTGGAGCGAGGTAAGCTCCAGCCTTCCGGTCTCCTGTTGTATCGACCACACGTTTTTTAATAAATTAATTTTATTAAATTATGTAATGTTAAATGAATATATGAAAAAAAAAATACTGAATAATGTCAAAAAAATAATAATAATAATAATAATAACATTTATAAGTCAAGGAAGGTATTTATTTCCAATTGAGGAATTCGTCGACAGAGTAAAACATTATTTAAGAGCTCTTTTGTCTGAATTTTAAATTTATTTATGCTAAACTCTTTTATGTGGATCGGAATTTTATTATAGATCTGAATGCACATGTTATAGCAGTTTCAGGTGAAGAGGGTTGTTTTGGAGCCACATTTAATACTAGTCGTTGACTATTTCTAGTATTGTTTGGATACAAGTCTTTAGCCTTCGTAATCGTCATTGTAGGTTGTGATGATTAAATATGTGTATATTTAATCATCACAACCTACGGCCTCTGTGGTTGAGCGGGCTAAGCCGTTGCCGGCCTACCTCACTGTAACGCAGAGGTTCCGGGTTCGATTCCTGGTATAGTAAATTTCGGAAACGTATTTATTTCGTTATTTACTATGGTCTGGGTGTCTGGGATCGGCCCCAGAGTAATACGTTGTATATTACCCATAACACAAGCGTAACTTGCTTAATTTGGGGATATACAATATGTGTGTTTGTCTGCCGATTATTATTATTATTATTGTTACGAGCTACAGGACTCGAATTAAAATAAATGCCGTTGGAATTACTATAGAGTTTATTAGAATTGTACAAACACGTATAGAACAAATACAAATAAAACTGGATGCAACCAGTTCACACTGCACGATTCGATGCAATTCGACACGCACAAAGTCCGTCGTCTATATCGCTAATCGAGAGGACTACAAACGCCTTACTCGTATCGTAGTCGCCCCTTGACTGGCCATCTCTCCGTTCGGACACCCCTTTATACTCAGCTTAGGACCGCGTAAACAATGATTTCCACGAATTACACCTGCGCCACCACCGACGCTATTCCCAGAAAACATAATTCTGCACAACTACAGGATTATGTCTGCGAACGGCCATAAACAAGTACAATAACAATAGGCTATTGTCTAAACAAAAGAGCTCCTAATAGAGAAAGGCAATAAACCAGGTTTTACGGCAGGCAGGCGTGCGTCCCTTGTATTTGGCCCAACTTGTAACAATATAATGTATTATGTTGTACAACGCTATCGTATTGGTTACAGCTGTAATGATAGCATTATGTGTAAATAAATAAATAAATATTTTTTTTATTAGGTTGCTCGCTCACCGCGAGCATTCGCCTGTAATGTAATACTTATTATTCGATTTCGAGCATTTAGTTGATTCCACAATGTCAAAATATTACAGATTGTATCATTACAGGTTACGCACTGTAATGCTTGGTTTTCCTGTTTCACCGCGAGCATAAAGTGACGTCACAGATTCGAGCATTACATTAGTGAAGGAGAGAACCGAGCAGTAGAGTGCGTACCGCGCACGTGTGCGTGCGACATAATGCTGCCATAGCTACCTTGACTTGTGTTCCGGCATTAGTGGCCAGGTTCCAGTCTCCCTTCAGAGAGCAGCTGCGCATTTGTTGCACCTTTCGCGTTGCAAATGTCCATAGGCGATGGTAACCGCTTTCCATCAGGTGAGACTGCAATAAAAAAATAATGAAAAAACTCATAACGAGTAAGTACCCAATTATGAGCAAGTACGTGCTTTACTGGGCTAGGACTAGAAAGGCGTAGAGCGAACTCTTTCACGACAAACTGCACAAACATGTAAACTGCTTTCTAAGTTCCGTTTCACCCAGGCAAACAAGACTTTTTCTTACTTTCTGGCGACAATGTGCGAGTCCTGATAGTTTGTGGCCACCCATCCGAATTTACGTCACCACCGACATCTTTTATCTTGCCAAGCTCGTAAGTGATTTATGGAGATATATTGCAGCATAACATTTTAGTACGTCGTTTCATTATTATAACTTTCATAATAATTTTCTTTCCTCTTATTGTGTCTTGGTCTTATTGAGTATGCACTGTTTGCTACAACTCCATTAATTCTTCAAAAAGTAATTCTGTAACATACTTCTGTATAAAACTTATTAAAAAAAGACAACTTGAGATATAAATTGAATAAGAAACTTAAAGCAAAACAATATGTAGCTAGACGTGTTGCTGGGGAGTTTCTTGCCGCTCCTTCTCCTTAACAGCAATAACACGTTGCGAAGCGGTGTACATAGAATGGGAAGTAAAATTAAATTTTAACTTATATATATGACCTTCAAAAAGTGTTTTCCAGTGGAACTTATTTTGAATAAAAACTTATGAATTTGAATTTTCAATTTAATCTTTGGCCACCCATCCGAATTTACGTCACTAACGACCGTCGCTTAACAACGTCACCGCCGATCACAGTGTAATAGTTGTAACACTTGCAACAACTCAGAAGGGTTTATGGTAATAAAAGAACAGCAACTGGTCACATATTTATAATCAGAGTACCTTACGGTTTTAACACGTTTAATACATTGACTATTTTAAACTCGACAAGCATTTTTAGAACACCTCGCCATCCCTCCAACAATTTTAAAGTATATGAAACTTAGCAAATTGACACAACCGATAGTGGATTGAAGTCATTGATGAACTATTTAAATTTAATTTAATTAAAATGCATGACAAGATTTTAATACGTTACTGTTTGGAAATTTTAGATAATATTTTATATACGACTAGCTGACCCGGCGAACTTCGTACCGCCATATTTTCTGAATTCCTATGAGACTTTGTTTCATGACATAAAAACAAAATCGGTCTAGGTGATTAGGAGAATTCTAGAACCCGATCTCAGCGCCACCTATCGGTTCCAATTGTGGATCTAAACCATCCGGGGACTCATTCAAACACACAAAACAAATATCATCAAAATCGGTCCAGCCGTTTAGGAGAAGTTCACTGTCGACACACGCACAGAAGAATTATATATATATATATAGATATTATCTTTACATATAATAAAACTGTAGAGGTCGAATTTCTATACATTGAAAAAAAAAAAAACTAAAAACCGAGTCAGGGGGATGTAAGAAGTGAAATAGAACTATTTATATATTTTATTAATTTTATGTATGTTTGTTTGTAACGGCTAATCTCCGAAACGACTGGACCGATTTAAATGAAATTTTCTATGGTGGTAGCTTATATCCCTGGTCAACATATAGGATACTTTTGATCCCGAAAAATTAAATAATTCCTGTGGGATAGTTAAAAACCGCACCACGCGGACGAAGTCGCGGGCATCAGCTAGTATAAAATATTATACTTAAAGTTTTATATGTAATAAAATAAACCGAACACAGTATAAATCTATCGCATCTACCAACACGATAATAAAATTTTATGCATACTGTCTATATACCTATACAATTGAGAGATTTTGAATTATAATCTGTACATAATTACCACATATGAGAGATAAATATTACATACATACATATTGTCACGCCTGCTTCCCATTGGGGTAGGCAGAGACGATGGATCTATCGTGACAAACACTTTTCGCTTCATCAACTTTCATCAATCTTTTCATACATACACGCCTATTTAAACTTCTTTTTATCTGACCTTTCTTAAAAATATCTTCAATTTGCTCATGGTGAGTGCGTCTCGGTCTCCCGGCACCGACTCTACCAGCCACATTGCTGTCATATACTTGTTTTGTGATTCTACATTCTCTACATGCCCAAACCACCTTAACATCCCTTTCTCAACTCTTGTTATTACATCTTCTTTAAATCCACAACGCTCCCTTATCACACTGTTTCTTATCATATCACTCACATTAACCTTACATATACTTCTCAAAGCTCTCGTTTCAACTGCATTCATCCTACTTTTATGCTTCTTCTGCCATACCCAACTTTCACTGCCGTACTAATATCCTTTGATGGACAGCCAGACGTGCCTTTACAGACACCTTCCTGCTGTTCATAAAAGAGTTCAGCGCTCCATTCACCTTATTACCTGTCATTACTCTCCTTTCGATATCACTTTCATGCTTTCCGTCTCTGGTAAACAAACACTTGAACTTGCTCTAGTCTTTCATGTCCTATCTGTACGTTACACATACAAATATTAATATATAGAATTATGTTAAATTGTAGAGAACTACTTACTCTATATAAAACAGGCGCTAAACACAGAATAAATAAAAATATAACATTGTTATTCAAATATAAGGAAATGGCCGATTGTATCGTTTAGAAATAACCACTGGAGAATACTTTTTGAAGGTCATATATATAAGTTAAAATTTAATTTTTCTTCCTATTTTATGTACACCGCCTCGCAACGTGTTATTGCTGTTAAGGAGAAGAAGCGGCAAGAAACTCCCCAGCAACACGTCTAGCTAAATATTGTTTTTCTTTAAGTTTCTTATTCTATTTATATCTCAAGTTGTCTTTTTTTAATAAGTTTTATACAGAAGTATGTTACAGAATTACTTTTTGAAGAATTAATGGAGTTGTAGAAAACAGTGCATACTCAATAAGACCCAGACACAATAAAAAGAAAAATATTATTAAAATTATAATAATGATATGACGTACTAAAATGTTATGCTGCAATATATCTCCATAAATCACTTACGAGCTTGGCAAGATAACGTTATACAAAATATAGTATAAGATGTTAGAGCGAGCTGCTATGTAAATGAATTTTTGTCATTTAAGTATTCTTCAATAGTGTAGTATCCCTTTTTTAGCAAGATACCTTTTAATTTGGTTTTGAATTTAGTGAAAGGCAGATCTAACATTTCACTCGGAATCTTATTGAAGAAGCGTATACCAACCCCCAAAAAAGAGGACAGTACTTTTTGTAATCTAAAAGATGGCAACATCAGTCTATTACAATGCCTGGTGTTGAAATTGTGAACATCCTTATACTGCTTGTAGGCACTCAAATGATTAAACGACAGAAACAGGCCAAGAACAACTATGCTACTTAACTGTAAGAGTAGCTTGATCTTCTAATCTCCCCCCTCCCTGCGAATGCGTGCGTGCGTGCATTGCAGCATGCATGTATCAATTCATTATGCGGAAGTGATGTTTTTTGGTGTCTTAAGTGTCCATTTTGGATCCGAGGTTATTTGTGGCCATACGAACGCCATATTGCTGCCTCTAGTGTAGGGCTGTCGAAATTCGTAGCCAGCTATCCCGGCTGAGTCTTCGGTTTTGTTTGATGTGTTTTGTACTCGCGTATGTGTACATGTACATGACACTGTCACCGGGTCGCTGCAGCGCCGCCAAACTACTTTGCGACCGCAACCGCACTTTTACAGCCGCTGTAACTCCAATCATACAGCGGAGCGAACAGAACACACAAATTTGTGAAGTGAAACTTCAATATAGATGGGGGGGGGTCTTAGGATTTTTCTGTCACGTAAAAGCGTTACGACCGCGTGCAGGAGCTGCGGCATCATTTAAGAGTAGACTATGGATGCGTTTTTTGGTTCCGGATTGAATTCAGTTTTTTGTTTGTTAAAATAAAATATGTTTAAATTAAAACTGCATTCATTGAAATGTACCTAACCTAGCCAAATCATAATTTGCAGTAAACCTGCGATAAATCGAAATTTGTGATGGGACACATAGTAGAAGTGAAACTTCAACGGACAAGTGGAGAAACGAATCGCAACAAAATTTTAACTTGAAGTTTTACGGACAGGTTTTCAAATTGGACAAGTAAATTAACAATCTGCCCGTAAAACTTCAAGTTAAAATTTTGTTGCGGTTCGTTTTGCCACTTTTCCGTTGAAGTTTCACTTCTACTATGTGTCCCAGCACAAATTTCGATTTTTATTCACTCTAAGATGGAATAAATCCAGCAAAATGAAAAAAAACATGAAAATCGGTTGAGTAGTTTCGGAGTTCATTGCGGACAAACGCTGTGACACGGATTGTACACATATAGAAGATATCGACATTATAAAAATAAATCTTAAAATAACTCTCGTCTTTTTACAATCTGGGTCTAAGAATGTGTAAAAGAGTATCTGTCTCCTTTTGTATACACCTTTCATCTAAAAAAGTACCGTTCCCGAGGATTAGAGAAATATAGCCAAAAATATGGCGCTTCGGTCGCCTTTTTTTGTCGCTATCGTCGCAGTTTAGTAACAAATACATCGTCATGGCAACAAGAATGACTGCCACAATTTTAATTTGTTGCTCTCGTGATTAGTTAGTTCCACCTTCGCTAGATAGCGTTATGCGTATTTATCAGAAGGTGCTTTGAATGAAAAAGTCCGACATTTCTAAGAATTGTGATATGATATACATGTCTTTTTTTACGCGAGGGAAGCCGCGGGCAAACGCTAGTAAATGTAACCAAACCGTAGTACAGTATCACACAAATGTTATCATTTATTTCGTACAGTTCTTTAATATTTTATGCGGTAACTTGTGTGGGCGGCAACCCTGCGGTCTGACGCTACTATTGAAATTCACACAAATATAACTCACTCATTCGAATACATTCAATTTATTTTTGGCAGGTGTTTAGAGAGTATGAATAAATAAATGAACAGTCTTTATTGTTGAATGTAAAATGAAATCTAGATAATTAATGTGCACACATTTGCATTGCATTATTGGCAGTAATGTACTGTGTAGTTTTTTTTATTATAAACCTATGCTTTCTGTCTAATAGCTAATTCCTGTATGCATATTTTTGCTTAGAAAATCATTTTGGTAACTCTCACACCCGATTTTTGCTCTCAAATACGCTATTTAATGGAGTTTAAATATGTCGATCCCAACAAGATCACCGATCACATTTTGACCGATGATTAACAGTTAATGTTTTGAAGTGAAACTTCTTTAGAATCGTTGTGATTTGAAACTCGATGAAGCGAAACAGCGACACTAAATAGAACATAAATCTATAGGACTAAGCTTGCGAGAAAATGAGGTAGAATACATTATATTTAATAATTTAAACACTGCTCATACAGATAGTTGGAGTTGTTTTGAAGATTTTTGTTAATACTTTAAATTTCGTGTTTTAACGCTTAAATATATTATAACGATATAATATATGAAATGTGACGTCATGAAATATATAATTCCTCTCATCCCTCGTCACAATTTTTTTTTTATACACACACATTTGTTCATTAATTAAAATAACGTATAGTTAAGAGTCTGATAAAAACATTAAGGTGGTAAAAATATGAGATTCATTCGAGATGATACTCGTGGTAGGACATCCAAAGACCTAGTGACATTTTAAGATAATGTTGCTAGGTTTATAAATTTATCCAAAATTCGAGACATTATTAGCAGCCGCTGTTGTCGTCAGCTAAAGTATCCTTAGGTGTGGGACATAATCCTTCATTCACATTATTATTACGTCCACAGCAGCAAACAGGAAAGTGGCGAGGGAAGTGGACAGCGCGAGTATACGTGTTCAATAGATGTTGTGTTTACATACTCACACTGCCCATTTCTCTCGTCAGATTCCTACCGTGAAATTGGGCGTAATTTAAACAAGGCATAAGCCTACCCGAATTTGTACCGTCTCATATTTTACCATCAAGGTATATAGGTAACATTAATTGTGCGCCGTGTAACTAAATCATCAAGACCTCAAATAACAGATAAAAATTATAATAATAAATAGATTAAATACATTTTTATATTTTAATAATACTTCTTTTTTTTAACTAAAAAGATAATATGATTGTGTACTATAAAAATAATTACATTGACCCAAAAAAAGCGGTCTGCATTTTGCACCAAACCCATCTATACTTAATTATTTCGATGTGCTGAATCCGAATCTGGGGCAGTTTGGTCCATACACCCTTAAAATTTTGACGGTGTTTGGACATACACAGACCACTTTTTTGGGGCCGGTGTTATTATTAATCTATATAAATACGATTTATATGACGCATTGACTTTCTAAATATCCATAGGCGGCGGCAACCGCTTTCCATCAGGTGAGCAGTTTTCCGCTTTGCTGAACTCGTGCAATAAAAAAATCTAAGAAGACAGGTGACATGTATACGTCTGCCGAATGTTATTAAAAAAATTAATATTGACTGAACATTTCTCGGAAATTAAACTTTGAATACAGGCAACACACGCAACTGCGCCATTCCGTGATTGCTCGCGCGGCGGAGATCGCGCGCCCGTCCGCCTTGAAATACGTCACAAAACAAAAAACATACATTGAAAAAAACCGTCTAAATATACAAAAATATACTTTAATGTACCAAAATATACCGTATTTAGTTACTTTACAATGTGATCCTCTATTTTCTGTGCGTTTTGATGCAGCTTTATTGTGCATTTCGATTTCGCAGTTCGTTCGGTGATTGGTGTTTTATTTTTTGTTGTTAAACGGATAAGGTGTGTGGTCTTTTGAGGTATGTTCTTTTTTTAAATCAAACCAGCGTTTTTGAAGTACTTACAAACATTATTAATCTGTGTGAATTTGTTTTATTCTCGATAAATATTTTTCTTAATAAAATCTATGTAATAATTTAATAGAATGCTTAAATACTTAAAATGTTTTGGTTTATATAAATAAACATGGGTTATGTACTAAGATAAATGAGTATATTGCTGCAAATTTAGTTCATAATACCAATGGTTAAGATTTTTCCTCTTATTTTTTTTTCAGGAATAGTATAATTATTACTTTTATAAATCGGCAGATAAAGAATACATTATCTTATATCTCTAACTTAAGCAAGTTACGCTTGCGTTATGGGTTACATATACAGGCAAGTTTGTTTACGGAATGTACCATGTTAGGATCGAACCCGAAGCCTCTGTGTTCAAACTTGATAGGCAAAGCCTTAGCTCGGTCAACTTAAGGCCGATTAATATTAGTTCAGATTTATGTAGGTAATACGGATTTGGCGTAAGTAATGTGGCCTTTATCTCTGTTGATAAAGTGGTACTGTAAAGACCAACCTCCTTAGTCCTTACGATATATTAATAAACATAATTTATTTAAATTTAATCGATGAATGCCTCCCAAAACGAGAGAAGACACTATTGTAACGGCCAGCGGTTTCAGAGCTGACCGGGATCTATATCTTCGAATGAGAGACTGGTTTAGAATATAAGTCTATATTCGCAATCGAGACGCTTTTACGTGAGATGTGTTCTGCTCGCGGGCCGATACAATAATGTATTCTAGATATATCATAACGACTAAGGATGTTAGTCGTTGAAGTACACGGGTGTACCAAGCCTGCGCACGAAGGCGTCTCGGTGCAGTAACCACTGTTCTAGATCCCGTGGCGTCCCAGCAAGGTTCCCCCGAAAGTCTAGCTCGCACTACGCTAGTAATTTAGTCGAGTACCGAGTAATTTAGCAAATAAACGTGTCTGAACAAAAATTTAGTCGAGTAAATTGGCAAGTCATTTAGTCGAGTCGATCCATTACGTTCTATATTTTTCGGCGATTAGCGCCTCCCATCACGCGTCACTGATTACTCGTTTTAAACAAGTACGAATCCGTCGTTTTAGTCGAGTCCATTAGGTGCCGCAAAATGTCGTTTCGCTGGACCGAAGAAACTACTTTACATTCTTTGGAATCTTCTAGTGCTAATCCCTTTAGAAGACAATCCGTAGCTCCTAGTTCATCTTTTCTATTAATCCATCGTCGTACCCATAGCTTTTTCCTCCTTATTACACAAACTTCTTCATCCACCTCTTCTAAAATAGCGATTGCCAGAACCTTTATTAGCTTATGTACTTTATTGCGTTGAATGGTGATCTTGCAAAAAACCATTCACTTGTGTACTGTACCCCACCGTAGTGCTAACGATTTTTGGGCAGTAGCGAGTATTTTAGTTACTAAGCCACTCGGCACTCGACTAAATGACTAGCGTAGTGAGAACTACGCTTAAGCGCTGCATTCGGTCATCCCCCATAGTCATGGTCTAATGTGCATATTCTTACAATTACCACGTGCTAACAACGTTGAAGGGAAACGTCGTGATGCAACCTGCACATCGAGATAACCGATGTGTCAAACCTGCCAAGCCGCCTTGGACAAGCGTGGCGGGTAACTGTATTGTACGTTCCCCTATAGTGGAAGGCTCTAGTCCAGGAGTGGAGCGGATATTGGCTGTTATTATTATTATAAGGCAAATGATCGATCGGTAAGATATAGGAAACGTTCATGAGTCAATTAATATCTTTAAACATGTGGTGATGCGCGAGAGAGACTTCTCCGTTTGGGTGGACCCTCAAATACAGCATGAAGGCCAGTGTAGTTAATTAATGAACAGAAGTGTGTAAATTAATTCGACACGCCAATGGTCAAGGTTAGCTTTTGCTTTTCGAGAATTCTAAATACAATAGGGATGCGGACACGATATGTTACAATAGGTTCTAATATTATTTACTTCGCGGGTAGTTTCGCGGAACCCTAATTTTAAAATTAGCCTAAGTTACTCTTTATAACATCAGATATCTGTCAAAGTCCCGTCAAAATCCGTCCAGCCGCTTCATAGAGTAGCCGCAACATCCAGACAGACAGATAAAAATTCTAAAAATTGCATTTTCCGGATCTCCTAGTCAGAATTATCACCCCTGATATTGTTCACATCTTTATTTCGACATTACAAACGGACACTTCAATTTAATATATCTATATATAGATATAGTCTCCTAATGTCGGTGAAACTTCGTCCGCGTTGCCATTTCGTTGCCGGGCGAGATTAGCGTGAAACGTTCCGCAGGTTTGTCTTTATACTACCGGAGATGAAACCCCAGCATAAAGAGTGTTACAGATAATTTAAATACCAGGAGTAATAAAACGCGTGTCCGCGGAACGGAAAGATCATCGGATTTGGAAATATAGAAAGAAAGAAATTCATTTTGTTTAGGACAAATTACATTTTACATTAAAAATGAACAAACTTGTCCTAAAAGGGGCATTGTCTCAGCGCAATGCTGGCAGCAACGTGACGTCGCAGCAATACTATTGAACATGTCCCACTGCGTAAGTACTATCTACATGTATATTTATAGATGGGAATGTGTTGAGCTATTGTAATATGGGTCATACACAGTCGGCGCAATTTGACGTCTTAAACCTTGTCCAAATAGGCCCAGCACTTATGAACAAATGACCCTTGAATGTTTGAAAAACAAATAAACCATTATATCAAGTATTTCTGGCAATTGGCGTCCTCCTTTCGGCTGGCTGGTCGCAGGCAACGAGCGTGATCTTGGCTCCGGCTCTGCGTTCCGGTGGGTCTCCCTTTCTTCTTTTTTGTTATTGTATACCAACCTTCTTTTTCTCTCTCTTCTGTTTTTACTTACGCTTCTGTAGTTGGTATATTTTCAATTGTTCTTTTTTAACTATCCCACGGAAACTCTTTAATTTTGCGGGATCAAAAGTATCCTATATGTTGGTCAGGGATATAAGCTACCGCCATACAAAATTTCATTTAAATCGGTCCAGTCGTTTCGGAGATTAGCCGGTACAAACAGAGAGACATACAATTTAAAAAAAAAACTTAATTAGTTCCATTTCACTTCTTACATCCCCCTGACTCGGTTTTTAGCATTTTTTCTCAATGTACAGAAATTCGACCTCTACAGTTTTTTTTATATGTATACATGTGGCAAATGATGTAGGTGGTCTATTAGTTGAAACTACTTATGTATAAGACTCATAATACATACTAAATTCTGTATAAAAACTGGCTAAATTACTTGACTTTAATGAAACCAATCTGATATGTAGATCAGACGATATTGATGGGTATATCTATTTAGTACCAATACTGTTTCCAAGCGTTTATTTTACTTTTGACGTTTGCACGTCTATCAAGTTGAATATTTCTTGACAGTAAAGCCCACATGAAACAATTTTTTATTTATTTTTTATTGCCTGAGGCAGGCAAATAGGCGGACGGCCTACTTGATGGAAGGTGGTTACCGTCGCCTATGGACGTTTGCAACAACAGGGGGGTTGCCGGCCTCTAAGAAATTTTATAACGCCCCACTTAAACGACCCCATGTCGTAGCGCAGAGGGAAAACCTCGGCGGGAAGCTCTCTCCAGATCATTGCTGTAAGGGGAATAAACATTCTAGAGAACCGTTGCGTAGTTGACCGTGGGAGCTCCAGGAAATGGGGGTGAACGTCCCGTCGCTGGCGAGCGGTGCGGTTGTAAAAATGAGGCGTTGGCACCAGATCAAACAGTTCCTCGGAACACGCTCCTTGTACAGGCGGTAGAATACGCAGAGGGACGCAAAGTCAAAGACGCAAATGACGTAATTGTCGTACCTTATTGTCGTGGTTGGCGTAATAGTGATGTTCTGTGGGTCATATAACGCATAGACTATTAAACCATCGATACTATACATAAATAAATCGAGTTATCGATTTGAAAATATATCTTTTCTACTTTAAAGAAAAATAATACTGCAATTATTATAGTTGCTTATAAAATGGCTTATTTAATATATTGTAAAATGCAAGGAGAGATTTGGGTAAGAAAGTACCAAATATCCCAAATATTAACTATTTGGGCAGCCTTTGATGTGAATATTCACACAGCACAGTAATCAATGAACACCGTTTTTTTTTTTTTATTGGACTTGACTTTATGTTGTTGGTCCGAAGACCTCACAACTTTACCGGGGTTTTCGGGGCGAGTGCCTTTGCGAAGCGAAGGCGCTCGAGCCCGGGGGCAACTTGCTCGAGGAAGCTCCCTAGGGAGTTTCACCTCGGCTGGACTGTTGCCATGAGAGGGGGATGAATCTAATGATGCCCACCAAGGGCGACACAATGCACTAATTGAGAGCGGGCGACGGGTAATATAAAGCCCGAGAGGAAGGATCCCGGCGGACCGGGATCGGCGGTTCGCGGTGGCCTATACTATCTTACTGCCGTTTCGCAACGTGTTATGGTTGGGAGAGAAGAAACGGCGAAAGAAACTTCCCAGCAACACGCCTAGTCTATCCTATGGGGGGCTGTGTCTCCTGGCGTCCCTCGCGGGGACGTGGAAAGATCGTGATTGGCGGCGTCGACGCCGCCGTCTGTGTCTGTCTGTCGGTGCCTGCCAGCCTGCCGTCCTAACCGCGGGCGGGCTGATCCGAGCCAGCCGTTTTGTGATATCGTCGACCTTGTCCGTGAGGATGTTACGCGGTCGTCGCACGAGAGCCTTTCGTCGAGGCTTATAATCGGACGCGGACACGACGAGGGGATTTCGATGGTGCAGCGCTAGATCGAAATACTTACGCGAGAGCGACGTAATGTAGTTTTTGATGGAGGGAAGCTCCAGATCGCGGTGGATGTCGACGTTACGCATATAGAGGGGAACACCGACGGCTCTGCGCATGAATTTATTCTGAACGATTTGCAGTTTCTTTAAAAGGGAAGGTTTGGCATGGCCGAATACCACACTCGCGTATGTCATGATCGGGCGAATGCATGTTTTATATAGAGTAAGCTTGTGTCTGAGGGACATTTTGCTTCGTTTATCTATCATGGGTGCTAGACGACCCATCACAAATCGCGCTCTATTCCGGACTATAGTGATATGCTCGTTGAAGCGCAAGTTCTGATCTAGGGTGACACCCAGGTATTTGGTGTACTTTGCCCAGGGGATCTCTTGTTCGTAGAGCGAGATGGCTTTTAAGCGAAGGCAAGCGCGTTTGGGAGAGCGAAGCGTGCCCGGGGAAAAGAACATTGCTGCGCTTTTCTCCGGGTTTACCTCTATCCTCCATTTGCGAAACCATTCGCCTAGCTCTGTTACAGCTGCCTGTAGCCGGACGCAAGCCATTTGTCGGTTGTGATCTGATGTATAGAGTGCGGTGTCATCCGCGAAGAGGGCCAACTCTACATCTGGAGTTTTTGGGATGTCGCTGGTGTACAGCGTGAAGAGTAGTGGAGACAGGGCCGAGCCCTGTGGTACACCGGCTGTGAGTGGGTGAGGGGACGAGCGTGTTCCCTCCACTCGAAAACAGAAGCTACGGCCTAGGAGGAAGTCTCGCAAGATGAACACGAGTCTGTCTGGTACACCGAATTGGTACAGCTTGTAAATCAAACCGTTATGCCAGACCTTGTCGAAGGCCTTAGCTACGTCAAGGAACAATGCGGCTGTTCCTATAGGGCGAGGGCGATGGGCAAAGTGGGATAGTATGTGCTCCGTGATGCGATGCACCTGTTGGACGCATGAGTGTTTGGCACGGAATCCAAACTGCTCATCGGGTAGTAGATGTTTGCTGATGGCAAAATCTCTAAGTCTAGAGAGGATGACCCTCTCGTAAAGCTTGCTGAGTGTGCTCAGTAGGCTGATTGGACGGTAGCTGGACGGTTTATTAGCCGGTTTTCCAGGCTTGTGAATACCGATGACGTCTGCTTCCTTCCAGATCGCGGGGAAAGAGCAGTTTGTTATGGCGGCATTGAAGATGCTCACTAAGATCATAATCAAATGGCCGGGGAGGAGTTTTAAGACGCGATTGTTAATACCATCGATCCCTGGGGCCTTTCGCGGTTTGAGGGACTTGATCAGATCTTGCACTTCTTCGACCGTGACTGGATCGAGTGTGGTTTCCGCTGATAAGGAGGATCTACGTTTGACCTCGGAGTCCACTCCGTCAGGTGTGACTGGTCGACGTTTTGTGTAGTAGGGGAGCATTGAAGCTCTAGACTATGAGCAAGGCATTCGGCTTTCTCCTCATCATCGAACGCCTCGGTGTTGTCGGCTCTTTCTAGCGCGGGTATGACAGTGAGGGTATCTGATTTGAGAGCTCTAGCCAGCTTCCAGTACGCCTGGTGAGTTGGTTCGATATCTCTCAACGTTCTGTCCCAACGTTGTTCCCTGACTTCCCGGATACGTAGTTTGACCTCGCGCTCTAGTTGGCGGAGTCGGACTCTGTTGTCTTCGGTGGGATATCTGTCGTGAGCTCTGGAGGCGGCTCTCTTTTCCCTCAGCAGCACCCTCACTTCGTTCGGCAGGCATAAGTGGCGGTCATCCTCCACTGGCACCTGTCTGGACGAGTTCCGCACTGCGGATTGAAGGTGGCTGGTGAGGGCCTCGATCGCCGTCTCCGTGTCTTGGCGGGATTGGATGTGGTCCGGGATGCGGTCCAGGTCTTGTGATTCGGTTGCCTTGAGGAGGTCCCCAAGTCTCAACCAGTCCACAGAAGTCCTAGTTTCAGATGTCTGGTCCGTCTGTGATCCTAATTTGAGGATAACCGGGCGATGGTCCGAGTTTATATCGTCCATCGTTTCGATCGAATGGAACTGAAGAGTTACGCCCCTCAGTAATGCTAGGTCGAGAGTGTTTGGGGTCCCCCAGTCGCGGTTGGGGGGGTATCGTGTGGGGGTTATGGGAGTTATTATATCAAACAAAAGATTGTCTGATATATTTATTAGGGCTCTGCCATTGGGGTTAGTGGTATTGCAATTCCACTGTTCGTGTTTACAATTCAGATCTCCGGCTATTATAACAGCTGGGCCTAAGTTGAATAGGGCTTCTAAGTCTTTCTTAATAAGGGTTTTCTGGCACGCGAGGTATGCTGAGACTATGACTAGAGGTTGGTGGCCAGTCATTGCTAGTCTGCAGGCGGATACCTCCATACCTACTAGTGGATGAACACCGTCTAAACGCCACTACGCCTTTTATACGAAAATGCTACCCTACAAAACAATAATATTGCATCATTGCTAAAAATAGCAATTACATCATAGTGTTGCCAGGATCATAAAAACAATTATAATAATTAGTTACTGATGCACTAAATTACCTAGATGATAATTTAGTGGGCTTCTAAAATTAACTAACCGGTAGAAAATAGTAATTTAATTATAAATCAAATCATGTGATAAATTGACTAAATGTATTATCTATGACGATTGTCTATGTCATATTAATATACACTATGGTTCTCATGACTACTGTGATGGACATCTTGTAACAATATGTAAAATTTTCATTGTTATGTGGGTATATTTATTACATGATGTATATATGTATTTTCAGCAAAAATATATACTTAAATTAAATTGATTAAAACTTATTTATATATTTTATTACACCGACATGTAACAGATATACTCTACATTAATATAAGTTTAGTATTAAAAATATAAAAAAATAATATTATAAGTTATTCTTAAGGTACACTACAACATAAAAATCACTAAATTAATGTCACTCACAATAAAAAAATAAACAATAAGCGTGTTTGAACCTAAAAACTTTCATAGAAATTAAGTTGTGAAAAAGGGTACGGAACTCGAGTCCGTAGAGGAGTTAAAAAAAACTTATTTATAAGTGAAGTCGATTTTTATTATAAGAAATCGAGTTGGCATCGCATTAGGACGTTGCTAATTCATCCGTCAGCTAGCTGTCAAAAGTAAAATAAATGCTTGGAAAGGGTATAAGTTAGGACTGCTGCCTTTAGTTTGCACATTTCTGGCAGGGCCCTGGCTACCACCCCTTGTCTAGAATATACCACCATAACAACCTTGAGTTGTGTTCCGGCATTAGTGGCCAGGTTCCGGTTTCGGTTTAAAGAGCGGCAGCACATTGCTGGCACCTTTGGTGTTACGAATGTCCACAGGACACGGTAAGCGCTTTCCATCAGGTCTGCCTGTCTGCTGAACTGATGGAAGAAAAAACAGACATAAATTCTAAAAGTTGCATTGTCGAAATCTGCTGGTCCGAATTAGCCCACCTGATTTTGGCATATTTCTAAACGCATTGTGTAAACTGAACCCTTTACAGATTTTCTATACATATTAATACGTGAAGCAATAACTTTGTACCCGTTTTTACGAAAATTGCGCGGACGGAGGAGTATGAAATTTCGCACAATTGGTTTTCAAAACCCCCGATTTTGAAACATTCTTCATTGGTGCTCCGCTCCTTTTGGTCTTAGCGTGATGATATATAGCCTATAGCCTTCCTCGATAAATGGGCTATCTAACATTGAAAGAATTTTTCAAATCACACCAGTAGTTGCTGAGATTCGCGTTCAAGCAAACAAACAAACTCTTCAGCTTTATATATTAGTATAAGATATAGAGAAGAGAGAGAGAGATAACACTTTATTGCACACCAAAATATACAATTACAAAAACAGACCATATTTGGAACAGGCAATACAACAGGCGGCCTTATCGCTCAAAGCGATCTCTTCCAGGCAACCTAAATGAAACAAAAAATTTAAATCAGGCGATATAGGTGGTGCACGAAAAAGGCAATAGATACATAAATACTCAAACTAGTTTAAGAAATGAATATACAAACACATACATATATACATAGTCATATATATACAATAATACATAAGTTATTATAATAATAATGTATTAGCATGATTATATTCTGTTAATCAGACATAGCTATTTGTGGACAAATAGTGTTTTCTGAGCAAATTTCTAAATGTTGGTAAGGATTTGGCCTCTCTGACAGTAAGAGGCAGCCTATTCCAAAGTTTGACGGCTTGCACTGTAAAAGAATTATCATAACAGGATGAAGTGTGTGCAGGCGTCATAAATTTTCGATACGAATCATGGAAGAGAAGAAGCGAAGAATGCTAGTTTTTTTCTAAAATTATGCATAAAAAAATACATTAAATCAATAAAAAAACATTACACACACTACCATGTATTTGACACACACACGCATATATACTCTTCTGTTTATTGTTGCCTTGGCGAAATCTGTCGTTATAGAAGTATAGTCTTTCACATTAATTATTATGGTAGTATTTCTACCACGGGCTCCCACTAGTTAGATTATTAACTACCTCGTGTGTCATAAAAAATACACACTATGTCATGTATACCCAGGAATAATGTCCTTTGCTACTGGTGGAGGAACTTTCAAAATCGTTTCAATAGTTCAAGAGATTATTTCCTATAAAGAAACTCAGAAATTTGATCTCTTTATAGTATTAGTAGTATAGATTATACAATTATACATACATAAATGATAGACTACAAACCCTAAGTAATACTATATGTATTTTACAAATTTTCATAGTGGTAAACTCACCCTCGATTTGCGATGACGTCACACCTGCCGCCCTCCTTCCGAATGACGTCATAGCCTCCCCCTGTTAACAGTTTTGTTTGTTTACTGTTAAGAAAGTAATCATTTTTATTTGTTAGCTGTTCAGGGAAATTTGATTACTTAATAGAAGCGCTGGTGGCTAATGGCCGGTTCTTATATCTTAACCGACCGTTCGTTTGTCTTAATATCGGTTAAAATTTGACAATAAGATGGTAAGGCAAGTGAAGTGGCAAGTTCGCCAGGTGGTGACACTTTCTGAAGGTCATACATATAAGTTAAAATTTAATTTTACTACCTATTCTATGTATACCGCTGTGCAACGTGTTATTGCTGTTAAGGAGAAGAAGCGACAAGAGACTCCCCAGCAACACGTCTAGTTAGATAGACCTACCTGAATAGAAGGCGGTGCGTACGTGTTTTTTTTTATTAGTTGCCGCCGTTGCTATTACAAAAGGAGAAGAGGAAGAAAGAAAGAAAAAATATTTATCTAGAACTACAACAAATGAGAATACATTACACTAGCATAAATAAATAAATGTACAATGTAAAATGCAGTAAACCAAGAAAAACGAAGCAATTGTACCTCTAAATCGGTCCTAGCTCAGCATGTAGGTGGTTGGGTTGACCAGCGCTGATCTTCCGCTAGGTCCATTATGAAGAAGATTAAATACATATTATTTACATAGTTTGAAATGGTTATATCATTAAGACTTCATAATGAGCCGTTTTATCCGTGCAGGAACGGAGAAAGAATACAATTTTATGCGGCCGGGTGGCGTGTCGTAAGAGGCGACAAAACAACCAACCGCTATGTGGTAGGGTACTTGCCCAACTGGATGGCTGGTCTAGAGTATACCGCCATAACACCCTTGAGTTGTGTTTCGGCATTAGTGACCAGGTTCCAGTTTCCTTTAAGAGAGCAGCAGCGCATTTGTAGCACCTTTGGTGTTGCAAATGTCCATAGGCGATGGTAACCGCTTTCCATCAAGTGGGCCGTCTGCCTGTCTGCTTAACTCCTGTAATAGAAAAGAGCAATATAAAGAAACACACGACACAACACAGACCGGATAGCTAGCCTTTTAAGATTTTTACATGAACTTTTAAAAACACGTCATCATAACAACGCGAATGAAGTTTCGCTAACACGGGTAGTTTGTAATGAAAACAAATTGTTCATAGCAATCGGTCTGACAAGAAATTTCTTGGTTGTAATGAGCCTTAGACTGGTTTTAGAAAGTGCACTTTCGCTTACAAAATAGTATTTGAAACGACTCCTTTCAAGCTCCCGCGGATGTGTCGCCCTCTTTGCGAGCACGAAGCGTTGTGTCGAGGTTTTTTTTTTTTTTAATTAATGAAAAGAACAATATTTTTAAAAATATTTCTTAATCAATTTTACTCTGTAATGAAACCACGTTTTAACGGTTTTGAGCGCGGTAATTTATTTGATTTTTATTATTCCGACGTTTCGGCCACTCTTCAGTAGCCGTGATCACGGAAGACAAAGGTATCAAGTGTCAGTGAGTATTGTTAAAGTTTTATTTAGCCTACCGCCAACTTGTTCATTTTAATTATTTAGTTTTAATTTTGTTTATGGTTACTATTTACTCTATAGGAGCCTAATCTAGTTTAGCACCACTACGCAACATGTTGTGCGTTGAAGAGAAATAGCGGCGCAAGAAACTCTTCAGCAACAACATGCCTAACTTGTAATGCGAGTCAGTCTTATGCACGGCCTATATAGTATATAGAATGGGAAAATAAAATATATTAAACGTTTCATATCTTTACAGTAAAATAACACATTCAATAGTTTATAGGTTATGAAGTAAAATGTCATTTGTTGCCTCATGTCAGTGACGTGGCACACAGAGTGTGATAATACTCGGCAAGCACTAGGAATTGTATTCGAATAAATGATTCGATACTAGTTTGTTACACGATTATTTATTTTAATTTTAATTTAGAAGTTATGTATTTTTGTTGGTTTTGTTCAAATGTATTTATTTATTTTTACTAATTAAATATTATGTAAGTCGAATTAGCTTTGTTAATTATTATTTACTTAAAGGAAGGTTTGCACTGAAAATCAGCATTGTGTCGGATATAATTCCGGCACAGCAATATGCTGTGTATAATAATGTATAACGAATGTAATTACGTCGCTATTTCTTCGAATAAAGTTTTCTTTCTTTCTTTCTTCTTTCCTAACTCTAATCTTTTATATAATATTAAAATGGGTGGGATGAAAAATAAAAATAAATTATCAGTCAAGTTGGTTTGTGTTCCGGTGCACGCAGAAAGGGCTCAGTGTCCTGAGGTCTGGCAGCTGGTTTTTGCTGGGCTTGGGTCTTGATAGTTTTGATGATCGGATCCCAAACAGGTGGTACTTCACTGATCGCAGAACACACGCTGGATAAACCCAATCACTACATCAGATTCGATAAACCACAAATCCTCGCGAAAGAGAATCGTTTCATACCTAGAATGATGCGTGAGGCTATTGAAATCAAAAAACACCCAAATTTCAATAGAGAAGATGTTGGCAAGTACCACCTGTTTGGGATCCGATCATCAAAACTATCAAGACCCAAACCCAGCAAAACCAACTGCCAGACCTCAAGAAACAACGTTAAAACATGTTTGCTAGTCTTTAGTTATCATAAACAAAATTAAAACTAAATATTTGACGGTAGGTTATTAACAATACTCACTGACACTTGAAATCTTTGTCTTCCCTGATCACAGCTACTGAAAAGTGGCCGAGACGTCGGAATAAAAATCAAATAAAATACCGCGCTTAAAACCGTTAAAACGTAGTGTTCTTATCAACTAATGACATCGTGTATTTCGTCGTTATTGACTTTAACGCTCCATAGTCCGTTCCACTAGAGTTTATGATTGTAACGCCCGCAAGCAAGTGGAACGGGAAAAATTGCCGTCTTGAACCTGGTCGATGTGAGCCTCTCGTGGAACGTAGCCAGTATGGTAGAAAAGAAGTTACTAGTTACGAGTGAGTCATACGTACTACGTACAGTACATTGTACCTCAATGATATTTTCTGCATATTTTTTAACTTTACACGTTTAATTTTTACTAAAAATTAAGTAACAAAACAGTGGGCTTCTTTAGTCAAATTGACACGTGTCTAGTTATACTGGTTATTCTAAGATATCACCTAACGTTCCCCTGTTTTAATACTTGACATGTTCATCATACTAATATGCGTGGGCCCAGCCTGCATCAGTATTCTTTCATTGTTCCTGCACGGATAAACTCCAGAGAAACCTCTCCTGGACGTGGGCGTATCCAAGTCTGCGCCACATATTCCGCTCTCCCGCCTGCCTCATCCTGCCTATCCAGAAAAAATTGTTAATCATTATATTAACACGTGAAGCAAAAACTTTGTACCCCTTTTTACGAAAGTTGCGCGAACAGTGCAGTATGAAATTTCGCACACTTATAGTTTGCATGCTAATATCTTTTTAAATGATCCAAAAGATATAATTAAATCAATAAAAAAAACATTACACACACTACCACGTATTTAATACACGCATATAGTACTTATATACTCTTTTGTTTCGTGTTAAAGTCAAATTAAGTGTAGTCTGGGCGAAATCTGTGATTACAGAAGTATATATAGTCTTTGACAACAGTTCCTTAATAATGTTCAAACTTATAATTTAAATTAATTATGGTCGAATTTCGACCATTGGACAACCACTAGTTACTATTATTTAGCTACCTTAACCACTTTTACATCAGTCCATTGGATTTCAAACAAAAATAAATATTCGCCTTTATCCCACCGGTGTTGGTTTACGAGTCAATTAATTGGACAAACAACAAACAAGCCCACGTTATTGCCGCGTCGGCGCCATCTTGATTGATTCCTAATTTGAAATTAATCAATCACTTATCTGTGGTCTTCGTGTTGTCTATGCTTTTAATCGAAATTCAGTAATTACATACCTAAATATTTCACTGAAAATATTCCAGTAAAATTTACATTCGCATTAAAATTAAAATATACAAATAATACCTACATTCTACGCGTTATTTAGTTGCATAGTTGTTCTTGTCGTGTTTTCTTTTTAAGGCTAATAATTAATTTTGTTATGTACCCTCTTATTTTTAAAAGATAAAATCGGCCATTTCCTTATTTGAATAATATTGTTATATATTTATTTATTCTGTGATTAGCACCTGTTTTGAATAGGGTAGTTCTCTATAATTTACCATGATTTTATGTAACAATATTTATCTCTAATATGGTGTGATAATTGTGTAGTTTATAATTCAAACTCTCTCAATGGTACAAAGGCTGTATTCACTACATTTTATTTTCATGTTGGCAGACGCGATAGATTTTTACTGTGTTCGATTTACTTTATCACATGTAAAACTTTGAATATAATATCTTATATAAAATATTATCTAAAATTTCCAAACAATAGTGTATTCAACTCTTGACATTCATAACCCTTTTAAATAAAATAGTTTATCAATGACTTCAATCCGCTATCGGTTGTGCCAATTTGCTAAGTTTACTTACTGTACAACTGTTGGAGGGATGGCGAGGTGTTCTAAAAATGTTTGTATTAAAACAGTAAGGTTCTCTGATTATATAAGTACCAGTTGCTGTTCTTTTATTACCAAAAACCCTCCTGAGTTGTTGCAAGTGTTACAGTAGTATCCCTTATTAAGCAAAGTATTTTTTCATTCCGACTCCAAGTTCAAGCAAACTATACTTTTTATGGTAGACCAACATAATTATACTGTTACGAATTTGTAAGAGAATTGCAGGATGTAAATTCGAAAATGCCGTTGGGATTATCACAAAGTTTATCAGAAATATACACATGTAATTCAGAATTCTTAAAAGTATAGCCGAATACAACAAAACCAAACTGTAGGGCAGAATGTCTTTGTCACGGTGTGGCTTAGGGCTCATTCGTTAATTACGTAAGGGTGATTTTGACCCCCCTACTCCCAAGGATACATTTCTCGATTTCAGTTGTCATAAGCCTCTCAAATCGAATCATTTATTTGCTTGAAAAACATGGTTAGTAAAAACATTAGATTTCAATATGTTATTTTGTTTCGCATGTTGTTGCCCTTTCAGGCATGCAAATAGTAATTAAAAGTTGAAAATCAACTAATTAGCAACAACAGATTGTAACCCACTCAATCCACAGACAATTAATATTTTTGTATTTTTCTAGAAATATACAGTAATTATAGATTAGATAATATGTCAAGTGCAGAGTTATTCCTTAGAAATACAATGTCAAAAATGAAATTATAGACTAATAAAAATTGTCAAGGTATATATTATGTATTGTCAAATTTAATTTAGAATTGGTCATCCAGAAAATTTTTAACGTCGTAATAGCATTTTTCGGATTATATCTTTTGTAGCTCTCGTGTCATTTGTTCAAAGTGAAAACATGAAATCTCACTAACATGTGTTAATATCTTAAATATGTAATATGTGAAACGTAATATTTTGCATTAAAATGTGGAATAATTTTTGAGCTTGGTAAAAATATTATAAAAGTAATAAACCTCTACTCCTGATATTTGTCTCATTCTCTCGTAGGCTTCTTTTCTGAAGTTTCACTTCTGCCGATGCTGCCGTTGTAATTTACAAGTCATCAGCTCATCAAGAAGCTATGATTTAAGTAAAAGATAAAAACGCCGTACTGTCTGTACACGTGGTGTCGCAACCATAGAGTACGAATTGGGTCGGCCCTGCCATAGAGTAAACCGGCCCACGTCATAGAATAAATAGTTTCGTCACATGCTCTTTTGTAACATAATATGTAAATTTCTTGACCGATTTAATCTGTGCAAGTAAGCGCCATGCTTGGGAGATAAAGAAACGCAATTGATATATAAGGATACCTTTCATAATTTCAAAAATTGATGCCACATTTAGAATTCTCATGTGTATAGAAGAACATGTAAAAATATACACACAACACTACATATAAGAGGCACGAGCCCAGCAGTGGGATGTTTACTACTGCAGTGGTTTATTATTATGGACTATTATTTTATGTCCTTGAAGACCACGGGTCGGACTCTTGGAACGTTGGTTCCCAAACTTTTTTGTCTCGTAGACCCCTTACTAATCTTTACAGTATTAAGTAGACCCCCTATTTTTGAAAATTGTAATTATACAGAATCATCACATTCAAATTTGTTGTAACCGACAAAAGGAGGAAATTCTCGCTGTCCTACTACATTATCCCTGATTAATATAATATGCTATATAAAAATTAGGGATCGCTACTAAAACTTCAATAATGTAACCCATCAATCTAAAAAAAAGCTTGGCGCTGGAATCGGGTTCTAGGAGTTTGATGAAATTTTATGTGTGCTGAGTGGGTCCAGGGGTTGTTTACATTTACAATTAGTTGGTCGCGCTCGAGGCGTGCCGGTCGGAGCTCCGCCAGATAGCCGGGGGGTCTGGGAAGAATGCCTAAGACGCCCTAGCGCGAGCCCCGCCACTATTGAGGCGGTGAGGCCCGTCCTACACGAATGGCTTCGACGACGTCACGGTACCCTGACGTTCAGGCTGACACAGGTCCTTATGGGGCACGGTTGCTTCGGAAGGTACCTGTGCCGCCACGGCCGTGAGGCCACGTCAGGGTGCCACCACTGTGACACGGGCGACGAGGACACGGCGCTGCACACACTCCAGGACTGTCCAGCCTGGACGGAGCAACGCCGGGAGCTCGTTGCCTTTACCGGACTTGACACCTCGCTCCCGGCCGTGGTACGCACCATGGTCGGGAGCTCAACCGTATGGGACGCCGTCTCCTCCTTCTGCGAGTAAGTCATGTTTGCGAAGGGGGAGGCGGAGCGGGAGCGTGAGCGAACCTCCTTGCTGTATAGGGGTTCTTACTCACTCACACATGCCGTCGAAATGAGAGCCCGAGTGTTCCGCGCGCGCTCATCTCTCTTCCAGTGGGGCGCGTTACAGACCGCCCCACGCCTGGAAAAGACCTAGCAGTTGGCCGGGGGCCTAGTCCCCTGGCATTGGAAGAGGCCTAGTGAGGGAGGCCCACGCCTGCCAGGGCACGCGGAGTTGGTAATCCCGTTGTCCCATAGCCCTGGCGTACAGGATGGAACACCCATGGGTTTTAGTGGGTATCCCTAACTGGGGAGTAGCAATAGCGTGGCAGCAGTTCTGACTGGGCACGCTAGTGCCACCCCCGATCTAGCGAATACACTCACGGGTCGCGAATTATCCCCCCAGGCTTCTGTGTCTGTTGCGGCTTAGACCTCAAACGGATTTCCACTGGCCAAAAAAAAAAATTGCGCTGGAATCGGGTTCTAGATTTTTATTTTTTCAGGGCAGGTCATCGTTTGCCGAGACCGCTAGTATTATATACCCTTGTTTCTCTTCACAACCTAGTCTGTAATAATAATTAGGTTGGCACTCAGTATTTTTCTGTGCCGAAACATTCCCACATACATTTTGGAAGTGTAACAGACAGACAGAATTACTCTCGCGCTTATAAGATTAAGTATATATAGTTGTCATATGACTCTTTAATAAATGTGACACCGCAAACCGCATGCCCTTACACAGACTCGAACGTACTGAAATCAATATTAAGCGGAGGCAAGTGTGACCTAATTCACTTCAAGTTAGCGTATCTAGCTTAAACTGCGACGATAACGGACCTAAGTTTCGTCTGTATGCGCTAATCTCATGAACACACAGGGTTAACTATACCATTGTATGGCTACACAATAAAAAGAATACATATTAAGATCACTTATCGTTTTCAACGAGTTAATAATAGAATATCAACAATGGCATAGTTTACCCTAAATCGTCGGCGTCAGCGCAGGAACTTGGTCTATATTTTTTGGTGACATTATTTTTTTCGTCAGTATTTAAACATATAATGGCAGTGTTTTACTTGGCCGGTATTGGACTAGATTGTTCAAAAACAGCCATATGTATAGGAGACAGTTCGCTCTATTTCCTTCATTTGTACAAATAATGCAAATAACGCTAATATTAAAAATGAGTTTTCATCCACTGTCGGTTTTTAATGACACTTCGAAGAACTCAAATTAGGCAAATATTTGCCGCGACCGTCCCCACTTGGTTCGCTCACTATAATATCATTGCAGCTATGGCGTTTAAACGTGTTGTTTATAAAACTTTAAAAATTAACTTTGCGAAACTTGTGAGCATTCAGTGTCTTCTTTGCTAAGATCTTTTAATAACTTTGTACTTGTTTAAATATACCAAGTATTGATATGTTGCATTAAACTCAAAATAAGCAGTTGCTGCGGTTGACACGTCCATATGATACCGTTTTACGTCATTGTGAAAGATAAATATGTTTTTTAGTATATTTGAGTTCTTTGCTCATTCAGTCCACGATTTGTAGATGGCATGTTTGTGATATTTGGCAATACGTCGAATGTTGTGTTACAATTATTTAGTAGCATAGTTGTTCTTGTCACGTTTCTTTTTAAAGTTAATAATTAATTTTGTTATGTATCCTCTTATTTCTAAACGATACGATCGGCCATTTCCTTAATTGAATAATAATGTTATATTTTTATTTATTCTGTGATTAGCGCCTGTTTTGTATAGAGTAGTTGTCCTTTATATGATGTATTAATTATGTAGATTACAATTCAAAATCTCTCAATTGTATATAGACGGTATTCGTTATATTTTATTACATGTAAAACTAAGTATAATATTTTATATAATATCTTATATAAAATATTATCTGAAATTTCCAAACAACAATGTATTAAATTCTTTATAACCCTTTAATTAAAATAGTTTATCAATGACTTCAATCCGCTAGCGATTATGCCAATTTGCTAAGCTTCTTAGACTGTAAATTTGTTGGAGGGATGGTGAGGTGTTCTAAAAATTCTTGTAGAGTGTGAAGAGTTGGTGTATGTAATATGTTAAAACCGTAAGGTTCTCTGATTATAAATATGTGGCCAGTTGCTGTTCTTTTATTACCATAAACCCTTCTGAGTTGTTGCAAGTATTATAGTTGATCAAATACAGTGACAAATACGCTAAGTCAAGTGTGGCCGCCATAATATGTAACAATTTTGACTAGAAAAATAATATCACCAGAAAATGTATTTACAATGTCCCGCAAAGACATATGTACATTTTTTATTTCCGTTGCACCAGGGGCGATGCCAACGCGTTGCCAGCCTTTAAGGTGAGATAGAGAATATTGGATAGGGGGGATAGGTTAGTAAAGATGTAAAAGGAGAGATGGAATATTGTCAATAGGGGGATGAAATTTAGAAAAAAAACTCAATGTTAACGTATGGTTTTATTTATTGCCAAAATTAAGACTGAACTCTATAAACGTATAAAAGCGGAACTAGGGCTCCGAAGCGGATATTTCAGATACAACCGGGATTTAATCTTAGACTAACATTACACAAACATCGAAATTTACTTTCACATCATATATTTACATTTTATAGTCGTTAGTATAAAACCTAGCCGGTACAGCCTAGATGATACCGGCGAGCTATTTTAGACACTAAATTCTTTCGTCTAAGGTCTAAAACTCCTTGTGCAAGATCTAGATTAGCACATATACCTTGACCTTGGGGTATTTGGGTCGATAATCTACTGACGCTTGCTGCCTGTAATGAGAGGGATGGATGGATGCTGGGCCGATAATAAATCGACACACAAAAACACGTTACACATATAAACCCAACTTACCTTAATTTATATATCCTCAACACCCACATTATGTAGTTACCATCCCTAAGTTAGGGTAACTTGGGGATGTGTTATAATGTGTGTTTGTTTTACAGCATCCGACTATCCCTCTCATTACCATACATCTTTGATAGACCACGGAGTCTATCCAAGTTGCTGAAAGTGACGTCAAAGAATGAAAGAAAAACTGTCAAACAGGCAGACGGCCCAGCTCATGGAAAGTGGTTACCGGTGCCTATAGACGTTTGCAACACCAATGGCAAAGTCAACGCATTGCCAAGCTTTAAGATGGGATAAAGAGGAGAGATAGGAAAACGAGATAGAAGGATCAGAAAGGGAGGAGTGGAGATAGAGGGTATGGGATATGGAATTCGAATAGGTTGAGGGAGTTGGCCATTGAAATTCACTCATCGCACGAACCGTTTCACGCCGACATAATTACTACCAAAAAAATAAAATAATCTTGTCCTAAAGGCGGCCACCAATTTCAGCATAATGCTGGTCTGTTAAGACCAGCGCTGATCTTCCGTTGAGCCTTTAGGATATCGTTACGGAAGACAATTAAATCATTAAAAATGGGAAGCCCAAGCCCCAGCAGTGGGACGTTCATGGATTGTTATCAATCCTGCCAGCACTACAAAATCACTATCTTGTTTTGACTCTTAGGGCCGGTTCGATCACTGTGATACAACGTTCTCACAGAATATCGGCGTAAAACGGTTAATCTTAAGCTAATAGAGACTTCCGATGGCCCACTTTCCCTTTCCCCCTTCCACTATCCCATCCCTGTAGCAGTACCATATCTCATTCCGCCTTATTTTTAAGGAGGGTGAACCCGGTTGAGGTCCATTAGCCGCGCAGTGCACTGGGGAAAATCGCGGTGTGTGGGATTCGCCAGGTCGGGGTGGCACTAGCATCTCTAGACAAAACTAAACATGCTATTGCCACGCCACGGTTAGGGATACCCACTAAAACCCCTCGGTATTCCGTCCTTCACCCTTAATGCCAGTTCCACGGATTTATGGCATAGCCCCTCCGCCGGCCCTGGTCTGGTGGCCCATCGGCCTCATCCACTGCTGGGGAACTACTTTTGTCCCCCGGCGACATCATGTTCACCTATGCGCGGGGCGGTCTGTAACGCGCCCCACGGGAGGAATGGTAAGCGCGTGCGGAATACGTCGCACCCCCGTTTCGGCAGCATGTTGCGGGTGGGGGCCAGCCCTTTTATATCTCATTCCTCCTATCCTATCCTTCTATTTCATCCTAAAGACTGGCAACGCGTTGGCTTTCCGCGATTGCTGTTCCAAACACCTATCGGCAACAGTAACCACTTTCCATAAGCTGGACCGGCTGCTTGTTTGCCAGTTTCGCAATAAAACGAAGATCAAAGGGGAAATAAATCAGTTATTTTCTTTATTTTATGTTCTGTGAGCGATGCGTCGATGTTAAAACATGAATTGGTTTGCTTATTCGGGCGTCCGGGGACACGGCAATAAAGATGGTGTCCACTTGTTCGATGTTCGAGTCGGTGTCAAGGTCACGCGGGTGGTGGTGGGGTGTGGGTGGGGGGATGTGTGGTCCAAGTGATAGGAGGGAGTTTTTGACGTTAACTTGAGTCAAGTGTTATGTTTTTATTGAACTGTCGTATGCCAACAAGTCAAATTAAGTGTCGATTATTACATTAAATTATAAATTAGTATAATGAAGGAAACTTAATTTATATACCTATAATTTTACCTATATTCTATCTATAATCACATAAGTCCCTCCTGTTATATTTCTAGCGTAACCATATCTGATCCGGTTCGAAGGACCAGAAATGGTTACACTAGGAATATAACAGGAGGGACTTTTATTGGTTGATGGTGGTACTGAAGAGTTCTGCTGATGATGAGAGTTGATACGTTGCAATTACGACTTTCATTTTATTTAATCGTCATTTTCGGCGTGTGCGCATTGTCGCGATTTATTTGACACTGATGGGGGGTCGGTGCGGGCTGTAGTGATGTGACATGGAGTGTTGTGCGGATTTATGTTGCGCTTGTGGCTCTGTATCGCCATACTGATCCGTTGTCCGAGTTGGGCTCCAGCCCTCTGATAACCCAAAAAGTCAATGAGTCGTTTTGATAGCTCTTTGTAGAAGCTTCAGGATCCCACCATCGAAGTGTTTCAAAGCAAACAGAACAAACATATAACTCTCCGAGGGTTGCACATTTACTGAGTGGTTAGAATTAAAGGGTATAAAAGGACAAAGAAGGGTGAACAGGATAAATGGGTAAAAGTAAAGGGGAAAGGTCAAAAATAGATAATAGAGTAAAAAGAGGAAAAATATAAAAAGGATAAAATTTAAAATACTCTAGAAAGTTACAAAATTTAATCATTACTTAATAATTAGGCGCTATCCCGAAACTATCCCATTTTTCGGGATAAAAAACATCCTACGTACATCTTCGATAACGAAACTACATATAACGAATTTCAGCAAAATTGGTCCAGTAGTTTTTCGATGAAAGCGAAACAGACTAAATACTTTCGCATTAGGGATGTGCTAATTACCCAATTATTATAAACCCTGCGATCTTTTTAAAACTTGGACCACAAAATTAAAAGCGGCCGGACAGCGTTTGCTGCGAAATTGCTGATTGTGTTAACGCCCCCCTTTCAGTGGAGATTCTGGGTTAACGGAGAGGCGGAGAAAGTACTAGAAAGGAGGGGAGGCCCGGTTGTTGACAATATGATGGATATATTATTTCATTTTTAAACCGGGAATTCAAGTACTTCGCTATTTCTTCAGTGTTTTTATTTCTAGATTAAGAAGGAACATTTTATATGGGGGAAATATTGTCCAGCGGTGGGCATAAATAATAGTTCAGTTTAAGTATCGACCAGAATGGAGCTTGTAAAGGCAAACAGAAAGTAGAGGTAACATTAGCCCCTTTTCAATTTCATCTTATTTCATAAACTTGAAAAAGAGCCCTTTAGGACTTTATTTAAGACTGATCGTATCGGCGTTGCCATACAACGTAGAGATGTGGCCAACATTTTGGGAACACTCCGTACACACAGCGCTCTGGCCTATATTTGTTACCTATAAATATTACCACGGCTTCACGAATAGTTATTAAATAAATATTGTCGTGTGCCCCGTATCCCACTTTGAGAAACTCTGGTCTATATAAAATTTTAAACTAACAATTAAATGAGCTATGTATGGGTGCATAGTAATTAGAGATGTCAAGAATAATGGTTTGGCTGAATAACGAATATTCGGCTCTCAGACGAAGCGCCAAATATTCGGCTGCGGAATGTTCCGCGTACGATGTGTATATACGCGCGTAACAGTTTCTTTTATTTAATTCTGAAATTTTAATTACTAGCTGAATATTCGTGACATCTCTAATAGTAATCATGTAGTATTAGAGAATTACAACGACGGCTCTGATAAAACGCTACAGGAGCGCCATTTTTTTAACTATCTATACCATTACAACGTCCTCATTTATCGGTATAAAAAGCATCCTAAATGTTGTATCAGGATATAAGCTAGCTCTATGACGAGTTTCATTATAATCAGTTTATTAGTTTTCACGTGATGCTCTAAGAGATAGCGAGATAAAAATTTAAAAAATTACATTTTCGTAATCTGGTGCTCTGAATTAAAATCCTTGATGGCTTTGTCTTTGTATGAAGAGAGTAACCCGTATAGATTGGAGGAACGAGATGGAATGCTCATCCGTCTCAAAGGAAGATCTTCCAGCGAGGCTATTGCTGTGCCTCGCAGGCCTAGGCCCTTATATTATTGTTGGAAATTTGTATATATTCTTTGTACGTTTCGGGAATCGTTTGCGACCTCAATTATTGTACAGCGCCGTCTATTGGCTTGTAAGTGTTCCATGTATAGGTAAATATTGCCGTGTGCCCCATATTCCACTTTGAGAAACTGTGGTCTTTATCAAACTTTAAAAGAGCTGTGTATGGAATATGGATGCATAGTGTTGCATAATAATGACATGACTACACTGCCGGTCTGTTGGTTCGCACTGCGGCATGCATCCAAATAGACCTTGCGGTTCCTGATATTTTCGTCCTTATTTGGAACAATAATAATTAGTCTTAATCACTGAGTAACTGTTGTGGGGAAACTTCGTTTGCGTTGCCATAACGATATTTCTTAGCGAAATAATACTGTTCAAACAGTATTAAAGTTTTTTTATTTCATAGAAGCATTTCTATTTGACTTCTTTTATTTCACACTAGAGTTTACTGGCGCCGCGGGTCAACCTCTAGTGCGTATCTCTTGTATACAATTAACCTGTACCGCATGCTCTTTAAAGATTCACTTCATTTTATATCGCAAACTATACCATTCCCCATCTATCTGTAAACTACTTTATCTATCTAAGTGACAAAACTTGACAAAAATGAACCAAGTGGACCAAGGCGACCAACGGGGACCAACGGGACTAACGGGACCAAGTCGATGAAATGGACAAAATCATAAAAAACCTATCCCACTTTTTGGGATAACCTTTACATAAATCTATCCCAAAATGTATCCCATTATCCAGGATGAAAAGTATCCCTTGGCCACCCTCGGTATTAAAATTACATATGTACCGAGTTTCAGCTAAATCCGTCCAATAGTCTTTCCATAAAAGGATAACAAACAGAGAGACAAATATATTTTTATCCCTGAAACTATCCCATTTTTCGGGATAAAAAGTATCCTATGCTCATCCTCGGCATCAAATATATATATATATATATATATTATACTTATACTGAGTTTCAGCCAAATCGGTCCAGTAGTTTTCCCGTGAAAACGTAACAGACAGACGGACAGATACACAAAGTTACTTTCGCATTTATAATATTGATAGGGATTTAATTAAAAAGTAGTGAGAGACAGCGCTTTCCTGCAAAAAATCGAATTGCCTATTCACAAGGTGACGCACCTTTGGGAATTTTATAGAAATGTAATACTTGCAACAACTCAGAACGGTTCATCATCCCAGTGGATCACCCCTACATAATCAAAAATTTTAAAAAATAACGGAAATTAGCGCCATCAAGTGGTCCAGGAACATCAAAAATTATAATTAGTTTCCATTTAGTCCTGTTAACTTCACTTAGATGGCGCTGTGCAATATCGTTGAATAAATACATCGCGCTGACGAGATCTTAGGAGCATAAATGAAACCACAAGTTATGGTCATATTTGGTGAAACTCGCACACCTTTACATGAAGTTTTGTGTGAACCATAAACCAATTTCATTCCGTTTTTCCATTTATTCCAATTTAGAACAAGTTATAACTTATTAGTACCATCTAGTGGAATTTATAGAATTATCGATTATAGCGCCATCTATCGGACAGGGTAAATGATATTTTATTCCAGAGAGGCTCATATACTTTATATATAGCATATTATCTGTGCACTCAATCTACACTGGACTAACATTTTTAGAACACCTCGCCATCCCTCCAACAATTTTACACTATACGAAACTTAGCAAATTGGGTTGTGCCAATTTGCTAAGTTTCTTGCGGATTGAAGTCATTGATAAACTATTTTATTTAAAAGGGTTATGAATGTCAAGAGTTGAATACACTATTGTTTGGAAATTTTAGATAATATTTTATATAAGATATTATATTCAAAGTTTTACATGTGATAAAGTAAATCGAACACAGTAAAAATCTATCGCGTCTGCCAACATGAAAATAAAATGTAGTGAATACAGCCTTTGTACCATTGAGAGAGTTTGAATTATAAACTACACAATTATCACACCATATTAGAGATAAATATTGTTACATAAAATCATGGTAAATTATAGAGAACTACCCTATTCAAAACAGGTGCTAATCACAGAATAAATAAATATATAACAATATTATTCAAATAAGGAAATGGCCGATTTTATCTTTTAAAAATAAGAGGGTACATAACAAAATTAATTATTAGCCTTAAAAAGAAAACACGACAAGAACAACTATGGAACTAAATAAATGTAACATTAAGGCGAAACCTAATGCCGTGTGAATAGAGTGTCCGGTTTTTCCGTATACGGTAAAAGTTGACTGCGTGTGAACGCAGCCTTACATTTTCATTGTGTTGTCTTACACTTCTTTTTAATTTTTAAAGTTTTAATACTTTTACTATTATTGGTATTAATATAAGTAGAAAGTGTTCATATTTTAGGGATGTCCCATATAGGGGTGCAGGTGCGAGATGGAATGCTCCTCCGTCTCAAAGGAAGATATTCCAGCGAGGCTATTTTCGTTCCTCGCAGGCCGAGGCCGGTCTGTTATTGTTGGAAATTTGTATATATTCTTTGTACGTTTCGGGAATCGTTTGCGACCTCAATTATTGCACAGCGCCATCTATTGGCTTGTAAGTGTTCCACTGCAATATGACAGCTCTCAACAGGCCAAGCAACTTTATTAAAGAGTGGCCATAAAGAGTTCAGCCGTTGCCCGATTAATCGTGGAGCGCTCCGCCGTATTGGGGTCAAAGACTCGACGTACATCGTCGTTTTTTATTAGCCAAATGAAGGAAATTGTTGATTAAATAAGCGTGGAAAAATTGGATTGTGGTGACACATCTTTATTTATACTAGTGGTCGCCCGTGGTCGAAATTCGACCATAATAATGAATGTAAAAGACTATACTTCTATAATCACAGATTTCGCCAAGGCAACGACAAACAAAAGAGTATATATGCGTGTGTGTATCAAATACAAATTGCAAACTATAAGTATGCGAAATTTCATACTCCTGCGTTCGCGCAATTTTCTTAAAAAGAGAGTACAAAGTTTTTTACTTCACGTATTAATATATAGACAAAATTCCTATGTTAGTGTATATGTCACTGTACTCTTCAAGAACCACTGGACGGCTTAGACGGTTCACAATTAGACCCGGCAGGTGGCGCTGGAATCGGATTATAAATTTATTTGTTTAGGGCAGCACAATTATATAAATAATAGCAGCGTATAAATGTCCCACTGCTAGACTCGGGTCTCCCATTATAAGGGGAACGGACAGTATACCCGCCACGCTTGTCCAAGGCGGCTTGGCAGGTTTGACACATCGGTTATCTCGATGTGCAGGTTGCATTACGATGTTTTCCTTCAGAGTTATTAGCACGTAGTAATTGTAACGATATGCACATTAGGTCAGAAAACTGTCTAAGTGGTGCATGCGTTCCGGCCAGGATCGAACCCGCGCCCTTTGAGTTTGGGACGCGTGCACTAGCCATTACGCTACCACGACTTCTATAATTATATATATACAATTATATATATACAGTTATATATATACAATTATATATTGTATATGTAATTGTATAGCTTAACATAAAAAAAAAATTACATACATATCAGTGTCGTGGACTTCATACAACTGGATTCCCCATTGCCTACCTTAAAGAAACAAGCGGCCAAAAGGTCGAAAGCGCCATGGATTTATTGGTGCTTAAGAAAGAAAGAAAAAGATTTGTTGACTTAAAAAAGACGACGCTATACATAAAAAACCCATAATACATTCACAATAGTATGATATACGAGTCCCAAATCACTGTCTCTTGGGAACGTTACCTGAACGCCGGCCCGAAGGCCTTACTGAACGGCAACGCTAAGGCGTTACCCTAAATACAGGCGAGCCCTTTGATGATTTATTGTACTACGTCGTATTTACATGTGTAGGTCACTGAACTTCTAAACCGCTGGTTTTGGTGATTTTTTTTGTGTTAGGTTAAATCCCAGTGTGGTTTAGCTTCACAATTGGACCCGGCAAGTGGCGCTACAATCGGATTCTAAATTTTTACGTTTTTAGTACGCTGTCGTAGAAATCGTAAAAAGTGGCCGAAACGTCGATATAAATATCAAATAAAATACCGCGCTTAAAACCGTTAAAAGTAGTAACGTAGTTTTATTGTAAGTCGTAGTCATATTTTCTAATCTTTAATCATCAAACCAACTGCAAAATGCACAATACTTATTTATTTGCTGCAATAGATCTAATAGACTATATAATTTAAATGATTAAATAATGCTGAAAGCTAGAATAGATAGTTATAAAGTGGAACTTATTAAACCTAGTGAAAAATGATATATAAAATATGAAATGAAAATTCAATCAACAAACCTGGCCGGGACTCGTACCATACCGGGGGAACCCCCGCGTTCCACAGCCTACTACTACGCAGACCTAGAAAGAATCAAGCGGAAGAATGAAGAGCTGGAACCTAGGCAGAACCCTGACGAGTTGTCGGAGTATGTCGAAAGCAACGAGGTCGTCAACGATGGCCCGATACGGGAAGTGCCCCCCCTCAGGGACAGGATGCGCCAGTTCAGCCTTCCCGAATACACCACGCAAGAGAGGAAGGCGCCAGAAGAGACGTACTCGACCGCCGGTACATTCCCAATGCCAGAACCCAAGGAGAAGGAACCGTTGTTAGCGGAATTGGAGGTAGTGGGACGCCTGCCGCTGACGCAGCTAGACTCCTCCTCGGGGGTGAGGAGGTCGAGGAGTTGGTATCTCTGCTGTCCTAACGTTGGTGATGAGGAAATCTCCAGGGAGTCTTCGTGGAGGTATTCCAGTTTGAGACCGGTGACTGCTCCTCCTATTCCTGGACAGAACGGTTTGGCTATGGTGAGTTGTTTACAACTGTATTGACGTGTTAGTGCCATGCTGGAATCATTGTCTTTATGGGTGTATTACATAACACACATACACACAATAATATAATATATTGTTACGAGTGCGGGACTCGAATTAAAATGTCATTGGAATTACTATAGAATTTATTAGAACTATACAAACACGTATAACACAGGTACAAATATAACTGGACGCAACCAGTACAAAGTTTACGATTCAATAACATGCGCAAAGTCCGTCACTATATAGCTTATCGAATGTACACACGTCTTGCCCGTATCGTAATCGTCGCTTGACTGCCTCACCCGTCCCTTCGGGCATCCCTTTTATTTTGTACAAATACAATATGCCCCGACCCAAAACAATAACAACAAGGATTAGTTACACACACCTGCCTAATGACGGCCATAAAACAAGTACAATAACAATAGAATGTTTTTCTTAATTACTAATTCTAAACACAAAGTAAACAAAAGAAGTGCAAATGCGGGAGTCTGCATGTAACAATATGTAAGTCCATAAATATTAAATATAAGTATATATCGACACGATCCAACCTTACGACCAACGTTGGTCGTAAGGCATCATTAGTCTGTCCATTATGTTAGCTGGATGCCTATTGGCCAGTTTAAGCCAATAATAAAAAGCAAGTCGCTGATCAACCCCGTTAACCCTTTTTTAACCTGTTTCCGACAATAGTCCAATAAATGACCTGGGTTATCCTTGGCAGCATTCCTACAACGGAGAGCAGATCTCGACCTTCGGCCGCCGTGAGCTCCCCTGGAGAAGGGTTCCCACCCGCCAATAGAGCCGTCGAGAGGAGGACGCCTCGTTTTCCACGCGCGCGCGTCTCTCCTCCCGTGGGGCGAGATATTCGGCCGCCTGGACGGAAAGGGACGATGCCGTGGCTGTGTTTTCCAGGGCACGTGGAGTAGATCGAGTTTCCACTTTCCCGTAACTCAGGCATAAGGCGAAGTCAGGAACACCGAGGGATATTAGTGGGTATCCCCGACCGTGGCGTGGCAATGCTTTCTTGCCTGCGGTGCTGGTGTCACCCCAACGTGGGGAATCCGCACTCTCCACCGCGTTTCCCTCGCGCTGGATATTCCTCGAACGGTTTCCCCTTCTTGAAATATATATATATATGTCGGCTCAAGTGCGACGAATAACACAATAATAATCTGAAATATTATAATCAAAGTTTATTACAATTACAATATTAAATACAGCAAAATAATACACAGAAATATTAGGACAACTCCAAAAGTTGCATCCACGCTTGTCAGGTGTCGAGCAGCATTTTGCCCTAAAAGAATACTGCGATTATCAGACAGTAATTATTGACCACGACATATTATGTGCTCCTTGTCCAACAGAGCTTTCGCTCTCTTCAACCGACGAATGTAGAATGTCGAATGTCCCGTTTAGGCGATTTCACCTCCTTTTATATTGTCGAACCAACAACACAGCATTCACCCTTTAGTAATCTGGTAAACTGAAACTTATAACAAAGGTTATCAAAAATCCTAAAAACATTTATAAAGTCTTCAACAATATAAATCCCATCATATAAATACAACCCAGTTTTTATTAAACTAAAACACCACTTAATAAAATCAAGTGCAGGTACTTTGAGAAAAACATAAGTACCCTCAATTTAAAGTCGTTACACGAAATTTTTACAATTATATCGCAATCTGCGATATATATATGTATAAATGATTGACGTTTGTTAGTCTCACAAAAACTCGAGATCGGCGAAACCTATTTTGATTTTGGAATATTTGTAGAAGTCCAAGGCAGGTTTAAAAGTTATAAAAGATCGGTATTTTACCGAATTTGATGACTTTTTGTGTGTGTTTGACTGGGTCCTGGGATTATTTTGATCCCCAATTAGAACCGGTAGGTGGCGCCGGGATCGGATTCTAGGATCTTCTTAATCGCCTGGAACCATTTTGATGTTTTCGTGAGACTCATTCAACTTGACTGAGTCCAAAGCAAAAAACACCAGGAGAGAAAAAGTTACAAGTAGAATCAGTTCATACAAATTGGTCTTATCCGTTCCAGGTAGCGACACAGTCCAGCGGTCGCGGCGATGACTTATCGACTTTGAGGGCTGAGCGGGACGCGCTGGCGAGGGCTTTAGCGGCTGAGAGACAGAGGGCGGCGACCGCGGCGAGAGCCCACGACGCTAGGTTGGCAGAACTCCATGGAGTTATCGCTGAGCTGGTGAGGAGGAGAGCCGGCGAGAGGCATCGAGGGGCGATACCTGAGGAGGAAGTCTCAGGTACGTTGATTTTTTTTTATATGGAGTTTTTGATATATTTAGATAAAGGCTTATAATAGTCTTGAACTTTAAAATGTCACGTAAGCGGCTGGAGTAATGATTTTTTTATCACTTCACTGTGCACTTCAGTTACTTCACTGGCAAGAACGAGCCTGTCCAACAAGAAATCTGCGCGCTTGAAAATTATGTGTCACACAAATCACCAACGTCTGTCGGCAATTATTCCCAATCTAGTCAAATGAGCAGGTAGCAGAGGAGTGTCCAAATATCAGCCTATCAATAGTTGTTATAAAATTCCTGTCTTGTTGAGTTCTCGGGTATGTTGATTTAGTCCTTTAAAAGTGGCAGACTCACGGCTATAGTAAGCAGGGAATTGACGAGAGAAATGAGTAATCCAACTCGTTACAATGATAATCTAAGGCATGTAGATAATTCGTGAGCTCTCTATTCGTAGTGCTTGTCTCGCTCTCTACGACGCCTTCCGAGAGTAGCCGAGCGTGTCTACGTAGACTGTAGTGATACTCTAGCTAGGGTAGTTTCGCTAATGTGTACACGTCGTAGATTGCCCTATGAGAGTCGCTCTCCGTTATTTGAATCTATCGTGGACGAGGCGCTTAACAAATAAAAGATAGAGAGTACCCAGTTTGCCTCGGACAAGCGTACAGGCAGTGGCGGATTTACCAACAGGCTGAAATGGCTGGAGCCTAGGGCGGCAAATTTTGGGCCAACGTTTTATTTACGTCTTACAGAAATTAAAATATCCATATTGACATACTTCACTGTTATTAGGTCTTCACAATGTAACGTTTAATATGGCACCGTCTAGTTCTCGATCACAGTATAAACAGGAAAAAGCTGGTGTATAATTAGGGCGATAATGCGCAAATCATAAAGTTACAATTTTATTGACAATAAAAAATATATAGGTCCGGCAGTGACATAAACCTACAAAGAATTATATATATATATATAATATATATTGTTACGGGACTCGAATTAAAATGCCGTTGGAATTACTATAGAATTTATTAGAACTACACAAACACGTATAACACATGTACAAATATAACTGGACACGACTAGTACAAACGTAATACACGATTCAATAACACGCGCAAAGTCCGTCACTATATAGCTTATCGAATGTACACACGTCTTGTCTCGCTGGTGATCATCGTTAGACTGCCCATCTCCCCATTGGGCCATTGATATGTACAGCACCGATACAATATGGCTGCCCGCCCACGTAGATCGAATTTCTTAGAATTCGTAATCTGCACACCTGCCTAATTATGCCTGCGAGCGGCCATAAACGAGTACCATAGGCTGCTCTCAACAATGACCAATAAATAAGTAAACAAAAGAAGTCCAAATGCCGAAAAGGCAATAAACTGCAGATGTGCATTGGTCTTTGTCTATAATATATATATTTATATATAATATATCTTTGTAATATATATTGTGTGTGTGTGTATGCTTTCTATAGTATATATTCTAATTCTGTAGTTAGTTTTACAAGGGCGAAATGGCTCGAGGAAGTGGGGTAGAACGCCCTGCCGGTGGAGAACGGTGCGGTAGTAGAACGAAGTCAAAGGCACCATTCTGAACAGTTCTTCGGAACACTCCCCATTGTACAGTCGGTAGAATACGCAGAGAGACGCGAAGTCTCTTCATATGATGTCACACTAGGGAGAGAGGAGTCTCACGAATATGACAAAGACGGTGGAGGGATGGATTTTGTGGATGGCTCCTAAGTATGACGGTAGCAGGTTTCCATTAGGCCGTCTGCTGGTTTACGAATCTCTCAATAAAAGGAGTTTTTCAGATGAATGCGAGTCGACGACCCAGCCGGCCGGCGAGCTGGACAACGACGCAGATAGATCCAGGACTGACCAGGTGATGTGTTGACTATTTTTTTTTACGGTTCCCTAGGCTGAAGAGCGTCCACACCGAAGAGTGAGGTGGCAAACTTCTTTTATACGCGCGTGCCCGTAGTACTATTTCTACAGGCGCTTAATATATCAGTTCTAAAGCAATTCAAGTATTTGCGCAACTGAAAGGTAATTTTTTTAACAAAATCAAAACCGTTTTCATGCTGAAAAGCAAAAAATAAATATTTAATAACTAGCTTCGCCCAGCGGTTTTACCCGCGTGGTGATGGAAGATCGTTATATATATTTTGGATAATTCACACTATATCTTTATAAATTATAGCCTGTGTTATTCTGATGTGTAAGCTATGTTATTGTAAAGTTTCATCAAAATCCATTCATGAGTTTTTGCGTGAAAGAGTAACAAACATATATCCATACATTCTTACAAACTTTCGCGTTTATAATATTAGTAGGATAGGATAATGTGGTGAGTGATGGTGGGACGATCTGGTTGGTTCAAGTAGTTTAAGAAAAATGTAGAAGTTTCTGGAAGAAAAAGACAGAGATAGATATTTCGAAAGGGATAGATAGTGAATAACAGAATAACGAAAAGAAGATCGAAATTATGGGTTCCAGAAAATTCTTCCGGGTATATAAGCAGCGAGAGGCGCGCCTACCGGGCAGTTTAAAGTTCAGTTCGAGACAGCGAAGCGACAAGTGCGATGCGAAAGAGTTGGAAGAGAAGTTTAATAGAAGACAATGACGAGCTTAGTGGTGGATTTAGTGAAAAGTTTAGTGGGCAGTCCAGAGAGGAGGACTGTAGCGTAGTTTAAGACGAGATCACTGTGAGCACTGCAGTAGCAGGAGGTGATCTACGCAATATTTATTTAATTTGTTTGGGAAACATAAATAATTTATATTATTAAATATAAAACAAAAAATTAATACATATATCAATCAAGTTTATAAAAAATATTTTGGCTCAAATAGTTAATTACAAAAAAAATTACAATTATACGAAAATTACATAAAATGTCTATTTAATTTACATTAGGTCAATATTGAACAAAATCGAAAAAAAATGTCACAATAATTACTAATAAAATAGAGATAAAAAAGGAAAGTATGAAAAAAAGTTTATCATTATTCAAAAAATTGTAAGTAATTGGATTATTCTAAATTACAACATTTTTATCAGTGAAGGTATTCTGAGTGACACATCTTATCGTCTATAGTGCGTGGTTACCTAATTCAAGATGTTGTAGAAAGAAGTCAGTGAAAGCGCGGGCTATCGGACGGGAAAACTGGCGCCCCACGTCGGGCGCCAGTGAAGGCGCGGGCTATCTATCGGACGCGAAAACTGGCGCCCCACGTTGGGCGCCAGTGAAAGCGCGGGCTATCGGACGCGAAAACTCTCATTGCCGCCTGCGCGGTGTATCGTAGTACTGGAGTCTGGAGCAGTGTCTCCATGTACACGGTAATTACCGTTAATGCACCGTAATCCGGTCTTTATCTACCGTCAAGGTAATAATGTATTACCGTGTCATATATCACCGTATTAGCTTTATAAATTATGTTGTAACAATTTCATTATGTACTGCGTAAAATAAATCTTAGTCACTTAACAAATATTGTAATAGCAACACTGCTCCTGGTTGCAGGGAATCCCAGAGAAATGCACCAATATCCAAAAGTTTATCTCCACTCACACTTAAATAAAACTACCAATAAACCTTGGCAATCTATTCTCGTCCTTATTTCAATATAGGAAGGAGTGAAATTTGTAAGTGTGATGAATAAACGACGTAAAATTACGTTGTGTTTTGTTTTAGTAACGCGTTGCTAATACTGTAATAAACATTGGATTATAACGCTAATTCTATGGTAATAAATATAATAAAATAAAAGGGAATATTTTCACCCAACAATCAATTAAAAGAAATGGCAAAACTGTGTTGATTTTAGGCCAAACAATGACATTGTCGGAATTGGTAATGATTTTTAGTTTACCAAGACAAAATTAGATGGCGCTGTACCGTTTTGTAACGCACTATGGTTTTAACTATTGTACAATACGTGTTCTTTTATTTGTACGAATGAACTTCAATTCGATTCGATTCCAGTAGCGAATATATAAATTTTTGAGCATCCGTCATTTCGTTTAATTTCGCTTCACTGGGAGTTATTGGGACTTTTGTACAGACATGCTGTCAAACATGAATCAATCCATTTACGAAAAAGACACTGTTATGCTAGAAGAGTCTGATTCAGAATAATCATTATCGTCAGCGTCCGAGCGGTCAATCCCGGCTCCTGCAAGGGTCTGTTCTGGTTAAGAATAATATTATGTATAATTTCGCATGTTTCATGCAATTTAAATTTTCTTAAAATATATTCAGACATGATTTGGTTAATATTGGTTTTTTTCCTTGAAAAATTACACGGTCCACTTTTAGTGGAATTACCGTAATTTTATGTAGAACCACCGTATTTTTACCCTTGCAACACGGTAACTCTCGATTGACACATGGAGACACTGGTCTGGAGTGACTATTGGCATTAGTGTTGCCAACTCTAAATTCTAGAGAATGGTAGAATTCTTCTTAAAATACGGTAGATTTTCTAAAATTATGTTGTAATTCATATTTTATGCATGGTACAATTACCTTGTTTATTTAGTAGCATGTTAAGGGTCATAATAATTATAAAAATATATTTTTAATCAGAATCAGACAGTATAATTATATCAGTATTTTTATACATATCTACATTGTGTTTTTTAATCATAGCGTCGGTGGGATTAAATTCAACACAGTTTCTTCCGTGTCTATGTATGGCCTGCTGCGATAAAAGATTTCAGAAATATATATATTCAAACTCGCTAAAATTATTTAAGTTATATACAATCTACAAGATTTTAAAAAATACGATCTTCAATGGGTATTACGGTGTATTTTGCTACCGTAATAATTAACCTACGGTAGGTGGTAGATCTATGCTGATTACGGTGTTTTTACCGTAATTACGGTGCAGTTGGCAACACTGATTGGGATGCAAAAGCGGGTGTATCGCGAGCCCCCCCGAACGCGGGCGGAGCGAGCCGAATGCCAGCGGCAAGGACGACAAGGCCGAGCCGAACCGACGCTTTACGAATGCGTACGATGGTCGCCGCGGTAGTTTAACGGGTCCGAACTCGGTCTTGTTTTGGTAAAAAAATTATTAGTGTGCTATAATCTTTATTTTTCACATCTTTAACGTCTCGCAATGGGTATTCAAATAAATGTTTTCTCTTTCTTTCTTTCTTTTCTATTTTGGCAAAAACTGAACCCTTGTGAAATGGTCTTTGCCATTCAACAGAATGACACCTCGTCGTTGGCAAGTCCAGCCGAGCTGCCAACTCCTCAGGAGCCGAAGGTGGATAGCCAAGAGCTAAGGGACGACACCACCGACACCAGCGGGAGGGAACTAAGGTACGTGGATTTCACGCATCGTGTTTACATTGGAAGCATCAGGCAACCTTCGTGGTTTGGGGGTTATAGGTCCAATCAGGGATTCCCAAACTATTTTGGGCAAGAGACCCCTTTTCCAAAATGAACTGATATCTCAGACCCACATAGTCAAATTACGTTAAAAATCTTAAGTGAGTGAAATTGACATCATTTTCATATCAAAATTTTACTAACTAAATATACATTAAATTCAATAAATATAAAATGTAATAAAACTACGTTTTAACGGTTTTAAGCGCGATAATTTATTTGATTTTTGTTATTCCGGCGTTAAACGTAAATTGGATTAGGCTCCCATAGAGTAAATAATAACCATAAACAAAATTGAAACTATATAATTAAAATGAAAAAGTGGGCGGTAGGCTAAATAAAACTTTTTACAATACTCGTTGACACTTGACATCTTTGTCTTCCGTAACCACGGCCACTGAAAAGTGACCGAAACGTCGGAATAACAAAAATCAAATAAATTACCGCGCTTAAAACCGTTAAAACGTAGTTTTATTATGTATACAAGTCGCGAAAACTTAAGAAAATATTATGTAAAATGTAGTTTTTTTATTGCACTACTATTGCAGTAGTTCAGCAGACAGGCAGACCGCCCACTTGATGGAAAGCGGTTACCATCGCTATTTGCAACACCAAAGGTGCTACAAATGCGGTACTGCTCTCGTAGTTAATAATTATCAATCCACCGCAAAATCAATGTTGTGTTTATGTCGATCCCTAGGTACCCAATTTCGACCCCAGGGGGTCGATATCGACCACTTTGGGAATCCCTGGGTCCAATGTATGGTCTTACAATATTCAGCAATTAGAAATTGGTGTACAATAAGTCCTCAACACATACTAAAAATTCACATTGCAACATATCTGTATAAATGCTCAACATGTTTGACAAAATAAAGTGTTACACAGAAGATAGTATATAAGGCTAGAACAATCTGCTATGCAAATTCAATTTTGTCATTGGAATCTTCTTTTTAAACTGCGAGGTGGTAGGATATTTGCCCGTCTGGGCATATGTCTTGCATATATCTTGAAACCAAGTCAATCAATCACTCACCAAATTCAGTAATTCTTAAGGCGGCCGCCATTTAGTTTGTTTCAAACAATTCACTGCGCTTGGCAAAAATCTATTATTTCTTACATCTCTGTCTATTTTTTAACACCGCAAACGAAATCCGACGGTGTTACCATGACTCAAACCATTGTTTAGCATTAAATAATAAACAGTATGTATATGAATGTTATATTGGGGATACTTTTTGTAATCTAAAAGATGGCAGTATCAGTATTGACTGATTGACCTGCCCTACTATGTGTGATATTGATCACACATAGTAGGGCAGGTCAAGCGGGGATTTTGGGATTTACTCGAGCGTGACAGAAAAACATAAGGGGAGAAACCTTGCACCCTATTATGTACCCCCACCATAAAATAACCCTTCATATAGGGTGGGGGTATTTTTTATAGTTCAAATTTTTTTTAAACCGTCAAATTAAGGAAATTCCTCTACATAATTCTCAGATTATGGGTCAGCACGACAAGGACATCAAGCTGAACCGTCTGTATATTAATCTGACGCGCTCGAGTATTTCAGAAATCGGCCATGACTTTCGCGTCCCAATTGTCAGTTTTTTGAATAGGAGTTCCTTTAGGGTTTACTTAACACCCCTTTTGAATATCTGACGAGCTCGAATATTTTTTTTCCCCCCATTTTCGACCCCTTCGTACGGCCACTCCCACCATGCAAACCTACGGATTAATATTTCTCAGTCATTAGAAACACGGGGCGCATACATTATTAATATCTGACGCGCTTGAGTATTTCTGTGCGACTCTTTTTTTTTGTAAACCTGTACACGCTCCACCAGTGAAAGGGCATACATCATATAACCTTGTTTCTTTTTAGCATCTAATCTTCACAATCCAAAAGGTCCCCGCGACGCTCGAGTAACTCCACATTTAAAGAAAGAATTATTTTATTTAAAACAAATAAACACTTTGACAAACCTGAGTAAAATAAAAGATAAATGCATCAATATAAGTTCTAAAATTGGACCCAGACTCAGAGTAATGCTCGCCACTAAGGCCAGCGCTGTTCTTCCGCCTGGGGCCAGCAGGTGGAGTCGCGGAGGACAAATACAACACAAATAATATATCAAATCGGTTCAGTTTAATAATTATAAAAATAAAACGGGTTATTAGTCAAATATACATCGAAATAATAATATTCTATACATATAAAAAAAATGTAGAGGCCGAATTTCTGTACAATGAAAAAAAAATGCTTAAAACCGAATCCGAAGTAAGAAGTGAAATAGAACTAATTTAGATTTTTTTCAAATTTTTTGTTTCTCTGTTTGTCTGTTTGTACGGGCTAATCTCAGAAACGACTGGACCGATTTAAATGAAATTTTGTATGGTGGTAGCTTATATCCCTGGTCAACATATAGGACACTTTTGATCCCGAAAAATTAAAGAGTTCCCGTGGGATAGTTAAAAAAAAATTTTTAATTACTTAAACAGCGTATTGTACAACTTATGCACCTAAGTATTGCCGGTATCATCATCATACAATAAAACAATTTATACATTAAAAAACAATATGAGCGGAGCACCAATGAAGAATGTTTGACGGTTGTATAACGGCCTCTGTGGTTGAGCGGGCTAAGCCGTTGCCGGCCTACCTCACTGCATCGCAGAGGCTCCGGGTTCGATTCCTGGTATAGTAAATTTCGGAAACGTATTTTCTCCGTTATTTACTACGGTCTGGGTGTCTGGGATCGGCCCCAGAATGGTGCATTGTATATTACCCATAACACAAGCGTAACTTGCTTAATTTAGGGATATATAGTGTGTGCGTTTGTCTGCCGATAAATAAAAAAAATGTTTTAAAATCGGGATTTTTTTAAACTATTCCACGCGGATGAAGTCGCGGGCAGAAGCTAGTAAACATATATTTACATAGACATATAAAGATAGTGAGATACGTGAGCAACGAAACAAGCAAATAAAACAAACAGAGCAATAGCATCTTGGGCTCCCCTATTAACAGGAACTCGTATACTTGTCCTGTGTTTAAGGCTGGATCGGCCAAAGGTGGTGGTGACATCGCCGCAGACGCAGCAAGAGAACTGTGACACAAGTCTCAATTTATCAGAGAGGGACGACTCGGACAACTGCTTGAACACTGCCAGGTGTGTTCAGTTTGTTAATGTTCTGTTGTCATGTCTGCTTTATATACAGGCTGATTTTTTTCAAGTGGTCCTTCATTTATTCATTTTTATTGAACGTGATCAGCGGACATCTCCGTGCAGGAATGAAAAGAGAAGACTAGTTGAAAGAACACGGCCAGGTGGTAGGGTATCTGCCCGTATGGATGGCTACCACCCCTGGTCTAGAGGACGCCGCCATAACAATCTTTTGTACTTTTTTTTGATTGCTGGAGCACAGCAGACAGGCTGACGGCCCAACTGTGATGGAAAGTGGTTACCGTCGCCTCTGGACATTAGCAACACCAGAGGTGCTGCCGGCCTTGAAGGAGAAACTGGAACCTGGCCATTAATGCCGGAACACAACTCAAGGTTGTCATGGGGGCATACTTTGTTCTATTGAGATTGTGCCAAAATTTCGTATTCTACTAAAACCACGATATCTTCTCGACATCGCCGCGGCGGGATGGTAATAAAGAAAATTGCTATTACCATTAGCAGAGATGGCGTTAGTAGAAAATAACATTGAAAAGTTACCAACATTTTAAACGTTTATTTCATGAGATAGAGTGACGTGTCACGGGCACGCCATCGGAATTAACAGAATACCGAAATCAGACAAACCCACGATTGAAACGATAGTGTCCGGCGATTTTGACGAGGTTGTAATAGCAGAGTTTTGGAAATGGTTCGTTTAGCTTCTTTCAAACAAATAATTGTTCAACAGAATTATTATATATAATTAACAAATTATCACAATGTTCTCATTTATCTAATTATATAGTCGTTATTATCAAAGTAAACATCATAGGCTATGTTGACAAAATTCGTATGTCGCAACTAAAGCATCTTGATACTTGCACGATTTTTGACGTAGTACTAAAAAGTATTAGTAAGTGTCAAAATTACTCTTGATATTGTTACAACTTAGGTTCCGACAAAAACAAATTCCACTTCTAATCTGTAAAAGCACATTTTATTACCTGTCGGCATTTAAACTAATTGTAATCCTTTTATGATCGTCTTCTTTTGTTCACTTATTTATTGGCATACGTTTCTAATTATTGTGGAGAACAGCCTATTGTTCTATTGTACTCGTTTACGGCCGCTTGCAGGCTGCAACATTAGCCAGGTATTGCAGATTACAAATTAAAAGCTAATTCTAGGAAATTGTGTCGGGTGGGCACAGTTGCATTTGTGAAGTATAAAACGACGGCCTGATTGAGAGAGGGGTCAGTTGAGCGACAACTACGATCAATGCGTGACGTGTGTGCATTCGGAAATCTAATAGTAACGGACTTTGTGCGTTTTATTGAATTACGACCTTCTGCATTACGTTTGAATTTGTTGTGTTCGGTTATATTTGTGCCTGTGTTATACACGTATAAACTCTATAATAAATCCAACGGCATTTAATTCAAGTCCCGCAACTCGTAACAATATAATATTGGAGTTGCTAGCGTTGAGACAAATTTGCGAAAGCTAAAATCACAGCTGCGTTCGATCTTTTATCATGTTGCAAGCCTGGAGCATAGTGTTGCAACATGGCTCATTCATTAATGAGTTGAATCAACAACTCACCACTGTGAGTTGAATCCTATAGAATTTCTTTAGGATTTAACTCATGATTTAAAATAGATAGAAATTCTATATATGTATAAATAATTAATTATTTTGCCACCCTGTCTATTAATTTGTTTGACCTGTTAGATGCTGTCACCGTCAAGTTGACAGTGGCAGTGGCATTGACAGCTGCGAAAGGGAGAGAGGCTCCAACGACGCGCCCCTCTACACTACATCCACTGGTAAGTTCACAATAATTAATTCTTCAACCTGCATTCCTTTCGCAGGAGTAAAATAACTATAATCCTTTCTGCTATTCTCAGCTTTTTTAATTGCATACACTAATTTGACAATTCGAATGTCAAGTTGTTGTCAAAGTGTATGCCTACATTATTATTTAGTTTCTTTGAAGCGATTATTCCTTCATAAAAGAAGTTTTAAGTTTTTAAATTCTCATTTGACCTCTGTATCTCAAAAACAAAGAATACAAGGAAACGATGTTGAATTTTTCACTTAGATTAATGAAACAATAAGTAAGCTAAGTAGAACATAGAGAATATTATGTTTTTCATTATTTTTTCGTTCTAGAACTTAACATGTAAAATAGTTTTTATTGTTTTATATGGCACTGACTTCGAAATCTTATAGAATGTTTCTTTTTATTTATTTAGGTTTATGGCTTGGCAGCCAGGCCTTTAGGCCAGATCTTAGATTACAATGTAGTTTCATTTCCTTAAGCCTATGTGTAGCACAGCTGAACTGTAGGTTATCAGCTGGTGCCATTCAACGGAGTTCTTGTGACAACTCAAAAGGCCACATTTGACTATATTTTATTTATATAGTTCACATTTCTCACAAAACACATAATTACTACTCAAAAACTATCAATATCCTACAACTATTGTTCATTTTAGAGTAATTTTACACACTTTTAGAAACTAAAACTGCACAGCACAATATCTCCTTTCAGTTCCCGCCAAAAACTCGTGGAATATTTCTCTCTCTGTGTGTTATAGTAGCAGTTGTACCACTTAACGTCAGATGGACCGTCTGCTCATTTGCCTACAAGCAACAATAAAAAAACACATTAATAAGTAGTTCTTAGATGTCTATGAAACTTAAGCATTAGTTAAGTCCAAGAACCAGCAGAACGTTAGTGAAGACTATTTGAAAGATTGTGGTTGATATTTCAGGTCGTTGCGAGTCCCGTCAAGCGAAACTGGCCTCTAGAGTTCGTCTCAGACGGACAGAGGACTCGGATTCGAATAACCATTTGAGCAACGAGGAGGTAAACGATGCTTGCAGACAACAAATTCATTAAATAAAACTCACTCGTTCGCTCACTCACTCACTCACTCACTCACTCACTCACTCACTCACTCACTCACTCACTCACTCACTCACTCACTGAATTACTGAATTGAAGGTAGAGTTATGCTGGAATCATTATCTTGATTACAGCTCTTAAGGCTGGCTTGGTCTGTATGATACCACGCCAACACAGAATATCTGAGTGAAATGTCTGGCCTTGTGCTATTCGTGTTTCGTGCGATGATTTAAATTTCCATAGGCCCACTTCCCTCACCCCCTATTCCAATCACAAATATCCCATCCTTTGTATTCCATCTTCCTCTTTCTCACTTTGCCCTATCTCCTTTTTAGCCGATCCTATCGCAACACGTTGGTTTTGATCCTCGAGTTGCAAATGTCTTTAGGTAATGGTAACCACTCTCCATGAGGTGTCTGTCTATTTGCCAGCTTCAAAATAAAAGATGATTTCACTCACTCGCTGACTCACTCACTCATTCACTCACTCACTCACTCACTCACAGAAATAACATTAAATTATAAATTTAAATTATCATACATAATTGTTTATATGTGCAGGCTTGGTGCGCAGAGGCGGCCGAGAAGTTGGCTTTGGACGTGTGCGCTCAGGCGGACCTGCGGGAAGCGCTAATAGCGGCCACCAACGACGGTATGTCGTGTTTTTGTGCATTTACACTGTTAATATATCAATAAGTCGTGGTAGCGTAATGGCCGGCGCACGCGTCCCAACTCGAAGGGTGCGGGTTCAAATCCTGGCCGGAACGCATGCACCACTTGAGTAGTTTTTTGACCTATTCCAAGCATTTATTTTAGGTTTAACAGATCGATAACGGACCCATTAGTAATGCCCTAATGCGCTACCAACTCGATTGTTATAAGAATCGTCTTCATTCATAAATAAGTTTTAATCAATTTAATTTACCTATATATTTTTGCTAAAACTACTATATTGTGTAATAAATACATTTCAATTAACACATTGTTACAAGTTACGAGACTCGAATAAAATGCCGTTGGAATTACTATAGAATTTATTAGAATTATACAAACACGTATAACACAAGTACAAATATAACTGGACACGACTAGTACAAACGTAATACACGATTCATAATAACACGCGCAAAGTCCGTCACTATATAGCTTATCGAATGTACACACGTCTTGTCTCGCTGGTGACCTTCGCTAGACTGCCGATCTCCCCACTGCACCGATACAATATGGCTGCCCGCCCGCGTAGATCGGATTTCTTAGAATTCGTAATTGCACACCTGCCTAATTATGCCTGCAAACGGCCATAAACGAGTACAATACGCAATAGGCTGTTTTCTAATTACAAATTTTAAACATAAGGTAAACAAAAGAACTCCAGAAGTCGAAATAAACTGCAGGTGTGCATTGGTCTTTGTCGGTCGTAACAATATTTTACATATATTAAATAAGCCATTTTTGTAATAAAGTTTTTTAATAAAGAATATTTTCATTTTCAAATCGATTTATTAAAGTATATAGTCGATGGCTTAATAGTCTGTGCGTTACATGACTCGCAGAACATCACTATTACCTCATCCACAACAATAAAGTACGACAATTTTGTCATTTCATTTAATATGGGCTGTACTGTCAAGAAATATGTAACTTGATAGACGTGTACGTTAGGTATTTGTACAACGACGCATTTTTTGTGGTTTGTTGTGTAGGTGGCCACGCTTGCGCGTCGTGGTGCGCGTGGCGTGTACGCAGCCTCCGTCTGCACGCGGATTTGCGCGTTGCGCAGTGTGCCCTCGCGCGGGCCTCCGACACGGCGCACCGGTGAGTTGGTTCATTATCACTGAGTAATCTTTTAATTATTGTTTTTCTAGCGCTCTTATGTAATGTTTATATAAACTTAATATGTTTGAGTTTTGAGACTATTTTTTTTTTGTTTTAGGTAAATTAATTAGAAATAGATTTTGGTTTGAAAAATAAATTATTTTTTAAGAGTCTTTTAGTTAAAATTAAATTCGTCTGAAAGGGCGAAAACGTGTAAAACTAAAAACTCGGGTTCGAATCCCAGACAGAGAGCACGCACCACTTACAATTACAACTTGCTGACTGTGAGAAAAAACATCGCAATGAAACCTGCACATCTAACAAACATTGTTTTTAAAGCGTTGCTCTCGTTGTCAGTCCCTCCTTCGCTAGATGGCGTTACGGGTATTTTGAATTAAACACCAAGTTTGACAGTTTTAAGGATGGTTTGTGGGACTCCCAAACGGCAGATCCGTCGGTCTACAACATTAACTTGAACGAAGCCGAACCACTAAGCTAATCACGGTTTCACTATTATGAATAATAACCTGGATACGCCCGCGACTTAGTTCACGCTTGGACCTGAAATTCCCGCGGGATTCCCGGGATAAGAAGTGTCACACATGTTATCACATAAAATTTCCTATCAGTCTGTGAAAAAGTCACTTTGGAACTATATTTTTTTAATCTGGCCATTTTAAATCATTCCCGAAAAAATTCCCACGGGATTCTCAGGACAAAAAGTAGCGCAGAGTTTAATCCTAAGAATTAGCCGTCGATCAGCGAAAACTGCATCGAATTTGGCCCAGTAGTTTTTACTTGAATCCCGAACAAACAGACAAGAAATATGTCCTCCGTCGTTTATATAGTCTATTCCAATTGTTTTTTTTTTTTATTGCTTCAATGTACAGACACGGCACGTTTAGAATTGTATAATAGTAATACATAATTAATTAACACTTTGTTGTGTGGTGTTCCAGTCTGTATACGTCGTGCAGCGTCCAGGAGTCGTGCTGTGTGTCGCTGTGCGGCGCGCTGAAAGCGGCGGACAGAGCCCTCGAGACCTACGACGTGCTGCTCGCGTTGGCCGAGACCGCGCACGCGCACACTCCCGAGGTAGGAACACTTCAACCAAATTGATTGAAAGGACACGACGGTATTCAATTCCATTGAATGACTAGCACACACGATTAAAGCTACGTTTTAACGGTTTTAAGCGCGGTATTTAATTTTAATTTCCTTTACTCTATGGGGGCCTGATCTTGATTGATCGTTTCTTGCGCCTCTTCTCTTCAAACTACAACATGTTGCGAAGCGATGGTAACAACCAATTTTCTTTAACACTTTATCCCGGAAAATAGTCTATTTTCCGGGATAAAAAGTATGCTATGTCCGTCCTCAGTATTGAAACTACACCTGTACCAACCTTCAGCAAAATCGTTTCCGTAGTTTTTCCGTGAGAGCGTAACAGACAGAGTTATTTCGCATCGTTACTGAGTATGGAAAAAAGTCGCGTTTCACGTGTGTCTGTCTGTATGTCCGCTAACTCCTAAATCAGTTAGGTATTTTTTCAAGGAAGGTTTATATGTACACTAGCTTCGACCCGTGGCTTGGCTTGCGACATATAAAATTTAATTATTGTTTTTTATGTAAATAAAATAAATTTTAATTTTAGCGTGAGGCAGCCGAGCTGGTTGCAAGGCAGCTGCTGACGAGGCTGGAGAACGAAGACATGTCAGCTACCATTGGGGAGCCCCTGCTCTCCCCTGGACCTTGGCTGAGGCACCAGCACCAGTGAGTCTCTTAATCTTAGCATGAAGAAATGGAAATAACATCTGATGGAAAGCGGCTAACCTCCTTTTTACATTAGCAACACATAAAGATCGTTTCCTATGGTTAAAACTTCATAGCATTTTATTTGTAGGATGTTTTTCAAAAAAAATTCTTAACGAAAACAGATACGATGTCAAACTAAGAAGAAACTAATCGACTTGTTTCTACTGAAAATCGGTCTACAATTGACTGAGAAATCGCGTAACATGCATACAAAAACATTCAAATGCCCGTAGAAAATCCTGACTCGGTGACCATGGGACCGCCGCTGGAGTATGGACAAATGAATAAAGAAAAAAAAATTGAAAATCAGTCCAAATTTTTCTATTTATTTTCCAAAATTTCACATTGACATCATTTTTAACATTATATAAGACTAGCTGTGCCAGCGACATCGTCCGCCTGGAATTTGTTTTCAAAACCCCCGCGATTTTGAAACACTCTTCATTGGTGCTCCGCTCTTATTGGTCTTGGCGTGATGATATATAGCCTATAGCATTCCTCGATAAATGGGCTATCTAACACTGAAGGAATTTTTCAAATCATACCAGTAGTTCCTGAGATTTGCGTGTTCAAGCAAACAACAAACAAACTATTCAGCTTTATATATTAGTATAAGATAAATGGTTTGGTTAACTATGACACCCACACTATAAAATAAAATACTGTGTGACCGGTGCTAAGATGCGTTTGACAGAGACTATTACCATTGGCCTCGGTTTGTATGTATGTCACTTGTATATTTATAACATACATAATAGGATATAACGAATTAATAATATTTTTGGTAGTTGCATACATCTAATCATCCCAGTGGATCTCCCGTACATAATTGAAAAATTAAAAAATGTACGAAAACTAGCGCCATCAAGTGGTCTAGGAACATCAAAAATTATAATCAGTTTCCATTTAGTCCTGTTAACTTCACTTAGATGGCGCTGTGCAATATCGTTGAATAAATACATCGCGCTGACGAGATCTTAGGAGCATAAATGAAACCACAAGTTATGGTCATATTTGGCGAATCTCGCACACTTATCCGTGCAGGAACGGGGAAAGAATACAATCTCCTGCGTTGAGGTGGCCTGTCGTAAGAGGCAACTAAACAACCCACAGCCAGGTGGTAGGGTATTTGCCCAATTGGATAGCTACCACCCCTGGTCTAAAGTATGTCGCCGTAGCAACCTTTAGTTGTGTTCCGGCATTAGTGACCAGGTTCCAGTCTCCCTTAAGAGAGCAGCAGCGCATCTTTGGTGTTGCAAATGTCCATAGGCGATGATAACCGCTAAGCATCAAGTGGGCCGTCTGCCTGCCTGCTGAATTCCTGAAATAAAAAAACTTAAAGTTTTATGTGAACTATTTTTTACTTTTGACATAAATTATAGTGTTATATATATACGTTTTTTAAACTAATTTTATTTTGTCTTTCCATTTATTCCAATTTCGAACAAGTTATAATTTATTAGTACCATCTAGTGGAATTTATAGAATTATCGATTGTAGCGCCATCTATCGGACAGGGTAAATGATATTTTATTCCAGAGAGGCTTATATACTTTATAATAGGTTGGGGAAAAAGTCTTGCATATAGTATGTATGAACTTGTAATAAGATCTCTTTGGCTATATCATTTGTATCTGGTTGGTTTTGGTATCATTAAAAGTTTTAATTTTAAAGAAGACAATTCCAAATTCAAATTAGGAAAATGTGTGATTTTCATTTGTTTTTCTTATTGTTAAAATGAGTGAATCTAATGAAGAAATTCGATACATTTTAAAATTTTACAAAAAAGCTAAAAATGCAACACAAGCCGCGAATAAAATTTGTGATGTTTATGGGCCTAATGCATTATCTGTGAGAGTAGCGCAAATTTGGTTTAAGCGTTTTCAATCCGGAAATTTTGATATCAAAGATGCACGTCGTCCTGGTCGCCATGTTACGGACAAAATTGATGCCATTTTTCAAAAAGTGGAGCAAGATCGGCATATTAGTAGTTACGATGTAGCTGGAGAACTGAGAATTGACCACAAAACGGTTTTGGCGCATTTAAAAAAAGCTGGGTACACAAAAAAGCTCGATATTTGGGTGCCTCATGAGGTCACTGAAAGAAACCTACTGAACCGTGTACTCATTTGTGTTTCTTTATTACGACGTAATGAAACCGAACCATTTTTGAAGAAGCTGATAACTGGTGATGAAAAGTGGATCACGTACGACAAGAATATGCGAAAAAGATCGTGGTCAAAGGCCGGTCAGGCTTCACAGACTGTGGCGAAACCCGGGTTTACTCGCAACAAGGTGATGCTGTGTGTATGGTGGGATTGGAAGGGCATTATTCATTATGAGCTATTACCCCCAGGAAGGTCCGTCGATTCTGAACTGTACTGCGAACAACTGATGAGATTAATGCAAAAAGTTGAGAGAAAGCGGCCAGAATTAATCAACAGAAGGTGTGTGGTTTTTCACCATGATAACGCTAGACATCACACATCTTTAGCCACTCAGCAAAAAATACGAGAGTTTGGCTGGGAGGTGTTATTGCATCCGCCGTATAGTCCTGAGCTTGCACCTTCAGATTTTCACCTGTTTCGGTCTCTGCAGAATTCCTTAGGCAGTGTCAGGTTAACATCACGAGAGGACTGCCAAAACCACTTGTCGCACTTTTTTGATCAGAAGCCCCAAAATTTTTATAGCAATGGGATCACCTCCCTCTACCTACAAGATGGCAAAAAGTTATCCAACAAAATGGCACCTACATACTTTAGTCAAATGTAAATAAACTTTATAAAAAAACCTTTTGAATTTTTATATAAAATGCGAAGAAACTTTTTCCCCAACCTACTATATAGCGTATTATATATGTATTCACTCTACACACTGGCCACTAATGCCGGAACACAATTCAAGGTTGTCATTGACCAGGGGTGGTAGCCATCCAGACGGGCAAATACCCTACCACCTGGCTGTGGAATTGTATTCTTTCTTCGATCCTGCACGGATAAAAAGGTGCACACTAAGAAAGGATTTTTGAAAATTTCAACCCTAAGGGGTGAGAATTTTCTGGGTGCCAATTTATATAATAATAATAATAATCGGCAGACAAACACACATATTGTATATCCCCAAATTAAGCAATTTACGCTTGTGTTATGGGTAATATACAACGTACCGCTCTGGGACCGATCCCAGACACCCAGACCATAGTAAATAACGGAGAAAATACGTTTCCGAAATTTACTATACCAGGAATCGAACCCGGAGCCTCTGCGTTGCAGTGAGGTAGGCCGGCAACGGCTTAGCCCGCTCAACCACAGAGGCCGTTATATGAAAATCCATAATTGACAATAGATGGTTACATTATAACACTTAGAGAATTAACGCAAACAAATGACAGTGAACAATTAAGATAATAATGAAAGAATTACAGATAATTTAAACAGCAAAATTAATAAAACACTTCTAGTGTAGAAATATACAGGTGAATGTTGTGTACTGTACTGGAAGGAAAATGGAAGTTTTTGTTCAAAACTACCTTTTCCCCTTGGTTTGCCGTTTAATATTCCTTTACGGAAATTAGTCCTTACAAGCTACAATATTATTTGGTATAACAATACAGGTGTGTTTATTTACCTGTATATTAATTTACAGAGCATGCGCTGAACAACAGTGGGACGCGGAGTGCGAGCAGCGGCTGCGGAGTCACGCGGCGAGGTTGAAGGCGCACACCGTCGCGTTGAGGACGACCACGCCGCCGCCGCACCTGTTCTCCTATCACGGTGAGACGTGTTCCATATTAGGCCTCTTCCTGTCCTCTTCTCGCTAATAGTCTTTATCCAAGGCAAACCTCCGTTTCTGCATTGCCGGTTCCGAGAGTTAATATATATGAATTGAGTGAGTGAGTGAGTGAGTGTATGAGTGAGTGAGTACCAGTTACAAAGTCACTCACTCGTACTTTTGCATATGAGAATAGATGATTATGATTTTGGGATGAGGATTGTTGTATTCCGTCACTTTGAGGACAACTAGACCGCCATCCCAAAGTAAGACGTATCTCATAGTAGCTTAATCGGGTTAACGAAGAACTTTATTTCTAATAAAAGAATTTTTACAATTCACTCAAACTATGAGAACATTTATAAGTTATTGAAAAATAAGTCTTAATTTGTAACGAGATAGAAAGCGTGAATACTAAAATTGCAGGTAGTTTTAATTTATTTTTTGTACATGCAAGTTACAAGTTCCTTCGAACCAAAAGATACAAGGATCTAGATTTTGTGGAAGTGTCATTCTGTAACTTGTTAGTTTTTATTTGTATATGAGTAATGTCTTATGTATTAATATATATAGATTTAGACATAATAGTACAGATACATTTCTTTTATTTAAAATTAATTAATATTTTGTACTCTACCTATTATATTGATATATTTACAAGTGTCAGTAGAATATATATATATATATATATATATATATATATATATATATATATATATTCTACTGACACTTATATATATATATATATATATATATATATATATATATATATATATATATATATATGTGTGTGTGTGTGTGTGTGTGTGTGTGTGTGTATGTCGGCGCAAGTACAACAATTAACGTATTACAAAAACAATAATAATTTATTTAATTACTATGAGTTTATTGTAATGTGACATTAACGTAAAATGACATGTTTTAATTGTAATTTCAATACTTAACCTAAAAATTTGTGATCACGTGCACGTGCACCGACACGTGCGTCGAGCCCTATAAATACGGCCGCACTGTCTGCATTCGGTCATTATTGCTCGAGCAGCCGAACGGGACGGACTTCTCTGGGACATCGTAACGGTCTTGAAATATACGACACCGAGTACTCTAACAATCGTGACGTCGGCATCGCTGGCGTCACACTCTTTAATAACACGGAGGTCCCTCCCGCGTTATATATATATGGCCACCTGCATACCTATTGTCACATACCGACAAAGAAATGCTGCGCATCTCGTTTACTGCCCCTCCCGCATTCGGAGTTCTTTTTATTACTTCGTATTTAAATTTGCAATTAGACAATAGCCTATTGTTATAGTTTTCGGCTTTGTTGGCCGTTCACAAGAATAGATAACCAGGTATGCAAATTACTATTTCTCGGAAACTCAGTGCGCGCGGCCAATTTCTTCGTACTGTGTAGTGAGTATAAGATAATGCCCGAATGGAGGGGCGGGCAGTCAAGCGATGACTACGAGACGAGTAAGACGTTTGTAGTACTCTCGATTAGCGATATAGACGACGGACTTTGCGTGTGTCGAATTGCATTGAATCGTGCAGTGTAAACTGGTTGCATCCAGTTTTGTTTTAGTTTTATACGTGTTTGTACAGTTCTAATAAATTCTATAGTAGTTCCAACGGCATTTTTAATTCGAGCCCTGTAGCTCGTACCAGTATTGTAATTTGCGAGAAATTTATTAATTTGTTAATTTAAGATATTTTGTAACATACCCCATGTTACAAAATATCTTAAATTAGTTTTAGGCATGTTTAAATACTTTTATGGATTTTACTTCTTTCATTGTTTTTGGAAGTTGATTATATGTTTGGGCTCCTTCGAATAATGTGTTGCTTTTACCGTAATTCGTTCTGGGTGCTGGAAGTGCTAAATTATCTTTATTTCTTAGAAGAATTAATTAATCTTCTTTATTTTTCCTTATCCAGTTGTCACTATTCTATTTTCTGAGCATAAGATCTTCCTCTATTCCTTAATATCATTGAAAATATCGAATTTCCGGCAAGTCAGCGGTTAAACGAGTGAGTGTCCAGCGAGCGAATGATTAAACGAGTGAGTGAGTTTGTGTTAATCACAAAGTAAATCACTTGAAAATTTATACATTAGAATGTGTAACTAAATACTGTGATTTTTTTTATTTAATTTCAATTATTTTGATTGTGTTTCAGACATAGACGAGGAAGATCTGCCGAAAGCGGTTGGGCCTTTCAGCATGGTGGAAATGGAAGCAGCGGTTCTAATGCAGGTACAAACGTGTTCTAGCTGTCATAACACTAGCTTATTCGCCCAACTGCACTTTAGTATCTAATGTCTAAAAAACCATAGAAAAAAATGGCTTCTAAATACCACATAAGTAGATGACGCCACAAACCTTTCTTTTTGCTTTTAACGTCAGTTCCATCAAGTAGTTTTTGATATGTCTTTCGATTAAATACATTTGTAATTCGTAGCTAATCAATACGGAACTATTTACGATGTGTGATTTACACGCACTTGGACGATTTTCTTGCAATTGTAATAACTTTTCATAAGCTCAGTAATATTTTTAATTTTGAAAACTGTTTTATCGACCGTTTCAAACTGACAGCGCTCGCATTGTAAATAGCTGATGCTGTTTTACCGACGCTCATAAAAGCGCAGCACAAGTTGGCGTAAATGTATCTAAACGTTTTGGATTATCACTCGATTCGCTTCCTTCCAGTTTTGTTAAACTGTTATACTTTTCGTTTAAGAAATTGAAAACAAAAATTTATTATTTTATTATTTAACATAACAGAATATTAATAACTGTATTTTTTTGCATTATTTTTTGCGTCAAAATTGTTACATATTACAATTATTACATGGCATATATCAATGTTTTGACAAAAAAAAATGTCAAAAAAAATTAGTTACAAGGCCCTGCACTGACGCCGGTGATATGACAAATGCAATAGATGTTCTTCAACTTACTGTGGATGGACTCACACGCACTTGGCCTATTTATGTCCAGGAGATGTTGGCGTCCCGCGAGTCCCGGGTTCTCTCCCGGAGGAATGAGGCCTCCAATTCCTCGCATTCGCACCAAGAGTACCCCGAACATAAGGTAAGAGTACCCCGACACCAGACAGACTTGTTTCTAAATTTACCCAAAAGTACCAGTACTTTCTTCTGTTTAACTTACTCAAAAAAAGAAGGAGGTTATCAAACTGTTGTGTATTTTTTTCAGGTATAACTTTTTTGATTCTGAACCGATTATGATAATTTCTTTTGCGTTCGATTCGGTAGTTTCAGAATATTGTTACGAGTTACGGGACTCGAATTAAAATGCCGTTGGAATTATTATAGTTTATTAGAACTATACAAACACGTATAACACAGGTACAAATATAACCGAACACAACAAGTCCAAATGTAATGCAAAAGGTCGTAATTCAATAAAACGCGCAAAGTCCGTCACTATTAGACTTCCGGTTCTAGTTCACACGTCTCGCTTCGATTATGGTTCTCGCTCGACTGCCTCCTCTCTCCAATCAAGCCATCGTTTTATCCTGCCCAAGTGCAATGTGCCCGCCCGGCCACGTGGACCGAATTTCCTAGACTCGGCTTGTACTTTTAAAATCCGTAACACCTGGCTAATGATTACAATACAACAATAGGCTCTAGAAACGAATGCCAATAAATAAGTAAACAAAAGAAGACGATCATAAAAGAATTACAATCGTTTCAATGTTATTAATTATTAGTTCAAATGCCGACGGGTAATAAATGTGCTTCTACAAATCTGTACGTGAAATTTGTCTTTGTCGGCGCTTAGGTTGTAACAATATTATAAAATTCTAGACATGTCGTATCTTATTGAAGCGATTTAAAAAAATCAACTGAAATAGATTATATAAACGATGGAAAACATGATGAAATTTTTTTGTCTGTCTGTTCGGTATTCACGTAAAAACTACTGGGCCGATTTCGATGCGTTTTTCGCTGATCGATAGCAATTACTTAGACTCAAAACCTGCGCTACTTTTCATTACTTAGAATCCCGCGGGAATTCACCCGGAAGCGGTTTGTAGTTGTTCTGGTGCGTAAAAATTAGACTTATTCCGACACGATTTTCACTAAAACGGTAGCTTACATTCTTATTCAAACGCTGTGGTATTTTATGCCCCGGGAATCCCGCGGGAATTTCAAGTCGAGCGTGGACGAAGTCGCGGGCGTAACCCAGTTTCATATAAGGCTCATTGTTAATGGACATTATATATGTGCTTTAGATATTTTCACGTTTGAACTAATTTAGGGATATTACACTATTGTAGAATACTTAAATGACAAAACTTCATTTACACAGCAGCTCTCCCCAGCCTCTTATACTGTATTTTGTATAACGTTTTTATCTTGATTTATGGAGATATAGTATAAAATTTTAGTACGTCATGTCATTATTATAACTATAATAACATTTTTGATTCCTTTTATTGTGTCTTTGTCTTTTTTAGTATGCACTGTTTGCTACAACTCCAATAAATTCTTCGAAAAGTATGTCTGCAACATACTTCTGTATAAAACTTATTAAAAAAAGACAACTTGAGATATAAATAGAATAAGAAATATAAAGAAAAACAATTTTTAGCCAGACGTGTTGCTGGGGAGTTTCTTGCCGCTTCTTCTCCTTAACAGCAATAACATGTTGCGAAGCGGTGTACATAGAATGGGAAGTAAAATTAAATTTCAACTTATATGTATGACATTCAAAAAGTGTTGTCCAGTGGAACTTATTTTGAATAAAAACTTTTAATTTCAATGTGTGAGCGGGACGGATGATGTGCGAGCGAGATAGAGCAACTATTAATATGTCCGCTCCCGTGTTGCGCTAGCTAGTAGTTCGTTGTCCGCTGCGATGACTAGACATAGACTAGTAAAATATTTATGTTTCAATTGGAACTGACTTCAATATGTTGTAGAATGTATTTTATGCTTTTTATTTACTCTTGAAGTCGGTTTCCTTGTTGCTTGTAAAATTATAGATTAAATGTTTTTTTGTGCTACCGTAGCCAAATAACGGAAATAGGGGACATGTCTCAACTCTACGGGACCTCTTAACGCGCCTGGTCTGACACGCACTTAACCAATTTTAATGTTGCCTTTTGTATTTACAGAGTGAGTCCGCCCGCAGTCGGCGTCGTCGCGAACGCCATTGGCTCGAAACACAGGCCTCGGAGACAGATCTCTAGACTATAAATATACATATCTATAAAAAGGAGGGAGGGAGGGATGGTAGAGTGCGCAATATTTTAGAGAAAAAAATTCACTGAGTGAGTAGAAAAGTAACAAAATCATCGAGTGAGTTAAATTAGGTAGATGACACATGTTGATATAAAGTAATTGATGTTATATAATCATATGTTGTCACTCTCTTAAAATACAGTAGAACTTCTTTAAGTTGAACTTGAAGGGAGATACCTAAAAATTCGAGTTATAGAATTTTCAAGTTCCACCCAGACCATAGTTAATAACAGAGAAAAATCGTTTTGTAATATTAATCATATCAGGAATTGAACTCAAAGCCTCTGTGTTGCAGTGAGCAAGGTCGGTAAAGGCCTAGCTCGCTCAACCACAGAGGCCGTTAAACGTACAACTATTTGATTCGTTAAAGACATGACGTCATAACTTGCTACGCTCATACAAAATATGGACAGCTCTAGAGTTTTGTAACATTATAGAAAGTGTCTGAACTGATTTCACTGTCAACCAGATGGTTAAATATAACTCACTCGTTATAGATAAAAAATCACTCGTCGACGAGTGAGTTGAAAATACTATATTGGATATTTCGTAGCTTAATTTGTCAATTCCTTTTGTACCCTCCCTCCCTAAAGGTGATCGTATTTCCCAAAAGCAAACAGCTCGCTTTGTTGTACAATTAAATATTATATAAAGAAGAGAAAATATATAAAAAAGCCATAATAAATGCGTAAGATTCCAAAAAAAGATTAAATAATAACGTTTTGTAGATAGGCTTATTTTAATAAAGATCGAAAAAATTATGCTCGAATGTTTGATCAAATGTTTCGCCCAACGTGACATCCAACCCGCAAACTATTGGAAGGGTGCGCGGTAAAGTTTTTCGAGTTAAATTGTAAATCAGTTATTATGAATAGTTTGGACAGAAATCTTGTCAGTTAAGTAATAAGTTGCCGATTAAGGCCCGGTTCCTATATCTTACCGATCGTTCATTTGCTTTACTATGTAATAAATTGATATAACGCACCCTTAGGATTATAGAGACCTAAATCAAAATAAGAAGTTATTCAATTATATGCCTTATTCTTTATGTAAACTAAAGGGCCCATAATTTTCATTAATGGGTCTCACATTTAATAGGAACGGCCTATGTGGTTGAGCGGGCGAAGCCTTTGCCGGCTCACCTCACTGCAACGCAGAGGCTCCGGGTTCGATTCCTGGTATAGTAAATTTCGGAAACGTATTTTCTCCATTATTTACTATGGTCTGAGTGTTTGGGATTGGCCCCAGAGTGGTCCGTTGTATATTACCCATAACACAAGCGTAACTTGCTTAATTTGGGGATATACAGTGTGTGTGTTTGTTTGCCGATTTATTATTATTATTATTATTATTATATTAATTTTGGTGACAAATTAAAAATTACTCGCCTATCTTAGCTAGTTATAGAAATGAATTAATCCGTCACATGTTAAAAAAAATATTTACTTGTGCTAAATTCTAGTGAAAGTATTATAGAATAGGACAACGAGGCAACCCAGGGACACGGCTTTAAAAGCGCACTAGGTACATACTGAAAAGTGTTGCCTGTATTCTTTGTAATTTAATACATATGTTACGAGTAATATAAATCCAATTACTCAAAATTTTTATTTAGGTCTCTATAAATTTAAGGGTGCGATAAGCTCCATATAAGTGATGTCAAAATTAAACTGATGATGTAAGTCAAATGATTGACTAGTACAATATTGTTACGAGTTGCAGGACTCAAATTAAAATGCCGTTGGAATTGTTATAGAGTTTATTAGTACTATACAACCACGTATAACACAGGTACAAATATAACTGAACACAATCAGTCCAAACGTACTGCAGAAGATCGTAATTCAATAACACGCGCAAAGTCCGTCACTAAATAGATTACCGAATGTGGTACACACGTCTTGCTTCGCTCTTGGTTATCGCTAGACTGACGATCTCTCCGTTGGGGCATTGCTTTATGCTACACAAATGCAATATGTCTACCTGACCGCGCGGACCGAATTTCTTAGAATCACACCTGGCTAATGACTACCATAAAATATTACAATACACAATGGGCTGTTTTTATAATCACAAATTTTAAACACAAAGTAAACAAAAGAAGTCCAAATGCCGAAAAGTAATAAACTGTGCAAAACAGGTATGCAGGTGTGAATTTGTCTTTTAAATCAAATTCAAGCTTTCTTTTGTTTTAAACTTACGAGTACTACTTGAACTTAACTGGCCTTTAGCACGTTTGGACAGAACAACTTACACATCACTGAAGTCTCTTCACGGAGAAAGAATACAATTTCTACGGCCAGGTGGTAGAGTATTTGCCCGTCTGGATAGCTACCACCCCTGGTTTACCTTGAGTTTTGTTCCGGCATTAGTGGCCAGGTTTTAGCTACCCTTTAGAAATCAGCAGCACATTGGTAGCACCTTTGGTGTAACGAATGTCCATATGTCCATGTGTAAGTGACTTTTTTTCTCAACTTTGTGACTCTCCTATTTCCTTATGTCACGCGCAAATTGTCAGATTATTAAAATGTAGACTTTTATTCATGTAATTAACTCTCCTTGTTTTAATCTGACGCGCTTGAGTTTTTTTAACTAGCGTTTTTTTTACTACGATGATCGACTGCCCTAAACGCGCGACCCTATATGAATAGTTCATGTATGGTGGGGGTACATAATAGGGTGCAAGGTTTCCCCCTTATGTTATTCTGCCACGCTTGAGTAAATCCAAAAATCCCCACTTGGGCTCCCCTACTAATGGGTAATAGTAACTGCTTACCATCAGGTGGGCCGTTTGCCTGTTTGCCCAACTCGTGGAATAAAACTTTTTTAACGCGCTTGACAATGTCCAGATGACGTTATTTTTGCAACTTTGTGACTCCTATTTCCTTATGTCATGCGCAAATTGTCAGATTATTGAAGTGTAGACTTTTATTCATGTAATTAACTCACCTTGTCTTAATCTGATGCGCTTGAGTTTTTTTACTATGATGATCGGCTGCCTTAAACGCAGGACCCTATATGAAGTGTTCATGTATGGTCATCATCATCGTCAGCATCCGAGCGTTAAATCCCGGTTGCGTTCGGAGTGATCACTTCGACGCCCCGTGTGCGCTTTCCTACTGTTTCTTCTCCACTTCGCGCGATCTTTGGCATCCCTTGTATTGAGACCATTGGTACGCATGCCATCCCTCACAACGTCAAGCCAGAGTTCTTATATGGTGGGGGTACATAATAGAGTGCAAGGTTATTCTGCCACGCTTGAGTAAATCTCAAAATCCCCAGATGGGCTCCCCTACTAATAGGTAACAGTAACCGCTTACCATCAGGTGGGCCGTCTGCCTGTCTGCTGAACTCGTGGGATAAAAAAAATCGAGGACCTATTTAAATGAAGTTTGTGCATGATTTTTTCGATCATAGAAATAAGAAGTAATTAAGAATCTCTAATAATCGTTATTGTTCATTTCAGCGTCATCATTTTTATGATAACAGAAATTGTTGCTTAGTAGTTAGCGTACGCGTCTTTAATTCAAAAAGCTCGGGTTAGGGTTCTGGCCGAAAAGCATGCACCACTTATACTCTGATTTTTAATTACCTGGACCAGAATGACAGCTGCGGTCGAACTTTTTTTGATTCATAAGTCAGTTAGACATCGATGTTTGCGTAATTTATTTGGAAGCTTGGTTTAGCGATTAAATAGATATATGTGAATTTAGGTTGTTCGAGATATTATCTACATGGATGCGTATTCGAGAAGACTTTATTTATTTGGTGTTACCACTCTTACAAATATAATTTGCTTGACCCTTTTTAGTATTACCAGTCTAAGGAATATAAATTGCACAACCTTTTAGTGTTGCCATTTAAATAATGTTTTTGTGCCATCTCGCGACACCTTGTCGTAGACAATAGACAACACTTCATTGTTCACCCAAACAAAAATTACAAAAATGCACAGCAAGACGATAGTTACTTGGTAAAACAAAAGGTGGCCTTATCGCTAAAAGCGATCTCTTCCAGGCAACCTGACTCGAAGGAAATTCTTGAGTTGTGCAAGTTGAATCAACAACTCACTGTTGTTGGAGTTAAATCCTACAGAATTTCTATAGGATTCAACTCACAGCGGTGAATTCGCAGAAACTTGTAACATAAAAAAATATCGATCGCAGCTGTCACTTTAGTCCAGGTAACTAAAAATCAGAGTAAAGAAAGTTTTCCGACCTAATGTGCAGTCGCGGTATGAAAATGTTCGTCACCTTAAAGTCGACTTTTGCTTGCACGAGTACAAGAAACAACACTGCCAACATTTTATTATGTTTTGTTTATAAAATATACAAACGTGAAAAAAGAGAATTGCAATGTTGACAATGACAGATGCTGCAACAATAAGAAAAAGAGGATATAATCACTACGCTTAACATAAATACTTAAACCAATAAAAAGGTTTTGCATGTTTAAACAATCTTCTTAGATAAGATAGAAAATCAAACTTTGATCTACTTAAGTAATTTCAAACTTTATTGTCAAATAATTAAACAAAATCTGTGGAACAGTCTCTTCTGTCACTTAGTTTGAAAAGGTAACATGTGCTCGCGGAACGTTAAATGAATCTATTTGAAACTGGCGAATTTTCATACCACGGCTGTACATCTTAATGTGTCGCATTTTAAATAACGCGTTAAACCCTTAATTACATCTGTGTGAAATAGTAACTAACATTAACATTATCCCAGGTGTAGCAGATGCAAAATAAATATTTTTCTATCTTAAAGATAATGACGTTCAAATACAAAAAAAAAAAAATAAGAGGCTATGATATTTGTAGAAACATCTTTGAATAGTGTCAAGTTAAAAAAAAAACAATACTTATAACTGTGGCAGGGAGGTAATAACAACAATCAGACAAACTTCTTGTAAACAGCATATAGCTAAAAAGCTTTGAAATATATATACCTTGTCCAACAGTTTATTTCACTTTTGACAGGTTGTTGACCAATTCGTGATGCCCCACATAAAGCGTTACCGATTCGATTTTAATTAACTTGTGCACTCGTATCACTTGCTAAAAATCTGTGTTACGTAATAAATGACACATACATATGATTATATTTAAAAGTGAAATTAAAATAAGAATATCACTGTTTAAACCAAAAAAATCCGTGTATATTTGCTTTTAATTAATACATTTTCATTTAAAAAGGATTTATTATAATTAAATTCAGATATGATAGTTTATAGTCTATGCATTACATGACTCACAGAATGGCAGTACTATGTCGCTTGGAACAATTAACAGGGCGTTCCATCAGTAGCGTCAATTGGTGGGTCGAACAGTCGTTCCACCTGGGTTTACGATTGTAACGCCGCCAAGCATGTGGAACGGGATAAATCGCGGTCGTGAACGTGCTCGTTCTGAGCCCCTAGTGGAACGTAGCCTTAGTATGGACAATTGTGACATGTGAAATTTACTGTCAAATACGTCCAACTTGTTAGACATGCAAAAGTCAAAAGTAAAATAAATCGTTGGACACGGTTTAAGGTGGTTTTTAATTATATTATTCTGTAACAGTAGCAAATGTCAAAATGCATACATGTCATTTAGAGTTTGATATTTATGCAGTCTTGACAGTTTTTTAAAGTTTAATTTGCTATTTGACTCAACTGTCATTCTTCATATTTACGAGAAGAGAAGACAATTTATTTCTTGTTGCTACAGATTACATTATATTTTTTTACATTGACAGTTAGATTATATCTTAAAAATAATAAAATAGACGCTGGATATGATTGTTTTTTAGGAAACCATTGTCATTTTTAATATTCTTATCCCGTGTTCTCAACCAAACAATACAGGTGTGGACAAGGACAAATTATAGAAGTATTTCTCCTTCGCTACTCTTCGTTCTTTTGGAGAAATCTATTTTCAAACTAAATGGCTACATAATAAAACAAATCGAGTGGTTGAACTTTAACAATAATAAAGACGACGGACAGTGCGTTAAGCACTAACAATTATAATAATAGACTAACTACCTTGTTTTTTAGAATACAGAGACCAAACTGACAATTTGCAAATGTCAAACTTTAAAAATAAGTTTGACAATTGACAGTGGTTTGACATTTGCATTTGTCAATTTAGTCTGGCATTAAAAACGTTCTGTATTATATATAGGTTCGGCGCGTAATGTTTGCTATCATGTTTGTGGAGTACTTTGCTGGAAACTTTATTAAAATAGTTACAAAGTATAAAAGTTAAAAAGATTGATAGTAGTAGTGTGTGTCGTAATTGAATAGTGGCCCTAATGGCAAATACGAAATAATAACTTGCTTCTGTTGTCAATAGCAAGCAAACGAACTTAGTCCATACAGCCACGCTTGATGTATTATGTCTTCAGTAAAGCTCAGCCATATTGTAGCTTTTTCACTGACGCCAACCAACAGGGTTCTGTTATAACTTACAAACCTGAAATGTCACATTTGAGTACACATTTCCAATTTCTCACAAAAACAGGATTATTACTCAAAATCTATCAATTCCTACAACTACTGTGCACTTTAAATTTATATTACACATTAAAAAAAACTGCATAACACAACATAAACCTTCACTTCCTGCTAAAAGATGCATGGCCGTGATATCCACTTTAAAAAAATCTTACAAAATACTTTGGGTCGACTACCCTTTCGTCAAAAGCAAGCCGCACACTTGACATACGTACGCGCCGTCCTTTTTTGTAACATAGTAAAGATTATTATGCTTGCATGCTAAGATTATAAACCCCTCCCCATAATTTACGAACGGTTATGAATGAAACAATATTTTAAATTATGAAAGCTACCTGTTAAATATTTCTGTATTTATTTAATTCTTAATGTTTGATTACCTAAAGTGGTTATTGTACTATGCTACTATAGGGACCCGTTCTATAAATTAGGGTGGTGTAACAACAAAGAGAGAGATGTGGCACGAAAGTCCGCGCCACGAAAAAATCCCACAGACGCGGCGCTGCAATCGCCGTATTCAATCCTGCCAGAGTCGTTCGATGTAGGTTATTACTGAATGATAAATATATAATATTCCATAATTAAAGTTGTAAATTTATTTCCTGACTAGTTTTAGAATAAAATTCTATCGACTAGCGGAGCTGTCAGTTTTAGTTCTTTTATTTTCCATGGTACGTATTTTGTGGCGCGACCTTTGTAAGTGCGCAGCGGTTTAATTTACTTTTGACAAGTGGATTGATGAATTCGTGATGGTAAAGCATTACAAATTTGCTGTTTCATATAAATCGAGTTTCTTTGTCAATAAATTTTAATCGGCTTGGTGCACTTATTTGCTAATAATACGTAATTAATACTTAGAAATGAATGACATGTGAAATTGTCAAAAAATGCGTAATTTGATAGGCGTGCAAACGTCAAATTCAAAATAAATCGTTGGACAGGCTATAATAGGTATTAACTAGGGATGGGCCGAAATTCGTTTTACATTCGGTTTAACCGAATTTCAGCAGCATGAGCCGAACTTCGGCATTCGGCCGAAATTCGGTTTAAATGCCGAACATTCGGTGCAAGAAAAAAGTAAAATACCTACTTGCACTATTTTGTCCAACGTTAATAGAAATCGTATCTAACATAAACGTAATATAAAAACTGGCATCTACATGGTCATGGTCATTTATTTTAGTTACCAACATGTAAACTTTAACGTGCAATGTGATAAAAAATAAATAAAATTAGTTTTTGTTTAAGTCTTTGTCTAATTAAATAGACATCAAATTAAAACAAAAATAAAATAAACTTATTATTCCTCCAAGAAACATCAGTAAGTAATGCAATTGCGTAATTATAAAGCGTAACAACAATAAAATTTTAAAAAAACACGTCTTAGGGACATCAGCAATTACAACTTTAATTTTGATTGAAACCACTTTTTACGAATTTAGAATTATGAAATGGGTATTTTTTTTTCAATTAAAGGTCTACAAATCTATTCTTTTATCCACCTACTCATACTTAAAATTTACGGCGTTATCGAGTCACGACATGTTGCTCTTGAGAAATTAAACCTAAGTTCGGCCGAATCTTTTGTTTTAACCGAATGTTCGGCCGAAGTTCGTATTCGGTTCAAACCACATTCGGCGCATCCCTAGTATTAACTGATTCGCTTAAGCGGATATACTTTTTAGGACATCAAACAAAAATTAAAAGGAAACTTACTTGAAATGAGGCTTGCAATTTTTGGCTTGTTTTAAATGTAAGGTCGAAAAGCGAGAGAAGAATATCCCGTGGCTCCTCCTGGTTGATAGTTATCAAAAGACATGTCATGTTTTATCAAAAATTGTGTATTTGTATGTATGTACAGGTCAATGAAGAGATGAACTGCGGGGAGGGGGAAGCTGGTGCTAGTGTAGCGATTAATGTAGATTGTAATTAACAAACAGAAATAAATATATGAAATTAATCGAAGTCATTGTTTTACTTTGATATGAAGAATGGGTTATGGATGAGATGAATTTAAATAAAATAAATCGGCCAGATCACGCAGGGTCAGGCTTAACCCAATAAACGTTTTAAGGGCGATTTATGAATTTGGCGCCTTTTTATATCTCACTAATATTACGAACGGGAAAGTTTGTGAGAATGTATGGACACGTGTTTGTCAAAGTCCGACACAAAAACTATCGAACGGATTACGATGAAACTTCACAGTAATATAGTTTAAACTGGCTGTGCCCTATAGGCCCCGGGCGCCGGTCACCCCAAAGCTGGCATGGTAAAAGTAAAACAAACTTTCCTCTATTTGATTCGGCGTGGCCTCAGTTGTCCATTCTATATTAACACGTGGATCAATAAGTCCCGGGACTGACACATGGATCGCGTTTCCAACAAAACTTCCGTATGATTTTATATGAGTACCAACCTTCAAAAGATACCTGTCAAAATTTCATGACATTCTGATGTTTGGTCTACGAGTTACGAGTAATTCAAGTGACACTAGTCTTGATATTCTCAAAACAATGGATTTGAAACAATGTTGTGTGTTGAATTAACATTGCTTTTTGATGAAAAAAAACACAGTGCAAGCTCAGCAATGGCTTGAAAAGGGCTACGGAGACTCTGCTCCATCAAAAACAACCATTTGTCGGTAGTATGCTGAGTGGTCGTACAGACGCTGAAGACACTGAACGCTCCGGCCATCCAAATGAGGTAGTTACACCGGAAACCATCACAATAGTCCCCCAAATCGTTTTTCAAAACTGTAAATTAAAATTGCGTGAGATATCTGAGATCTTAAAGATATCACACGGCAGTGTGTAAGCTATTTAGCATGAACATTTATCTATGAGGAAACTGTTGTCAAAGTCGGTGCCGCATTTGCTCACGGTGGATCAAAAAAGACAACGTGTCGTTGATTCCGAGCGCGAAGCCTCACCATATTCACCGCATCTGGCCCCCAGCGACTACTACCTGTTTGCAGACCTCAAAAAAATGCTCCAAGGAAAGAGATTCTACTCCAACGAGGAAGTCATCGCCGAAACGATCGCTTATTTCGAGACCAAAGATAAATCGTTTTATACTAAAAGAAAGGTATTGAAATGTTAGAGAAGCGCTGGACTGATTGTGTTGCTCTCGAAAGAGACTATGTTGATAAATAAAGTCGAGTTTTGCCAAGAAAAAGTGTGTTTTTCTTAGATACTCCCGGGACTTATTGATCCACGTAGTACCTATATAACACAAGCCTAACTTACATAGATGAAAGATATACAATCTGAGTGCTCGTGTACCGATTATTATAATGATGCAGGGTTCTGTAAAAGCGACAAGGATTCACTGTTTTTGTAATTTACCTACGGAACCACAAGAGAGTCCTCGAAAATACTCTATGCTAAAAAGAATCCTTTTGAAACTAATGTCCCATGAAAATATTTTAAGTATACCTAATTGATTTTAACATTAACGAAGTAATTACCACCGAACTACATTTTCATTACAGTTTGCATTTAAAGACATAGTTTCCAGACCATTCAATTACTTTAAAAAATAGTGGCTGTGACACTGACATTTTTGACAGTTAACAAGTTATAAAATTTGTTTTCTTTTCGCTGTTGATCCGGCTTTTATAACACACAATTTAAAAATAACAAAGTAAATTATAGTTCTATTTGTTTAAATGAAAATTGGCTACATAAATACTTTTTGTCTTTTTTTAATTTTTTTGATATAGGTGAGTAAAATTTTATGTGTCTCCCCTTTAAATCGATAACGTAAAATGGGTGATTATAATTGATAATTATTTGTTTAACCAATTATTTTATATAAAATATGTTGAATACTCAAGATAAATCTATCCACTCTAACTATCTTATACAGAAAACATGTAACGGTCTTTTTAAATGTTTTTCAACGGTACAGCTAGAATAAGAAGGTAGGAGTAAAATTTTGTCGACTTATCAATTGTCAAATATCTACGTATTTTAAAATATGATCGTCGACCCTGGACTCCACCAAATTGTACTTGATTGATACTTGCAATTACGTATGTACTTGGATGCAGACTTTTGACAACTCGAAAAATCACATTTCACCTAACAGTTAGATCTTCTACACTATACCTCACAATTTTAACCCATCAAATTCCCTAAGCTCGTATGCGCTGTCTCTTATTGAGCACCTAGTATCAGATTCAGGTTGAAACCTAAAATGACTGCATTATAATGTTTCATGCAGAGATTTTTTCTTTCATACAAATCCTATATAAACAGAGTGAGACAACAACAATAATAAATTGTTTCATTATAAATTCGAGCACAAATTCATGCTATAACAGACTGAACCATGAACCAACAGTGACAGCCGACCACTTGAAAACATAAATTATTGATAAATCAAGGTATCTTGCTTAACTTTGAAATGATATCTGACAATTGTCATTCAATGATTTTAAGGACCTAATACTAGCTAAGGAACCCCTGTAGATGAAGAAGATGGGAGAGCAGGATATGTGGCTTGTACTTGGGGAGGCCTATATCCAGCAGAGGACAGAGATTGGCTGAAGAAGAAGATGATAGATATATTATAATTAATGTACATAGTATCCCAGAAATTCTAACAACAATTCTAAAAACATCAAAAACTAGCTTAAGACTCTAAACCAGTTGTTATCTAATATCTCTTCATACATACACATTTATTTAACGTGCTTTTTACCTGACCTTCAAAATATTTTCATTTTTATGAAAGAAAGAAAATATATTTATTTAGGACAAGATACAAAAAGTCATACATGATAATAGATCTAACAATTAATTGTGATGACATAAAAAGGCTCTTGCTCAGCATAATACTAGTTTCACAGCCAGCGGTGATCTTCAGCAAGTACCTGTAAGTGATGCCATGGCTTAGCACCACAAAGCAAATTAAAAATAATAAACATTTATCATGATAAGTATGTTGTAATCTACCAGCATCAACTCTACCATTCTCACTGCTATCGTACACTTGTTTTGTGATTCTGCTGTTTCCATTGTGTTGCATCTCCTTTGCAATACCTGTGAATTCTTAATTACCTTTTATGATTAAGTTTTTAAGACATTTTGTTGGAGATGGGTATAATGTTAGTTTTAACTACCACCTGGAGCTTCTAGGGGTTGAAGTTGGGGTTTTTCTTCTTGTTGTTCTTTATTTTCAACTATGTCAGTGAAAGTTGGGTATGACAGAAGAAGCATGAAAGTAGGACAAATGCACTTGAAATGAGAGCTTTGAGAAATAAAGTATGCAAGTTTAAGTTGAATGATATGACAAGGAACAGTGTGATGAGAAAATGTTGTAGATTGAAAGATGTACTTCAAGAGTTGGAAACGGAATGTTAAGGTGATTTGAACATGTAGAGAGAATGGATGAAAGCAGAATTACAAAACACAGAATTACAGAATTACACAGCATATTCAAATAGCAGTAGTGTTAAAGAAAAGTTGGGTTACCACCACCTTAAATAAATGTGTATGTATGGAGAGATTAATGAAAGTACTGTAGAAGAAGTGAGTTTTCAGGATCATTGTAAATGGAGATACATTGTCTCTGTCTACCCGATTGGAATCAGGTGTAATAGATAATATGTATGCATGACTTCCCAAAAAATGATCTGTAGTGGAATTTACATCAAATAAAAAGAATATAATATTTGAATACATAATTACATTAATTTTTTTTGTTATTAGTAATATTTACATACATACATATAGTCACACCTGTTTCCCATTGGGGTAGGCAGAGACAATGAATCTCCAGATGCTATGGTCCTGACAAACACTTTTGCTTCATGACCTCTCATTAATCTTTTCATACATACACACTTATTTGAACTGCTTTTTATCTGACCTTTCTTCCAAATATCTTCAATTTGATCATGGTGAGTATGTATCGGTCTACCGGCACCGACTCTACTAACCACATTGCTGTCATATACTAGTTTTGTGATTCTGCTTTTATTCATTCTCTCTAAATGCCCAACCCACCTTAACATTCCTTCTTCGACTCTTGTCACTATATGCTCTTTCAATCCACAATGTTTCCTTATTCCACTATTTCTTATCATATCATTAACATTAACCTTTTACATAGTAAATATACTATACTATATAGTAATATTTATAACAGTAAAACCTGGATAAGTTACTGATAATTGCAATGAGGTCCCGACACTTTTGCATTGAAATACCTCTATTACTTGGAATTTCCAAACCTTTTTAACTGAGACTTGATTAATTAGATTTTTTGAGGTTTACCTCTATAATTGGGATTTTGTAGCTCAGTAGTCTGTATAAGAGAAACAATTTATCAGGTTTAGACAGACAAGTTGTGGGTGGTAGGGTATTTGCCCACCTGGATGGCTACCCTGGTCTAGAGTGTACTGCCACAACAACTTTGGAGTTGTGTTTCGGCATTAGTGGCCAGGTTCCAGTTTCTCCTTTGAGGCGGGCAGCACATCAGTAGGACCTCTTGTATTCCTAATGTACATAGGCGACGGTAACCACTTTCCATCACAGTTGGACAGTCAACCTGTCTGATGTGCTTCAGCGATAAATTATAAAAGTTATAACACATTTTTTTACAAACAGTCTAATTCCTTCCATTATATATATTAACATTTTCACCTCTAGAAAAATCACAAATTTCGATTGAAACCTCTATATATAAGGCAACTGTCATGTTAACCTGCCTATTTGGAAAACTGGGTAAATGCAAAGCCTCTATAAGAGATCCCATTTTTACAGATTTCACTGTATTTACAGCAAAACATACATAAATATTAGTCTAGTACAATGAGGATAACTATTCATGAATGCTTGTTAGTTATATTGCATTCTACATATAATCCCTTAAGACTATAAGTTAGAATACTAAGCCTAGGTCATCAGAGTCAATGGGTAAGATGCCCAGAAGGCTAGCTGTTACCATTTAAAAGTGTTTAGTGTATTTAAAAAAGAAATTTCACTTTTAGGAAGTCGGCCTCTGTGTTTGAGCGGGCTAAGAGGCTTGCCTCACTGCAGCGCAGAGGCCCCGGGTTCGATTTCTGTTATTGTAAACTACGGAAAGGAATCTTCTTAATTATTTACTAGCTTCTGCCCGCGACTTCGTCCGCGTGGAAAGTTTTTTTAACTATGCCACGGGACTCTTTAATTTTTCGGGATCAAAAGTATTCCTATATGTTGACCAGGGATATCAGCTACCGTCATACAAAATTTCATTTAAATCGGTCCAGTCGTTTCGGAGATTAGCTGGTACAAATAGACAGATAGAGAAACAAAAATTTGAAAAAAATCTAAATTAGTTCTATTTAACTTCTTACATCCTCCTGACTCTGTTTTTAGCATTTTTTCACTGTACAGAAATTCGACCTCTACAATTTTATTATACATATATATATATATATATAGTAGATGGTCTGGGTGTCTGAGATCGGCCCCAGAGTAGTCTGTTGCATACTACCCATACACAACAACACAAGCGTAACTTGCTTAATTTAAGGATATATTTATTTATATTATTAATTAATTACCTAAATATGTCAATAGGAAGGTTTTTTTATATAATCATTTTAACATTTAAGAACAAAAATAATCGTCAATATATATCATTATTAATATTATAAATGCGAAAGTAATTCTGTCTGTCTGTCTGTTCCGTTTTCAAGGAAAAACTACGGGACCGATTTGGCTGAAACTCAGTATATATATTTTTCGATGCCGAGGATGAACATAGGATACTTTTTATCCCGAAAAATGGGATAGTTTCCGGGATAAAAATATCATTATCTCTCTGTTTGTTATCCTTTTATGGAAAGACTGAACGATTTGGCTGAAACTCGGTACATATATAATTTTAATACCAAGGGTGGCCAAGGGATACTTTTTATCCCGGATAATGGGATAGATTTATGTAAGATTATCCCGGAAACTAGGATACGTTTTGTGATTTTGTCCATTTCGTCCACTTAGTCCACTTGGTCCATGTTATCTATTTTGTCAAGTTTTGTCATTTATGTAATTTACAGATAAACGAGGGATGGTATAGTTTGCGATATAAAATGAAGTGAATGTTCCGGGGGCAAATACATCAAATTTGATACAATGTAACCTGTACCGCCTGCTCTTTAAACAAGAGACACGCACAGCGCGCAACCGCGGGGTAAACTCTAGTATAATATATGTGTGTTTGTCAGCTGATTAAAAACAAACACTTCATATTGAGTTTTACTTTATACATTACTAAAGATCTCGGCAGCCGTTGCCCTGCCTGAAAAAAATCTAGAACACGGTTCCAGCGCCACCTGCCGGGTCTAATTGCGAACTTAAACCACCGCGGCACCCATCATGCACACATAAAATTTCATTAAAATCGTAGAACCTGAGTCCAGTGCCAAGTATTTTGTTTAGATTGATGTGTTACATTCTAGAAGTTTTAGCAGGGACCCCTAACTTTTTCTAGTAATAAATATGACCATGTTATTCAGGGACAATGTAGCATTCTAATGGTAAAAGAATTTTTGAAATTGGTTCAATAGTTTTTGAGTTATTTAGTTACAAAAATACATTTTGTTTAGAGTGATGGGTTACATTTTTTTTATCGCAGGAGTTCAGCAGACGGCCCACTTGATGGAAAGCGGTTACCATCGCCTATGGACATTTGCAACACCAAAGGTGCTACAAATGCGCTGCTGCTCTCTGAAGGGAGACTGGAACCTGGCCACTAATGCCGGAACACAACTCAAGGGTGTTATGGCGGCATACTCTAGACCAGGGGTGGTAGCCATCCAGTCGAACAAATACCCTACCACCTGGCTATGGGTTGTTTAGTCGCCTCTTACGACAGGCCGCCCGGCCGCAGGAAATTGTATTCTTTCTCCGTTCCTGCACGGATGAGAATTAGTATATTATTGAAGTTTTAGTAGGGATCCCTAATTTTTCTATAGTCTATATTAATTAGTGTTGGTGCCAACCCTGATGTATGGCAGAAGAACAATGAAAGTAGGATAAACACAGTTGAAATGAGAGCTTTGAGAAGTATATGTAAGGTTAATGTAAGTGATATGATAAGAAACCATGTGATAAGGGAGAGTTGTGGATTGAAAGAAGATGTAATAACAAGAGTTGAGAAAGGAATGTTAAGGTGGTTCGGACATGTAGAGAGAATGGATAAAAGTAGAATCACAAAACAGGTGTATAACAGTATTTTGAATGGTAGAGTTGCTGTCGGTAGACCGAGAGGAACACACCATGATTAAATATCAGAAGTGTTAAAGAGAGGTCATGTAAAAAGCATCTCAAATAAACGTGCATGTATGAAGATGTTAATGAAAGTAGATGAAGCGAAAGTTGTTTGTCAGGATCGTCACAAGTGGAGATCCATAGTCTCTGCCTATACCTATTTGAAACAGGCGTGATATTATGTATGTATGTATATTAATCAGGGATAATGTAGCATTCTAATGGTGAAAGAATTTTTGAAATCGGTCCAATAGTTTTTGAGTTATTTCGTAAGAAAATTATTTTTTTTTCCTATTTATACATGGTTCAAAATGGAAGCCACACTGAATTTGACTTAAGTTGTAGAAAATATTTATTTTTTGCTTTTTAGTCATGCTTGAAGTCATTTACTTAAGAAAACCTAGTAAGGTGTCTTTGGGGTTTACGGCATAGTAAAAAAAACGGCAAATACATGCGGTGTGTCCGAGAGAACAGTTTATAGTCTTGTTACAAGTTGGGCCACCTGCATGCCTATTGTCACATAACGACAAAGAAATGCTGCGCATATTGTTTATTGCCCCTTCCTGCACTCGGAGTTCTTTTAATTACTTCGTATTTGCAATTAGACAATAGCCTATTGTTATTGTTTTCGACTTTATTGGCCGTTCGCAAGAAGAGATAACCAGGTGTGCAAATTACTATTCCCGGAAACTCAGTGCGCGCGGTTGATTTTTTTTGTACTGTATAGTTAGTATAAGACAATATCCAAATGTAGGGGTGGGGCAGTCAAGCGACGACTACGAGACGAGTAAAACGTTTGTAGTACTCTCTACTAGCGATATAGACGACGGACTTTGCGCGTGTCGAATTGCATTGAATCGTGCAGTATGAATTGGTTGCATCCAGTTTTATTTGTATTTGTTTCATACGTGTTTGTACAGTTCTAATAAATTCCATAGTAGTTCCAATGGCATTTTAATTCGAGGCCTGTAGCTCGTAATAGTATTCTTAGTGAAAAAAAGGAAAATAATACATTGAAATCGAACGACCACGTCTTACAAGAAGAAAATACCATGTGGGATTTAGATGACGTCATGGAGCTCGCTGCAGAAAATTCTTTTATTATAAATACTAGCGAGGATACTAGTGATAGTGATTAAAATATTAATGACTTAATTTTGATTTTTAACTTTTAAGTGTATTTTTTAAATTCATTAAACTTAATATTTAAAAATATAATTTGTTTGAATTTTAACACCACTGTGAATACACCTTTACCCTGCAGTTGCACTGATGACTCACTGCATTCTTAACGCGAACGAACTATAATGGATATCATTTTAGATCTTGTTTCATTGCATTTTAAAATTTTAAATTGTACAACAATACACAGCGGTCAGCATTTTTCGTTTGGTTCCTCTTTTTTCGTCTAATTCCCATCTGCGATGTAACGTGCGATAATGAACTTCCTATCTATCTCTACAGGACGAAGAAAGAATACAATTTCGTGCGTTGGAACAGCCTGTCGTTAAAGGCGACAAAACAACGTCGTATTTGCCCGTCTGGATGGCTACCACTGCTGGTCTAGGATATGCCGCCATAACAACCTTGGGTTGTGTTCTGGCATTAGTGGCCAGGTTCCAGTCTTCCTTTAGAGAGCGGCAGCACATTGATAGTATCTTTGGTGTGACAAATGTTCATAGGCGATGGTAACCGCTTTTCCATCAGGTGACTCGTCTGCCTTGTATGCTGAACTCGTACATTAAACACAAAAAAAATTTCAAAAATATTTTGCACATCGCTGTTCACCAGATTTTAGTAAAAATGTTGGTTTGCTAACAAAGTTTTCGAGATATGTATTTTGTGTCCATTTCACGTCTTCATAATAGCCTGATAGTAAACTAAATAAGCATTAGTTCATGACCAAATCCACTGAAGTACTTATCCAGACTAATCAAGTTCTCCTTGGTGCTCCTTTCATCTTAAACTTTGTAATTAGCACCAGCTTTATCTCTTACAGAAACTCATGAACGGAAATGAACAACGAAGATGACAATGGTGAAGACGGTAATATTAGACCCAGGATTTCCCAGACCAATCCTACCTCAGACATAGTGACATTCTTAAGAGTAACCTCCGAAAATCACTTGCCACAGTCCCTGACTTACACTTACAATAGCCCTAACTTGGCATCTCAACCTTATGCTGAACCTGGTAGTCCTATTTCTACAGTATATGAAGGGCAATCAGATGACGATAGTCATGTCTTGGCCCAATCGAGTCACTTAGTCAATAATACTTCAAGTCATAGCAATGAGAGAGATAATAGTGAAGCGGTGAGTAATTCTGACAGACATGATGAAGCTTCAAATAATTTTAATGATAGGTTAGTTAGTATTGAATATGCTGAACCACAAAATCTAGTAGAGAATGAAAATGAGGTTGTGGTTATAGAAGAGAATTCTCATGATATTTCTTTAACAAATGAAAATTCTGGTGATAGGAGTTCGGAAGAGAACAGTAATCTACCTAATATTAATTTAGATGGTGTTAATAAGAGAAGTGATGCATCACTGGAAGGCCCACCAGCTAAAGTAAGAAAAATAGAAGTAGACGAGTCTGATGGAGAAACTTGTCCTATATGTCTAGAATCGTGGGGAAATTCAGGTGATCATAGACTAGTGGCTTTGAAATGTGGGCATCTGTTCGGTTCTAGTTGTGTCGAGAGGTGGTTGAAAGCTTTGCCATTGAAAGTGAGATCGTGTCCCACCTGTAAAACCAAGGCGACAATGAGAGACCTACGTCATATATATGCAAGGAAATTGGTAGCACCAGACACAACACAGATAACCGAACTACAACAACAGGTAGTAAATTTGCAAGCAGAGAAGAATAGGGTCGAACTGGAGCTGGAGAAATCGAAGATCGCGCACAGAGCTTGTCTGATGGAGCTAGATGTCCTACGAAGTACGTTGATGAAGAACCAAAACACGAAAGAGCCTGCACGTAGACAGTGGAGATTCTCTTTAGAGAAGAACCTACAAATTTGCAGAGAAGGAGGTTGTAGAGTGTTAACGTATAACTGTAGAACTTACGAACTGTATGTATCGCAGAAAAGTGTAAATAATTTGTTTCCAGGTTATGGAATACGGAAAGTTAGTTGTATAGATTACAAATTGGGACAGTTTGTGTATTTGCATCCCAAGCCAATAAGAGATATAACATATTCGCAACCGAGAGACTTGTTACTTAGTGTTGGTTTGGACAGTACAGCGAGGATAGTTGAACGTGGTATTCCAAGTATCACAATCAATACTGGTATGCCATTATGGTCCTGCTCTTGGGACTATCTGCGTACAAATGAGTTCTACGTCGGTGGTGTCGGAGGAGTGATACACCAATACGATTTTAGGAATCCCTCAACGTATTTGCAGATTATGAGAAACGCTAGTGACATTTCACCAGTAGCATCGCTCTGTTCTACAGAGTTTGGATTGCTGTCTTGCCAGTTGAACTCTGCTTGGCTTTGGGTGTTGAATGCGAGGCAGTGGGAGCCCCGAGCTGTGCCGGTGGATGGATCCTTCATGTCGCTATGCTACGATAACATGAGCCATCGAGCGTTGGTTTGTACGAGACCGAATACCAGCACCTTGGAAAAAGCTAAGCTGACTCTCTGTAAATTGAAATCTGGGTTTATGAGCGAAGTTACGATGGATATAGAAGACACTTTCACTGGTGAGTTTGTTATTTCTAATTATGTGTATGTTTCTGAAGACGTTTCTCTGGCATACAGTGAGATTTGGAATGAACCAGGGTTTGAAAACGTTATTTTTAAAAATATAGCTAATTACCGGTATTTTCGAAAAAGATATTGTCATACCGGTATGGCATGTATATTTTATCTTTACGTGATAAATTTTATGAATTTTGACGTTATAATTCGTACGTATAACCTTATACGTATCGGTAATTTTTACGTTATTTCATGTGACGTTTCCATTTTGGCTACTGAAAAGTCGCCGAAACGTCGGAATAATAAAATTCAGTTAAATTATCGCGCTTAATTTCATATCTGGGATGTATCATGTAAGTGAGCGGTGACCACGCAACTTTTTTCTAATACTTACATTTTTAAACTCGTGATATCTTTCGAATGGAATGTCCGAATTGAATAATTCAAAAAGTTATATAAAGGTTTTGTTTTGATAAGGATGAATACCATGGTACAAATAAAGAGGATTTTCTAGCGGCGGCATTTCAATTAAATTTTATTAAAATAAAAGAGCACTCATTGTGGCACAACTATAATAGTTAGACATATGCTATATGTCTGTTCTGCAAAGTCGTAGTACATTATTTTGTTCTATCATCAATAGTTTTCGCAGCGCACACGTTTTTAGGAATTTTTTTACACCTTGGGTTACATTATTTGAGTTTTATTAAGGATCCCAAATTTGTTTGAAAACATAATATAGTCTATGTCACTCGGGGATAGCGTAGCTTGCCAACAGGGAAAGAATTTTTCAAATCGGTTCAGTAGTTTCGGAGCCTATTCAATGCAAACAAACAATAATCTTTCCTCGTTATGATATTATTATTATCTTATACTAATATATTGTTACGAGTGCGGGACTCGAAATAAAATGCCGTTGGAATTACTATAGAATTGGAATTATACAAACACGTATAAAACAGGTACAAATATAACTGGATACAACCAGTTCACACTGCACGATTCTGTAACACGCGCAAAGTCCCTCACTATATCGCTTATCGATGTCGATAAGCGATATAGTGACGGATGTCGACGTCTTGCTCGTATCGTAATCGTCGCTTGACTGCCGAACCCCTCCATTCGGGCATTATTTTATAGAAAACTTTACAATACACAACAAAGGCGAAAACAATAACAATAAGGATTAGTTCGACACTAATGATGGTCATAAAACAAGTAGAAAAACAATAATATGTTTCTCTTAATTATATATTCTAAACACAAAGTAAACAAAAGAATTTCTAAATCCGGGAAGGCAATAAACTGCGCTTTACGACAGGGAGCTGTGCGTTTATCTTTAACGGCATGTAACAATATAAAGCTGAAGAGTCTGTTTGTTAGTTTGAACGCGCTAATATCAGGAACTACAGATCTGATTTTAAAAATTCTTTCAGTGTTAGATAGCCCATTTATTGAGGAAGGCTATAGGCTATATATCATCACGCTAGGACCAATAGGAGCGGAGCACCAATGAAGAATGTTTCAAAATCGGGGTTTTTTAACTATTCCACGCGGATATTATATTACATTAATTAAGTAATGATTGCTGTCCAGGTACGGCGAGGTCCTCCCTGATGTCCAGGGCGACGTGGGTCAAGGCCCCGGGGGCGACCTGGATCGCCTCGCACTCGGAGAGCGACTCGGCCCTGCTCCTCCACGGCGTGGACGGAGCCAAGACCATGATGCTGCATGCAGCGGAGCCAGCGATCGACGTGTGCTCGGTGCAGTTGAACGGCAGCACGCTGCTAGCCGCTTTAAGCGAATCCAGATTACGACTATACAAGGCCGTCGCCAGCTCGTGATCAATTCACTTGTGATATTAAATCCTTTGTTTCTGTTCTAAGGACTGTTTTAATCAAGTAACTATAGTAAACAATAAAATGAAATTTGTTTTCTGTTGGATTTTTAGTGCTTTTGCAATTATCCCCTCCACAGTTGAACACTGATGCCCGGTTTTTTTTTTTTTTTAACAATTCTACGGACTCGAGTTCCGTACCCTTTTTTATAACTTAATTTTGAAGAAAGTTTTAAGTATATAAACAGGCTTCTTGGTAACTTATTATATAAATTTTCCTGAGGTTACCAGTTATGAGTTCAATAACAATTGATTCCATAATGTTATTTAATAGATAAACCAGGTTAACTGTTAACCTACAACTAGTACCAAAACTCGCCACTAGATGGATCTATTTAAGAAGGAATATTTAATATTTATTTACATCAAACAAAAGATTTGGAATAGATAAACGCCTAATATTGGTCAGTTAAGTTGAACCTAGTTCAACTATCGTACAATGGTGTGTTTTGAAACTCAATTTTATAAGTTATTGAATCGATAGCGCTAACAAATAGATAAACTACAGTTAAAAGTACCTCAGAAACCTGGCATGAATGATCCATTGTAGAAGCATAAGATAAAAATTCCAGTCGGGGTATCTCCATCTGGAACGAAGTTCCTCACGTTAAAACAAAAATAATCAGTTATTGAAATATCAAACAGAAAACTATATAAAACATGTGAACGTGCGCGGCGACAGCGCCCGAATGCGGCCAAACAAGGGCAGTTACAAGACTTGTTTCAAAACACCATATCTTACGCTGATGTATATTACTTTATTTTGTATTTTATTTCATTGTATTAAAGTTCGAAATTGTATAATAATTACGCGAAGGCATAACGCTTCTCCCTTACGCGACGATTGCTGCGAGTTTACTCTGAACATAAAAGAACTACCTGCCAAAAATTAGCGTCGTAATAAAACAACAAATTTGAATAAATATTTTATTCATACATAAATAATAAGTAAGAAGTAACAACGAGCCGCTTCCGTAAGCTGCCCCCCATGCATCATATTACTTACATACAATTTTTACAATACATTTGTCGTAATAAAAAAAAATAACAAAACATGTGCACATGCATAATTCTGTAAACGAAAAGCAATTTACTACAATTCCAAAATGCGATAGTTTTCTAATAATACAATTTATTAGGGTTCGTTTAAACTAGCGCATCGAAGCGTTAGTTATTCACAATCAAAGCGAAGCTGCATAGATGCGCAGGTATTCTCGTGAATTCGCACGCTTTTTCGTTTAGTAATGATGGGCATTCCTGTTTCCTTATTTTATTTTTAATTATTTCATGTTTATAGTCACCTGGTTTTGCAATATTTAGTAGAATAAGGCAATTTAATATTTGCACACCCTATGGATAATGGCATGTTCAATTAACCATAATTTAACAGCTGTTTATCAATGTAGTCATAAGCAAATAAATTTCATTTCATTTCATCAAAGCCCTTACTCTCAAACGCCTTTAGTCGTTCGGTTTTGTTCGATCAGCCCGAAAGAGATAGTGAAATTTTGGGATAGAAGGAAGAAAAAACAAAGAATATTAAAACTACTGTGGCGACATTAGTGCCAACATTATAAACAAGCACGCAGGCGTGAAACTAATATTAATCTATAAAAAATAAAACAGCGCGGGCGCGTAACGTTCGCGCCGATTGTCTTGGCGCGTAAACAACATCCCAACGACAACCGAACGCCAGTTCGGGACTTTTCGGCAGACAGTCCGACACACGCCTTCAACGCGGGCAGACCACATTCGTGCTCGCGTACAAATTTCAGTTCTCGCGCTTGCTGCTTGCCCTTTTTTTTTAGCCATTTGAAATCCGTTTGAGGACTAAGCCGCGACAGGCACAGAAGCCTGGGGGATGTTCGCGACCCGATGTGAGAGTGTGGGATCCGCCAGATCGGGGGTGGATCCCCAGTTAGGGATTTGCTGCTTGCCCTTACCTAAATCCTTCTGAACTGTAAACAACACGAGAGGGTGTGATTAAAAGTGTACGACGCAAGTTATATTTTATTAATCCGTACACCGCTCAACGGACAACCATACACACCATCACATCATCCCTCACTACAATAATATAGTGTCGATATAACACAAAAATAAATGGAACATAAAATGTTTCATTTCATTTCAATTGAAAATGCACATGAATAATTTAAAAAAACAAGCAAGATGTTCTAAAACGAAAGACTTTTGAGAGTAAGCCGTCAGTTCCCAGTTGACTGCGTGTGGTGAAACTCGCGCGCACCTATCGGCGTTGGTCGCTCGCAGACGGGCGTATTCCTCAAAATGCGCGTGAATTTTATGTGCATTATGTGAAGATAAGGGTGAATTTGCTATATCAATTTTTATATTGACGCTTCGATGCGCTTTGACTCTGCGCTAGCATGAACGGACCCTCAGGGGTGTTGAGTTTGTGGAATGAATTTTAAAAAGTGAAAAAATCAGCGTGACTCATTCGAAAAACAGATTGCTAAAACTTGTATTTAGGAATTTTTGTATATCCTTTTTTGTTTTTTATTTTGGTGACGCAGTTTACAATTTACTAACAAACACGTGGTAACGCGAACGAAGCTTCACTGGTACAGTAGACTTCATTAATATATAAACATTGCAAAAGGTTCAAAATATTGTAAGCAGTAGAATTTTACAAAATATCCTTACATTAACGAGACAGATTATAATTTCATGCGGCCGGGCGGCCTGTCGTAAAAGGAGACAAAACAACCTGGCTACATGGCTACCACCCCTGGTCTATATGTCGCCATAGCAACCTTTTAGTTGTGTTCCGGCATTAATGACCAGGTTTCAGTCTCCCTTAAAAGAGCAGCAGCGCATTTGTAGTACCTTTGGTGTTGCAAATGTCCATAGGCAATGGTAACCGCTTTCCATCAAGTGGGCCGTCTGCCTGTCTGCAGAACTCCTGCATTAAAAAATAAATAAAAAAAAACAATCAAATACATCAATAATTTGTGATTAAGCTTTAAATTAATTTATATTAGACGGATTCCGGTCAATAATATGTATGTATTATGATCATAATAATAATTATATGACCAGTGATGGATTCATAAATCGTTTGATTACTATGTGTAAAACGCAAGGAGAGATTTGGGTAAGAAAGTACCAAATATTAACTATTTGGGCAGGGTTTCCTCTTTATTGTTCAGCCTTTGATGTGAATATTCACACAGCACAGTAAGCAATGAACACCGTTTTTTTTTTTTTTATTGGACTTGACTTTATGTTGTTGATCCGAAGACCTCACAACTTTACCGGGATTTTCGGGGCGAGTGCCTTTGCGAAGCGAAGGCACTCGAGCCCGGGGGGCAACTTGCTCGAGGGAGTTTCACCTCGGTTGGACTGTTGCCATGAGAGGGGGATGAATCTAATGATGCCCACCATAGGGCGACACAATGCACTAATTGAGAACGGGCAATGGGTAATATAAAGCCCGAGGGGAAGGATCCCGGCGGACCGGGATCGAGGTGGCCTATGCTATCTTACTGCCGTTTCGCAACATGTTATGGCTGGGAGAGAGAGATGGCATTAACACGCGATTGTTAATGCCATCGATCCCTGGGGCCTTTCGCGGTTTGAGGGACTTGATCAGATCTTGCACTTCTTCCACCGTGACTATGAACACCGTCTACACGCCACTACGCCTTTTATACGAAAATGCTACCCTACAAAACAATAACATTGCATCATTGCTAAAAATAGCAATTACATCATAGTGTTGCCAGGATCATAAAAACAATAATAATAATTAGTTACTGATGCACTAAATTATCTAGATGATAATTTAGTGGGCTTATAAAATTAACTAAGCGGTAGAAAATGGTAATTTAATTATAAATCCAATCATCTGATAAATACTAAAAATATTATCTATGACGATTATCTATGTCATATTAATATACACTATGGTTCTCATGACTACTGTGGTGTACATCTTGTAACATATGATTTACTTTTAAACTGCTTTGTCAAGAATATTTTATGAAAGTCTATTTGAATATGAAATATATGAATATTTGTCTAAGCAGATATTATTGGATCCTAGAGTATTGAGTTATACTTGTTTATATGGCTTTTCAGAAATTATAGTAAAGTGTCCAGGCATATATTATTGAAGCGATTACATGATGATATTTTAATGATGTACAGATTGAAAGGATATTTTGTAACATTCTAATGTTTAAAGTGTTTTTAATCTTTTGCAATGCTTATATAATAATGAATGTACTACTTACTAGTAAGCAAAGTGAAGGTATTTATGTAGTAACTTATGAATTCAAGTGATTTTAAAATCAAACTTTGAATGTATAAACAAAAAAGTAATTGCAGCGCCATCTCTTCGGCTGTATTCGTCTATCCCTCGGAAACGACGTCATTGTTCGGGGCAAGAAGTGTGCTAACTACGCCCCTGGATATAAGCTAGCTCATTTAAATCTGTTCAGTAGTTTTCACGTCTACAATAGGGACAAAAATTCTGAAAGTTGGTTTTTCGGCTTCTGCCGGTAGAAATTCCCTATGACTTTATTCTTATGTTCAAATTCATTGCACAAACTCGATACCCGGAACAGATTTATTATATCTTTATAGATATTGTAAAATACACATTTTGGGATTAAAGACATGCTTCTTACAGAACTGTGATGTAGGGTAAACTACACCATTGTTGGACACCTTGTCGATTTATCCAATATATTAAAAAATCTTAATATTATTTATTATACATACAGTAATATAACTATTATATAAAAACCTGTGCACGTGTGCGGCGATAGCGCCCGAATAGGGGCGTTTACAAAACCTTCTACATAATTTCAAAACACCATATCTTACAGTGATGGATATTATTTTAGACCTTATTTCATCGTATTAAAGTTGGAAATCTATACAGATAAACAAAATTGAAGTGTCTGTTTGTAATGTCAAAATAAATATGAAAAAAGAATTCGAAACTGCAATTTTTGGAATTCTTGCCTGTCTGGATGTTCCATATATTCTCTGAAGCGGCTGGACCGATTTTGATGGAACTTTCACTGGAAAATGAAATGAAGCTAACGTTAAGGAGTAACTTAGGCTACTTTTGTTTACTTTTTTAGGGTTCCGCGAAAAACAATTCCACGCGGACGTAGTCCCGGGCACACCTAGTTGTTAATAAAAATTAAAGGTCGACAGGAGGAGCTATGACGCTTTTTCCTTAGGTAGCGGATCTCTGCCAATTGACTCTTGTAAGCCGCGTAATAAAACTTCATTGCTAAAAAACATTAAGATTTCTAATGTTTTGGACAAAATAATAAGATGCCAATAATTGTACTGGAGTGTCAACAATGGTATAGTTTTTCCCCTATAAACAAATGTTTATGCGGATTTGAGTTTGTCATTTTGGTGTAATTGTGTTCAAAAAGTACCGTAAAATGGGGTGAAGAGACACAAAACTCTGGATTTGATTAGAAAAAGAATTAAACTCAGTTTAATTCTTTTTCTAATCAAATCCAGACATTTTAGGGGATTCGACTTGCACCTCGCCACACAGATGGTGTTATATCCGATTAATGCTCATTGAATTATTGTTAAACACAACGTTCCTCTCTTTTATTTCACTCCCTCCCAGACATCTGGGTTCGGCATAATATGTTTAATGTTCCACATTTTCATTTTGATTTCATTCTATATATAAAAATCAATTACGTATTATTATAATGTATTATATGAAACAATGTTTGAACCAAAATAATTTATTTTTGAACCAGGTGGTCGTAAATAAATTCTGTCAATTATTATCTTCAAAAATGTGGTAATGTGCGAGCGAGATAGCAAATCCCTTAATCTGCCACTTTCTTCCCTTGTGGAATAATACAGTAATTTACAGCAACAATATAGAGCATTATGGTTTGCCTTTTTTTATAATAATCAGTTCGCATTCAACGAAATTACGTGTTGGTCCTATTCCTAAACTTCACGTATCTTATAATACACATATATACTTAAATTTACAAAAGTCTGATCACGTCGTTTGTTTATGGCCTGACAGAGTTTTTTTTTAGTGAAGTCTTATTTCATATCCGTCACTCCATTTGTTGAATACATGGATACAATATTAGGAATGATAATCGTCCAGGAAAACCCACTTACAGTAAGTTTTTTAATTGCAGAGGCTACATCTTACAGGCCGTTCATTTGCCTTACCACCAGTTAAAATTTGACATAAGCTCCATACAAATATAAATAAAATTAAAAATTTTGTTATGCTACCGAGCTGTTTTTTGTTACTGAAAATAAAGTTTATTTAAATGTCAAAATTTCGCCGCTGGTAAGATGTATATTACTATTCATTTACTTCCCTTACATACTATCCGTTGAATTTTGACATTACTTGTGTTGAGCTTATATCAAACGTTAGCCGATAGTAAGGCAATTGAACGCTTGTTAAGATACAAGAAAGAGCTTTGAATGAATAGTAAGATATAGGACCGGCCATCAAACAGTATAAAACATTTTCACTAAAAAACCCAAGTTATATTTCTCTCGTGTTTTAGGTTATTATAGAAAAAAAATTAAACTTCATTTTGGATCAAATTAGCTAATTTTAATATCTCTTGAGAACTAATTTGATAAGATTTCACAAACGTTACGCAATTTTCTTTACTTACTTTTGAAATCTTATAGAGTTACGGATTGTTCCTAAATTATTCATTGACTTACCCTACAATCGGTTGAATTTTGACATTACTTGTATGGAGCAAATTTTAATCGATGGTAAGGCAAATGATTAGCGAACGGTAAAATCGATATTAGCGACATCTAGCGGACAGGGTCAAAACTAAAGTACTATAGTATAACGTTTATATTGTCCATTACACGTGAGGTATCTATGGAGATTTGTCGCAATATTCTTAGTATGTAATTATTGCGACGGTAATAATATTTTCTGTTTGTTACAATTCCATTTATTCTTTGAAAAGTAATTGTAATACAACATGTGTTTAAAAAAAAAGAGCCTGAGATAATATACAAATAATTATGATAAAGAAATCTTTTTTAGCTAGTCGTTTTCCTGGGGAGTTTCTTGCTGCTTCTTCTCCTTAAACAGCGATAACACATTGCGAAGCGGTGTACATAGAATAGGAAGTAGATTTAAATTTTGTCTTACATGTATGGCCTTCAAAAAGTGTCCTCCAGTGTCACTTATTTTGAATAAAAATTTTCAATTTTACTAGAATTATCATTCCTTACATACCGCTGGGGAATGAAGATGAGATATCATAAATCTCATCCGCAACGAGGCTGTCTAGACGGTGCTGTAATCTACCCCCCAGCAAATGGAATATGGCGTTGGCTCAGCTGATTTCCTACCACCTTGACTCGGAGGAATCCGGAGTAGTCTTAGTGAGTACCAAGTAATCGACCCCCCGGGCAAGTGGAAATACCTGCCCACCTGCCACTCACATTGTTGTTAAGCCAAATGTCTAAGAACTCTTGAGAGGTCATCCATAAAGTACATCATGAAGGGGTGGAGGGTGTCGTCGAAGTGTGAGAGAGGGTGGGGGAAGGGTATTGAATCCTCACAATTTATACTGATGTGGGTAGTTTTGTAAGTGCCGCTGGCTATCGGTCTCATCGCCATTGCGTGGTGGCGAAGTAGTCTCCAACGCACGCGAGGTCAGTCCGAGGTCAGTCACATCCCATTCTCCATATACAAGCCGTGCTTGCTCTTTGGTGTGAGTGTGCCATAATTTAAAACCTAAGTGCCATCCAAGGACTTGTTAGCGCCGTGCACTTTCAGGAGCTGTCTAGCTGCCCCGTTGGAGGTGGATTCCGAGGTTTCAGCGGGTATCATGCAGTCGATCTCCGAGTAAGTGGGAGAAATTTGCGACCACAGCGCAGTTGAATTTCCATTAACTCTTGACCGGGAATATGGTAGAAGTCTGGGGAGGTAGAAGAGGTTATCAAGCACTCGAGCTCCTGACAAGTGGAGAGGCTTGTCCACCCACCAGTCACGGTGTCGACTCAACTAAGATCCTAGGAGGAACCCGGGATAGTTCTAGAAGGAAGAAGATTCCATCAGACTTCTTGAAACTGAAGCACGAGATCCTACCAGCCAGGTTCGCGGCGTCAGCTCAACTCACATCTTTCTCCTAGTTATGCTTGATTCATGGTTGGAGAAATTAGGAGTGGTTTTAATGGATCAAGCTACTGCGAGTACCACTCTCTCTAAAAACCATTAGCACCTCAAAGGTGAGTTAGACATGATACGGTAAATAAATGTCTGGTAAGAAACCTGCCCTCGTTATAGCAAACGCAATACTTGCAAATGGCGGTTTCGAGATATCTTTAGATATCTAAACGACTTGTCCGTGTTATGTAACTTTTGTATGTATCTAAAAAACAATAAATAATCAAACTTTAAGCGTTTCAATGAACCTCCTACATATGTAGGAGGTTCATTGAAACGTCACTGTCACACTGTCAAGAGTGATATGTTGTCAATGTCACTCTCGCGGAGCGTCGTTGGCCAACGCAACGAGGTGGCCGTAAGACAGAAGACAACCTCTTCTAGAGAATGGTCGCCAGCGCACCAAGTGTTCGACGAACCGCGATCCATTACCACAATCAAAGTGAATTATAACGTAAGCAGTGTTAATATCAATAGTGATGATTGTTATTAAGGCAATAGAAACATTATTTTGAAGTTTATAGTAAGACTATTGAAGATCACAAAAAGATGTTAATTTCATAAATATACCCACATATTCATGCTGTTCGCGCCAAACGCGACGTAAATCCGCACATCACTACTGGACATGTCACATCACTATCAGCCCGAAAACCACGTCCAGTCAGTCAGTGACCAAAATACGTGCGCACACGCCGGTTCACGTGACAAACAGATATCGTAAGTGAAGTGCATCAGCCCTTTTCGTCATCTTCGGAAACTTAGAACACCACCATCAACCAGTAAGTCCTTATTATCCTTAAGTCCTAGCGATACCACATGCCATGCGGAATTCTGATGAATAAAGACTTCCTGAGTTTATACATAGATTAGCGCCTTGAAACCTATGTATAAACTCAAAATAAAAACATAAAAATAAAAACCCAAAAATGTCGATTGCTGCAAGTGCAATTAGTAGGGCAGAAATAGTGTTATACAAAATTTCACTTAAGGGTAAACGCTTCTGCGATTTAAGCATCAGTATCGATTACTAAGCTATATTCCAACGACTTAATCCAGCATCAAGTTATGAATAAATCCCGGTTGTTTCCAGAGGCCGCTTCCTGTTTTCTTTACTAAGCGGGGTCATCGGTAATTCTAATTAATATCTATACTAATATATAAAGCTGAAGAGTTTGTTTGTTTGCTTGAACGCGCTAATCTCAGGAACAACTGGTCTGATTTGCAAAATTCTTTCAGTGTTAGATAGCCCATATATCGAGGAAGGCTATAGGCTATATATCATCACGCCAAGACCAATAGGAGCGGAGCACCAATGAAGAATGTTTCAAAATCGCGGTTTTTTTTCATTTTGAGAGCTTCCGTTGCGTAAACGGTTAGTTTCGCAAAAATCAAATGTGACAGAATTGTTCCCCTTTAAAAGTTCTAAAAAAAGTCCGCGACAGCATATGTCTATCTTTTAAGGTTGGCTCACTATAACCTTTTTTATGCTAACCAAATTTGTTCTAAAATAACGCATTATTTGCGATGGTGTTTTTATAAACATGATATTAATCCTTATCCAAATAAATACGTTATTCATCACAAGTATTTAATTTAAAACAAAACTGCCATTAACATCATTCGATTTCGATGAATATCTTAGGAGATATCGCAGTTTTAAAATATCATCGCAGCAAAATAATGATCAAGTACTGCGCGCGCCTGTATGATGTGCAAGGCCGGCAGGCAGTCATTAAAATTTAAAATATTTTCACCTACGTAAACAAAGTCGCGGGCAGAAGCTGGTTATCATATAAATGCGAATGTTATGTTATACTTGTGAACTTTTGCATGTCTTAAGTACACAACAGATTTTGCATACATTCTCAGGCTCAGGGGTCCAGTATCTTCTCGATAATAGTAGAAAAAAATTGATGTTAACAATTAGCCGGAATGGGTATTGTAAACTTACCAAAAATGTTCAACATTTATCGTGAGTTTTCGCTTATAAATTTTCATAGAGTGGCGTGCCTTTGGCACACCATTGGAATTATAAGAATACCGAAATCCGACAAAATTACGATCGAAACTATACTGTTACAAATATTGAGTAGCATACTTGTTCTTGTCGTGTTTCTTTTTAAAGTTAATAATTGATTTTGTTATGTATCCTCTGATTTCTGAACGATCCCTCTTACTTCTGAACGATACAATCGGCCATTTCCGTAATTGAATCATGTTATATTTTTATTAATTAGGTAATTAGCGCCTGTTTTGTATAGAGTACAATAATTATCCTTTGTATAATGTGATAATTGTGTACAGATTATAATTCAAACCTCTCAATTGTATATAGACGGTATTCACTACATTTTATTTTCATGTTGGCAGACGTGATAGATTTATACTGTGTTCGACTTATTTTATTGCATATAAAACTTTAAGTATAATATTTTATACAATATCTTATATAAAATATTATCTGAAATATCCAAACAACAATAATGTATTAAATTCTCGTCATACACAACCCTTCAATTAAAATAGTTCATGAATGACTTAAATCCGCTATCGGTTGTGCCAATATGCTAACTTTCATGTGCTGTGAAATTGGAGGGATGTCGAGGTGTTCTAAGAATGCTTGTCGAGTTTGAATAGTCAGTGTATGTAATATGTTAAAACCGTAAGGTTGAATATAAAGTATTGTGACCAGTTCTTTTACTACCATAAATCCTTCTGAGTTGTTGCAAGTATTACAATAGTGTCCGGCAATTATGACGAGATAGTAATTGCAGAATTGGTTCTTTTTTTTCAAAATCGGTACATTCGATTCCCGAGCAGGGCAATTAATTAAAAAAATATCTGATGATACTGTTTTAGTTTCATTAAAATCGGCAGCTTTATTTTTTTAATATTAAAGAAAGGACACAAATCCGGAGGATACAACCGGGATTTATTGCCGGGATGACGATAAAACATGAAAATAAAAACAACGCGCCATAAAAATACCAATTGAGGTATTATTATTGTATTCTTAACAATAAAAATTATTTATTTATTATTTACATACATAATAATGATTATATCTAATAATAATACAATTTACTATTATTTAACATAATTATACAAATTTTGATTTTAATATTATTTACAATTAAAACAAAACAAAAAAAACATATAAAATTGCCATTTACGTCAAAAGTACTAGGACATCAGAAACTATGAAGAGATTAAAGCAAAACAGCCGTCAAGTGCGCTTAGCACCCGTTCACGATGACTTGACGTGCAGTGTTACCAACTTCCAAAAATAAACATATCATGTAGTAGGTTATAAAGGTTGCTCTGCATTACCCTGGGATCCACTCACGAGATCCTGACTTGGTGACAGTGGGACCACTTCAGGCGTATACTCTTTTGAATTCAAAAATATTTGATAATAATAATAACAAACGTACAAAACAACAGAACATACATTGAGAACTTCCTAGTTTCGATGTCGTTTAAAAAGAGGCAACGGGCGGCGCGGCGGCGGCTTGACAGTGGCGTGTTGGCAATGTCGTCTACACGAGCGCTTATAGTACTTGGAATACTAGGCACTTTGTTAAATTTCTACATGTAATAAAGAAAAATGACCGCTTAAAAGGTTCTTTTGACTTTCGCGTTAAAAAATCTTAATATCAAATAAAATCGCTTTTGAAAACCCGTTAATACATAATTATTACGCGTACTTATATTTTAATTTGTATGTATTTTCGATTATTCCGATTCACTAACAATTATATTTATATAATAACAATATATCCGCGCCATACTTCGTGTTCACCAGAAGTTGGCTACAGATGGCTGCGCCATAAATATTTTTCCCATACAAAATTATATTATATTAGGTATTGCTATAGACGAATGTTACTACATATGGAGGGTAGAACGCAGGAGTTTGTCTATGTGTTAAAATTTATATGTAAGACCTTCAGAAAATTTCCACCAATTGAATATACTTTGAAATAATAACTAAAATTGGTAAAAAAAACTCGTCAAAAAGTATTTAAATACGGACATAATCATATGTTACAATATATTATAACATTATTTAAATAGAATGTCCCTGCTCTATCCGTTAGTAAGAGTTTCACGCAGATGTGGCCAAAAGTTTATATTGTTATTTGTAATGCGACATAAATAAACCGTCTAAAGCCGATATCAAACAGTTCACTTTCTCTTTTCTCTTTCAATTTGAATGAATCAACCAAAGTCATCATCATCCTCGCGTTAAATCCCAGCTACGTCCGTTTCCCTTCTCTTTCCTCTCCACTTCGCGCGGTTCTCGGCGTCCCTCATTGTGATATCTTAGGTACTTATGGTGAATCAACGAAAACTGTCCATAAAAACATAAATTTGAATTATTCTATGTCGTCATGTCCTGGCAGTTCTGAGATCTGTCTAATATTAGCATTATATCGACTTAACAGGAGTGAAATTAGCAGGTATAAACTGTGTTTGCCTACACTAGCGCCATTCTGGTCAGTTTCTGAACTATTATTTATTTAAACTTTTTCAGTTAACTTCATATACGATGGACTCCTTATCCTCCACCCTCCGCAGTACTGGGATTGACAATCGAAGCAGATTTATTGATGTTTAGCTTTACCCTGTACTTATATCGATATCTTGTACACATTGTCTACTAACACTGCAGCAAGCACGTAAAATGGCGAGGTAAATTGGCAGCGGGAGTATCAAATGTTCAAATGACTTGTGTTCATATATTCGCGCTGCCCAATTCCCTTGCCCTTTTCCTGCTCACAGCCGTGGCAGTGGGGATACCTAAAACAAGTTGGAGAATTCTACTGGGCGATTATCATTCCTAGTACTCTTTTTCAATATTATTGCGCAGCAATCTGCGGTCAATATGGAAGCGCCATAACATTTGGCGCGGAATAAAATCGCGCTTGTAAGGAATCTTGAGTAAATGACATGTAATAAATTTCACAGCTGTTTCAACTTTTCAAACTAAAAGGTTTCAAAATTCAGATAAGGCCGGCCACACACCGGAGTTATACGCCACGTTTATAATAAACAAGACAAAATAAAGCCCAATGCCGGACTCGGGTCTCCCAACTTTTATTTGCGAAACAGTATACCCTCCATGCTTGTCCGGGGCAGATTGGCGGATTTGACACATCGAGATGACATCATCACCATGTTTTTCTTCAACAGTGCGTATTAATTATAACAAAGTCCATTTGGTCTGAAAAGTGCCTAAGTAGTGAATATTTTAAGACTAGAAATAGAATCCACGGTATTTGAAACGCAAGTTTGAGACGCGAGGACGTTAATGACTAGCTTAGTAAAACATAATTATTATTATTATCCCCTCTGTATAGACAAGAGTAATTTCAAATAAATTCACTCACTCACTCGCAAATTTCACTTAATATCGAACGCTTAGGACTCACTCACTCAGTGTCGCTCACTTACAATTCACTCAATTACCCTTTAAGATTCACTCACTCGTGAACTCATGCAATGTCACTCACTCAAGATAGACAAGCTTTAATATACAACATATTACGTATTTTATCATTATTATATATAATTTTACATATTTCATTATATATCTATACAATTTTCCTTCTTGAGATCATAAAATTATAATGTCCATTCTTCATGTAACTTTTAAAAGTTCTGCAGACTCAACAGTCCTTACAAACATATCAGGCACAGTGATACTGTCGCGGCGACATTTTACACGGCGATTATCAGTCGCCGCCATCTTTCGAAGACCGTCCGCAGCGGCGACGACTGTCGACTCGTTACGACTTGGCAGTGAGCCGTTTTTGATGATGGCAACTTTTTAGTCGACTGATTGCAGCCGCAAAGTTGCGGTCAGTCCCTGGGCTTAGTCGTCGACCGGTTCAGTGAGTAAAACCTGAAAATCAAAATGTATCTGCAAGGTTAAATAAAAAGTTGTAAGTATTTATTGAGCTCTATCTTCTTGATTTTCTATATTTTGAGATTCGCACAAAATTTAGAAGAACACACTCTTTTGAATTTTGAAAGCACAAAAGAAATCATTAAGGAACATCATGACTAACGTTAGCTCAATTATTTTGAAATTGTGAACATTTCAAAACAGACAGGGGAAAGAGACACTTTCTACAACCTATTAAAGATAAAACTTTTTAAATATTTTTCATAAACGCTTAATCAATAAATTTTCTGAACGAGCGGTAAACCATTGGCCACTGTCACATACAGTTTGAAAGTTAGTGTTACGAGTATAAATAAATATATGTATTTATACCTGTGCGTATGAAGTTGCGCGCGCGCGTCGGCGCTGGATCACGCGTACCCCCCGCCTGGGCTTGGACCCCGCACCCCCGCGTTATCCACCCTGCAAGCGACGATTTACATTAAACAAGTCAGACTAGCGAGTATGAGCAGAACGAGTGAGTATGAGTAGAACGAGTGAGTATGAGGAGAACGAGCGAGTATGAGGAGAACGAGTGAGTATGAGTAGAACGAGTGAGTATGAGTGGGACGAGTGAGTATGAATGGGACGAGTGAGTATGAGTGGGGCGAGTATGTTACAATCAAGGTTGGCTTTTGCACCTTTCGTATCACTAAAACCCCCTGATTTGAAAACTAATCTAATAACACCTAAGCTATATTTGCCAACATTATTAAATAATTACATAGGAACGTAATAGCGTGAGGACGCAGGAATAAATTGCCGGACAGATGGCGAGAAGAGCGTCGATAGAAAGAGAAAGAAGACAGCATACAGCAGTACATAGGTTCGGAGTTGGTGGTTAATCAGCACCCGGGTTACCTGTAATCGTGGTGCCTGTAGACGGCGTACTCGTGGTGCGTGAGCCTGCGCGGGCTGGGCGTCGGGCTCCTGCTCTCGCTCGCTCCCGCGCCGAGTGAGCGCTCCGACCGATCTGAGCTGCTCACTCGGCTCACTGCCATACAAATACAAATTCAAAATAGTCTATTGTACAAAAATGTAGTGTCGAGTAGGACATGAGGCGTTACATTTGTCCCGTACAACATTTTTGTCTAACGAAAGGCTTTCAACGTGAGATAATACAGTGTAAACTCTACGTAACGTTACTCGATTTAACGACAAACTCCCTTAAGCGTGGAAATCACTTAGCTTTGATTGGTTGAGCTTATTTTCCATACAATGATACACTCTATATAGTATTACACCCACTCTCAATAACGACAACAATCAAGTAATGAAAAGTACTTTTTAAGACCAAAATTAGTATAAACTGCGCAGCTGTGTACGTTCTTTTATCGCTTTATTATCCTAGCCTGTCATAAACTCGATTGTCGGCATCATGCATACCGAAATTTCTAAATACTTCCTTCATCACCAAGATATCTCAATATCGTAAGATATGAATAAAATAAGTAAAAAAATACAACAAAATGACTGGTGCAGCAAAAGACGTCAGACAAAAAAAACTTCTCTCCATTTAACGACAACTCTCTATAACGCCATAAAATGCACAGTCCTTCAGTGTCGTTATATAGAGTTTACACTGTATCTATTTTCGTAACCGAAATTTATTGTATATATGTACAGTTAATAAAGCCATAAACATTTTCATGCAATCGTTTATTGTTAATACTCCGAATTGCGCATATCAACTCGTGGTATGCCGAGCGTCACATATCTAGACTTGTCAAATCGATGTCATCTGTCAGATGTCACCTGCACCGTCTTGTTCGAAATACGAGCGCAAAAGCTGGCAACACGTTAGATTAGCCTATGGAGGATAGAAGTGAGGAGGACCATCTCAGTGTATTAAAAAGTGTCCAAGTGGAAAGATTGTAGAAACACCACAAAAAAGTATTAGAGTAGAGAGAGGATAATAAATTAAAGAAAAGACTTCCACTTTGTGTTAGCGCATTTTTTAAAAATTATTATGTCATAGACAAACATTGATTTTGAATGTAATTATATAAGACTAGAGTTTATCCCGCGGCCTAGTGCGTATCTCTTGTTTAAAGAGCAGGCGGTACAGATTACATTGTATTAGATTTTTATGTATTTGCCCCCAGAAGATTCACTTCATTTTATATCGCAAACTATACCATCCCCCGTTTATCTGTAAACTACATAAGTGACAACTTGACAAAAATGACAAAAGTGAACCAAGTGGACCAAGCGAACCAAGGGGGCCAACGGGACTAAAGGGACCAACGGGACCTACGGGACAAAGTGGATGAAATGGACAAAATCACAAAACCTATCCTAGTTTCCGGGATAACCTTTCCATAAATCTATCCCATTATCCGGGATGAAAAGTATCACTTGGCCACCCTCGGTATTAAAATTACATATGTACCGAGTTTCAGCCAAATCGGTCCAATAGTCTTTCAAGGATAACCAATATATATTTTTTATCGTGAAAACGGAAAAGTACAGACAGACAGAGTTATATTATATATATTTATAATATCAAAATCCAGGAGTTTTTTCGGAAAGCGCCTTTCGCATTTATAAATCAAGCAAATTTTATATTAAATAGCAAATTATATTAAAGAATTTATGAAACTTTAAAGAAGTTCATCGAAGCTATTAAATTTTTCAATTCGGCACACTTCACTCTGTTTAAAACTGCTGCTAAATTCATATCATTCCCATTTGCTACGATAGCGCTATTACGGTGAGTCTTCGTACTCCTACCCTCCATAGTTTAATCGCTGGTGTCGCAACTTCTACGGGCGACGGTAGCCGCTTTCCACGAGGTTGGTCAGTTTCACGACAAAACTGTATTGGATTTAGGCACTCACACGAGTAGTGGTGGGGGGGCGGCGTGCGCAGCTCGCGGTGCCTGTTGCCGGAGGCGGGCGCCCCCACCCCGGCGCCCAACACGGGCACCGGCGACAGCGACGAACGACCCAACACACCTACAACATCATTATTATATTGTTACGAGTTGCAGGACTCGAATTAAAATGGCGTTGGAATTATCATACAGTTTATTAGAACTATACAAACACGTATAACACATGTACAAATATAACCGAACGCAATAAGTCCAAACGTACTGCAGAAGATCGTAATTCAAATACAGGCGCAAAGTCCGTTACTAAATATACTGCACAGATGCAATATGTCTGCCCGGCCGCATGGACCGATTTTCCTAGAATTAGCTTTTACTTTAAATCCGACACAACGGTGTGAATTTGTTTTTGTCGGCGTCTAGGTCGTAACAATATACAAAACGAAAAACCAATGTGATTACCCCATGTACACAATTATAGCAGTTCACGAATTATAATTCCGATTGCTAGTTTTCGTTTGCGCCAGAGAAGTGCAGATCGGCTTCCAAGATGTTGATAATATCGGCCCACAAGAAAAGTGGTTAGATCCATCTATCCACTTTTTCCGATCCGACCACTTTTTTTGTGGGCCGGTGTAGTATTTAGGGACGGCCCTAATGGTGAAGGAGCGAGATGGAATGCTCCTCCATCTCAAAGGGAAGATCTTCCACCCAGGCTGTTGTTGTGCCTCATGAGTAGTACACGTGTGAGCCAGTATATTTGTCCCATACAAAATACATTTGTATAAGTCGCGCGTAGATGTTTGTAACAATTGTGCTGTTTTTCGATAGTCCTAAAGAAAATTTGCACGCCGCATAGGCAAGACATTTGAATCTTGTATTCTTATGTCACCTCAAATTTATGTGCCATGTTTCAAGCAAATTAATGAATTTGAATTTGAATTTGATGACTACCTACTATTATTGTATATACTTATGTAAAGTATATACAATAATAACTTTTTTGCAACAACTATTTATGTAACCTTTTTTGTCAACCCTACTGACCATCGACGCGTGACGTCATGAGGCTATCGGCAAACCTTTTGCGCACGCATGTAGGTACTATTACGGTTCAAAACGTTAGAATAACATAAGGATATTTTTGAAATAAAAATGCTAAGTTCCTTTGACTTGTATAATAGCGGAGAGCGAAGAGAATGAACGTGTAAAATATTTTAAGACCATTTCAATTGCCCCTGCCATAATATGTGGAGCAATGAATGCTGTTCTCACGCATTTGAGATGTATTTTTTTGTAGGCGGCCACACAAAATTTTAATTAAAAAGGTAAGACTTCATAATTTTTGACTTATGTCTCAAACGAGGGGTGGACGGAACGAGGCTCATGTTGCAACAGCACTATCACGCTTCTACGGGTATTCAGTTATTCAAATGACAGAGAGGGACAACATGCCATTAAATGAGGTGGCCGAAGCCGATCACAACTGTTACGGCTGCAGCCAGCAACTGGACCGGTTGGCGCGGGGCGGCAGCCGCGGCGGGGGCGACGCGGCGCATCGGTCGGTGTGACATATCACAAGCACTTTGCTAACGAGTAAAGCAATAAAACCATATATCTATATATAAACCGTTCATTATTCTTCAAGCATCAATCAAAGTACAGTCCACGAATTCACAAAGGAGTCTCAACAGGCTCAGGCCTTTACACAACCGATTCTTAACGAACATTTCCGAACTAAAAGTTTTGACGTATCGTCGTTACGTATATTATGTACTGCCGCGGTACAAAGCGTACAAAACTTCTCGCAACATTTGAAATGGTACAGTCGGGGTATGAGAAGGTTCGCCAATTTTCAAATTGATTCATTTAACGTTCCGCCAGCACATGTTACCTTTTCAAATTAAAGAGTGCAACGCATTATTTCATTTCACATGCAGTTCTGTCATCACCTTCTAAAATGTATATAACGTGTGGTGATTTTTCACCGGTGAAATAGAAGCGACATAATGAAACAATTTCACGGCAGTCATCAATATATTCAAGTTACAGCAACTTCCACCGCTATCTATGTAAGATATCATTCGTACTCACCGGCATGGTGCATCGGGTGCAGCTCGTGCCGGTAGCTGTGCGGCAGGGTGGAGGGCATCGCGCGGCACCTGCCCAGCGGCTGCGCCGGCGCAGCCGCCGCCGGCGGAGGCTGCGCGGGCGCCGGGGGCGCGGGGGAGGGCGACGCCGCGCGGGGGTGGAACGACGAGTACGCTGCAACGACAACGCAACATTTCCATTAATATTCGTGTCATTCACCATTGGGCAATGGCCCGACAGTGGGCAAGCAAAAAGTTTACAACACGGACAGTTGTATCGCCAACATTCCAGGTTTTAATTATGGCTTGTAAAAGAGATTTAGTATACGAAGCGATGACAATAACACAATGTAATATCATTTACTAGTTTGCCGGAAACGTGAGACAAAAACATACAAACTCACTCACTCACACAATAATAAAAAAACCCACTCACACATAAAAAGCGTACAATATTAGACAAACTCAATCATACAATAACAAGTGCCCAATATTAGACAAATTCACTCACACAATAAAAAGCGCACAATATTAAACAAATTCACACTCAATAACAAGCGCACAATATTAAACAAATTCACTCACACAATAATAAGCGCTCAATATTAGACAAACTCACTCACGCAATAACAAGCGCACAATATTAAACAAATTCACTCACACAATAATAAGCGCTCAATATTAGACAAACTCACTCACGCAATAACAAGCGCACAATATTAAACAAATTCACTCACACAATAATAAGCGCTCAATATTAGACAAACTCACTCACGAAATAACAAGCGCACAATATTAAACAAATTCACACACACAATAACAAGCGCACAATATTAAACAAATTCACACACAATAACAAGCGCACAATATTAAACAAATTCACTCACACAATAATAAGCGCTCAATATTAGACAAACTCACTCACGCAATAACAAGCGCACAATATTAAACAAATTCACTCACACAATAATAAGCGCTCAATATTAGACAAACTCACTCACGCAATAACAAGCGCACAATATTAAACAAATTCACTCACACAATAATAAGCGCTCAATATTAGACAAACTCACTCACGCAATAACAAGCGCACAATATTAAACAAATTCACACACACAATAACAAGTGCACAATATTAAACAAATTCACTCACACAATAATAGGCGCTCAATATTAGACAAACTCACTCACGCAATAACAAGCGCACAATATTAAACAAATTCACACACAATAACAAGCGCACAATATTAAACAAATTCACTCACACAATAATAAGCGCTCAATATTAGACAAACTCACTCACGCAATAACAAGCGCACAATATTAAACAAATTCACACACACAATAACAAACGCACAATATTAGGTTGGGGAAAAAGTTTCTTCGCATTTTATATAAAAATTCAAAAGGTTTTTTATAAAGTTTATTTACATTTGACTAAAGTATGTAGGTGCCATTTTGTTGGATAACTTTTTGCCTTCTTGTAGGTAGGGACGTGATCCCATTGCTATAAAAATTTTGGTGCTTCTGATCAAAAAACTGCGACAAGTGGTTTTGGCAGTCCTCTCGTGATGTTAACCTGACACTGCCTAAAGAATTCTGCAGAGACCGAAACAGGTGAAAATCTGAAGGTGCAAGGTCAGGACTATACGGCAGATGCATTAACACCTCCCAGCCAAACTCTCGTAATTTTGCTGAGTGGCTAAAGATGTATGCGTTATCATGGTGAAAAACCACACCCCTTCTGTTGATTAATTCTGGCCGCTTTCTCTCAACTTTTTGCTTCAATCTCATCAGTTGTTCACAGTACAGTTCAGAATCGATGATCCTGCCTGCCGGTAACAGCTCATAATGAATAATGCCCTTCCAATCCCACCATATACACAGCATCACCTTGTTGCGAGTCAACCCGGGTTTCGCCACAGTCTGTGAAGCCTGACCGGCCTTTGACCACGATCTTTTTCGCATATTCTTGTCGTACGTGATCCACTTTTCATCACCAGTTATCAGCTTCTTCAAAAATGGTTCGGTTTCATTACGTCGTAATAAAGAATCACAAATGAGTACACGGTTCAGTAGGTTTCTTTCAGTGACCTCATGAGGCACCCAAATATCGA